>CM046880.1:124367600-125567600 GCA_025667525.1 Glebionis coronaria | reverse complement strand
TGATTTAAAATTAAAGCGTGACGAAAAGTGAATTTGAAAACTTAAAACAATGTAAACTTGAAAATAAAATTAAAACAAGATACTAAAAGCAAACCTGTCGGAATCCCTTATCGGAATTCCTACTTACCTCCTCGTTAGAAAGCTGATCGGAAAACCCGATCAGAATAATCCAAAATTCCTCCAATCGGAAAGTGGTCGGAATGAACTTTTGTCGGAATATTAGCTCACCTGTCGGAATACCCAACAAACACCCTAGTCGGAATGTAATCGAAATATGTCACGGTCGGAATGACAAACCTTGGGTTGATCGGAATGTTGTCGGAATACCAAATCGGAATGCTGTCACCAAATACCTAATCGGAATAACCAAACAATACCTTTGATCGGAATGTCAAATCGGAATGAGTCTGAAGTACTCCAATCGGAATCCTAATCGGAATCAAGATAGGAATCCTAAACCCTTTTCCGATTGGCGTGGTCGGAATACAGTAGAAATAAGGAAAAATAAGCACAAAAAATAAGCTATTACTCAAATAAGCACACAACTAAAAACCTAATCAAACACGTATAAGAAAAACTAATAAGCTAAGATTTAAAGACTTTTGAAAAACTCTTAAACGAAAAAAATAAACGAAAAACAATTTTTATATAAAAATGACTTTTATAAAAACTTAAGAAACTTAAAGATAAACACAAATAAGCTATAAAAATCAATAATCCAAGACAATCAAAAACATAAAAACATGAACATAAATCAAATAAGCAACACAATAAGCATATAAACAATAAGATTAAAGCATAGAAAGATAGGTAGAATGAGAGATAAACAATAAAAAGTGAAGATTCAGTTACATAAAAGTAAACTTACTTGGAAATTAAAGTGCAAGACAAGGTAATTAAAGTGCAATAAGATAAATGTGAAAGTAAATAAAATGGAAGAACTAATTGTCACTATTAGCCAACAAAAACTAATGAAATGAAAATGGATCCTATTTATAGGAGGATTAGGGAGATGCTTAGGAAGCTTCCTCCCCTCTTTCTTATTTCTTTAATTACATCATTAAGTCCTTAATCTTCTTAATTCTTTGACTTTAATGACTTTGTATCGGGATTTGTAAACTCGTCTTGTGATTACTTCAATAAATTAGACTTGAGTTCTTCGACTTTTAGTAAACTTCTGTCTTTTGACTTTTTCTTTGATAAATATTCAGAATTGGTCTTGGACTTCCGTTCTTTTTGCACTCTTGATTTCTTGACTTCGTCTTTTGTCTTTTTCTTCGATAAAAGCCCGTGAATGCCCGTGTTTTCTCCCCTTTCCACATTTTCGTCCTAAATCACAACAAAAACACAAACCACGCATAATTCCGACATTTACGACATAAAATACACGTTTTGGCTCGGTTATTATTGTAGTTAAGTGGTAAAAAGGATGGGTGTTTACACACCTATCAGCATTCCTTTCCTATTCATCCACAGCAGCAGTCCCCATCACTAATCAATCGGATGTATAGTGCGATTCGGATAAAGATCTCTTTATATTCCTTTCCTATCCATCCACAGATGCAGTCTACTTTACTGCTCAATCGGATGTATAGTGCAATTCCGATAAAGATCTCTTTGCATTCCTTTCCTATTCATCCACAGCTGCAGTCACGTTTACTGCTCAATTGAATGTATAGTGTGATTCGGATAAAGATCTCTTTGCATTCCTTTCCTATCCATCCACATCAGCAGTCTCCTTTACTGCTCAATCGGATATATAAGTGCAATTCGGATAAAGATCTATTTGCATTCCTTTCCTATCCATCCATAGCAGCAGTCTCCTTTACTGCTCAATCGGATGTATAGTGCTATTCGGATAAAGTTCTCTTTGCATTCCTTTCATATCCATCCACAGCAGCAGTCTCCTTTACTGCTCAATCGGATGTATAGTGCGATTCGGATAAAGATCTCTTTGCATTCCCTTCCTATCCACAACAGCAGCAGTCTCCTCTACTGCTCAATCGGATGTATAGTGTGATCCGGATAAAGATCTCTTTGCATTGCCTCCTGTCCATCCATAGCAGCGGTCTCTTTTACTACTAAATCGGATGAATAGTGCAACCCAGATAAAAATCTCTTCACATTCTCTTCTGTTCACCTGTAATGACAGAAGCTGCCATTAATGCCAAATCATACGTATAAGAGTAACCTAGGTATAGAAAACTTCGCGTTCATGCCGCCATCCGTACCTGAGAGAACCTAAAATGAATCATAGTTAGAACATCCTTCACTTAAAAGATAACTACCTTTTTAATAGCTTTGAGGAAAAAGCTAAAAAAACGGGGTGGTGCTGTAAAATCCATGATTTTACTATGATTTTATATAATAAATTTCCACCCAATAATCCTAGAACACTTATTCATGTGTTATGTTTCCTTAAGATGTGTATAAACATGTCTATCATGTAACTATACTTTTACTTACATCTTTGTTGAAAATAGCTTCATAACCTAAGACCATGAACTTACAATTAGGAAAACAAGTAATGCAGTTATAACTAGCATTGTGTGTACCACACTTAAGATAATTTGGAAATATACTACAATTAAGTATTTAGCTACAATATGTGTGTAAGTGAACTAGGGGTATACTTAAACTCTTGGACTAGCCCAAGATCATCACCCTCCTTTATGATAAGCCCAACATAAGCCCAACACAAGCCCACTCTACCCTTTTTGGTTAGCTATACACGGCACCAAGGGTATGTGGAAGGATAAGAGATGCATGGGAAACATAAAGGCTTACACTTGGCAAGATTTATCTTACCAAGACAAGTCATGCCTTTTGCCCTCCTCTCTCTCTCCCCTTTTAACCGAAAACACACACACATACTCTCACATTCTCTCAAGCAATCTAATCTTGATTCTCTCATCCTCTTCTCTCTCAATCATACAGCTGAAAGCCATATACATCCAAAACCAAGCATTAAATCCACCAAGATTCTTGTCTCATCTTCACTACAAATCATTAGTAGTATCATTCCTTTTGGAATCACTATAAACAATCCCTAGCTGAAATCATCAAGGCCACGGCTTGGTTGGTATTAGGGTTTTCCTCATCCTATTGAGTAGATCTCAAATCTCTTTGTTCATCTAGATCATTCTTGGTACTTTTAGGAAAGAAAGGTATACACATCATATTCTTTCATTTCTTCATGCATGCATCATCATACACCTATAAACACAAGTAAATACCATGTTAAAAATCAAGATATGATAAAGCTATGACCATTATAGGTCACGGCTTATTTATAAAAATCATATTCATGATTTAAATCTTTTAATAAGAAACATATGATTTGTATTCTATGTTTTAAACTTGATTTAAAAACCATATGAAACCTGTTATAAATCTAAACATTGCATGAGTTACAAATCTTGTTTATGGGACTTTGGTTAACTAATAACCATAGATCTCATGAAATGAACTTGTGCAACTTAAAGATCATGAAAACCATGACCTTAAAGGTCACGGCTAAATGAAATGGTGACTATATGATTTGTTTCCTAAGTTTTGAATAATGGAATATGAAATGTAACATGTTAAATGGAATATTAAAAATCACAAAAACAACTTATGTGTATAAATGTAGCCGTGGGTTACACAAGACCTAAAATGGGTTAGATGTACATGCATGCTTATATAAACTTAGATCTAGTGATAAGTGTTAACTTAACATGATAAACATGAAATAAGCTAATAGATCTTATGGGAATATTGGGAGAAAACAATATAGCCGTGGGCTATACATTGTCTTCTTGGGATGATAGTAACCTTGGGAACATGCATGTAACCTAGATAATAATGTGTTTTTGTAAATATTACAAGACTTAAAGATTAGCTAAAGTGGTCATCTTGGAAATACCAAGATATAAAAATATAGCCGTGAGCTATATATGTGTGTACATGGATCTATGTTTGATTTTTAGGTCTAGACATAGTTTAGATCTCATTTTGGACTTGTGACTTATTTTCTTGATGTGTACATAGCTAGATCTATTTTTGTAACACTTATAAATTGTATGCAACCTTAAAATGAGACTTGACTTATCTGAATAAGCTATAACTAATTATAGCCGTGAGATATAAGTTCCTATTAGGGCTTATGACTTACTTGTAACCTTATAACACACCTAGATCTAACTTGGTACATTACATAAAACAAATTATAAGTTTTATTCTCCTAATTAGATTTAAAACTAAATATAAATAAAGCCCATAATAGGCTTATAAGAATATCCTAAGTTAAAACTTACATAAAATGTAAAGTAATGTTAATGGACTAATTAAGTCCATGAAATGTTAATCTAAAACTTAATGGACCCAATAAGCCCAATTGATAAATCTTAGTAGCTTAAATGGACTTAAGATTACACTTAGGCCCATTTAACTAATTAAAGGGCTTAAAAATGTATTTAAGCCCAATAAATGATTTAAAAGCCCATTTAAATAAATTAGTGGACTTGAAATATATTTAAGCCCACTAGATAGCCCATTAGAATGTTTTGCCCATTTAATGAGCTCATATACTATTTTAAATGTTAAATAAAAGTTTTTATAATAAAATATAACTTATAAAAACTTCTTAGATTAAAATGACAATTTATGAAACTTAAGGACTAAAACCGTAACTTATGAAACTTGTTTTGATAAACTAGTAAACACAAGGACTAAAAACATAAATATCCAAAAGTCTAGGGTTTAATAAATACTATCCCTAGGGACCATTTTGGGAAGTTTCTAAAAATTATTTTGTCATTTTATAACCCTAAGGACTATTCGTGTAATTTGCCGAAACTTAAAGAAGCCCTAGGGGCTGTTTTTGTAATTTTAGTAAAGTTACAAAACATAGATATAACTAGGGGGACTAAATCTGCCATAAGCCAAAACCTTAACAAGCCCTAGGTACTAAATATGTAAAATCCGAAAGTTATACTTGTTCAGAAATATAGAGGGACTAGTTTTGCCATATTCCGAAACATTAACAAGCCCTAACCCTAAAACCTATAATAAAACATAATTAAAATACTTAGACCATAAGAATTAAGGTATCAATTCGTAAGTGTAAATTATTTTATAAATAATTTATGGAAACTTTAAAGTTAAATAAAATATTATATTTATTTTTCAAAATAAAATATTTATATTTACTTTAGGAAATAATTGAATAAACAATTATGAATATGTATTACTCATACATAAACTCATATACTTTTAGAAAATAAAATTTATATGAACGTTGGATAAATTGAACGTTCATATTTAAGTAGAACATCATACGTCTACTTAAAATATGAAACTTAATATTGAAGTTTAAATGAATGATTATAATACATGAACTACGAACGTGAACTAATATTAAGTATAATTTTTATATTTACTTAATAATGAAACTTAGTAGTAAATGAGTGATTATAATACTTTAATGGAGAACGTAAACTAATATTTTAAGTAGAACATTTTATGTCTACGAAACTATGAAACTTAATCGTAAATTGAATGATTATTATAAATACATGTATGCTAACTGATATTAATAGTTGAACATTTTATGTTTACTTAGAAATGAAACTTATATAAATAAGTTTAAATGAATATTGATGCTACTTGAACTACGGTTATTTAGATAAATACCGTAGCATAAATGAACTGAATAAAATCTGTATAAGCATACATATATGTCCTTTGTACTATCTATTAAGACTGTACTATCTGATTAGGCATAACTTTGGCGTGAGCTTTAATTGGATATTAAACAGCTATTGCCTACTCCCAAGTGAGTTTACAGTCCCATATAAACTTTTGATGAAACTTTCCCTTTTGGGAAAGAAAATATGCAAACATATAATGGACATAACCAGATTGTATAAACTTGACTATGATTGATTATTATTGGAACTGTTAAATTGTTGTAAATCACCCGAATGTTATAAATAGATATATTAGGGATTGACCATCTGTAACACCCCCAATTTCGGGTCATAGCAGCCGAAGGGTCATTGGGTGTTACTGTCATGGTTCAACCTCAATATCATAGAAAACGCCTCAAAATGAGTCGTTTTAACAAAACATACATCCATTCACTTGTTTAAAGATAAAACAGTTCACACACGATCCCAAATAGTTTTAAAGTTTACACAACCCACCAAACAATAAAAGTTTCTTAGAATGGACATAGTTTAGAAAAGCGGGCCAAAACGTTTTTAGTTAAGCAAGCTGCGTGAAACCGCCTTCCTTGAGTGCCTTCTTCATGGACCTGAGATAAAACATGCTATAAAGTAAACAAAAATGTTGAGTGAATCTATAGAGTTTAAAATTAAATAAATGAACACAAGTATTCTGAATAAACCTTCCGTGGTTGACAATCATGTGGATCAGACATAATTATCGTTGTTATTTCATAAGTCTCGTGAAATTGAACGTTAACATATATTATTTCAGCCCAACACACCTAGCCAAGTGCGTATATTTCTCTTATACAATTGCATCCGATGTTTCATTACTAGTGCATCACAACATCACGCGATAGCTAGTCGCGACCGGACTGGGTGTCACCCCGATAGATCTATCCATAGTATTAGCGTTCCTTTCGATTAACAATTCACGATTCATGGGTCTTTTCAGGCTAGAACAAACTTGTATAACAACTTTCATCTAAGCATACAATCGGGTCCTTTGTGTTCAATTTTTAAAAGAAAGAGGGTTTACCACAACTTCTCGTTGTACCCTTCATTTATAATAAATGCTTTTCCAATAATAAGGGTTTCCACAACTTCTCGTTGTACCCCTCTTATTTTAATAAAACGAGCATGTTATCCCCCTCGCGGGTTTTATAAAACAAGTAAACATGTTAAAGCGAGGCTATAGACTCACCTTGGTACGATAGTAGTAATGTGACGATCGCCGACGATTTGTGATGCCCGTTAAACACGAAGACCGCAACCTACCAAATAAGGCGCGTTCGTTAATAAACGACTCAAGTACAAATAATACTTAAATAATACGAATGTCAATTTCAAATAACCATGAAAATCCCGAAAAATTAAAAAAATATAAGTGTACTTCTATACCCTTTTATTCAACACTTATTCATTTAAAAACTTGCACTCTCGACATTGACCCGTCATAAGACGCCAAGTCAACGCAAGTCAAACCATCATTTTACTTCCTTTGGACCAGTAACTAAGTCATTTATACAATGACTTAATACTTGAGTAAGTCACCATGTCCAATAGTGAACACTCAACTCACGCCATACAAGTATTGAACTACGTGTCCCAAAATACCAATCAGCATGTACACTCCAAATGTACACACCAATCTAACCTATCTAGACTTGTCCGATTTCGACGAAACTTGGTGAAAAACTCACACATAATATGAATAAGACTCTGTTTAAATTTCATTCAAAAATATTACTTCTAAGACCTTCTGCCCGACACACCTTCGTGTTATAAAAACCGGAAAGTTTTACGCCTTCGACTTGTAAAACTATTTTGACTTATCTAAACAATTCCGTTTGCAAAACCGACACTCAGGTTTGAAAATAGACTCATGACCTGAGGTTTAGCAACTTACAACAGCCCTTGAACATTTTTAAAACACATTTTATAGTCCCCGAGATTCGATCCAAATATCGACAACAATTTTCGGATTGTGCCGATACCCGTCTCCCGGTACACAAATACTAAAAGTAGCATAACTTTTCGCTCGTAATGAGTTAGAAGCTCTACTTTAGCTCAAATTGAAGCTAACGAAATTCTCTACGACCCTATCTAATTAGTTTACCATGTTTATTACAGTAAGTATTTCAAAAATGACCATAAAGTTACGGCCTAAAATTGACCATCTAAAAATCATACCAAAACAAATTTTCAACCAATTCCAACAATTCTTATGTTCCTAATATCATCCTAATATCATACTAACACATCTAACTAACTCCTAACACCCTCAAATTTAATCTCACAAAAATTAAATAAATAAAAACCTTACATGCAACAACAACCCACTACTAATATAATAATATTAACAACATCCATAACCATAAAAATGGATCAAACATGATGTTCTTCATCAAAATTTGAAAATAAAAATTAAGTGGATGCATGTGGAAAAAATTTATACCAACATGAAGCTTATCAAATTTCCAAGATGGGTCTTGAATTGGATTTAGAAGATTCAAAGTAGAAAATCAAAATCAAAGGGTTGTGGGATGGTGGTGCTGGTGGACGGTTTAGAGAGGAAAGAAAGGAGAGAGATTTGATTTTTTTATTTAAATGAATTTTTAATGTTAGTTTGGTAGTGGAATTTCCTTAAATAGTCCAAAGGTAGGGTAGTTTTTTTGTCAAAAATGCATTCTTTTGGGTCTAAAATGAAATTGAATAATTTACAAGGTAGAAAATGTAAATTGTAAAATTTTTAAAAATATTTACGGGGCTCGGGTTTCGTAAAAATACTTTTTGAAAGTTAAAACGCTTCAAAATATAATAACAAAGCTTCGACACGACTTAAAACGCAATTAAATCGAAAACGTCGAAAATATACAATATCGAGACAATCGATAATAAAACGTAAATTTTTGGGCATCCGTCGGTATCGCATCACTAATAGTTATCGTCATTCGTTAAAACGTAAAACACGAGAATTATAGATTAAATATAATAAAAATCATTTTTATGATTATTTGAGAATATAATATCGATACCTAACATATTCCTTGTCGGTTTTCATCTAATCGACATTTTTACGCTAGTTTCAAGTCATAACCTTCTCGGTTAGTCGATAAATTTTAAATTCTCATTAAAGTAAACACGTAATACGTAATAGTCGAGATTAAAATAACGACCTGAAATTGACGGGTTGTCACACCATCCCCGTCTGGGTGAGTCATGCTCACTGTGCCTTGGCCGGGACAACAGACGTATACCTTGTTGGAACTGGAATAGGTGTCTTTTTGTAAGACACTACGTCCTCATCTGTTGAGGACTATGGAGGTTAAGCTTCATTTTCTAATAATAAACAAATGTTATCTACATTTTAGTAAGAATGCTTTGTGCATTGTTACTTCTATGATTAATGTATGTCCAAACTAATTAATTGTTAAAATCTGTAAATTCACCAACTTTATGTTGACCCCTTTAGTATGTTTTGCACATGAATATGAAGTTAGTACGTGGTGTGTGCATGGTCTCCAGCATCTTAGAAATTTGCATTGTAGGACTCGTCAGGGGTTCTATTTGGGAAACGTAAACAATCTCCTCATGACATGTTAAAAACCATTTTTATTTATTTGTTTAATAAACATGGAATCTGATTTGAATAACTCTTTATCTTGAACTATATGCTATCGATCCACCCTAGTGACATCTCCGTGGATATTTTCGCATATTTTGACCCTACCCGGGTGTCACACCATTGTGGGACCCACATGAGCTTAATGGGCCTGAAAGCCCATTAATAAAGTCATGGTATTTTTAATTGGATCAAAAAGCCCAACACAACAAGAAACATAAACGAATGGAAGTGTTTAATTCAATTTGGAGTCACAAGCCCAAATGCTAAAAATATGAGAAGCTTGGAGTATTTACATGTGAGGAAAAAAGATTGGTCCAAGCCCATTAATAATAATGAGACAGTGGAGATAAGTTATATTAACTTTCTATGGTTAAGACTTTTGGTCAAAATAAACAAAAGAGAAAAAAATTAAAAAAGACGCGACTGTAAAGAAAGAAAATGGGGAAGAACTCCACCATCATAAGAACCCTAGAATTTAGGGGTTCTCAATTAGAGAAATGATTGATGTCACGCGCTTGATATTCAGTTTATTAAGGGATAAAGGGTGCGTGTGAAACACTCAGATTCCAAGAACAATGCTCCACGTGGCTGCTTGATTGCATCACACCTCGTTTCTTATTGGCTAATATACATGTATCCTGTCATTGAACCAATCATATACCTCCACTTCAGCATCAAAGAAGCACAACTAGCACAAATTAATGCCACTGTGGCAATCCGTGTGAAAGAGGGTGTTTTATAGCCCTTGGATGAAAAGAAAAAGAAAGAGAAACATAGAGATGTTGATTGAAGGGTCAAGATCAAGTCATCTCCAACAAACCCTCAACCCTCACCCCTCTCGATGGCCTATATAAACCCCCTCAAATCATGTAAATGTTGGGTCAAAAAGTTGATGTGGCATAAACTCAAAACGAAGAAAACATGAAAGCAATTTGTTCAACGCTAACGGATTGTGTCTAAGCGTTGACAAATGTAAACGAGACGCTGACAGAAGTCAAACGCTGTTGGAAATATCTATTTAGGATAAATATTCAGAATATTATTTATTAATATTCTGTATTAGTTATTTAAATAGAAGATATACATATTATTCATACTTATCTCTTGTAAAACCCTAATCCTTACACTATAAAATGAACCAAGGGTTATTAGGTTTAATATATCTTTAATTCACAATGTAAACCTAAAGCGTTTGTGGACTAGGTGTGGGATTAAATGTATACAAAACTAGTGGTTGTTGATTATTAATATAATGAGCAACCCTTTTGATTAATTCATGTGTTCTTGTGCCCTAAACACATTGTTTCATAGTTGTTGTTCTATTCCGTTGTGATTGTATGATCACATGAACAATGATTATGCCTAGTAGCTAAAAAATCGAGGAAACTAAGGTTTCCACAGTTGGTATCAAAGCCTCGTGGCTCGTGATGCTAGTACCAACAAGGTGTCCGTGTTTTGAGAAGAAAATGGGCGATTTTGTGTGCGCAGTAGTATTCAGGAAGGCATAACTTTTTATTGAACCGTTGGATCGTCACGAAATATTTTGTGTGTGTTTCACACACATATATCTAAATACCCACCGGAGGGATTGTTGAGATCTATCCCTAAGAAAAAGTTATTAAGCGTCGAAGTCAGTAGTGGTCATATGTGTTGGGTCCACTAGATGTGGATCTTGCAGCCTGTCAGGAACGGTGAACGACTTCTGTAATCACAAGTCTATTCACAGAGAGACTCTATACACAATATAAATGTGGAATACAAATAAAATAAAGAAGAACAGAATAACTATAAAGACTTGATCCTTTCTAAGGATTTCTAATATTGATAATGACTAGAACTACGTTTGATGAAGGTGTGTCTAACCCTTCTGCCTCAGGTTCCTTTTATACTACAAGGAAACCCTAATACATCATTAAACAAAACGTGTAAAACTGATATGCATATCCTTTCCTAACATATCTCATGCATATCCTAACAGAATAATAAATAAATAATAAAGTTTGACTTGCTCCTACTACTACTAGGACCAGGAGGAACTACATACCTCCTAGTATACCTATTATAATTAACTATTCCAATGGTCCTAACAATCCTCCCCTAAACTTGAATTTGACCTGTTGAGTTCAAGTTTCCTGGTAAAACGTGCAATAAAGCTTGAGGATTGAATCAGCAAAAGAAACAGCAGCATCAACAAGATAAGAAACAGAAGAACCGCCGCAACATGGAACACTAGAAGCTTCTCCAAAGCTTGAAACAAATCAGCATCGTGTTGAATCTTTACATCAACATGAGCAGATTTGATGAGCCTTTACCAAATATCTGCTCGCTCTTGGGCTAGCCAGTCATTGTGGTGGAATAACCATCACCCTGGGAGACCAGAACCCAGCCCAACTCTTAGAACGTGAATCAATGGTGAGTGGGGGTACCCTAATGATTTTAGGCAAACCATCACAGCCGTCAACGGATTTGATATGTCTTTACCAGAAGCCGTACCCCTCTGGACTCGCCAACTCTCAGCAATGAAGCATCGGTGAGTTGAAAACCCTATAGCTTTAAGCAAGCTATTACAGCTATCAACGGATTTGATAAAATCTTTACCAAGAGCCGTACCCTCTTGGATTAGCCACTTTTTAGTCTAGGACCATGGCAAGTGAAAACCATCCAGTTTTGAGTAACTTGGCAACCATCAACGGATTTGAGAATCACACCAAGAGCCGTACCCTCAAGGTGAATCAACTCTTTCTTGTCGGTTAGACATGGTGAGTTGAGGACCATTTGTTGTGAGGACCAAGTCCAACACCAGATGAAACCAGTAACCAGGACAAGTATGAATCAGCAACCAGAACCCAAAGTGTGAATCAGCAGATGGTATTGTATTCACAATTGTAAAATCCATGATATGTTTAAAGTATAAGAAGATACCATGGCTCAAGGAATACAGTTATGCTCATCTACATCCGAAACCAAAAGATCAGTGAACAGGGAATAATCCTTGGTAAGAATAGTCAACACCCGCATCCAATCGCTATCATTCCAATGCATAGCATCATGCTGCACCTGTTCACGTCTCTGCTGTTGAAGAGCTTCCTCCTCAGCCCGAGTAGCTTGATCAATTTCGGCTTGCATCCTTTGAGCAGCCTCCTCACCCAACCTATCCTCCTCAAGCTGTGTACGTGTACGGTTGCGAAGTGGTGAGGGAGCATAAGTCATGGGGGCCTTCCCCTTTGGATCATGAGATGGACCAGCAGTGGAACTAGCAGTAGGACCAGCAGCCCCTTCCAGTGGTGTGGAAACAGCAGTAGGAGAAGGAACACTGGAGGAAGTCGGAGGAATCGGCAGATCATCATACAACTTATCAGCAAAGGCAGCCTTAGCCAACAATGTCAAACCATCCTCAACACGATCCTTAACCTCCTCATCAGAATCAGAGTGAACCACATGCTTCTTTCGTCGCCTTTGCTGAGTCTCCAAGGCTTTGATTCGGTCAGCCATGGGAAGAACAAATTCCCTAGTAAGCTTCCGGTGTTGATTCAAATCTGCTTCCAAGGAAAGAATCCGTGCATGATACCTGTGCATAAGATCAAGTAAAGAAGTAAGTGTAATAGGCTCCTTCGCTTTCCCACCAAGAGAGCTTGGGTCTGGGAAGGCTTCATTGGAACCATAAGCAATAAATGGGTCATCATTAGGAGCACCAGCACCAGAAGGCTTATCAGAAGAGTGTAGAGCAGGACTAGGAGGGGGAGTCTCAACAAATGGAGACGAATATGGCAATGAAGAAGGAGCAGCCTTGGAAGTGGATGGCCTTTCAACCACCACCTCCTCAACCGGCTCTTCATCAACCACATGAGGTGCACCACCAGCATGATCCTCCTCCTCCATTGGGTCATCACCTAAATGAGGTTCCTCCTCGGCTTGTTCAACCGGAGGAACAACAACATCAGGAGGACCCTGAGCCAGCCCTAGCATGGCCTCAGTAAGGGGCCTCTACTCCCCGCTAAACCCATGGGCCATATTATAGTATACTTTAGCAGTAAGCTTGGAAGGCTCATGTTCAGCCTTATCACGAGGTATACAAACAAGTATCTGTTGTAAAAACCTAGGATACATCAGAAACTTCTTCCTAGAACCAGCACTAGACAGATTGCTAACCATCCCCTCAAACAAATAACGAGAGAAATTAAATACCCTACCCTGTGCTAAGCATATGAGACAAGTAGCCAAAGGAGTAGGAAAAGCATCCCAACTCCCAGACTTGGGACTTAAACAATGAATCACAAAATGCACTAGAAGCTTCCATTGGGGGGAAACCCGATTCTTTTGGAAGTTAAACTTCCCCCCATGATTATACCCAAGAGCAGCCATCCCCTCCAACACCTCCGCATTGGGGATGGAAACAACACCACCTTCATCTTGAAGATGAAGGGAACTACGAATAGAAGCTTCAGAAACCACGTATGAACATCCATCTATGGTAGCATGGAGTTCACGTGGACGACCAACCACAGCCACAAGACGAGCAGAAGCCCAAAACTGACGAATGACACTATCATAAACAATGGGACACACAGTAAAAGCATACCTGAGGTTTGAAGCCTCAATGAAGTCCATAATGTCAGTGAAATCATCACGGTGTGGACCATCTCCTAGATAGGCAACCTTGTTGTGAGCAGGTTGGTATACTAGGGCAGCCATGGATCTTGATTAATAGGAATGGAAGATTATTTTTGTTAGGGTTGAGAGAGTAGGATCGGATGTGTGTGTGTTATGAGTGAGATGAATGAGTCAAGGGGGGTAATTGACCATAAATAATGGTGGGAGTAACTGTTCATTGACCCCTAATAATGGGGGTTGCCCTTTCAAATTAGACAGTTATTGCAAAGTAACCACTTGCCCCTTTTAACATTATTTCCAAATTCCAATTTACCAAAGTTAAATAAGAGGATATATACCAGAATTTGAATGCGTTGACTAAAAGTCAAAGCGCAAAATGGTCAATACTAGAAGCAGAATGTGGTCAACAGAAGTCAATAAGGTGAACAGTGTCCCAAACCAGTACCAGAAGCCAACCATCACTTGACAAAGAAGGATTTTTATCCACTAGAAGCCAACCAAGAATGACTAGAAGCTAACCAATAAGGACTAGAAGCCAGTCATAAAAGAATATAACCATCAAAAGTGAGCAAAAACCTCCACCAGGAGTAACACACACCACTAGAACCAATGCAAGATGTTGTTAAAATCTACCAATATGTTAGTCTGTGCAAATAAATATGTACACGAAGCCTCCCCTTAGGCTTAGCCTCCCCTCAATCCTAGACCTCAAGGATTGACCATCCCAATGTGAACCACCAAGTGGTTGAACCGAGGACCATCAAAGGCTTTTGTCAACAAATCAGCAACATTATCATCCGTATGAACTTTAAGAACCTGTATCAACCTCTTCTCATTGGCATCCCGTATAAAGTGGTGCCGAATTTCAATATGTTTTGTCCGTTGAAAAACAGGATTCTTCACAATGCAGATAGTTCTTTGATTGTCAATGAAAATTTTGGTGTTCATAAAATTGAACCCATAATCCAACATCTGATTTTGGATCCACAATACTTGTCCACAACAGCTAGTAGCAGCAACGTATTCAACTTCTGTTGAAGAAGTAGCTACGATCGTCTGTTTCTTGCATTGCCATGAAATAAGTCTTCGACCCAAAAATTGACAACCACCAGTAGTAGATTTTCTGTCATTATTAGCACCTGCATAGTCACTATCACTATATGCTTCAAGAACAAAAGGTGATTCTTTAGGATACCACAAGCGCAGTTTAGGTTGAGCCTTGATATACTTGAAAATCTTCTTAACTGCATTCAAGTTAGAAACCGTTGGAGCCACCTGATGTCTAGAACAAGCACTTACTGCAAACATGATATCCGGACGTGATGCAGTCAAATACATGAGTGAGCCAATCATAGACCTGTACATGTGAACATTGACCTAGGGATCTGGCTTATTCTTGAGTTTGACTTTAGCAACTTCATAAGGAGTTGCTGTTGGTCTAAGAGGATCCATGTCAAACTTCTGAAGGATCTCATGGACATATTTATCTTGACTGATGAATATCCCATCCGACTGTTGCTTGACTTGAAGACCAAGGAAGAAGGAAAGCTCTCCCATAGCACTCATCTGAAATCCTCCTTTCATTAAGTGTTCAAACTCATCACACCATTCCTTCTTAGTAGAACCAACGATAATATCGTCCACATAAACCTGAACAAGGATAATGTCCTTGGTATTCCTCTTAAGAAATAGTGTTTTATCAATAGTACCTCTTCTATAGTCATTCTTTAACAAGAAAGTTGAAAGACGCTCATACCAAGCTCTAGGAGCCTGATGTAATCCATAAAGAGCCTTGACCACCTTGTAAACTTTCTTGGGATGAAGTGGATCTACAAAGCCCTTAGGTTGAGTGACATACACTTCCTCATCAATCTTGCCATAGAGAAATGCACTCTTGACATCCATCTGAAAAACCATAAAGCCCACATAAGAAGCAAAAGCCAAAAACAGACGAATAGCCTCAATCCTAGCAACCGGAGCAAAAACTTCAGTGTAGTCAATGCCCTCAATTTGAGTGTGGCCCTGTGCGACAAGCCTAGCTTTATTCCTCACTACAATTCCCCGTGCATCTTTCTTGTTCTTGAGAATCCATTTGGTATTGATTGGTGTCTTTCCATCTGGTAAGTCAACTAGAACCCAAACATTCTGAAACAAGAATCGTTGCATTTCCTCCTGCATAGCTTCCACCCAACTTTGATCCTCGATAGCATGAGTGGCTGATCTAGGTTCCACCTGTGAAAGAAAACAAGCAAACAAACAGTGTTGAAAGTTCGTATGATTATTACGCTTTTGATCTTCAATATAGCTCACAAGAGCATGATGATCAGACGAGGCCTTCTTATGCGTTCTGCGTGTCTTGACAATAGAACCAGGATCTCCAATGATTTGAGTGGCAGGGTGATCTTTGTGTGATTGCAACAATGGATTGGAAGCTACCTCCACTTCTGGTGCCAAGTTATTGAGATCCCCAACAAAGTCAGCATCATATGAAGCAGCATTGAAAATGCCATCTATTGGTTGTTTATGAATATCATCCAACTTGGTAGAAGACTTCTTTTGATGGTTCCCCAAATCAGAAGGACTGGAGAATCGAGTATGAGAAGCAGACTCACTAGCCGGAATACCAATAGGTGTTAAACTAGCACTAGGAGTAGTAGCTGGGGTACTAGGAGCAGCTTTGTCAGTAGGCGTATTCAAGGGAAACTCAAAGCCACCTTGAGCAGCTGCTGTAGTAGCTTCTTGTTGTTGTTTGAGGAGGGTGTCAAGAGCTACATGTGAATCCAATACATCCAATGGAGTTGCATCACTAGGAGGAGTAGGAGATATGGTGGTGGAGTAGGATGGAACCACAAAAATATCATCCTCGTCATCTGAGTCAGAAAGACTAGAAGAAACACATGTACTAGAAGTTGCAAACACTTGTGGACCTGCATCATGGTTAGTTTTGAAACGAAAATATCCTAATGAATCACTAAGATAATCAAGATCAAAATACCATTCAGGACCCTTGCCTTGGATGTTTGACTTCTCTTCAAAATACCTGAGATTAATAGTTTCAATGACCCGTTTGGCTTGGAGATTGTAGACACGATAAGCCCGAGAGTGGGCTGAATATCCCACAATGTATCCTTCATTTGCCTTGCCATCAAACTTCCCCAAATAGTCACTAGTATTCAGAATGGTGACAGGACACGCAAAAGGCTTCAAATGAGCAATATTTGGAACTTTGGCCGTTAGGAGCTCATAAGGAGTCTTCTTGTGAGAATTGGTAATAGAAACCCTATTCAAAACATAACTTGCAGTATTAACAGCTTCTGTCCAGAACATGGTTGGAAGCTTGGAATTGGCAAGCATTGTTCTTGCTGCTTCTATGAGAGTCCTGTTCTTTCTTTCTACCACGACATTCTGTTGAGGAGTTCTTGCTGCACTATAATCTCTTTTGATGCCCTTAGCATTACAAAGTGCTATGAGGTCTTTATTTTTGAACTCGGTTCCATTATCACAACGAATACCTTTAACCTTCTTGGAAAACTGGTTCTCTATAAGGGTAAGAAAATCTCTAAGAATTGAGTAGGTCTCACTCTTGGCAGCCATGAAGAACACCTACGTAAACCTGCTATATCCATCAGTTACCACCAGACAGAATTATTTGTGGTCAATGCTCCTAATGGAGGTAGGACCAAATAAATCCATGTGTAGTAGCTGTAATGGTTCAGTTATAAGACTAAGAGCAGTAATGGCCTTGAAGGATGCTTTATGTTGTTTGCCTTTGCTGCAAGCAATACAATTTATATCATTTCTAAATGACTTGGGAGGTAAACCAGAGACCAGATTCATATTTGCTAGTTTGTGAATGGTCTTGAAGTTCACATGCCCCATCCTTCTGTGCCATTGAGTGGCTTCATCTTCTGAGGCTTTAGCAACCAAACATGCTAGTTGACCAGTAGGGTTGACTTCATTCAGCTTGATGTTATAGAGATTGTGTCTTCTAGGGATTCTGAGCAGAACTTGTGAGTCATCCGGAAGTTTAAAGTCTTTGGAGAGCACAAGTACATCAGTATCCGTAAAGAGAACAAACTGCTTCTTGTCACTAATCTGAGAAACGGATATCAAGTTGAAGTGTTGAAGTGCTTCCACATAGTAGACATGCTCAGAATTTAGATTAGGCGTCTGAATTGTGCCTTTGCCAGTGATCCTGCCTTCACCTCTACCAAAATAGACCTTGCCGCCTTGAAATGGTACAAAGTTAGAGAGAAGACTTTTATTTCCTGTCATGCTCCTAGAGCAACCACTATCAACAATTCCTAGACTAGGATCTTGGTATGGAGTAACCTACAACAACAAGATAAAAATTGCAAAAGTTAGTGTCTTAAGGGGACCCAAACCTTGTCAGGTTTGAGCCTGCCTTGTGGATCTTTAGTAGAGAGCCAAGAAGATTGATGAGATCCACCGTTGTTCTTTGGTTGCCTATGCATCATATTGGTATTATTTTTTGACCAAGAACAACCTGTTGAGGGCTTAACAACAGTTCCCAAACTTCCCAAACCAAAATACATGTGGTGAAAATAATGTGGATAAATTGGATTAAAATTCTGAAAATAGTTACTTGTGGTTCTATTTGTTGTTAATCCAATGTTTCTCCAATGATCATAAGCTAATGGAGAGGACCTTCTAGAAGAAGAAAACGATTGAGCACTAGGATTGAGTCTTCTAGAAGAATATGGAGCAACTCCTGGTAGACCAGGAGCAGGAAATGCTTGATGAACAGAAGCATGTTTGTCATAAAAATCACAATCTTTAATCAAATGAAATGTACTTCCACAAACAAAACATGTTTTAATCGACCTTTTATTAGAATGACATTGTTTCATACTGCTAACTTTATTACACACAATTCTAGGAGAATCAATCTTCCTAGGACTCAATAAACCAGGACCAGACACAGTTGACTTAAAAGTAACTCTCTCTTCACACTTCCTAGCACCAGTAGCAGCATGATCATTCGACTTAGAACTTGTAGGTATTGACTCTTCACTTGAACCACTTGATGCAGAGTCACTTGCTTTGTCACTGAAAGTACACGAGACAAAGTCATTAGAATTAGTAGAACTTTTTGGGGACTCATGCATCTGTGATCCATCCAAGTCATTATGCCTAGAAGTGGGCATGAAAGTTCCAGTAAGAGGGGGAGGGACAACATGCATTTCTGTTGCTGGTTTGTATCTAGGTTCTCCCTCTTCCTCTTTGTCGGCATCAAAGACACTCGAAAAAGATAAATCAAACACATCTTCTGAATCAATATATTTATCAAATCCTAACCCTCTTTTAGTCCTACCAGACATGCTACTATTGATTAATTTTGAAAGATTTTTAGGTGCCTTTTGCCATTTTTCAAATCTCAACATTGTAGCATCTAATCTTTGTTGCATCTCCTGTTTTTCTTTGATACTGGCATCTTTTACCTTTTCTGTATATTTAAGCATATTTGTTGTGTTTTCTAAATCGATGCTCAGTATCCTAATTTTATCCTCATACTCACGTTGAGTATCTTGTAGCCACCTCTTTTGTTGTTTCAATGTGTTTAAAGAAGCCTTATAGGCTTGAACCTCTAAAAAATACTTATCATTCTGATCATTTAAATCATTATATTGGGACAACAATTCTGAATATTTATCATGACAACCAAGAGGACAATGTTGTACCTAAGGTGAGATGCCCATAAGAGCAAACTCGTCTGCTTACTCCGCATCAGATAGATTCCCAGCAATAATTGCAAACACGTTAGTCGAGGACTTAGCTGATCAAAGTGGTAGTCTGATGATCATTCCAGTTGACCATAGAGTCAATAGATACCAATGCCTTCTTGTCATCTTTTACCTCCTGAACCTTAAAAGCTGAGTATCTGCTCTTCTCCTGGTCATTCTTGCTAGGGCATTCCCTTGCAAAGTGACCTTGCTGCTGGCAGTTATAGCATCGAACCTTGCTTCTGTCGAATCTTGCTGGCTCCCTTGGGTTGTAATTGAATTTTCGACCTGCTTTCTTCTCAAACTTGTGAACCCTAAGAGTGAGCATGGCCATCTGCCATTTAAGATCCATTTCATCCAGGTCAAGTTTATCGACCTGTTTGAAGACATCAAAAGTAAGTTGTTGTTGAGCATCAACATCAGCCACAAAAGAATGAAGAACGGCTTCTACCATGCTACAAGACATGGCTGTAGGATCAGGAGCAGAAGTATGCTGAAAAGTATGTTGAGAAGACATAGTATTGCTTGGGCTACTAGCATACGACATGGGACTGGATGCCATAGAACTCACAAAGGCAGAATTAGCAGGAGTGGGAAAAGAATCACTTGAATATCCTCTCACATGAGGTTTAAAAGTTTTGAGCTTATGAAATAGATCATCAAAATTGAGATAGTCAAGCCCACCTTTTGCTTTGAGAGAGATTACCACCTGATTCCATGAGTAGGGTAAGGCTCTAAGAAATCTTGCATTAATATCACCATCGTCAAGTTTCGACCGAAGTGGATTCAATTGGCTCAGTATCTTTTGGAACCTGTCATACCCTTGATGTAGACCTTCAGTTTCTGATATTTTGAATTCTGTGAATTCATATCTCAGCATGGATCTTCGCATTTTCTTTGACTCCTCATTCCCACCAAACCTTGCTTTTATTCCATTCTAGATCTCTCTAGCATCATCCAAATGGTAGAAGTCACCCATGTGATCATCAGGAAGAGATTGAAGCAAAATAGTTTTTGCTTTGACCTCGTTCTGAATGGCTATGATTTCTTCATGAGTTTTAGGGTCAAGAAGAGTAATATTACCATTCTTGTCTCTTCTAGTTAGCTTCCTGTTGTTCCCATTCAGAATAACCTTCCAAAGGTCTTGATCAGTATTGGTGATCCACCATTCCATCTTCATTGCCCAACTATCATACTCGTCGTTTTTCAGAAGAGGAAATTTCCCATATGTGTTGGAAACCATAGCAACGATCTGCTGAGGTTGCACAGTTTTAGGAGTGCTGTCTTCTCCTGTTTGAGTAGAACTTGAGGCAGACATGATAATACTAAAATGTTAGTAATAAGAAAACTTGATTCTTCTTGTACAGAGACTCTCCCAGGCTCTGATACCACTTGTTGGGTCCACTATATGTGGATCTTGCAGCCTGTCAGGAATGGTGAACGAATTCTGTAATCACAAGTCTATTCACAGAGAGACTCTATACACAATATAAATGCGGAATACTAATAAAATAAAGAAGAACATAATAACTATAAAGACTTGATCCTTTCTAAGGATTTCTAATATTGATAATGACTAGAACTACATTTGATGAAGGTGTGTCTAACTCTTCTGCCTCAGGTTCCTTTTATACTACAAGAAAATCCTAATACATCATTAAACAAAACGTGTAAAACTGATATGCATATCCTTTCCTAACATATCTCATGCATATCCTAACAGAATAATAAATAAATAATAAAGTTTGACTTGCTCCTACTACTACTAGGACCAGGAGGAACTACATACCTCCTAGTCTACCTATTACAATTAACTATTCCAATGGTCCTAACAAAATGCTGTTTTCTGTGAACAGTAATAGTAAAAACGCGATTTCTCCTTCGTTAACCGTTGGATCGTCATGAAATTCGCGTTGTAGGTTCTTGACACTTGTATCTAGGATCTCACCGAAGGGATCTTCAATCTAATCTCTCATGAAGAAGATATTCGATGCCGAAGTTCACTACAGTTTATGGTTTTCACATAAAATCATGATTTAGGGTTTGTAAAACCCTAGATCTATTAGCCGCTGACATGAGTTATGTAGACGCTGATAGATGTTGGTGTCAATGGATGTCATTGACGCTGACAAATCATCGATGAGACGCTGATGGCCAGGCGCTGACAAGTATAAAGTTGGCGCTGACAAAGTTTATGTAGGCGCTGACAGAAATTCATGTGTCATCCGAGATATTGTTTTTTTAAAACGTTGACAAGTGTTGTCTGATATTAGACAACACACACTGATGAGATCTTGGACAGTGAAGGTTATTGGACGACAAAGGAATAGCTGCTGTTTGGAAAATTGGTAAGGTTTTGGCACATAAAACGAGGTATTTACACACGAAGGTACATGGAATCTCCGTTTTTATACAGAATATCAAGTTGATATTTATGGCTCGTATGTTTTTAAAAGGGATCAATGATTTTAACGCGAGTTAGAAACAATTCGTGAAGTATTATTGGAATAATATTTATTATGTAATCGGGGTAGCCTTGTGAAACAGTTATTCAGTAACAGCTTTTACATATGAAGATATTGTTTCATTAAGACTCGTCATGAAGAAGTGTTGGCTTAAGGGGAAGAATTCTTATGGTAAGTTTGATGTTCGAAGTAGATTTTCGCGGATTGGTGTTTTATCTTATCTCAAAAGTTGTGACCCAGCCACTGACTTTTAAGATAACTTGTTTGTGCTTACACTGTTACTGATGAAGTGATATAAGATCTAGGAATATGTGATTTTTCTTATGGTACTCTACGCGCATATTTTCTATCACTTGAAGGAGTTACATTATCGTGCTCAGTGTCTCACAAAGGATGAGGATTTTTGTATAATGATGACACTTCGTCACATGGAGAGTACAAGATATGGAAATCAGTTTTGGGTTATTCTACTTCTACATCAAGATTATTATAGTTATTTTTCTTCAAAATCATTACACATAGCCTACATTTGGAGAATCTTCGATTGCATACTTTGTTTCCTTCCTTATTTGATGTGACAAAAAGGGAAAGACATACATGCTACACTTGAGGGGAAGTAATTTGAAGATGATGTATCACTTACAAGAGATACACAAAGAGTTTTGCCGACATCAACTTGGGGAAGATTGTTGGGTCAAAAAGTTGATGTGGCAGAAACTCAAAACAAAGAAAACATGAAAGCATTTGTTCAACGCTGACACATTGTGTCTAAGCGTTTACAAATGTAAACGGGACGCTGACAGAAGTCAAACGCTGTTGGAAATATCTATTTAGGATAAATATTCAGAATATTATTTATGAATATTCTGTATTAGTTATTTAAATAGAAGATATACATGTTATTCATACTTGTCTCTTGTAAAACCCTAATCCTTACACTATAAAAGGGACCAAGGGTTATTAGGTTTTATATATCTTTCATTCATAATGTAAACCTAAAGCGTGTGTCGACTAGGCGTGGGATTAAATGTATACACACCTAGTGGTTGTTGATTATTAATATAATGAGCTACCCTTTTGATTAATTCATGTGTTCTTCTACCCCAAAAACCTTGTTTCATAGTTGTTGTTCTATTCCGCTGTGATTGTATGATCACATGAACAATGATTATGCCTAGTAGCTAAAAGATCGAGGAAACTAAGGTTTCCACAGTAAATGTATCCCTTCTTTTCTCTTAAAGTTATCATGCTAGTTTAGTTTTAGGTATTGTAATTTTCCTTTTAAAAGTTGTAATGTTCTTATTGATTTAATAAAATTTTGATTTTTAGTTTCATGAGCTCTTAAATTTATGTTTTGTTATTGTTTATGAAATATCTGCAATATTATATCTAAATAGTATTATAACTGAATATTGGTTGGATTAGTGATACTAGGTTTTATCCAAGTATAAAATAATTTCGTTGTTCCAAATCTTTTCGAATTGATTTCCAGTCTAAAGTGCGACTCAATTGTATTTTGGTGAACAAGAGTATGTTTTGGTTTGGTTTTCTAATTAAAACTAAAAGTAGGAATGAAAATGTCGTTGAGCGAAATTAAAGCGTTTAAATATTAAACTAAAAGCTATTTAGAAAAACTTTATGTAAAACTTTAAAACTTAAAAACATGTTCTATCGGAATATTGCAAATCATTTCTATCGGAACGCACCAAAGTCATAACCATCGAAATTATTATCAAAACAATCGGAATATCAATCTGAATACCCATCGGAATAATCAAGATCAAATCTATCGGAATGATGTCTATCGGAAAGTCCTAGATCGGAATGTTTCAGATCGGAATACTTTAAACACCTCTGTCGTAATGTTGTTCTATCGGAATGTTGCTGTCGAAAAATGGGCAGAGTTTCGACTTAAAATAACCTTATTACCCGTCGGAATGTGCGATCGTAATGAGCGATAGCAATCCAGATCGGAATAAGGGGAAAATACAAGTTATCGCAAAGTAGAACCCTTGATGGGTTATTGCGATAGAAACCAGGTAATCCGTCGGAATGTGTAGAATCCCCAAGATATGGAAGTAATACTTAATCTGAAATTGGTGGTAAGCTTAAAACTCAATAAGCACAATCAATAAGCTAACTCATCCAAAACTTAATTTGAAATTGGTGGTAGTTTGGCTATGACGTCCACTTTAGCACGGTCCACTTCAAGACCGGCTTTAGAGATTTTGTGTCCTAGCACAATGACTTCTTTTACCATAAAATGGCATTTTTCCCAATTTAGAACAAGGCGAGTGTCTTCGCACCGCTTAAGCATACGTTCTAAATTGGCAAGGCAAGAAGAGAATGAATCACCATAAACCGAGAAATCATCCATGAAGACTTCCATGGTTTCTTCAACCATGTCATGGAAGATAGCCATCATACACCTTTGAAAAGTCCCAGGAGCATTGCATAAGCCAAAAGGCATTCTTTTATAAGCCAATGTGTCATAGGGACAAGTGAATGTGGTTTTTTCTTGGTCTTTGGGATCGATGGGTATTTGAAAATACCCAGAGAAACCGTCTAAGAAGCAGTAATAGTCATTACCCGCTAGACGTTAAAGCATTTAGTCCATGAAAGGAAGGGGAAAGTGATCATTTCTCGTAGCATCATTGAGTTTGCGATAGTCTATACAAACTCTCCACCCTGTAACGAGACGAGTAGGAATCAACTCGTTGTTTTCGTTGGGAACAACGGTGACTCCGCCTTTCTTAGGCACACAATGGACTGGACTAACCTACGGTGAATCCGAGATAGGATAGATCAAGCCCGCATCAAGAAGTTTGATAACCTCTTTTTTGATAACGTCATGGATCTTAGGATTCACCCTTCGTTGGCTTTGAATAGTGGGTTTAAAGTCGTCCTCCATGAGAATTTTATGTGTGCAAAAGTGAGGATCAATTCCACGAATATCGGAGATTTTCCAAGCAATCGCTTTCTTATGATTCTTCAGCACGGCGATAAGTCGTGATTTTTCTTCTTCTTTCAGGTCCTTTGCGATGATGACCGGTAACTTCTTGTTGTCTTCAAGGAAAACGTACTCGAGATGAGGAGGTAGGTCCTTAAGCTCAAGAATGGGAGGATCCTCAATAGATGGTGTAACTAACGATATATCATCATTAGTCACCTCTTTAGGAGAAGGAGGAGAAAACGAGTCTTCATTGAGAAGTTTCTCAATTGTACAAATGTCTTCATCCCAATCGGTGGGAGAATCATCATACTTAAGATCGAGAGGACCCAAGCTAGCTTCAAAATCATCCAAGTCACTTTCTCCAAATGGAGTTAATGACGGAGCAATTGAGGCAACAGTCTCAACATTAGGTAGAGAAGAGAGAGTACTTTTGCAAGCATCATGAAAGTGTTCTTCACAAGCCTCATCGAGAACATCAATAGCATTAACACTCTCATATGAATAAGGTTGCTTAGAAATCTTACCCATGTTGAAGACAATTTTATCGTCACCAACTCTCATGATTATTTCGCCCGCGGCTACATCAATGAGAGTGCGACCGGTCCTCAAGAAGGGACGTCCAACGATTAATGGAAAACGGGGATCCATCTCGTACTCAACAACAACAAAATACGCCGGGAAGGTGAATTTGTCAACGCCAACGAAGACGTCTTCGGTTATCCCCACTGGATAAGAAACCGTACGGTTAGCTAATTCCAAAGTCATTTTGGTGGGGACTAGCTCCGGGAGAGATAATTGCTTCCAAACACTTAAAGGCATTAAGTTTATACTGGCACCTAGATCGGCTAGGGCCATGGAATTCTCTACTCCCGGGAAGTTGCAAGGAATTAAGAAGCGACCCGGATCACCAAGTTTGGTGGGCAATTTCCTTAAGAGAACTTCTGAGCAATTCTCATTAAGTTGGGTCTGAGCAATGTTAAGAAGCTTCTCCTTGTCACTAAGAAGATCTTTAAATATCTTCGCGTATTTAGGCATGTGAGCGAGAGCCTCAGTAAAGGAGATGTTAAAATTCAATTGTTTAAACATTTTGAGAAAGTTTGAAACCTGAATATCATCCTTGCTCTTTTGCTTCTCTTTCCTCAACCTTGAAGGATAAGGTATATCGGATGAAGAGAAAAGCTTTAGGGGAGTAGGATCTCTCACAACCGCGGGTGGTGGGGGAATGGGGGTAGAAGGCAAAGGAGGTGAGGAAAGTTGCTCTTTTTCCTTGTTCACAATCACGGGTGGAGGTGTAGGAAGCTCGGGTTCCGTATAACCTTTTCCACTACGAGTGGTGATTGCTTTCATCTCCCCTTATGGATTCGCAACGGTGTTACTCGGAAGAGTACCCGAAGAAGAGGGTTGATTACCTTGGAAGAGCAACCTAACATATCACGTAAATTATTTGCTTGAGTGCTGAAAGAGTCTCTCATGTCGGCACGAATATCATTGCTTTGTTTCACCATGTCATTCCTTAGCTCGGCTCGAATATCGCTCCCTTGTTTCGCCATGTCATTCTTCAAGTTGACGAATTGACTCTGAAGATTCGTCACCATCTCTCTATTAGTCCTCATGAACGTCTCGACGTCTTGATTCAATGCCATCGGTTGATTGAGAGGTGGAGCTTGGTAAGCTTGAGAATTTCCTTGAGGTGGGTATGGGTTTCTTTTTGATTGATATTGATTGTTAGCACAAGGTTGGGATTGGTTGTTTCGGTTATAGCTTTGTTGTTGGTTTTGGTTTGGAGGAGGAAAACCGGGTGGAGCAAGATAGTTGTTTGAACGATAACTTAGCAAGCTACGGTCTCCTTGAGGACGAGCTTGATAGCCTCCCGTGGGATAAGTACCGTATGCCGCGTTAATGTTTTCACAAAAATTGCCTTGAGTGGAAGGACAATCATTGTAGGAATGAGGACCACCACATGTGTCACAAGAAATAGCAACGGCTTTAGCTTGGTGAGTTTGGTTAGAAGCCAAAATTTACATCCTTTTGCTAATGTCAAGAAAAGCACGTTCCATGACGGACATGTCGGTGGTGGAAGAAGTAGATGAAACATTGACTCTCGGGTTAGATCTTGAGGATGCGGATGAATCCCAATTCTTGTGGTAAGTAGTCATGTTTTCAATCAACTCGCTACATTCCTCCGGTCTCCTTTTCATAAAGGTACCACCGGCGGCGGCGTTGATCGTGTCACGATCACGAAAAGTGAGACCATTGTAGAAAGTATCAATGAGAGTGACGGGGAGCATGTTGTGATTTGGACAACGGTCGATCAAATCATTGTATCGTTCCCAAGCATCAAAGAGCGATTCATCATTGTCTTGCATGAATCCACTAATTTAGTTACGAAGGCTTGTGACCATGGATGGTGGGAAGTAGCGCGACAAAAAGCGTTGAGTCATGTCATTCCAAGTATGAATAGAATTCTTTGGGAGACGGTCAAACCATTTTTCGGCATGGTGAGAAAGCGAGTGGGGAAATAATTGGAGGCGAAGTTCATCCATTGAAACACCGGGTGACTTCATGCTTTGGGTGATGGTAATGAATTTGTCGAGGTGTTTGTTGGCATCATCATCCGGAACTCCACGAAATGGATTAGTTTGCACTTGTTGGATCATGTGATGCTTCAACGAAAACTCCTGAGTCTTGATGTGCATCGGCGCAATCGGGCCTCCGCGTCCGTTCATGGTGGGTTGACACAATTCCTCCAGTGTTCGTAAATTGGGTAGGGGAACATTGTTGTTGTTATTATTGTTATTCAAATTGGGTAGAGGTGGGTTATTATTGTTGTTATGAACACCAGCCATATCTAAATCTTCACGAGTCTCGGGCTCAGAATAGTTTGAAGATCTAGTACGCATACACCTGTAGAAGAAAAAAATATACAGAGAGAATATCTATATAATCTTTTTGGTGCAAACCTTTGGAAAAGAATTGCTTTTTATGATTTTTCAATGTTTTTGTATTTTTGAAAAAATTTATATTTTTTAGGGTTTTTGAAAATTTTTAAAGCAAGGAAAATCACATTCAAAAACGGATCCCAAAATTCAATGCGTCTCTCACTAGAAACCGTTAATCTTAACGAAAAGAGCCGGCAGCGGCGCCATTTGATACTAGGTTTTATCCAAGTATAAAATAATTTCGTTGTTCCAAATCTTTTCGAATTGTTTTCCAGTCTAAAGTGCGACTCAATTGTCGTTTGGTGAACAAGAGTATGTTTTGGTTTGGTTTTCTAATTAAAACTAAAAGCGGGAATGAAAATGTCGTTGAGCGAAATTAAAGCGTTTAAGTATTAAACTAAAAGCTATTTAGAAAAACTTTATGTAAAACTTTAAAACTTAAAAACATGTTCTATCCGAATATTGCAAATCATTTCTATCGGAATGCACCAAAGTCATAACCATCGAAATAATTGTCAAAACAAACCATCGGAATATCAATCTGAATACCCATCGGAATAATCAAGATCAAATCTATCGGAATGATGTCTGTCGGAAAGTCCTAGATCGGAATGTTTCATATCGGAATACTTTAAACACCTCTGTCGCAATGTTGTTCTATCGGAATGTTGTTGTCGAAAAATGGGCAGAGTTTCGACTTAAAATAACCTTATTACCCGTCGGAATGTGCGATCGCAATGAGCAATCGCAATCCAGATCGGAATAAGGGGAAAATACAAGTTATCGCAAAGTAGAACCCTTGATGGGTTATTGCGATAGAAACCAAGTAATCCGTCGGAATGTGTAGAATCCCCAAGATTGCGATGGAAGTAATACTTAATCCGAAATTGGTGGTAAGCTTAAAACTCAATAAGCACAATCAATAAGCTAACTCATCCAAAACTTAAACAACTCAAAAAGCTTAGATTAGACAACTTGTAAAACATAAAAGATTATAGACTTTATGAAATGAACTTTAAAATGACTAAAACATTTGAGAAATCCGAGAACCAATAAGCTAAAACTTGAAATAAGCCAATAAGCATTAAGATCTTACAGCTCCTACGTGTAAGAGCTTATGTAGGAACATAGGAAATGAACTTTCTAACCATACAAACTCAAATTTAATCACGGATCATGAAGGATTCGGATCAAAAGTAAGATTTTGGATTAAGAAATAAGCAAACTTCAAGAAATGTAGAAGGAGATTAAAGAACACAAAGCTTAAACTTAAACTTTTGATTAAAGAAACTCAAATACAAAGATTAATGAAAGCTTAAAATAAAGGAAGGATGAAAAACTTAGTGAGAGAAAGTTTAGAACTTTCTCTCTCTAAAAACTAGAAAGGAAAAATTAAAATTGCAACTAGCTAACCACCCTCCTAATGTGATTAGGAGGGTATTTATAGGGAAATGGGAAGTGCATGTGTGGTGCTTCCTTCTTTCTTTTCTTCTCGACTCGATTTAATTCTTTGTCTTTCTCAACGTCGTCTCGGGATTTGAACTCGTCTTAATAATTTTCTTTTATGATTTAGACTTGAGTTCTTCGTCTTCATTAAACTTCCGCCTTTAGACTATTTCTTCGATAAATCTTCAGAATAGGTCTTGGACATCCGTTCTTTAAGCACTCTTGATCTCTTGACTTCGTCTTTTCTCGTTTTCTTCGATAAAAGCTCGTGCAAGCCCGTGTTTTCTTTCCTTTTTCATCTTTTGGTCCTAAAACACAATAAAAACACAAACCACGCATAATTCCGACTTTTAAGACATAAAATACACGTTTTGGTCTTGTTATTATTGGAAATAAGTGGTAAAAGGATAAGTGTTTTCACACTTATTCAATCCCCTACACTTGACCATTGCAATGCCCTCATACAATGCATTAATTTTAAAGCACGGTTTACATTCTTCATCATAAATAACCCACCTTGGCCTTTATTAAATACTAAACATTTAAGGAATATAAGAAGATAGAAAACAAATAAAGAAATCAAAGACTTACATTGGGTTTTGGCTGCCATGAACGTTTATCATCCTCAAGTTTCACGTTCCCCATACCAAGCTTAAAAATGAGATCATTGCTATTATAAGTTAGCAAACTATCATGAATTCATGTGGGCTAATTATTTACTTAGACTCCCTTATTCCTAGGTGTATCTCTTATATTTTATTTTTGTCTTGAATGATCACGAGGATTCATTGTTTTACTTATTTCGATAGTTATTTAGGCCGAAAATAAAGTGGACGATTTAATCAATAGTTAGCTAAAGGACAAAATCTTTTAAAACTGCTTCTCGGGACCTCATAAAGTTCATATCTTGGCATAACTCGCTTCGCGATTTGAGACCTTTCTCGGACCGATATTTGGCAGCGACTTCATACTTCAAATCTTTGAGAGACGTTCTTGAAATTATGGTATTCTCTTCATAATAGGAATTTCTTCACTTGAAGTTTTGAGAGATTCTTCATATTTGGACCACGACTTATTCATTTTTCTCCAATCTTTATTTTGGACTTTGATATACAAAGATCCGCCACCTATTAGGACTTGGATCTATTTATCCTCATACCTTGTTAGGGCCTTTTTGGATAGACTTCTCCATGATCTTTTGGGGAGTTTTTGCTTTTCTTCGTGTGTCTCGATCCTTCATATTGATTTTCGATAAATGATTCTTCACATCACTTTTGGATCTTTAGCAACAAAATGTAGCCCTCATGCCTTGTTAGGGCCTTTTCGGACTCGCCAATCTTCGCATCCCGCTTCAATAAGTTATGCCTTGGCTATGAACTCTTATTAATACCGAGCAACTTTTAAACGATCTTGGGCTAGAAGCTAAGTAACTTTTCAAATCGTACAACCTTATTTATTGAAGATAAATTTATTAACAAGCGATGGGAGAATAGGCTCATAAATAACTCACATAAATTCACGAAAGAATACCAAACTTATAATTGACTCTATCATCTCTCGTCCTCCACAGTTTAAAATCTCAAGGAATGAGACTCGTGGATACTTAGCCAATTAAATCAAAGTGTTGGGTTTTCGAGTCATTTATAGGATCTTGCAAATTCTTAGACTTTTTCAAGTTTAGAAATCACATTTTAAAGTTCCCTTGATAAACAACTCTCTAGGATCAATTATAGGAACTTGCAAAAAGTTCTTGTTCTTAACCCGTGAGAGTTAAGACTTTCGCGTTTTAAAGCTCCCTATATAAAAGCCTAGCAAAACTTGACTTAAACACGTCAAGGATACTAGCTAGAGTAAACTTAGATAAGTAAACTCGGGTTGAGTCAAAATATTCACGACTTTGAAAAATAAAACCACTTTATTAAAATTTATTCTAGTAAAGAAAGAGAATAACTATACAAAGGGAAAAACTAATAGGCCAAAATAGATCAAAAATTTTGAAAAACTGATTTTTCGGTTAAAATGAGGACAAATTCATGGAAAAGACCACTTACTTCGATAGAAGTCCCCCCTACACTTGAGATAAACATTGTCCTCAATGTTTAAGCATGTGGGAGTAAACTCCCCTACACTTATGACATTGTGCACTTTGTTTAAATCTTGCTAAGGAAAGGAAAACTATAGTGATTTCAATGTGAACATATAAGATATGAAATATTGAATCACGAGAGTTTAGGATAGAACCGGGAAGATGGGAACACGGGATCACGGTTCGTCAAAATTCATCGAGGTGCTCTTTGAAGCTTGAATCCCTGCACAAAATAAGAAACAAGACAACCAACACATACGGGGCTCCCCCTACACTTATGATGAAAGCAGTAAAGGATAGATCACGGGTTGCCTCCCGATAAGCGCTTGTTTTTGATAACCGAGTCACGAGCCTGACTCGACCCAAATTTAGTTCATGGGAAACCTGGTGAGGGAAGGGATCATCTCATGAGAGATGTCCTCACCAAAGTACAGCTTCAAACGCTGGCCATTCACCTTGAAATTGGGCCCATTTGGCTGAGAAAGCTCAATGGTGCCATATGGAAAGACTTTGGCGACGGTGAATAGACCAGACCAGCGGCTCTTCAACTTGCCCGAGAAGATCTTCAACCGAGAGTTAAAAAGTAAGACTTGATAATAAACGTGGAACTCTCTGTTCTTAATCCTTGCGTCATGAATGATCTTGGTCTTCTCCTTGTAGATCAGGGAGTTCTCGTAAGCTTCATTCCTCAGTTCATTAAGCTCGTTGAGTTGAATCTTGCGAAGATCACCGGCTTTGTTGATGTCGAAGTTAGCCCACTTCAAGGCCCAGTACGCCTTATGTTCCAGCTCGATGGGGAGGTGGCATACTTTCCCGTACACAAGACGATAAGGTGTACAACCAATCGGGGTCTTATAAGCTGTACGGATAGCCCACAGAGCATCATCTAACTTATCGGCCCACGCGGCACGATGCTCTCCCACAGTACGTTCCAGAATTCGCTTCAATCCACGGCTGGAAATCTCGGCTTGCTCATTGGTTTGGGGATGATAGGCGATGGAAAGACGATGATTTACACCATACTTAGCCATGACACTTGCAAATTGATCATTGCAAAAATGAGTCCCGCGGTCACTGATTATAGCACGAGGAACACCGAATCGAGCAAACAGCTGTTTCAAAAAGTTCACAACCACCCTCGCATCGTTCGTTGGGAGAGCCTTAGCTTCAACCCATTTAGAAACGTAGTCAACAGCTACGAGGATGTACTTGTTCCCTTTGGATGAAGGAAATGGGCCCATAAAGTCGATGCCCCATACGTCAAAGATTTCACATTCTTGTATGAAATTTTGAGGCATCTCATCTTTATGTGTGATCTTGCCTTGTCTTTGGCAAGCATCACAATGCTTAACCATTTTGTGAGCGTCACGATAAATGGTGGGCCAATAGAATCCTGAGTCAAACACTTTCTTAGCGGTGTAGTTGGGACCAAAGTGACCACCGGTGGGTCCTTTATGGCAAACATCAAGGATTTGCAAAGCTGCCGGTCCATCAACACATCGACGAATGATCAGATCAGCACATTGTTTGAATAGATAAGGGTCATCCCAGAAGTAAGTCTTAACATCTTTAAAGAACTTCTTCTTTTCTTGGGATGTTAACCCTTTGATGAGAATACCACCCGCTAAGTAGTTTGCAATGTCCGTAAACCACGGGGTGTCATCAAGATTGGACTGAATAGACATTAAGGTCTCAAGGGGAAAAGAGTCATTGATCTCTTGGTTTAGATGATCCCCTTGATACGGATCCTCAAGTCTACTCAGATGATCTTCTGCTAGGTTTTCGGCTCCCTTTTTGTCACGAATTTCAATGTTGAATTCTTGAAGGAGCAAAACCCAACGAAGAAGTCTTGGCTTAGAATCTTGCTTAGTTAACAAGTACTTCAACGCGGAATGGTCGGTATAGACAATGGTGGTGGATAAAACAAGATAGGGGCGGAATTTTTCAAAAGCATAGACAACAGCTAAAAGCTCTTTTTCGGTTGTCGTATAATGCAATTGAGCCCCCGTCATTGTCTTGCTAGCGTAATGGATTGGTTGGAAGTGTTTATTCACTCTTTGACCCAAAACCGCTCCAATAGCAAAGTCGCTAGCATCGCACATCAACTCGAAAGGTAGCTCCCAATTAGGGGTAACCAAGACCGGTGCCTTAGTTAGCTTATCCTTGAGAAGATTGAAGGCTTCAATACACTCTCTGGAAAAGATAAAAGGAGTATCTTTTTCCAAGAGGTGGGTCATCGGGCGAGCGATTTTAGAGAAATCCTGAATGAAACGACGATAGAAGCCCGCATGACCCAGAAAACTTCTCACACCCTTCACGGTTGAAGGTGGAGGTAATTTGGCTATGACATCCACTTTAGCACGGTCCACTTCAAGACCGGCTTTAGAGATTTTGTGTCCTAGCACAATCCCTTCTTTTACCATAAAATGGCATTTTTCCCAATTTAGAACAAGGCAAGTGTCTTCGCACCGCTTAAGCATACGTTCTAAATTGGCAAGGCAAGAAGAGAATGAATCACCATAAACCTAGAAATCATCCATGAAGACTTCCATGGTTTCTTTAACCATTTCATGGAAGATAGCCATCATACACCTTTGAAAAGTCCCAGGAGCATTGCATAAGCCAAAAGGCATTCTTTTATAAGCAAATGTGTCGTAGGGACAAGTGAATGTGGTTTTTTCTTGGTCTTTGGGATCGATGGGTATTTGAAAATACCCGGAGAAACCGTCTAAGAAGCAGTAATAGTGATCCTTTCTCGTAGCATCATTGAGTTTGCGATAGTCTATAGAAACTCTCCATCCTGTAACGAGACGAGTAGGAATCAACTCGTTTTTTTCGTTGGGAACAACGGTGATTCCGCCTTTCTTAGGCACACAATGGACTGGACTAACCCACGGTGAATCCGAGATAGGACAGATCAAGCCCGCATATAGAAGTTTGATAACCTCTTTTTTGATAACTTCATGGATATTAGGATTCACCCTTCGTTGGCTTTGAATAGTGGGTTTAAAGTCGTCCTCTATGAGAATTTTATGTTTGCAAAAGTGAGGATCAATTCCACGAATATCGGAGATTTTCCAAGCAATCGCTTTCTTATGATTCTTCAGCACGGCGATAAGTCGTGATTTTTCTTCTTCTTTCACGTCCTTTGCGATGATGACCGGTAACTTCTTGTTCTCTTCAAGGAAAAAGTACTCGAGATGAGAGGTAGGTCCTTAAGCTCAAGAATGGGAGGATCCTCAATAGATGGTGTAACTAACGATAGATCATCATTAGTCACCTCTTTAGGAGAAGGAGGAGAAAACGGGTCTTCATTGAGAAGTTTCTCAATTGTACGAATGTCTTCATCCCAATCGGTGGGAGAATCATCATACTTAAGATCGAGAGGACCCAAGCTAGCTTCAAAATCATCCAAGTCACTTTCTCCAAATGGAGTTAATGACGGAGCAATTGAGGCAACAGTCTCAACATTAGGTAGAGAAGAGAGAGTACTTTTGCAAGCATCATGAAAGTGTTCTTCACAAGCCTCATCGAGAACATCAATAGCATTAACACTCTCATATGAATAAGGTTGCTTAGAAATCTTACCCATGTTGAAGACAATTTTATCGTCACCAACTCTCATGATTATTTCGCCCGCGGCTACATCAATGAGAGTGCGATTGGTCCTCAAGAAGGGACGTCCAACGATAAATGGAACACGGGGATCCATCTCGTAGTCAACAACAACAAAATCCGCCGGGAAGGTGAACCTGTCAACTCAACGAAGACGTCTTCGGCTATCCCCACTAGATAAGCAACCGTACGGTTAGCTAATTCCAAAGTCATTTTGGTGGGGACTAGCTCGGGGAGAGATAATTGCTTCCAAACACTTAAAGGCATTAAGTTTATACTGTCACCTAGATCGGCTAGGGCCATTCAATTCTCTACTCCCGGGAAGTTGCAAGGAATTAAGAAGCGACCCGGATCACCAAGTTTGGTGGGCAATTTCCTTAAGAGAACGGCTGAGCAATTCTCATTAAGTTGGGTCTGAGCAATTTCAAGAAGCTTCTCCTTGTCACTAAGAAGATCTTTAAACATCTTCGCGTATTTAGGCATGTGAGCGAGAGCCTCAGCAAAGGAGATGTTAAAATTCAATTGTTTAAACATTTTGAGAAAGTTTGAAACCTGAATATCATCCTTGCTCTTTTGCTTCTCTTTCCTCAACCTTGAAGGATAAGGTATATCGGATGAAGAGAAAAGCTTTAGGGGAGTAGGATCACTCACAACCGCGGGTGGTGGGGGAATGAGGGTAGAAGGCAAAGGAGGTGAGGAAAGTTGCTCTTTTTCCTTGTTCACAATCACGGGTGGAGGTGTAGGAAGCTCGGGTTCCGTATAACCTTTTCCACTACGAGTGGTGATTGCTTTCATCTCCCCTCTTGGATTCGCAACGGTGTTACTCGGAAGAGTACCCGAAGAAGAGGGTTGATTACCTTGGATGAGCGAACCTAACATATCACGTAAATTATATGCTTGAGTGCTGAAAGAGTCTCTCATGTCGGCACAAATATCATTGCTTTGTTTCACCATGTCATTCCTTAGCTCGGCTCGAATATCGCTCCCTTGTTTCGCCATGTCATTCTTCAAGTTGATGAATTGACTCTGAAGATTCGTCACCATCTCTCTATTAGTCCTCATGAACGTCTCGACGTCTTGATTCAATGCCATCGGTTGATTGAGAGGTGGAGCTTGGTAAGCTTGAGAATTTCCTTGAGGTGGGTATGGGTTTCTTTGGGATTGATATTGATTGTTAGCACGAGGTTGGGATTGGTTGTTTCGGTTATAGCTTTGTTGTTGGTTTTGGTTTGGAGGAGGAAAACCGGGTGGAGCAAGATAGTTGTTTGAACGATAACTTAGCAAGCTACGGTCTCCTTGAGGACGAGCTTGATAGCCTCCCGTGGGATAAGTACCTTATGCCGCGTTTACGTTTTCACAAAAATTTCCTTGAGTGGAAGGAAAATCATTGTAGGAATGAGGACCACCACATGTGTCACAAGAAATAGCAACGGCTTTAGCTTGGTGAGTTTGGTTAGAAGCCAAAATTTGCATACTTTTGCTAATGTCAAGAAAAGCACGTTCCATGACGGACATGTCGGTGGTGGAAGAAGTAGATGAAACATTGACTCTCGGGTTAGATCTTGAGGATGTGGATGAATCCCAATTCTTGTTGTGAGTAGTCATGTTTTCAATCAACTCTCTACATTCCTCCGGTCTCCTTTTCATAAAGGTACCACCGGCGGCGGCGTTGATCGTGTCACGATCACGAAAAGTGAGACCATTGTAGAAAGTATCAATGAGAGTGACGGGGAGCATGTTGTGATTTGGACAACGGTCGATCAAATCATTGTATCGTTCCCAAGCATCAAAGAGCGATTCATCATTGTCTTGCATGAATCCACTAATTTGGTTACGAAGGCTTGTGACCATGGATGGTGGGAAGTAGCGCGACAAAAAGCATTGAGTCATGTCATTCCAAGTATGAATAGAATTCTTTGGGAGACGGTCAAACCATTTTTCGGCATGGTGAGAAAGCGAGTGGGGAAATAATTGGAGGCGAAGTTCATCCATAGAAACACCGGGTGACTTCATGCTTTGGGTGATGGTAATGAATTTGTCGAGGTGTTTGTTGGCATCATCATCCAGAATTCTACGAAATGGATTAGTTTGCACTTGTTGGATCATGTGATGCTTCAACGAAAACTCCTGAGTCGTGATGTGCATCGGCGCAATCGGGCCTCCGCGTCCGTTCATGGTGGGTTGACACAATTCCTCCATTGTTCGTAAATCGGGTAGGGGAACATTGTTGTTGTTATTATTGTTATTCAAATTGGGTAGAGGTGGGTTATTATTGTTGTTATGAACACCAGCCATATCTAAATCTTCACGAGTCTCGGGCTCATAATAGTTTGAAGATCTAGTACGCATACACCTGCAGAAGAAAAAAATATACAAAGAGAATATCTATATAATCTTTTTGGTGCAAACCTTTGGAAAAGAATTGCTTTTTATGATTTTTCAATGTTTTGTATTTTTGAATTTTAGGGTTTTTGAAAATTTTTAAAGCAAGGAAAATAACGTTCAAAGAACGGATCCCAAAATTCAATGCGTCTCTCACTAGAAACCGTTAATCTTAACGAAAAGAGCCGGCAGCGGCGCCATTTGATACTAGGTTTTGTCCAAGTATAAAATAATTTCGTTGTTCCAAATCTTTTCGAATTGATTTCCAGTCTAAAGTGAGACTCAATTGTCTTTTGGTGAACAAGAGTATGTTTTGGTTTGGTTTTCTAATTAAAACTAAAAGAAGGAATGAAAATGTCGTTGAGCGAAATTAAAGAGTTTAAGTATTAAACTAAAAGATATTTAGACAAACTTTATGTAAAACTTTAAAACTTAAAAACATGTTCTATCGGAATATTGCAAATCATTTCTATCGGAATGCACCAAAGTCATAACCATCGAAATAATTATCAAAACAAACCATCGGAATATCAATCTGAATACCCATCGGAATAATCAAGATTAAATCTATCGGAATGATGTCTGTCGGAAAGTCCTAGATTGGAATGTTTCAGATCGGAATACTTTAAACACCTCTGTCGCAATGTTGTTCTATCGGAATGTTGCTGTCGAAAAATGAGCAGAGTTTCGACTTAAAATAACCTTATTACCCGTCGGAATGTGCGATCGCAATGAGCAATCGCAATCCAGATCGGAATAAGGGGAAAATACAAGTTATCGCAAAGTAGAACCCTTGATGGGTTATTGCGAGAGAAACCAAGTAATCCGTCGGAATGTGTAGAATCCCCAAGATTGCGATGGAAGTAATACTTAATACGAAATAGGTGGTAAGCTTAAAACTCAATAAGCACAATCAATAAGCTAACTCATCCAAAACTTAAACAACTCAAAAAGCTTAGATTAGACAACTTGTAAAACATAAAAGATTATAGACTTTATGAAATGAACTTTAAAATGACTAAAACCTTTGAGAAATCCGAGAACCAATAAGCTAAAACTTGAAATAAGCCAATAAGCATTAAGATCTTACAGCTCATACGTGTAAGAGCTTATGTAGGAACATAGGAAATGAACTTTTTAACCATACAAACTCAAATTTAATCACGGATCATGAAGGATTCGGATCAAAAGTAAGATTTCGGATTAAGAAATAAGCAAACTTCAAGAAATGTAGAAGGAGATTAAAAAACACAAAGCTTAAACTTAAACTTTTGATTAAAGAAACTCAAATACAAAGATTAATGAAAGCTTAAAAGAAAGGAAGGATGAAAAACTTAGTGAGAGAAAGTTTAGAACTTTCTCTCTCTAAAAACTAGAAAGGAAAAATTAAAAGTGCAACTAGCTAACCACCCTCCTAATGTGATTAGGAGGGTATTTATAGGGAAATGGGAAGTGCATGTGTGGTGCTTCCTTCTTTCTTTTCTTCTCGACTCGATTTAATTCATTGTCTTTCTCGACGTCGTCTCGGGATTTGAACTCGTCTTAATAGTTTTCTTCTATGATTTAGACTTGAGTTCTTCGTCTTCATTAAACTTCCGCCTTTAGACTATTTCTTCGATAAATCTTCAGAAGAGGTCTTGGACATCCGTTCTTTAAGCACTCTTGATCTCTTGACTTCGTCTTTTCTCGTTTTCTTCGATAAAAACTCGTGAAAGCCCGTGTTTTCTTTCCTTTTTCATCTTTTGGTCCTAAAACGCAATAAAAACACAAACCATGCATAATTCCGAATTTTACGACATAAAATACACGTTTTGGTCTTGTTATTATTGGAAATAAGTGGTAAAAGGATAAGTGTTTTCACACTTATTAATTAGCTTAATTAATAGCTAATTTAAATGCTTGAGTGAATTTGGGGAAAAATATTTATCCCTACTGGATAAATATATCAAATACGATCTGCTGGTTCGAATAAATTTGGTGGTTCGTTTGGTTTTAATATTCGATGGTGGTTCGAGATTGGTGTTTCTTGTAGTTTGATGTCGTTTTAAGTTTTATAGGGAGCTCATCGCTCACCTACATCATCAAAGGGTATCTTCAAATTAAAAGGTCAAGCACAGTTTATTATCTTAGTGTTAATCTGCTTATATTGCATTGTTAGACTGTTGATTGTGTATTTGTTTTATGCTCTTTATGTTTTAATAATCTGTAAGATATGTAAATCTTGCTTATATTTTAGAAAGAGAAAGAGATAGAGAGATGGTGGATTTCACACAATTCTAGAGAGAGAAAATAAGAAGAACTATGTGTAAAAATGAATAACCACACACCCTCTCCATCTAAAGAGAGGGTTTATATACCCAAGCCCTTGTCATGGGCTTGGGCTTACATTTGGGCCGACCTACACATGTTTTAGGCTAGGCTTGGGTTTGTTTGTTAAATAAAGATAAGTAACTAAACTACGAGCTATTACATGGACTATTGTTGGAGTGACCGATCCTTCTTAATACATAAAACGTATTTCCAACAATCTTCCCCTAAGGGAGGTCACTCCAAACAAGGGCATTACCCAAGTTACAATAATAAGATAAACCTAGCATATTATGCTTTTCTTGAGCTCGTAGTCTTCATCTTTCTTTTTTTTTCCTTTTCTGGTGAACATGCTGATGTGATCTTTGATATCAATCTTTAGCATTGATCTTTTGCCTTGATCTTGTGCACCCTTCACTTGTGATCTTCGCCTCTTTGTGACACCATGTCCCACATACTTATACCTTCGTAATTCTTGAAAGCTTCAGAGTTCGATACAGCGGAAGACTTAACTTTTAGGCTTTCTTGAATTAGATGAGGTATTAAGTACATAAAGTATAAGCATGTGGGGATGAATTCTTCTCGGATTCCGCAACGACACCGTCTTCAAATGCCGCAACATAAGTAGACACGAATGAAATGGCTTTGAACATTTCATTCTAATTCGGTAGCATTTTACCTCCGGTCGGTGAAGACCGTTGGACGATATAAAATATCGTACTTGTCGCAGGTAGATTTATTAAAAAATCTCCTTGACAAGATTTCGTGGGTAAACCCGTTCTCTTTACTTGACCGTCCAAAGCTGACTACGAACGTAAAGAGTGAATCATTTGGATAAAATTATCTGCATGATTGAAGCCGTCAATTCTGATTCCTGGAACAAGTTTGATTCATTAAAGAATCGCACCATCGTTGCTTTCCAGTTGTCACGAGCTTGATTCATATTGAATCTTGCAAGTTACCTACTAAGTGCTGTTTAAGGTTAACACTAGAAGGATTTCCACTCATCACTATGAACACTAAGGTATCACTCTGAGTGTTCTGGCAAGATCACTTAGATATTGCGTAGAGGCCTTGAACGTGTTTAAGTTCAGCTAAGAATTAAACCACTGTTGCTTTCCAATTATCACAAGTTTGATTCATAAAGAATCGCACAAGTCACCTACTATGAGCTTTCTGATATTCGCTCAAGAAGGATTTGCATCTTCATTGTAAATACTTTCATCTTACTTGGATGTTTAGGCAAGATCATGAAGATTTTGCGTAGGACTCTTAAGATCTTTCTTACTTTTCACAGTGTATGAAGAAGCAAGGAATTATGAAAGTGTGTCCTAATGAGATATTTGATGATCTCAAATGGCTCTAGACTCAATCGTGCATTTTGGATTTTTGTGATCGGAGGATGGAGAGGAGTGCCACCATTTCAATACCAATTTATGCGAGTGAATAAATCGATAGATAACGTGTTGTCTCCGTGTGATTAAAACAAATATCTTTTAAGAGATATATGAGTTAGCTGGGATGGGTTGTGCATTGCATCACTGGGTCCATGATGTCTATCTTCAATATCGAGCATCATTAAAATGATCTCAATAGCATATGTGTTGACCCGGTTTCTGCCTAAAGTTGTAAGGAGGGCTTCTTTATTTACACCCTTTATCTTTACAATTCTTTTTCATTCTTCAACCCCTTCAATGCTTACCAATACGTCATAACTAGCACCTTGTTGTGATTGTTCCAGTTCTAACTTAAGTACTTGGTCGGCATTCAGCTACATTCACAATCTTTCTCCATACTTCCTAAGGACTACTATTTCTAGCTATGGAATGTCCTTGGGGAAGATTCCCCCGGTTCTGAAAGAGTCATAGGACTTAACCTATCCTACCATCCTTATGTCACCACAATCTTCATCTTCATGAAATAAATGGGTTTTGGGTAAGTATATATGTCACCATGAAAATCCATTTTGATATGCAAAACCGTTTTGCTCCCCCTTAACATATGCCACGATATTCGAAAACATTTCGCACATGTCAGGATGAGCCATCACGTTAAGTCAAACCATTTTTGATAATTTCCTATATTAAATCATATTTTCTCCCCCATATTAAAAATATTAACCCAATCGATGTTTTTAATATCAATTGATTTAATGAAGTTTTAACAAAGGTTTTGGGAAGAAAAATGCAAGTCCGTTTTATCTTCATGATACCAAATGTATGAGATATGATACTGATTTGTAACATGATCACATATTCACCATATTAGAAAAGAATTGACAAGGTTGGACCTGATAGTTGAGAACATCAGATGATAAGATCAAATGGTTCTTGTCAGCATATGTTGGTCGCCTCGTCACGCCTGAAGTCGTCTCTTGACACCACATGTACGATTGATATTGTTGTCTTGACACCAACTTGTGAACTAAGCACGTTCGACATCGAAGATTCTGAATGCTTGACAATTGCTCCCCCTCAATTGTTGAACCGTGTTCTATTGAAAGAGTTGTAGTCGTCGGTTGAGTAGTCGCATCGTCGAGTATGTAGATACCAATTGTAGATTGCTATGGTTGTAGAGATGATAGCTTCATAAAAACAAGACTTCTCCTATTTTAACAAATAAATGCACTGAAGCGTACATAGATTTATGTTAGACCAAGTTATAAAGTAAATTTGATCCCTTACAAGGTATTAAAGTAAACCTTGCCCGAGAAAATTAATTCCCGTTGTGAGCCAAAGCTTTCATAAGAAATAATTGACTTTAATATGAAAACCGGGTTGCAGTCAGAAATAACTACAAGCCATAAGGGCATGTTTTATGAAATATTTACAACTTTTGTACGAACTCTATTTATGGCGCCGCGTCGATATTAATCAACATTTCTAAGGCCGTAAATATTATCGTACCAAAAGACATGCCTTTGAAAAATAAAGTAAAAATATTTTTGGATTTTTATGAATTTTTCAATTTTTATGGTTTTTATATGGTTTTATATTTTTTTATTATGCTTTTGTGGATAAAAATATAAACAATATATACAGATGATCACCAAGGATACGGAGAATAGTTTACCATCACTATTCTTTCACTTCATCTGCCAATTCCTTAAGAGTCTCAGGCGAGAAGGTTCTCATTCCTAGCTTGTCGACCAAAAATTCAATTCGAGCGCGATCTAAAGCCTTCGTGAAAATATCCGCCAATTGATACTCAGATCGGACAAAGTAAAGCTCGATTACTCCATTTTCCACTTGCTCCTTGATGAAATGGTAGCGAATGTCAATATGCTTCGACTGGGAGAATTGAACATTGTTGCAGCATAAGGCAATTGCACTCTTGTTGTCACAGTACATCGGAATTTTGTTGAAACCTAGACCATAGTCGGTTAATTACGATCTCATCCAAAGAATTTGAGCACAGCAACCAGACATAGCTATGTATTCCGCTTTCGTACTTGAAATTGCAGCACTTTTCTGCCTTTTCGATGCCCAACTGATTAGTCGATCTCCTAGTAGTTGCAAAGTTCTACTTGTGCTACGCCGTGTATCTTGACAACCCGCGTGATCCGCATCAGCATATGCCATAAGTGCAATCGAAGAGTCCTTCGAATACCAAAGTCCCCGATTAATGGTTCCTTTAAGATATCGAAAGATCTGTTTAACAGTAGTTAAGTGTAACTCAGTAGGTCTAGTTTGATACCGAGCACACATGCATATAGCAAACTGAAGATCAGGTCGACTAGCTGTGATATACAGAAGAGTACCGATCATTCCACGATAAAGTGTCGGATCAACGGCAACTCCATGTGGATCTGCATCAAGCTTAGTTCGTTCCACCATTGGAGTATCCACGCGGTCGCAAGATTCCATCTTATACTTCTTTGGCGATTCAAGGGCATACTTGGATTGATTGATAAAGATGCCTCTGGGACTCTGAGATATTTGAAGACCTAAGAAGAATGATACCTTGCCCATCATTGACATATTAAACTTGGAAGACATGAGTTTCCCAAATTCGTCGGATAAAGTTTGGGTCGAGGCTGCAAATATAATATCATCAACATATATTTGTACCATAATCATATCTTTACCTCGTTTCTGAATGAACATCGTGGGATCCACCTTGCCTTTAGCGAAGCCTTACGTAATGAGGAATTGTGACAATAGATCATACCATGCGCGAGGAGCTTGCTTCAACCCATAGAGAGCCTTCTTAAGCTTGTACACATGATTAGGATAATTAGGATTCACAAAACCATCCGGCTGTTGAACATAGACCTCTTCCTTGATTTCACCATTCAGAAATGCTGTCTTCACATCCATCTGATAGACGATCATATTCATGTGGGCTGCATAAGCGAGGAATAGTCTAATAGCTTCCAAACGGGCAACAGGTGCAAAGGATTCCTAATACTCGGTTTTTAAGCTCGTATGAAAGTTCGTTGAACCGATCTTTCCGAATTGATTACCGGTCTAAAGTGCGACTCAATTGTCTTTTGGTGAACAAGAGAATGGTTTGGTTGATTATCTATTTTAAACTAATAACAAATAACGTAAATGTCGTTGAGTAAAGTAGAAGCTTTAACGAGTAAAAAGTAAATGGTTGAAAACTTAAAAACAAGATTAGAAATTACTTGAACACTTAATAAAATTAACACTTGAAAACTTTGCAAAAACAAGAAACTACACCATCGTAAAATTGCCAAATCGGAACCTAATCGGAATATTGGTCGGAATATAGTGATCGGAAAGTTGGACAAAGTACCAAATAGGAATATAATAAAAATTAGTCAAATCGGAATACTTGGTAGACACCTAATCGGAATGTCACTCAATTCCCTCGTCGGAATATCTTAAAACTGAATCCAATCGGAATGTTACAAAGATCATATAATCGGAATGAGCCAAAAATGGTCCTGATCAAAATACTAACTACCTAATCCGATCAACTCGATCGGAATAATAGCTGCAAACGGAAACCCTTAAAACCCTTTTCCCGATTTGCCAATCGGAATAAGGGGGATGGTGGTGGTCGGAATGTAGCGATCAGAAAGGGGTTTAGACCCTTTCCGATTTATGTGGGATTCGAAATAAGCCAAGAAATAAGCTATTATGATAAGCTTATCACCAAAACTAGAACGAATCAAAAGTGAAATATAATAAATAAGCACAATCAACAACTTATCCAAACATAAAATAAGCAAACCTTTAAATCAAATCATAAAAAGATGAACTTTTTAAGAAAACTTTTAAAAGTAAATAAGCTAAAAGAAACGAATAAGCTAATAAGCACAAGGAACTTAAAGCCTAATCGAATGAAAGCTTATGTAGGAACAAAAAGATTAACTTTTTAAGCACAAAAACATTAAGAACAACACGGATCAAATGTATTTTGCTCCAAAAGTTAACTAAAATCAAGAAAAGTAGAATGAGATGAAAGATTAAAAGCTTAACTAGAACTTGATTAATGAAAATCAACAATACAAAAATGTTTAATCCTGAAAGATTAAAAGAAAGAAAGATGAAAACTTAGTGAGAGAAAGTGGAGAACTTTCTCTCTCTAAAAACTAGAAAGAAAAGTGAAAAATGAAAAACTAAAACTAAAAAACTAACTACTCTCCTAATGTGTATTAGGAGGGTATTTATAGGAAAAAGTGGGAAGGAGTGCATGTGTTGCCTCTTCTTTCTTTCTTTCTTCACGTTTTCTCGACTCGATTTAATTCTTTGTCTTTTCTCGACGTCGTCTCGGGATTTGAACTTGTCTTGTTAATTTTCTTCTTTATTTTAGGCTTGAGTTCTTCGACTTCATTAAACTTCCGTCTTTAGTCTTTTTCTTCGATAAATATTCAGAATAGGCCTTGGACTTTCGTTCTTTTTGCACTCTTGATCTTTTGACTTCGTCTTTTCCCGTTTTCATCGATAAAAGCCCGTGAAAGCCCGTGTTTTCTTCCTTTTTCATCTTTTGGTCCTAAAACACAATAAAAACACAAACCACGCATAATTCCGACTTTTACGATTCACACTTATTAAATCCCCTACACTTGACCATTGCAATGCCCTCATGCAATGCATTAATTTTAAAGCACGGTTTACATTTTCCATCATAAATAACCCACCTTGGCCTTTACTAAACATAAAAAGATAAAAACAAGTAAAGAAATTAAAAACTTACATTGGGTTTTGGCAGTTGATAGTTGTGTTTTTACCCCTTTAGGAAAAGGAAGGTAAATTAGGGTAAGCGTGCACGACGATTTAGGAAAACCGTGTGTAAATGACCCTAAGTGAGTTCGTTCTCGAGGAGGCTAGTGTGTTGTGTAATGAATTGATTTTGATTGATGATTTTATTAAGAAGAAAAGGAAAGAGAATAGAAAGAAAGAAATGACGGTTACGAAGACGGATTAAACTAAGACGAAAAAGCGATAACGTAAAACCGTAAATAGAGCAAAAATAAAATTTTCCTCCTAAAAATTCCTAAAAATTACTAAAAATCCACAATAAAATTCTAAGAGTTTACAAAAAATCAAAACTTGCAAAAACCTTTTAATTAATTAGATAATGACTTTTTAATGCTAATTAAAGCCCTAAAAATCACAATTATTTATTAAAAAGCCCTAAACAAGATCTTATAGTTTGTAAACCTCAAAAATGACCTAATTAAGCTAAAAAGTATTTTTTAAAATTTTAAAACCAAATAAAACTATTTTTAAACACTTAAAAACTATTAAAATCTATTAAAATTTAAATTAATTCTAGAAAATAAATGAAAAGTCCTAAAAAGATTTGGAAAGTTACAAAATTCCTAATTATGTGTCTACAATCTAGGAAAAATGAAAAAACTTAAAAAATTAAACTTTCAATTTTTAATAATAAAATAATATTAAAATATTCAAAAAATAAAAAGTTTATATAAAAATTCTAAAAAATTACCAAAAACCTAAATAATATAACTAAAACAAAAATGCAATTAAAATTTTCTGAAACCTATTTAATAATTTTATATTAAATTTTAAAGTTGGTTAAAAACCCTAAAATCCAATAAAATCAAAAATCAGACTTTTTGAAAACTTTTTGTGATGTAAACCTCAAAAATATAAATCAAAACCTAAAAACTATTTTTTTGGATTTTTAAAATGCTTTTTCCTATTTTTAAATTACTTTTCTAAAATTTAAATTAAAAATAATCCTAGAAAATAAACTAAATAAGAGAAAAATAAACTTTTTGGACAGAAAAGTCCTAAAACCTAATACAATCCTAAGAAAATTGCTAAACAGTAAACACCTCAAAGAAATAAGCTTAAAACAGCTTAATTATAAGCTGTTAGCTAAATAAGCTACAAACCAAACACCACTTATATATTAAACGTTGCAAGAGTATACCAGTCAAAGACCCTAGGGCATGATGGTTAACACGTTTGGTTATGGGAGGAGTGGCGCAGGTTCGAGTCCTGGCCACGTCCTTTTTTCTTTTTATTTTTTTTTCTTTTTAAGCTTTTAAATCACAAACCTGTATACCCTTTTAAACTCAAACACAAACTCCCAATCCAATTTTATCAATATTAAATCACTCTAAATGCCAAAACGTGCTCAGGTATGCTTTTATGAAAACACCAAGAACAATTGCTATCTTCACTTGTGAAATAACAGGTCAAGAGGACTTGAACCTTGGATTTGTGGATGTTTGATTGGATACAAGGGGCACCCCTATACTCAGTTGAGAATAGGGAGTCTATGCAAACACAAAAACACACCAATTACTTAACAGAAATTCACACAAAAAATGAAATTAGGCAAATTCAAGTTGTTGTATTGCATATGTGGGTCTGTAAGAATTTATCTGATTTTCTAGGCACAAAAATGAAATTCAACTGCTTAAATCTTGCACAATGATCAATCAAGTGACTAATTAGCAGTATCAATCCCTACCTAAACCTATGATCTAGCAGATTAGCAATACTTGTCAACAAAATCCACCACAAATTAGGCAGACAAAGAACTTGACAGATTTTGGACACTTAACCAATTTTTATCATGCAATCCTATTTAAATCTACACCAAACTGAAAACTAATGTGAATTACAACCTATGATACCCTATTGAGTATTTCTAACAGGTTTTTAAACTCAAAATCTTTCAAAACTCTTAGCTAACATGCAAATCCAAACACACCTTTAAAAACTGGAAACAAAATGTTTTTTTCAAAGCTAATCTATATAAAACCTATCCAAACTAATTTTAAAAACACCTAGCATGCATCAACACCTAACATGAGCTAAATCATACCAATAACCAAACACTTAAACAACTTTTACAAAAAAATCATGCATATCACATAACTTTGAAAACTGAAAAATCAAGAACAAGGATTTACCTTGTTGGACCTACATCCAGGTCCAACAATGGTTGCTTAACCATCTCCAATAGGCCCGGGCCTATGCTGAACTCTTGGTCAACAAGAACTTACAATCTGCTAAGAGAAAATGAAAACACACAAATATCCAATAATATGATTTTCTGAAAATTTCTCAAACCTTCAAAAACATTTCTCAAATATTTCTCCTTTGAAAACACTCAAACAAACTAACTTAAAACCCTGGAAATCAAACCTTTAAAACAGATTTCACCCAAAAATCCAAAATTTCAGAAACTTGAAATTAATTTTGAAAAACTCAAAATTACTTCAACCAATAATGTTTGGAACTCAGTATTCTAGCTAAATCACACCAACTTTTTAATAAAAATAAAAGGAATTATATTTGAACTCAAAATACCAACTTTAATTTAATAAAAAAGGAATTACAAGCATTTGCTAAAAAAACTGGAACAAGCTTATAGGGACACATACGTCTCCTATATATACTACTGAAAGGAATAAACTAGAAGCTAAACCTTAGAAGCTAAACCTTAGAAGCTGAAAGTCCTAAAATGCCCTTGGTCTTTGTCTTCAAAATCAGTCAAAATCGCCCATGTGATCTTGTTGTTGTAGCCAGCTGTTGCAAAGTGATCTTGGCCGTTTAATTGTGCTTGGGGTCAAAGGATTTAAGCTGGGACGTTGGTTTGGTCGGGTGTAGGGTTTTGAGGGAAAGGGACGGGGCAGGGAGGGTCCCACAAGACACATGGGTGTGTCTTGTGGCGTTTTGAGATGTGGGCTTGGATGACAAGGATGTTAATCAAGGATTTGGACAATATAAGCCAAAAACCCTTTGGTTTGGGATTAATTGAACTTGGGATAATTAGGGTTTATGTGGGGGATTAACGTGGGTTTAATCTATTTTGGGTAAAGTGATTTTTAAATTAAGTGTTTGGGTGGGAAAAACAAGTGGGGTGTTGACTGGGGTTTGACCCAGGTTTATTTAATAAACCTGGTTGGGTGGGTTTGGTTACGGGTTGGGTAGGGTTAATGGGTATTCGGGTGGGTATTGGTGAGGTGTCAAAGTCTGAGTGGTGGTGGTGGTTTGGTTAGTTGGCAGAAAAGACCCCCCCCCCCCCAAGTCTATTGTTTTGTTCAAGTTGTAATAAATGGCCAACAACGCCCATTTTCCCTTTAACAACTTTTGCTCTCTTGTCAAAAATGGCACAAAATGTTTCAAAACTTTTCCAAGGGCTTCAAATGCAATTCTTGGATTCTTCAAGGACTGGTCTTGTAATATCTTCAAACTTTAGGGACCCTATTCATAATTTTGAATATTTGAGGGGTATAAAGTGTAAATATTCAAAACTTGAGGGACCAAACTTGACAATCTTCAATTCTTCAAGGGTATTTTTGGAAATTCAAAACTTGGGCCCGGTTCATTGTGCGGCTTCGTTTCCTATGTTCGTTTTTTGATTGATTCTTGTGATCTTTTGCCATTTCCTCAATATCCGTACCTAAAAATACACAAGTAACAAACACGAGCATATATTTGGTATATTTAATGATATTTTATGCAATTTAAGCCCAAATTGGACGATGAGACTATGTATAAAAGCAGTCTCATCACTCCCCCATACTAAACCATTGTCGTGCCCTCACGCAATGCTAGAATAAAGTATCGTAGCACCTCCAAAATTCAATTTTATTCACTTTATTGAAATGATAAACTAGCTACACTACTACTATTACTACTACTTGTGTTTTAGACATATTGTATGATTTTCATCGCAAAATAGGACGTTTAGGTTCATAGAATAAGAACACGTGAATGCTTCGTTAGAAATAATTTCGTCGTCCTCGATTTTCACCTTAATTCCATGCCAATCGTGCAACGAGATCATTGTCATTATAAGTTAGTAATGCTAACACTACTCATATGCCCTAATCACGTACTAATCCTCCCATTATTCCTAAGTTGTATCTCTTATATTTTATTTTGTCTTAAATGTTTCACGAGGATACATTGTTGACTTATGCGATAATAGAGATTTAGGTCTAAAAATAGAGTCCTAACGGTGTAACTAAGACCATCAAATCAATAACCCCTCCTAATAGACAACAATGTCAAAAAATTAAGTTGACAAGAAGAATCGATAAACACGGTTTTATAACGGTTTTGAACATGAGACTTATTACCAAGACTTTTATACGCCCCCTAACGGAAGGGCCTTATTATCTTTGGTTTACCTCCATCTTTTATTCAACTTCGCCATGAAGTTTTTATTATGACTTCGGTCTTGCCTTGACTTTTATTACCCGCCATCATCGGTGGTTTTATTAGCCAAAGACGTATATCCTCACGCTAAAGCGAATTTTGGATCTTTAAAACTTCGAAGATTAAGGCTTGATTCACTTTCAATTTTGCATAGATTTTTCGGCCTTGTGGGGCTTCAAATTGTTTGCTAGATTTAGGTGAGCACTTGAAATCTTATTATTGGGTGAAGCTTTCGATTATTCGGGTGCCAATACTTCAAAACCGTGACGCTGGCGATACCTTAATGTCTTCCCAATTTAATTACACGGAAGCTACTAGAAAAGACTAGAAACCCAACAATCCTAACTAAACCGCTAAGTCAATATTTATTAAGCAAAAAATATTTACAAGCGAAGGGAGAATAAGAAAAAAACGAGAACACATGAGTTTTTGAAAGAATACGAGTACTCTACGTTTAGCATAGTAACTTATAATTAACTCTATCATTTCTCGTCCTCATTTAAGAGACTTAGCCTAATGTGTAGTTAAGGAATCAAAGCTAAGTGCTCAACACGCACGGTCGAGTCAAAAATTACTCTTATTCTCGCCATCGGAAAATCTACATTCGTGTCTTCAAACACTTATAAAACATGAGAAAATTTTAAAATTTGGCCATTTTTAGCCTTATTTTGCAACAAAACGATAAACAAAAAGATAAACTTTGGAAAGCGTGAAGGTTTGGCAAGGCAAGTATCTATTCACCCCCCCATACTAAAGTTAAACATTGTCCTCAATGTTTCGAGTCTAGGGGTGCAAACACCCCCATACTAGAGACGTAGTCGAATGCCTAATCCAACATGGAAAGGGTGTAACCAATAAATTAATAGCCGTTTATGAAGTGTGCTAAAAACCTAAGGTTAGAACATCAAAGGATATATCATGGATATTGAGAAATGTCTTCAAAGCAAACGATCGAGTGCTCCCATAAAACGAACACGAGAGGCTCCAATCGTGAAGATCATGGTCTAAAAACCACAATGCACAAACAACCACGAAACAAAAGTTGGAAGGGCACAAATCCCCTCACATTAACTAATTAGAAAGCAATAATATGTACATGGATAAGCATGGGTCTCCCCCACGAGGCACCTTGTTTTTGATAACCGAGTCAAAAGCTCGACTCGAATCCCCATAAATGTGATCATTTAGGGATAATCATGGTATGGTCAATTTTTAGTGGGGCTTACATGATAAACAAGGCCCAAAAACAACTGGTATTAAGGAGTAAGTCCTTTGATGGTGCAAAATACCGGGATCGAAGATGGCGTTTTCGTTTTCATTGGAAAAACAAATCAACGCCACTTCATCAATAGTCAACAAAAACTCAAAGAGTTTCAAGAAAATAGGAGAGAAGAAATAGAAGGGTGGGACAATGGGTAAGTCACTAAAAACATGAGCTACTCGAGGTAGACTCGCACCAATCAAATAGAAAGATTTTCCATTTATTACATCGGTGGAAGACCGAGATTTCCCTATATAAGCAATTCCAGGATCAAATATCTCGTCCTCGGTGGTGAAAGGGGAAGGAACATAAGGGGATTCCCCCACACTAAGTCCACACAAAGCATCGTCAAAAGGAGACGAACTTGTAGTACTCAATAAACGCGGTGATGACGGAGTTAGAGTGGTAGAAAAATCTTTTAAATTCAAGTTAAATTCTTTTCCTTTTTCATCTTTTACACTCTCCTTGTGAAAACCCGATTTGATTATGTCAAAAATATTTGGTGTATCTAAAGCAATGTTAGTCACACTAAAAATTCTCACATTTTGAAACCGTTTTGGCAAAGGTGGTGGTAAGTTTTCAAAACGTTTGTCGACAAAGAAAACTTCCCCATCGGGATCAACGTATTCATCATCCGAAGATTCACTCGAGATTGGAAGCGTAGGCTTAACACTCTTAACCTCCACCGGCGGAGGGGACGGAACTTCATTTTTCTCAACAACTCCTAAAACTCTATTTGAAATTCTTTTGCAAATGTTTTTGATGGGATTGACATTGTACAAAGATGTAATAGAATACACATGAGAAAGTGTGGAGTTTTGGGTTGCATTAATGACGAGTTCTTCCTCATCGAAACGAAGAGTGATTTTTCTTGCATGCACATCGATAAGTGCTCTCGAGGTATCCAAAAAAGATCGACCTAAAATTAACGGAACTTTAGGATCGATGGGAATGTCAACAACAATAAAGTCTACAGGATAGTAGAACTTTCCAACTTTCACAAAGACGTCCTCGGCAACTCCACAAGCTAGAATCGTAGAATGATCGGCCATTTCGATTGACATTCTTGAAGGAGTGAGATTGGGAAGATTGAGCGATTTAAAAATCTCAAGAGGCATCAAATTAATACTAGCACCAAGATCGGCCAAGGCGTAGCATTCTTCCATGTCTTGGATAGCACATGGGATTAAAAACTTTCCAGGATCACCGACTTTTTGAGGTATGCGGCTTAGAAAAACCGATGAACAACTAGACAATTTTTGCAATTTCTCTTTGTTATTCAACATACTTTTGAAGTTCGCGGCAAATCGAGGCATCATGACTAAGGCGTCGGCAAAACTTATATTGAAATGCAAGTCACGAAACATTTTCATAAAGAGTTCAAATTGATAATTATTTCGTTCTTGTGCCTTTTCCTTGTCTCGTCTTGAAGGGTAGGGTAAAGGTGGTGTGGGTTGGGGCATAGTAGGCAAAGGCATCGGCCTTGGAATCTCGGGTTCTATGATTGGTGTAGGTTCAACCGTAGGTGTGGCATGAGCGGTACTTCGTGGGCTTGTAATTTGCTCCTTTTCTACCACCACCTCGGGTTCTTTCTCTTTTTCCTTCTCCATAGAAGTACTTGGACGAGAAATGGGTTCTTTGAAAGTTTTACCACTACGAGTAGTAATAACCTTCAACTCTCTTTTCGGGTTCACGATGGTATCACTAGGAAGACCACCCGAAGAAGAGGGCTTACACATGATAGCTTAAAACATTTTTGCCATTCGGTCTTCAAACTTAGATTGCCTAGCATCCGCTTTTAACAACTCTTGCTTAATCTCATGTTGTCCTTGCTCCATTTTTTGTTGATTTTGTTGGAGACGTGTGACATTTCCTTCCATTTTATTAGCATGAGTTTTAAGTTCGTTAGCAAGTTCGTTTTTAAGCTCGTTTTTCAACTCGGACCTTAAGCTAACCATTTCACGTTGCATATTATCAAACTTAGCATCATTAGCCTTAGCATAATTCAAAAATTCTCCTTGAAGATTTTTGGTGTGATCATTTTGAAAACCTTGAGTAGAAGTTTGAAAATCACGGTTTGGTTTTGATTAGAAATTTGCCCATTTCCACTTTGATAATTACCCTTGTTATAATTCCTTTGATTTCCTTGGTAATTTCCACCTTGGTTGTTGTTGCGATAGTTATTAGCATTTTGATTTGGTGGAGCTTGATTTTGGCGGGAACCTTGACCGATTTGGTTATAAGTTCCCGTGGCTACATAAGCACTCGAAGTGTTACCATCCGCGGTAATGCACTCGGAAAGATCATGAGCTCCACCACACGACAAACAACTCTTAGAAACCGCTTTAACCGAAGCGGAATTCGAAGCTTCTTGAGCTTTCTAATGGGACATAAGGGTTGAAAACCTATCGAAAAACCGATTCTCCTCATTTGCTTCATCTTGCAAGGCATTGATACTACGAGACGATGATGAGCGCATTTTGGCAACACTCGGTGTGTTACGAGGGCTATAAACCTTAGACCTATTCTCAATTATGACCAAAGCTTCTTCAACCGTTTTACACAAAAAATTACCACCCGCGGCGGCATTTAAATAATCTCTTTCATGATCATTGAGTTCATTGTAAAACGTGTCTATTTGGTGCAAGTCGGAAAAACCGTGATGAGGACATTCATGTAACATCTCCTTAAACCTATTCCAAGCCGTAGAAAAACTTTCATTTGATTCTTGTGAAAATTTAGAAATCTCATTTTTCAAATGCGTAGTCTTAGAGGGCGGAAAAAATTGGTTCACGAACTTTGAAACGAGATCCTTCCACGTCAATATAGAATTGGGTGGCTCTTTCTCTAACCAAATTTTTGCGGGCCCCGCTAAGGAATACGGAAAAAGCATCATCTTAATCGAGTCATTCGAGACATCCTTAAATTTGCAAGTGGCGGTGAGACGATTAAATTGGCGAATGTGGTTGTGGGGATTGTCTTTTTCATCACCACGGAATTTGTTGTTTTGGATCATCGACAACAAACCCGTTTTCACCTCAAAATTCTCCGCAAGGATAGCGGGAATCACAATAGCTTCTCCATAACCCTCGGTGGGTGCTTGAAGTAACTCCATCATAGTTCGATTCGCCATGGTTGGTGCTTCTCGTACAATGGGTTCGTCAATAGGAGACTCCTCACTAGAATGAGTTGGAGTGGGAGTTTTGTTCTTTCGTCTACGTGCACGTTTTGCTTGATTACGAGTTAGCATAAACGTCACGTACAACGTGGAGACGAGCAAAGAAGATTCTTTTTGGTATTTTGTATTTTGCAATTTTTTATGGTTTTTGATGGAACACCAAATCGTTCAAGAGGGTTTAATCAATAGAAACCAAGAAAATATATATGATATGTAATAATACTTTGGGCGGAAAAACCCTCGATTCACTCTCAAAATCAAATACGCACAAGCAAGCGGAGAAAACGAGGCGGCGCGAAGCACTTAAGAGCCTTTTTCCTTTAGGTCGTGAAATACAACCGCCTTATACCCACCTTATAGTTTGTATTATCAAGATTAAGCTTCATGAAAGTATTTATCTATTTTTGCCTTTTTTCTTTGGTTTGAGATTCGAATACAATGATTGGGTAATGACCTCCCAAGTCAAGGTTGTGATTTCTCACGTATTTGGAGTACTTGTGAATTTATTGTTCTACGTATATAATATTCACACAAAAACCGAAAAACGATAATACGTATTAGTAGAGTGCTACTAATACAAATACTATTTATGGCTATATAAAAAAAACAACAATGTTCAATCAAAACACAACACGCCTCCCCGGCAACGGCGCCAAAAATGATATTTGTGTTTTTACCCCTTTAGGAAAAGGAAGGTAAATTAGGGTAAGCGTGCACGACGATTTAGGAAAACCGTGTGTAAATGACCCTAAGTGAGTTCGTTCTCGAGGAGGCTAGTGTGTTTTGTAATGAATTGATTTTGATTGATGATTTTATTAAGAAGAAAAGGAAAGAGAATAGAAAGAAAGAAATGACGGTTACGAAGACGGATTAAACTAAGACGAAAAAGCGATAACGTAAAAACGTAAATAGAGCAAAAATAAAATTTTCCTCCTAAAAATTCCTAAAAATTACTAAAAATCCACAATAAAATTCTGAGAGTTTACAAAAAATCAAAACTTGCAAAAATCTTTTAATTAATTAGATAATGACTTTTTAATGCTAATTAAAGCCCTAAAAATCACAATTAATTATTAAAAAGCCCTAAACAAGATCTTATAGTTTGTAAACCTCAAAAATGACCTAATTAAGCTAAAAAGTATTTTTTTAAATTTTAAAACCAAATAAAACTATTTTTAAACACTTAAAAACTATTAAAATCTATTAAAACTTAAATTAATTCTAGAAAATAAATGAAAAGTCCTAAAAAGATTTGGAAAGTTACAGAATTCCTAATTATGTGTCTACAATCTAGGAAAAATGAAAAAACTTAAAAAATTAAACTTTCAATTTTTAATAATAAAATAATATTAAAATATTCAAAAAATAAAAAGTTTATATAAAAATTTTAAAAAATTACCAAAAACCTAGAATAATATAACTAAAACAAAAATGCAATTAAAATTTTCTGAAACCTATTTAATAATTTTATATTAAATTTTAAAGTTGGTTAAAAACCCTAAAATCCAATAAAATCAAAAATCAGACTTTTTGAAAACTTTTTGTGACGTAAACCTCAAAAGTATAAATCAAAACCTAAAAACTATTTTTTTGGATTTTTAAAATGCTTTTTCCTATTTTTAAATTACTTTTCTAAAATTTAAATTAAAAATAATCCTAGAAAATAAACTAAATAAGAGAAAAATAAACTTTTTGGACAGAAAAGTCCTAAAACCTAATACAATCCTAAGAAAATTGCTAAACAGTAAAAACCTCAAAGAAATAAGCTTAAAATAGCTTAATTATAAGCTGTTAGCTAAATAAGCTACAAACCAAACACCACTTATATATTAAACGTTGCAAGAGTATACCAGTCAAAGACCCTAGGGCATGATGGTTAACACGTTTGGTTATGGGAGGAGTGGCGTAGGTTCGAGTCCTGGCCACGTCCTTTTTTCTTTTTATTTTTTTTTTCTTTTTAAGCTTTTAAATCACAAACCTGTATACCCTTTTAAACTCAAACACAAACTCCCAATCCAATTTTATCAAGATTAAATCACTCTAAATGCCAAAACGTGCTCAGGTATGCTTTTTTGAAAACACCAAGAACAATTGCTATCTTCACTTGTGAAATAACAGGTCAAGAGGACTTGAACCTTGGATTTGTGGATGTTTGATTGGATACAAGGGGCACCCCTATACTCAGTTGAGTATAGGGAGTCTATGCAAACACAAAAACACACCAATTACTTAACAAAAATTCACACAAAAAATGAAATTAGGCAAATTCAAGTTGCTGTATTGCATATGTGGGTCTGTGAGGATTTATCTGATTTTCTAGGCGCAAAAATGAAATTCAACTGCTTAAATCTTGCACAATGATCAATCAAGTGACTAATTAGCAGTATCAATCCCTACCTAAACCTATGATCTAGCAGATTAGCAATACTTGTGAGCAAAATCCACCACAAATTAGGCAGACAAAGAACTTGACAGATTTTGGACACTTAACCAATTTTTATCATGCAATCCTGTTTAAATCTACACCAAACTGAAAACTAATGTGACTTACAACCTATGATACCCTATTGAGTATTTCTAACAGGTTTTTAAACTCAAAATCTTTCAAAACTCTTAGCTAACATTCAAATCCAAACACACCTTTAAAAACTGGAAACACAATTTTTCTTCAAAGCTAATCTATATAAAACCTATCCAAACTGATTTTAAAAACACCTAGCATGCATCAACACCTAACATGAGCTAAATCATACCAATAACCAAACACTTAAACAGCTTTTACAAAAAAATCATGCATATCACATAACTTTGAAAACTGAAAAATCAAGAACAAGGATTTACCTTGTTGGACCTACATCCAGGTCCAACAATGGTTGCTTAACCATCTCCAATAGGCCCGGGCCTATGCTGAACTCTTGGTCAACAAGAACTTACAATCTGCTAAGAGAAAATGAAAACACACAAATATCCAATAATATGATTTTCTGAAAATTTCTCAAACCTTCAAAAACTTTTCTCAAATATTTCTCCTTTGAAAACACTTAAACAAACTAACTTAAAACCCTGGAAATCAAACCTTTGAAACAGATTTCACCCAAAAATCCAAAATTTCAGAAACTTGAAATTAATTTTGAAAAACTCAAAATTTCTTCAACCAATAATGTTTGGAACTCAGTATTCTAGCTAAATCACACCAACTTTTTAATAAAAATAAAAGGAATTATATTTGAACTCAAAATACCAACTTTAATTTAATAAAAAAGGAATTACAAGCATTTGCTAGAAAAACTGGAACAAGCTTATAGGGACAGATACGTCTCCTATATATACTACTGAAAGGAATAAACTAGAAGCTGAAAGTCCTAAAAAGCCCTTGGTCTTTGTCTTCAAAATCAGTCAAAATCGCCCATGTGATCTTGTTGTTGTAGCCAGCTGTTGCAAAGTGATCTTGGCCGTTTAATTGTGCTTGGGGTCAAAGGATTTAAGCTGGGACGTTGGTTTGGTCGGGTGTAGGGTTTTGAGGGAAAGGGACGGGGCAGGGGAGGGTCCCACAAGACACATTGGTGTGTCTTGTGGAGTTTTGAGATGTGGGCTTGGATGACAAGGATGTTAATCAAGGATCTGGACAATATAAGCCAAAAACCCTTTGGTTTGGGATTAATTGAACCTGGGATAATTAGGGTTTATGTGGGGGATTAATGTGGGTTTAATCTATTTTGGGTAAAGTGATTTTTAAATTAAGTGTTTGGGTGGGAAAAACAAGTGGGGTGTTGACTGGGCTTTGACCCAGGTTTATTTAATAAACCCGGTTGGGTGGGTTTGGTTACGGGTTGGGTAGGGTTAATGGGTATTCGGGTGGGTATTGGTGAGGTGTCAAAGTCTGAGTGGTGGTGGTGGTTTGGTTAGTTGGCAGAAAAGACCCCCCAAGTCTATTGTTTTGTTCAAGTTGTAATAAATGGCCAACAACGCCCATTTTCCCTTTAACAACTTTTGCTCTCTTGTCAAAAATGGCACAAAATGTTTCAAAACTTTTCCAAGGGCTTCAAATGCAATTCTGGGATTTTTCAAGGACTGGTCTTGTAATATCTTCAAACTTTAGGGACCCTATTCATAATTTTGAATATTTGAGGGGTATAAAGTGTAAATCTTCAAAAGTTGAGGGACCAAACTTGACAATCTTCAATTCTTCACGGGTATTTTTGGAAATTCAAAACTTGGGCCCGGTTCATTGTGCGGCTTCGTTTCCCGTGTTTGTTTTTGATTGATTCTTGTGATCTTTTGCCATTTCCTCAATATCCGTACCTAAAAATACACAAGTAACAAACACGAGCATATATTTGGTATATTTAATGATATTTTATGCAATTTAAGCCCAATTTGGACGATGAGACTATGTATAAAAGCAGTCTCATCAGCAGTCATGAACGTTTATCATCCTCAAGTTTCACGTTCCCCATACCAAGCTTAAAAACGAGATCATTGTTATTATAAATTAGCAAACTAACACGAATTCATGTGGGCCAATTATTCACTTAGACTCCCTTATTCCTAGGTGTATCTCTTATATTTTATTTTTGTCTTGAATGATCACGAGGATGCATTGTTTGACTTATTTCGATAGTTATTTAGGCCGAAAATAAAGTGAACGATTTAATCAATAGTTAGCTAAAGGACAAAATCTTTTAAAACTGCTTCTCGGGACCTCATAAAGTTCATATCTTGGCATAACTCGCTTCACGATTTGAGACCTTTCTCGGACCGATATTTGGTAGCGACTTCATACTTCGAATCTTTGAGAGACGTTCTTGAAATTATGGTCTTCTCTTCATAATAGGAATTTCTTCACTTGAAGTTTTGAGAGATTCTTCATATTTGGACCACCACTTCTTCATTTTTCTCCAATCATTATTTTGGACTTTGATATACAACGATCCGCCTCCTTTTAGGACTTGGATCTATTTATCCTCATACCTTGTTAGGGCCTTTTTGGATAGACTTCTACATGATCTTTAGGGGAGTATTTGCTTTTCGTCATGTGTCTCGATCCTTCATATTGATTTTCGATAAATGATTCTTCACATCACTTTTGGATCTTTAGCAACAAAATGTAGCCCTCATGCCTTGTTAGGGCCTTTTCGGACTCGCCAATCTTCACATCCCGCTTCAATAAGTTATGCCTTGGCTATGAACTCTAATCCGTACCGAGCAACTTTTAAACGATCTTGGGCTAGAAGCTAAGTAACCTTTTAAATCGTACAACTTTATTTATTGCAGATAAATTTATTAACAAGCGAAGGGAGAATAGGCTTATAATTAACTCACATAAATTCACGAAAGAATACCAAACTTATAATTGACTCTATCATCTCTCGTTCTCCACAGTTTAAAATCTCAAGGAATGAGACTCGTGGATGCTTAGCCTATTAAATCAAAGTTTTGGGTTTTCGAGTCATCTATAGGATCTTGCATATTCTTAGACTTTTTCAAGTTTAGAAATCGCATTTTAAAGTTCCCTTGATAAACAACTCTCTAGGATCAATTATAGGAACTTGCGAAAAGTTCTTGTTCTTAAACCGTGAGAGTTAAGACTTTCGCGTTTTATAGCTCCCTATATAAAAGCCTAGCAAAACTTGACTTAAACACGTTAAGGATACTAGCTAGAGTAAAATTAGATAAGTAAACTCGGGTTGAGTCAAAATGTTCACGACTAAGAAAAATTTAAAAACCACTTTATTGAAAATTTATTCTAGCAAGGAAAGAAAATAATCATAACAAAGGGAAATACAACTATACAACTAGGCCAAAATAGATTAAAAATTTTGAAAAATTTCGAAAAATCAAATTTTCAAATTTTCCGGTTAAAATGAGGGCAAATTCATGGAAAAGACCACTTACTTCAATAGACGTCCCCCCTACACTTGAGATAAACATTGTCCTCTATGTTTAAGCATGTGGGAGTAAACTCCCCTATACTTATGACATTGTGCACTTTGTTTAAATCTTGCTAAGGAAAGGACAACTAAAGTGAATTCAATGTGAACATATAAAATATGAAATATTGAATCACAAGAGTTTGGGATAAAACCGGGAAGATGGGAACACGGTATCACGGTTCGTCAAAAGTCATCAAGATGCTCTTTGAAGCTTGAATCCCTGCACAAGATAAGAAACAAGACAACAAACACATACGGGGCTCCCCCTACACTTATTATGAAAGCAGTAAAGGATAGATCACGTGTTGCCTCCCGAGAAGCGCTTGTTTTTGTTCACCGAGTCACGAGCCTGACTCGACCCAAATTTAGTTCATGGGAAACGTGCTGAGGGATGGAATCATCTCTTGAGAGATGTCCTCACCAAAGTACAGCTTCAAACGCTGGCCATTCACCTTGAAATTGGGCCCATTTGGCTGAGAAAGCTCAATGGTCCCATATGGAAAGACTTTGGCGACGCTGAATGGACCAGACCAGCGGCTCTTCAACTTGCCAGAGAAGATCTTCAACCGAGAGTTAAAAAGTAAGACTTGATCACCAACGTGGAACTCTTGATTCTTAATCCTTGCGTCATGAATGATCTTGGTCTTCTCCTTGTAGATCAATGAGTTCTCGTAAGCTTCATTCCTCAGTTCGTTGAGCTCGTTGAGTTGAATCTTGCGATGATCACCGGCTTTGTTGATGTCGAAGTTAGCCCATTTCAAGGCCCAGTGCGCCTTATGTTCCAGCTCGATGGGGAGGTGGCATGCTTTCCCGTACACAAGACGATAAGGTGTACAACCGATCGGGGTCTTATAAGCAGTACGGAAAGCCCACAGAGCATCATCTAACTTATCGGCCCACGCGGCGCGATGCTCTCCCACAGTACGCTCCAAAATTCGCTTCAATCCACAGTTGGAAATCTCGGCTTGCCCATTGGTTTGGGGATGATAGGCGGTGGAAAGACGATGATTGACACCATACTTAGCCATGACTTTTGCAAATTGATCATTGCAAAAATGAGTCCCGTGGTCACTGATAATAGCACGAGGAACGCCGAATCGAGCGAAAAGCTGCTTTAAAAAGTTCACAACCACCCTCGCATCGTTCGTAGGGAGAGCCTTAGCTTCAACCCATTTAGAAACATAGTCAACGGCTACGAGGATGTACTTGTTCCTTTTGGATGATGAAAATGGCCCCATAAAGTCGATGCCCCATACGTCAAATATTTCACATTCTTGTATGAAATTTTGAGGCATCTCATATTTATGTGTGATCTTGCCTTGGCGTTGGCAAGCATCACAATGCTTAACCATTTCGTAAACGTCACGATAAATGGTGGGCCAATAGAATCCAGAGTCAAACACTTTCTTAGCGGTGTAGTTGGGACCAAAGTGACCACCGGAGGGTCCTTTATGGCAAGCAGCAAGGATTTGCAAAGCTGCCGGTTCATCAACACAGCGATGAATGATCAGATCAGCACATTGTTTGAATAGAAAAGGGTCATCCCAAAAGTAAGTCTTAACATCATTCAAGAACTTCTTCTTTTGTTGGGATGTTAAGCCTTTGATGAGAACACCACCCGCTAAGTAGTTTGCAATGTAGGCAAACCACGGGGTGTCATCAAGATTGAGATTTATAGACATTAATGTCTCAAGGGGGAAAGAGTCATTGATCTCGATGTTCGGATGATCCTCTTGATATGGATCCTCAAATCTGCTCAGATGATCCGCGGCTAGGTTTTCGGCACCCTTCTTGTCACGAATTTCAATGTTGAATTCTTGAAGGAGTAAAACCCAGCGAAGAAGTCTTGGCTTAGAGTCGTGCTTAGTCATCAAGTACTTCAACGCGGAATGGTCCGTGTATACGATGGTGGTGGATAAAACAAGATAGGGGCGAAATTTTTCAAAAGCATAGACAACAGCTAAAAGCTCTTTTTCGGTTGTCGTATAATGCAATTGAGCCCCCTTCATTGTTTTGCTAGCATAGTGGATTGGTTAGAAGTGTTTATTCACTCTTTGACCCAAAACCGCACCAATAGCAAAGTCGCTAGCATCGCACGTCAATTCAAAGGGTAGCTCCCAATTATGGGTAACCAAGACCGGTGCCTTAGTTAGCTTATCCTTAATAAGATTGAAGGCTTCGATACACTCTTTAGAAAAGATAAAAGGAGTATCTTTTTCCAAGAGGTGGGTCATCGGGCGAGCGATTTTAGAGAAATCCTGAATGAATCGACGATAGAAGCCCGCATGACCCAGAAAACTTCTCACACCCTTCACGGTTGAAGGTGGAGGTAATTTGGCTATGACATCAACTTTAGCACGGTCGACTTCAAGACCAGCTTTAGAGATTTTTTGTCCTAGCACAATGCCTTCTTTTACCATAAAATGGCATTTTTCCCAATTCAGAACAAGGCGAGTGTCTTCGCACCGCTTAAGGATACGTTCCAAATTGGCAAGGCAAGAAGAGAAGGAATCCCCAAAGACCGAGAAATCATCCATGAAGACTTCCATGGTTTGCTCAACCATGTCATGGAAGATAGCCAACATGCACCTTTGGAAAGTCCCGGGGGCATTGCATAAGCCAAAAGGCATCCTTTTGTAGGCAAATGTGCCATAGGGACAAATGAATGTTGTCTTCTCTTGATCTTGGGGATCGATGGGTATTTGGAAATAACCCGAGAAACCATCAAGAAAGCAGTAATATTCATTACCCGCTAAACGTTCAAACATTTGGTCCATAAAAGGAAGAGGGAAATGATCCTTTCTCGTGGTATCATTGAGTTTGCGGTAGTCTATACAAACTCTCCACCTAGTAACGAGATGGGTAGGAATCAACTCGTTGTTTTGATTGGGCACAACGGTGATTCCGCCTTTCTTAGGCACACAAGGGACTGGACTAACCCATGGTGAATCCGAAATAGGGTAAATCATACCCGCATCAAGAAGTTTGATAACCTCTTTTTTGATGACTTCATGGATTTTAGGATTCACCCTTCGTTGGCTTTGAATTGTGGGCTTAAAGTCGTCCTCCATGAGAATTTTATGTGTGCAAAAGTGAGGATCGATTCGGCGAATATCGGAGATTTTCCAAGCGATAGCTCTTTTATGCTTCTTCAACACGGCGATAAGTCGGGATTTTTCGTCTTCTTTCAGGTCCTTTGCAATGATGACCGGTAACTTCGAGTCGTCTTCAAGGAAAACGTACTCAAGATGAGGATGTAGGTCCTTAAGCTCAAGAGTAGGAGGATCCTCAATAGATGGTGTAACTAACGATGGATCATCATTAGTCACCTCTTTAGGAGAAGGAGGAGAAAACGGGTCTTCATTGAGAAGTTTCTCAATAGTACGAATGTCTTCATCCCAATCGGTGGAAGAATCATCATACTTAATATCGAGAGGACCCAAGCTAGCTTCGAAATCATCCAAGTCACTTTCTCCAAAAGGAGTCAATGCCGGAGAAATTGAGGCAACGGGTCTCAACATTAGGTAGAGAAGAGAGAGTACTTTTGCAAGCATCATGAAAATGTTCTTCACAAGCCTCATCGGGAACATCAATAGCATTAACACTCTCATATGAATAAGGTTACTTGGAAATCTTACCCATGTTGAAGACAATTTTATCGTCACCAACTCTCATTATTATTTCGCCCGCGGCTAAATCAATGAGAGTGCGACCGGTCCTCAAGAAGGGACGTCCAACGATTAATGGAACACGAGGATCCATCTTGTAGTCAACGACAACAAAATCCGCTGGGAAGGTGAATTTGTCAACGCCAACAAAGACATCTTAGGCTATCCCCACTGAATAAGCAACCGTACGGTTAGCTAATTCCAAAGTCATTTTGGTGGGGACTAGCTCGGGGAGAGATAATTGCTTCCAAACACTTAAAGGCATTAAGTTTATACAGGCACCTAGATCGGCTAGGGCCATGCAATTCTCTACTCCCGGGAAGTTGCAAGGAATCAAGAAGCGACCCGGATCACCAAGTTTGGGGGCAATTTCCTTAAGAGAACGGCGGAGCAATTCTCATTAAGTTGGGTCTGAGCAATGTCAAGAAGCTTCTCCTTGTCACTAAGAAGATCTTTAAACATTTTCGCGTATTTAGGCATGTGAGCGAGAGCCTCAGCAAAGGAGATGTTAAAATTCAATTGTTTAAACATTTTGAGAAAGTTTGAAACTTGAATATCATCCTTGCTCTTTTGCTTCTCTTTCCTCAACCTTGAAGGATAAGGTATATTGGATGAAGAATAAGGCTTTAGGGGAGTAGTATCACTCACAACCACGGGTGGTGGGGAAATGGGGATAGAAGGTGAAGGAGGTGGGGAAAGTTGCTCTTTTTCCTTGTTCACAATCACGGGTGGAGGTGTAGGAAGCTCGGGTTCCGTATAACCTTTTCCACTACGAGTAGTGATTGCTTTCATCTCCCCTCTTGGATTCGCAACGGTGTTACTCGGAAGAGTACCCGAAGAAGAGGGTTGATTACCTTGGAAGAGCGAACCGATCATATCACGTATGTTAAGCGCTTGAGTGCTGAAAGAGTCTCTCATGTCTACACGAATCTCATTGCTTTGTTTTGCCATGTCATTCCTTAGCTCGGCTCGAATATCATTCCCTTGTTTCGCCATTTCGCCCTTCTAGTTGACGAATTGACTCTGAAGATTCGTCACCATCTCTCGATTAGTCTTCATGAACGTCTCGACGTCTTGATTCAATGCCATCGGTTGATTGAGAGATGGAGCTTGGTAAGCTTGAGGATTTCCTTGAGTTGGGTATGGGTTTCTTTGGGATTGATATTGATTGGTAGCACGAGGTTGAGATTGGTTGTTTCGGTTATAGATTTGTTGTTGGTTTTGGTTTTGAGGAGGGAAACCGGGTGGAGCAAGATAGTTGTTTGAACGATAACTTAGCAAGCTACGGTCTCCTTGAGGACGAGCTTGATAGCCTCCCGTGGGATAAGTCCCGTATGCCGCGTTAACGTTTTCAGAAAAATTGCCTTGGGTAGAAGGACAATCATTGTAAGAATGAGGACCACCACATGTGTCACAAGAAATAGCAACGGCTTTGGCTTGATGAAAGTGGTTTGTGGCCATGGTCATGAAATTCTTGTTCATCTCAGCGAGTTGTCGAGAAATTTTAGTCATCTCGGGATTGGAAGTAGTAGAAGAAACATTGACTCTCGGGTTAGATCTTGAGGATGCGGATGAACCCCAATTCTTGTGGTGAGTAGTCATGTTTTCAATCAACTCTCTACATTCCTCCGGTCTCCTTTTCATTAAAGTACCACCGGCGGCGGCATTGATCGTGTCACGATCACGAAAAGTGAGACCATTGTAGAAAGTATCAATGAGAGTGACGGGGAGCATGTTATGGTTCGGACAGCGGTCGATCAAATCATTGTATCGTTCCCAAGCATCAAAGAGCGATTCATCATTGTCTTGCATGAATCCACTAATTTGGTTACGAAGGCTTGTGACCATGGATGGTGGGAAGTAGCGCGATAAAAAGCGTTGGGTCATGTCATTCCAAGTATGAATAGAATTCTTTGGGAGACGGTCAAACTATTTTTCGGCATGGTGAGAAAGCGAGTGGGGAAAGAGTTGGAGGCGAAGGTCATCCATAGAAACACCGGGGGACTTCATGCTTTGGGTGATGGTAATGAATTTGTCGAGGTGTTTGTTGGCATCATCATCCGGAATTCCGCGAAATGGGTTAGTTTGCACTTGTTGGATCATGTGATGCTTCAACAAAAACTCATGAGCCGTGACGTGCATCGGCGCAATCGGGCCTCCGCGTCCGTTCATGGTGGGTTGACACAATTCCTCCATTGTTCGTAAATCAGGTAGGGGGACATTGTTGTTGTTGTTGTTATTGTTATTCAAATTGGGTAGAGGTGGGTTATTATTGTTATTATTAACACCAGCCATATCTAAATCTTCACGAGTCTCGGACTCAGAATAGTTCGAAGATCTAGTACGCATACACCTACAGAAGAAAAATACACAGAGAGAATATCTATATAATCTTTTTGGTGCAAAACCTTGGGAAAAGAATTGCTTTTTATGATTTTTTAATGTTTTTGTATTTTTGAAGAATTTTATATTTTTTAGGGTTTTTGAAAATTTTTAAAGCAAGGAAAATAACGTTCAAAGAACGGATCCCAAAATTCAATGCGTCTCTTACTAGAAACCATTAATCTTAACGAAAAGAGCCGGCAGCGGCGCCATTTAATACTCGGTTTTTAAGCTCATATGAAAGTTCGTTGAACCGATCTTTCCGAATTGATTACCGGTCTAAAGTGCGACTCAATTGTCTTTTGGTGAACAAGAGAATGGTTTGGTTGATTATCTTTTTTAAACTAATAACAAATAACGTAAATGTCGTTGAGTAAAGTAGAAGCTTTAACGAGTAAAAAGTAAATGCTTGAAAACTTAAAAACAAGATTAGAAATTACTTGAACACTTAATAAAACTAACACTTGAAAACTTTGCAAAAACAAGAAACTACACCATCGTAAAATTGCCAAATCGGAACCTAATCGGAATATTGGTCGGAATATAGTGATCGGAAAGTTGGACAAAGTACCAAATCGGAATATAATAAAAATTAGTCAAATCGGAATACTTGGTAGACACCTAATCGGAATGTCACTCAATTCCCTCGTCGGAATATCTTAATACTGAATCCAATCGGAATGTTACAAAGATCATATAATAGGAATGAGCCAAAAATGGTCCTGATCGGAATACTAACTACCTAATCCGATCAACTCGATCGGAATAATAGCTGCAATCGGAAACCCTTAAAACCCTTTTCCGATTTGCCAATCGGAATAAGGGGGTGGTGGTGGTCGGAATGTAGCGATCGGAAAGGGGTTTAGACCCTTTCCGATTTATGTGGGATTCGAAATAAGCCAAGCAATAAGCTATTATGATAATCTTATCACGAAAACTAGAACGAATCAAAAGTGAAATATAATAAATAAGCACAATCAACAACTTATCCAAACATAAAATAAGCAAACCTTTAAATCAAATCATAAAAAGATGAACTTTTTAAGAAAACTTTTAAAAGTAAATAAGCTAAAAGAAACGAATAAGCTAATAAGCACAAGGAACGTAAAGCCTAATCGAATGAAAGCTTATGTAGGAACAAAAAGATTAACTTTTTAAGCACAAAAACATTAAGAACAACACGGATCAAATGTATTTTGCTCCAAAAGTTAACTAAAATCAAGAAAAGTAGAATGAGATGAAAGATTAAAAGCTTAACTAGAACTTGATTAATGAAAATCAACAATACACAAATGTTTAATCTTGAAAGATTAAAAGAAAGAAAGATGAAAACTTAGTGAGAGAAAGTGGAGAACTTTCTCTCTCTAAAAACTAGAAAGAAAAGTGAAAAATGAAAAACTAAAACTAAAAAACTAACTACTCTCCTAATGTGTATTAGGAGGGTATTTATAGGGAAAAGTGGGAAGGAGTGAATGTGTTGCCTCTTCTTTCTTTCTTTCTTCACGTTTTCTCGACTCGATTTAATTCTTTGTCTTTTCTCGACGTCGTCTCGGGATTTGAACTTGTCTTGTTAATTTTCTTCTTTATTTTAGGCTTGAGTTCTTCGACTTCATTAAACTTCTATCTTTAGGCTTTTTCTTCGATAAATATTCAGAATAGGTCTTGGACTTTCGTTCTTTTTGCACTCTTGATCTTTTGACTTCGTCTTTTCCCGTTTTCTTCGATAAAAGCCCGTGAAAGCCCGTGTTTTCTTCCTTTTTCATCTTTTGGTCCTAAAACACAATAAAAACACAAACCACGCATAATTCCGACTTTTACGACATAAAATACACGTTTTGGTCTTGTTATTATTGGAAATAAGTGGTAAAAGGATAAGTGTTTTCACACTTATTAATTCCATAAAGTCGATGCCCAATAATTGCTTGTATCCACGAACTACTAGTCGAGCTTTGTTCTTCAATATTCCGCCTAACTCATCGAGTTTCACCTTGTAAACCCATTTCAAAGTGAGTAACTTCACTTGATTTGGGCATGGGACAAGTTCCCATACTTCAAGACGTATAAATTCATTAAGTTCTTCTTGAATAGCTTCTATCCAACAGGATTGAGTAAAAGCTTCTTGCCATGTCTTAGGTTCAACTTCAGTGAGAAAAGCATCAAAATGACAAAACATTTCATTTTCTTGTAACTGACTTCGTATGGATACCGGACGATTAGGGTCACCAATTATAGAATCTATAGGATGATCCTTTGTCCACTTGCTGTCATGTTCATGAATCCGTGGACTGGAGTAGACTGTAGAAGGAGCTTCCTCTGAGGTGGACTACCCGGCTTGATTAGGATCAGGAATAGGTACACCAAAGAATGGAAGTTCATGCATTTGAGCGAATTCCAAATCGTGATCATCATCATCCTCTTCATCATCAATAGGCATGACATGAGTAGTTTAAACATGCGTTGGTTGAGAATTACTCGTGGAAGGTATATCTAGACCAATTGTAGGTGCAGACGTATCTGATTGTGCTTCGGTTGCTGGAGCGACAACTTCGGTTACTGGAGCTATTACCTCAGGTTCTGGAGCAACAATCGTTGGAGGAGTAAAGAATTCATCAAAGAACGGTTGAAACAACGTATCCCATTCATTCCTAGTAGGTGGTGTGAATGATGATGAAGTAGGGTTATTTGGGACAAGACCGGAACTAATGTTACTGGGTCCCATTTCATGAGGTGCGGGTTCAGAGCTGCTTTGCTCAGAAGCCATTGCTGTCAGCTCATCAAAATCAACATTCATAGTTTCGAGGATTTTACGAGACTTACGGTTGTAGATTCGGTATGCCTTCTTTGCGGGTGCGTAACCAATGAAAATACCAATATCAGCCTTTGGTTGAAGTTTTCCCAAATTGTCACCATCATTATTTGGATAGCAAAGAGAACCAAATACATGAAGATATGATAAATCTGGTACTTTTCTATAGAGAAGCTCATAAGGTGTTTTACCATGGCGTTTACGAATTAGTGACCGGTTTTGGGTGTACACTGCTGTAGATACTGCTTTTGCCCATAAAAACAATGGAGCCTTTGTGTAAACTAACATCGTTCGAGCAGCTTCCATAAGTGTGCGATTTCTCCTTTCAACGACACCGTTTTGTTGTGGAGTGCGTGCAACGTATGTTTCATGAGATATGCCAACTTCTTCATAATAATCACGCAAGATTGGATTCACAAATTCGGTTCCATTATCTGTACGAATGCGTCGGACAGTAGTGTTGAGACGCACTTGAATCATCTTGAGAAATCCGATGATGAATTTAGGTGCCTCATTTTTTGTTGTAAGAAATTTCACCCATGTAAACCGAGAGTAATCATCGACAATTATGAGGATGTACTTTTTGCCACTAATACTTTCAACACGCATTGGCCCACGAAGATCCATATGCAACAGATAAAGTTTCTCTTGGTTGGTGTCTTCCGTCTTGGGTTTGTATGATTTCTTAGTGCTTTTCCCCATTGTACACGCGGAACACAAATGATCCTTGTGAAATGAAAGTTTAGGAAGACCACGAACAAGTTCGTTTTTTGCCAAATGATTAATAGCGTCAAATTTAAGATGAGATAACCGTCGATGCCATAACCATGACTTAGTCTTCGATGCTTTGGAGAGAAGACATACGGGAGAAGCGGCCATCATGTCTTGTAGAGACAAAGTATACAAATTATTCCCTCGAGTAGCTTTCAATAAATCAACCCCTTCCAAATTACGAATGAAGCAGGTATGTTCTCGAAAAGCAACTTCTAGGTTTGCATCACAAAATTGTCCCACAGAAAATAAGTTGTGACCGAGACCTTCCACATAATACACTCTTGAAATTATATCATTCCCAATATGATATTCACCATAACCCATTATCTTTGCAATATGATCATTTCCAAAGTGAACCGTACCAAGAAACTTGCTGACGAAATTTCTGAGCTGAGAGCGATCTCCGGTCATATGCTTGGAGCAACCAGAGTCCAAATACCAAAGAACAATTTGGACCACCTATTTTCAACAACAATAGTAGACAATGCATTGGAAACTATTTGTTCTGGAGTGTTAGCAGATACAGATAAAATATTATCACAATTGCTAACAGGTTTGTGACCCTTAGATTTCTTGCGTTTTCTAATGTGAGTTTTAGCATTAACAGGTTTTACTGTTCCAACTTTCTTAGGTCTTGGATTATTCGCAGGCACTACAGTGGGAGCAGACCTATATAAAGGGCACTTGGTTCCTACAGTAGTGTCGGTGTTCCTAGTTAAAGGACACGCTTGTGTTTTGGTAGCCTTGGTACTCCTAATTAAAGGGAACGCTTTCTTCGTTGTAGTGGGAGTGAACCTAGTTAAAGGACACGGATTTCCTACTATAGTGAAAGTTCTACCAGTGGGGCGCCACAACCAACCAACTTGGGTTAACACTTTCCCAGTCGATTTCCATTCTAATCTATTTTTCCGGGCATTCATCTCATTCACATGGTCAATAAGGCAAGAATCATGACGACTAGAAAACATACATTCATTGCAATTCCAACATTTCAAATTAGAATTCACAGTAGGCTTAGAACGCTGCACAACCGCAGAGCCTTTAGGTTTAGCTACATGATTCTTTTTATTTAAAGCAGAGATAACATTCCTAAGATGGGCTTCTACTTTCTTCTTCACTTGACTACTAGATGGAGGCAAGATCCTATCATTCTTCTTGCTTCTTTTAAGCTTAGATCTTTGAGCCTTAGTAGTGGTGCTTACTCCTATAGAAGGCAACACGGGAATATTAGAAGCTGGTTTTGATTCCGCCTTATCTTTAGTGACCAAAGTTAGAGATCGTTTAGTCCTAGGGCCCTTATTAAATTGTGTGACGGCTATAAGGTTCCTTTTGATTACACTAGAGGACGATGCTGAGATAGTGGCTGCATTATCCACAACATTCTTACCTTTTAGAGTACGAAGTGTTTCCTTTAACTCAGCCAAGACCAGATTTTTATCACAAATTTTGTTCCCTCAAATCAGATATTTCCACCGACTTTCGATTCAATTGTTCAATCAAGGATTGATTCTGTGCAGTGGTATTAGCACATGCGGACTTTACGGAATCGAAGAGTCGTGTATCTTTCTGTTTTAAGTTATCAACTTTGGACAAAATCTTGGAAACTCGATTATCTATATCAAGTTTAAATTTCTCAGCGGCCTCAAGTACGTTCACACAGTTAAGCTCCTTATATTTCTCTATTTCTATCGACAAACATTTAGCAACTTTGTCACTTGGCTGACGATGTTTTGATTGTAAATTCAATCGAAAATTCTTTTCAAAGTTTGTATCATCGATATTAACACCTTCGAATGACGTGTCAAAGATTTCTTGAATAAATTGTTGCTTGCATTCAAGCGAAATACAATGTGTTTGAATCTCATCAAAACGTTTTGAAAGCAAAGAATATGAATCATGAAGCTTTAAAAATTCAGCATCAGATTCGTGACAAGTACTATCTACCACATTATCCACAGATTCAACATTATGCATAATAGAATCATTATCAACACTTTTATTCACACAGACAGAAACTATATCATGAGACATCACTTGCTTCAGAAGCTGATCATTTTGGCGTGAAACCCGTTCTATTTCAAGTAAACTGTTTTCATAAGCATCATCCATTTCATTGAAAACACGTCTAACTTCTTCTATTTCCAAAAGCAAATCTTGATCAAGATTACTAAGACAAGCCTTAACATTCTTTACAAACGGAACAATTTCGTCTCGAAACGCAGCTCTAGTGTGCTCAAAATTCCATTCACCTTCCGTTATGGCCGAAGCTGTCATACGTTCCAAAATGACCTTGTCAAAATCGGCTAAGTGTTGGTGTACCGCATTTAAGTTAACGGACGCCTTACTTACCGGTGGAATTAACTTCGTTAAATCCGTTTTGACAAGTGTAAGAGACGTACTAGGAGGGTTTTCATTTGACAAACTTTGGGGCACAAGAACTGTCAATTCAACTAATTCCTTTTGTAAGCGAATGCGGTTCTTTTTAGACAACTGATCTTTGTTATACTGACCATAATCAATCGTATGGAATTTTGAAAGCATTTTAGAATGAGTTTCTTCTGCAAGTGACTGTGTCTCCTCAGTACTACGAACAAAAGGTGCTTCTTTCGATTTGCCAATTAGGGTCATATCATAAAGACATGGAATATATTCCTGAGCTTGTTTTGCATAACCGGGATTAGGTGGTAAATCTTGAAAACGCTTAAGTTTGAGTTCTTTAAATGATTTAGTTAAAAGATGAACCTTTTCTGTGGAAGCGTATTGTTTTAAAAGCTGTTGTTCTTTGAGTTTAAGAATTTTGGTAGCATTAATTTCCGATTCAAACTTCTTAGACTCGAGAGTTTCAAAATCTATTTTAAGTTTCTGAAAATCATTGACAACCGACTCTTTTGCTTTTAATTCATTGGAAAGATTAGCTTTTAATGATTCTATTTCTTTCAAGTGTTCAATCTTTTCAAAACGAAATTGGTCAAATTCAGAATAAGTTATTTTTTCAGCTTGAGGGACCATTTCAAAATCTTTGACCTTTTCTTTATGCAACGCAAGCTCAGCAGTTAGGGTGGAATTCGTATCTACGGATTGTCTGAGAGCCATGTGCATTTGATCAATAATATGTTTAGGCACCATGACCAAATCATGTTGAGCATAAGATTCCATACCCGTCGTAGCATTTGGTTGAGGTTCACTCAAATGTGTTGGATTGGATATCACATCATTTGAGTTACTAGTTCCCGAATGCTGTTCGAGGTTGTCATTTTCATGCCCAACTTGATGTTGGTTATCATCATTACCAAGATTGGTTGTGGTGGGTACCTCACTGATGACATCAGAACCGTAGTGAGAGAGATTAGCAACGAGAGCAGCTTGGGAAGAGTGAATGTCATCACAATCCGAATCATATGCGTCAAGATCATCTGCTTGATAAGCTGCATTAGAAGTGGAAACGACTGCAATGCCTTCAGTATCTGCTGCCCCTTGGTCTGCAAGAAATGCTAACTCCTCTGTATCCAAAATCTTTCCCTTTGACTGAGCATCGACCAAATACATCTTCTCACGAAACCATGCATCATCCCTCCTCCTTTTCAGCTGAGTGCATTATTTAGCCATATGACCTTGTCCTCGGCAATTGTAGCAAGTCACAACCTTTTTAGGACCAATGGGGCTTCCATTTCCATTAGCTTGAGAATTCACAGCTTGAGCATTCATAGTCCTTGTAGGAGGTCCATATGAATTTTGCCTTCCCTGAATAGGTTGCACTGTTACTTGACCATCTTGAACAGTAGCTTGTTGTCGAGGATTTGAAGAGGTGCGGAGCTGATTGTTTGTTGGTAGAAATCCTCTAGTTACAACAAGTTTTGACAAGTAGGTAGTGAGATGGTTTAGAACATCAGCTGGCGTATCATTTGGAGTAAAGACCGGTGCTTGGATTGATGGAAGTTCATTAGAGTAGAAAGCTTGTGCTGGTTGTGCTTCTATTGGAAAATATCCATGCTGAGGAGTATAGCCCATTGGAGAAGTGTTGGCTTGTGATGGTGATGTTTGATATGGTGGTTGCTGTGGAAAAGATTGTTGATGAACACTTTGTTGAAATGCTTGTTGTGGCATCATTGGTGGTTGATAAGATGGTTGATGTGGTTGCTGATAGGTGTGTGGTGGTGGCTACTGCAAGTATGATGGTTGTTGATAAGTATAAGCCATGTTTTGTTGAGAAGCATACATGGCAAGTGGATCCTGAACTTGAGGTGTAGACAACCGAGCCTCAATCACATGGCATTCGTGTTGTTGAAGAAAAGCTTGAAGTTGATCCACATTGGTGTTATGCAAGTCCTTAGCCAATTTAACATCCGTCGTGTATTTTTTCCATTCTGAAGGAAGAGTGTTCAAATACTTGGTGTTCAATTGAAAGGTAGGAATTGCCATGCCATAGATATTGAGCTCATTCAACAATAGGGTAAATCTCAGATAGTAATCATTGAGAGTCTCCCCAGGCACATAGGAAAACTTATCAAAAGTATCATAAACTTACACTCTCATTCTTGTTTAGTTAACGAGGTGCCTTGCATGAGAACACGAATTCTATCCCATAACTCTTTGGCAACTTTATGTTTGCTGACGAGTTTGTAGACATCTGGAGGAAGGGCTTGGAGAATGATGTTTGTAGCTTGTTTATCACACTTGTCTTGTATCTTAGCATCTCCAGTTAGTTCACCCGTAGTGCGAGGACGAGTAACAGCACCTTCCGTGACAATACCATATACCAATGGTCCATTGAGCACCGATGCCCAAATTAGATGTCCATTCTCCTTGTTCAACATATAAAGTTCCATTCGGGAAGCCCATTCCTCATACATAGTCTTCACCAACATTGGTGGCCGATTATCCGTACCCGAGAGGATGGACTTATCCGTAAGAGATGTGTACTCCATTTCAATAAGTTAAGATTTACAAACGTTGATCGAACAATGAGAGAAAGTACATGTGTTTGTTATTGTGAGTTGAAGTCGAGAAACAATGTTAAAATCCCCTAAAATATGTTCTCGATAAACCAAAAATTCCAAGTCAAAATTACACACAAAATTTTTTGGATTGTCGGAATGTTGATCGGAAAGTTGTCGGAATAAGCCTATCGGAATACCCTTGAACCGAATGTCCTGGAATACTCTTGCTCGGAATGTCCTAATCGGAATACCCTTGATCGGAATATCCTAATCGGAATACCAAATCGGAATATCAAATCGGAATGTCCCTTATAGGAAGGCACCAAATCGGAATACCAAATCGGAATACCAAATCAGAATACCAAATCAGAATGTCAAATCGGAATGTCCCTTATAGGAATGCAATCGGAGTCCCTAAACCCTATTCTGATTACACAGATCGGAATAACTATAAACCCTTTTCCGATGACCTAATCGGAATAAATCCCACTTTTCTCGGACAAAACTCAACCAATTCGTGATTTTAAGCCAAAAAATGATCAAAACACCCAAAACTTTTGTGTTTTTAGCCAAAGTAACTATACCAAATCTCTACCACAACTATGTAGAAGATTTGTATCAAGAAAAAACCATTAAAACACAAAAAAAAATTGGTTCGTGTAAAATGGATCAAAATAGGCGTATGAATCAAGAACACAAACACATAAACAATACAATCATCCCATGGCTCTTGATACCATTTGTAAGATATGTAAATCTTGCTTATGTTTTAGAGAGAGAAAGAGATAGAGAGATGGTGGATTTCACACAATTCTAGAGAGAGAAAATAAGAAGAACTATGTGTAAAAATGAATAACCACACACCCTCTCCATCTAAGGAGAGGATTTATATACCCAAGCCCTTGTCATGGGCTTGGGCTTACATTTGGGCCGGCCTACACATGTTGTAGGCTAGGCTTGGGTTTGTTTGTTAAATAAAGATAAGTAACTAAACTACGAGCTATTACATGGACTATTGTTGGAGTGACCGATCCTTCTTAATAGGTAAAACGTATTTCCAACATAATCTTATGAATCTGTTTATGCTATATTAGTTAGATTATTCTATGTGTTTGAGTGGTTTGTTTTTTTGAGTTTATGAATAATGTGATCTAACATAATTGCTGATTGTTTGAGATTGCTAATATAGCTGAGTATCTCTTAGCTTGTTTAATTTTTGTTATTAAACTGATTTATTAGATTCTAATGTAGCTTGATTTCATTAAGTTTGCCTAATTGTATTATATTGCTGATTTAATCTGCTGAGTCATCTTTTGAGTTTGTTCTTACGACCATAGATTTGATAGATTACTGTTTTGCTTGTGCCTGTTGTCTTTAATTTGTTGATATTACCTATTTTAGCTGTTGAATATGGTTATAGCTGTTTGTTTAGCTTAATTTGGTAAGTTTTAGTTAAGTTTTATGTAGGTTTTTGTGTTACATGTTCAAATTAGATGAGTTTTAATTCTTTTAGCTTAAGTGTATGATTTTGGTTGGTTGTCGAGAGAAGTTTAAGTCTGTTAAATTGTCCCTACATATTTGTATGATATTGAATTGGTATTTAGATCTGTTATTGATATTTGGTAGGTCATTGATTAAACTGCTCATATCTATAATCTGTAATATGGAAAAGGTTAGTTGCATAATCTGATGGGATGATTGCTAAATTTTGGATTTGTCTAATGAGAAAGTTTAATCTGATGGTTTATAAATCTGTGAAGTATCTGTGAATTTCTGTCTCTGTGACGTGTGGTTTTAGTAGTCTAGCCTGATGCTTTGTTGTGTTTGCTGAGTATTTGGATTCTATTTGCTTATTTCTGTTTTTACTGATGTGTGTACTGAATTATTATGTTTTTAGATATCTGTTTCGATTTTGTTATTGCCAGTGAGTTAAAGTTGATTATTTTTGTTGATTGGTTATATGATTAACTGAGTTGTATATCTGTATACATTCATGCGAATTTACTGTATGTTTCCTAACATACAAACTGTTCCAAAAATATAATATCCAAAAAATTTGCCACTCTAGGGGCTCGAACTCGAGACCTCCTTTTCAAGGGACCAACGTGTTTACTAATAAGTGTGAAAACATTTATCCTTTTACCACTTATTTCCAATAATAACAAGACCAAAACCTGTTTTTTATGTCGTAAAAGTCGGAATTATGTGTGGTTTGTTTTTTTGTTGTGTTTTAGGACAAAAATATGGAAAAGGAAGAAAACACGGGCTGTCACGGGCTTTTATCGAAGAAAAGGACAAAAGACAAGTCAAAAGATCAAAAGTGCAAGAAGAACGGAAGTCAAAGGCCTATTCTGAAGATTTATCAAAGAAAAAGTCTAAAGACGGAAGTTTAACAAAGTTGAAGAAACAAGTCTACTAAAAGAAGAAAAATAGAAGACGAGTTCAAGTTATCATTCGACTAATCCCGAGAAATTAAAAGACGAGAAAGAGAAAGGAGGAAGGAGGCAACATACTTTCCCTCTCCTATAAATACCCTCCTAATGCTTCATTAGGAGGGTGTTAGTTAGTTTTTTTAGTCACTTTTCATTTTTCTAGTTTTTCATATCTTTAGAGAGAAGTAGGTGTTTCTACTTTCTCTCTCTAGATTTCTTCATCTTTTCTTTCAAGATTTAAGCATTCTCTCTTGTATTTTGGAATCATTAATCTACAAGTTCAAATTTAAGCTTTTCATTATCTACCTTACTTTATTTTTGATTTGTTTTTTTATTCGAGATAATCTTAGATCTTGTTTCATCTTGATTTTTATGTGATTAAAAAGTTCATCTTTTTGTTCATTAATACAAGGTTTTTACCCAAGTATAAATATTTATCGTCCGAACTTTTCGAATTGATTACTAGTTAAGAGTGCGACTCAGTCGTTCTTGGTGGAAAATAAAAGGTTTGATTATCTATTTTAATCTAAAAGTGAAAATGTCGTTGAGTAAAAATGAAAGGTTGAAAATATTAAAAACTAAAAATAAAGATTTATAAAAATTAAAGAGTAAGTGATGAAAACTATTAAAAATGTAAACTTTTAAAGATTAAACTAAAACGAGACAAGTTAGAATAATGTTAAGTAAAAGGCGGGAAAAATAAAATTTAACTTAAAAACTGGAAATACAAACCCTTATCCGGAACTCATAAAGAATCCCTTATCCGGAATATGAACTTTGGAGCATTATCCGGAATCAGACTTCGAACTCTTATCCGGAACCGGTGTTGTGGGTCTTATCCGGAATGTTTACTTCCTAGGCTTATCCGGAATCAAGGCTTGAGGTGCTTATCCGGAAAATAGAACTTAATTTGCTTATCCGGAAAACATGCTACAAACGCTTATCCGTAATCCGTCTTATTTGGGTTATCCGGAATAAAAGAAATGCAACTTATCCATAATTGATGATTTGGGAGCTTTATCCAGAATAATTAATTAGAGGGCTTTATCCGGAAAAACGTGACCTCGAAGGTTTATCCGCAATCCGTCTTCTACTGCTTATCCGAAAAATGAAGTGAGAAAGCTACTATCCGGAATGTATTTTACAACAGTTATCCGGAATACTACTTCTGAAAGCCTATCCGGAAAAAGACTTGGGGCACCTATCCGCAATGTTGTTTCCTTTTGCTTATCCGGAAACCACTATTATGAAGCTTATCCGAAATTTTAAACTTATGAAACTTATACGGAATGAGACACGAGGAAGCTATCCGGAATAAAGGGGTTTTAAGGAAATCCGGATTACACTAATATTAAGCAAATAAACAAATCTAAAATAAGCACTTACCAAATCTTAAACCAAAAAGATTTTTAAGAAAAACTAATAAGTCACAATTTAAAAACTTACGAAAACACTAAATAATCTAAATATTAAAAATCAACTTTTTATAAAAACTTAAACTTATTAAAAACAACTTATTTTAAGAACTATTAGTCATAAAAATTAAGAAAATAAGCACTTTAATCTAAAACTTATAAAATCACCAATTCAATAAGCTTAATCAAATAAGCTACACAATCAAATCATCAACAAATTAAAACATACTACATGATTATCAAGATTAAAAAGATTAAGAAAGGTAGAATGAGAATTAAGAAATAAGCTTGATTTAATTAAAGATTAATATCAAAGATTAAAAGATTAAAGTAAAGATTTAATAAGCTTGAAAGAAAAACTAGAGAGAAAATGAAAACACACTTAAAAACTAAAAATTAACTACAAACTAACTAACACCCTCCTAATGACATATTAGGAGGGTATTTATAGGAGGTGGGGAGGTTAACTGTTTAAGCTTTCTTCTTTCGTTCTTTTCGACTCGACTCGATTTAATTTCTTTGTCTTTCTCGACGTCGTCTCGGGATTTGTCGACATGAATTAAACTTGTCTTATAATATTTTTCTATAATTAGACTTGAGTTCTTCGACTTCATTAAACTTCCGTCTTTAGACTTTTTCTTCGATAAATCTTCATAATAGGCCTTGTACTTCCGTTCTTTTTGCATTCTCAATCTTTTGACTTCGTCTTTTGTTTTTTTCCTCGATAAAAGCCCGTGATAGCCCATGTTTTCTTCCTTTTGCATATTTTTAATCTGAAACACAATAAAAACACACACCACGCATAATTCTGAGTTTTACGACATAAAATACACGTTTTGGTCTTGTTATTATTGGAAATAAGTGGTAAAAGGATAAGTTTTTTCACACTTATTAAATCCCTACACTTGACCATTGCAATGCCCTCATGCAATGCATTACTTTCAAAGCATAGATTACATACCTTGGCCTTTATTAAATACTAAACACTAAGGAGACTAAAAGAACAAAACAGGTAAAGAAATCAAAGACTTACATTGGGGGTTTAGGTTGTCATGAATGTTCTTATTCTCAAGTTTCACGTTCCCCATACCAAGCTTAAAAACGAGATCATTGTTATTATAATTTAGCAAACTAACACGAACTCATGTGGCCCAATTATTTACTTAGATTCCCTTATTCTTAGGTGTATCTCTTTTATTTTATTGTTGTCTTGAATGATCACGAGGATGCATTGTTTGACATATTTTGATAGTTATTTAAGCTGAAAATAAAGTGGGACGATTTAATCAAAAGTTAGCTAAAGGACAAAATCTTTTAAAACTGCTTCTCGGGACCTCATAAAGTTCATATCTTGGCATAACTCACTTCATGATTTGAGACCTTTCTCGGACCGATATTTTGCAGCGACTTCATACTTCAAATATTTGAGAGACGTTCTTGAAATTATGGTCTTCTCTTTATAATAGGAATTTCTTCACTTGATGTTTTGAGAGATTCTTCATCTTTGGACCACGACTTCTTCATTTTTCTCCAATCTATATTTTGGACTTTGATATACAACGATCCGCCTCCTTTTAGGACTTGGATCTATTTATCCTCATACCTTGTTAGGGCCTTTTTGGATAGACTTCTCCATGATCTTTAGGGAAGTATTTGCTTTTCGTCGTGTGTCTCGATCCTTTATATTGATTTTTGATAAATGATTCTTCACATCACTTGGGATCTTTAGAAACAAAATGTAGCCCTCATGCCTTGTTAGGACCTTTTTGGACTCGCCAATCTTCGCATCCCGCTTCAATAAGTTATGCCTTGGCTATGAACTCTAATTAATACCGAGCAACTTTTAAACGATCTTGTGCTAGAAGCTAAGTAACTTTTCAAATCGTAAAACCTTATTTATTGCAGGTAAATTTATTAGCAAGCGATGGGAGAAGAAACTTATAATCAACTCACATAAATTCATGAAAGAATACCAAACTTATGATTGACTCTATCATCTCTCGTTCTCCACAATTTAAAATCTCAAGGAATGAGACTCGTGGATGCTTAGCCAATTAAATCAAAGTTTTGGGTTTTCGAGTCATCTATAGGATCTTGCAAACTCTTAGACTTTTTCAAGTTTAGAAATCGCATTTTAAAGTTCCCTTGATAAACAACTCTCTAGGATCAATTATAGGAACATGCAAAAAGTTCTTGTTCTTAACCCGTGAGAGTTAAGACTTTCGCATTTTAAAGTTCCCTTGATAAAAGCCTAGCAAAACTTGACTTAAACACGTTAAGGATACTAGCTAGAGTAAACTTAGATAAGTAAACTCGGGTTGAGTCAAAATATTCATGACTTTGAAAAATTTAAAACCACTTTATTGAAAATTTATTCTAGCAACAAAAGTAAATAACGATAGCAAAGGAAAATTACAAGGCCAAAATAGATTAAAAATTTTGAAAAATGTCGAAAAATCAAATTTTCCTGTTAAAATGAGGACACATTCATGGAAAAGACCACTTACTTCGATAGAAGTCCCCCCTACACTTGATATAAACATTGTCCTCAATGTTTAAGCATGTGGGAGTAAACTCCCCTACACTTAGGACATTGTGCACTTTGGTTAAATCTTGCTAAGGAAAGGACAACTACAGTGATTTCAATGTGAACATATAAGATATGAAATATTGAATCACGACAGTTTAGGATAGAATCGGGAAGACGGGTACACGGGATCACGGTTCGTCAAAAGTCATCGAGAATAGATCTTTGAAGCTTTAATCCCTGCAAACTAGAAGAAACAAGACAACAAACACATACGGGGCTCCCCTTACACTTATTATGAAAACGGTAAAGGATAGATCACGGGTTGCCTCCCGAGAAGCGCTTGTTTTTGTTAACCGAGTCATGAGCCTGACTCGACCCAGAACTAATTCAAGGGAAATGTGGTGAGGGATGGAATCATCTCATGAGAGATTTCCTCACCAAAGTACAACTTCACGCGCTGGCCATTCACCTTAAAATTGGGCCCATTTGGCTGAGAAAGCTCAATGGTGCCATATGGGAAGACTTTGGCGATGGTGAATGGACCAGACCAACGGCTCTTCAGCTTGCCCGAGAAGATCTTCAACTGAGAGTTAAAGAGTAAAACTTGATCACCAACGTGGAACTCTCGGTTCTTAATCCTTGCATCATGGATGATCTTGGTCTTCTCCTTGTAGATCAAAGAATTCTCATAAGCTTCATTCCTTAGTTCATTTAGCTCATTGAGTTGAATCTTCCGAAGATCACCGGCTTTGTTGATGTCAAAATTCGCCCACTTCAAGGCCCAGTATGCCTTATGTTCCAGCTCGATAGGGAGGTGGCATGCTTTCCCGTACACAAGACGATAAGGTGTACAACTAATCGGGGTCTTATAAGCGGTACGGAAAGCCCACAAAGCATCATCTAACTTATCAGCCCACGAGGCACGATGCTCTCCCATAGTACGCTCAAGAATTCGCTTCAATCCACGATTTGATATCTCGGCTTGACCATTTGTTTGAGTATGATAAGCGGTGGAAAGACGGTGATTGACACCGTACTTAGCCATGACTCGAGCAAATTGATCATTTCCAAAATGAGTCCCGCGATCACTGATTATAGCACGAGGAACACCGAATCGAGCAAAAAGTTGCTTCAGAAAGTTCACAACCACCCTCGCATCGTTCGTAGGGAGAGCCTTAGCTTCAACCCATTTGGATACGTAGTCAACGGCTACGAGGATGTACTTATTCCCTTTAGATGATGGAAATGGCCCCATAAAGTCGATACCCCATACATCAAAGATTTCACATTCTTGTATGAAATTTTGAGGCATCTCATCTTTTTGTGTGATCTTGCCTTGGCGTTGGCAAGCATCGCAATTTTTAACCATCTCGTGAGCGTCACGATAAATGGTGGGCCAATAGAATCCCGAGTCAAACACTTTCTTCGCAGTGTAGTTGGGACCAAAGTGACCACTGGTGGGTCCTTTATGGCAAGCTTCGAGAATGTCTAAAGTTGCGGGTCCATCAACACATCGACGAATAATCAGATCAGCACATTGTTTGAAGAGAAAAGGGTAATCCCAAAAGTAAGTCTTAACATCTTTAAATAACTTCTTATTTTGTTGGGATGTTAACCCTTCGATGAGAATACCACCCGCTAAGTAGTTTGAAATGTCCGCAAACTACGGGGTGTCATCAAGATTGGATTTGATAGACATTAAAGCCTCTAGGGGAAAAGAGTCATTGATCTCTTGATTCGGATGATCCCCTTGATAAGGATCCTCAAGTCTACTTAGAGGATCCGCGGCTAGGTTTTCAGCTCCTTTCTTGTAACGAATTTCAATTTTAAATTCTTGAAGGAGCAAAACCCAACGAAGAAGTCTTGGCTTGGAATCTTGTTTAGTTAACAAGTACTTCAACGCGGAATGGTCGGTATAGACAATGGTGGTGGAAAGGACAAGATAGGGGCGGAACTTCTCAAAAGCATACACTACAGCTAAAAGCTCTTTTTCTGTAGTGGTATAATGAAATTGAGCCCCCGTCATTGTCTTGCTAGCATAATGGATTGGTTGGAAGTGTTTGTTCACTCTTTAGCCCAAAACCGCTCCAATAGCAAAGTCGCTAGCATCACACATCAATTCAAAAGGTAGCTCCCAATTGGGGGTAACCAAGACCGGTGCCTTAGTTAGCTTATCCTTAAGAAGATTGAAGGATTCAAGACACTCTTTAGAAAAGATAAAAGGAGTATCTTTTTCCAAGAGGTGGGTCATCGAGCGAGCGATTTTATAAAAATCTTGAATGAATCGACGATAGAAGCTCACATGACCAAGGAAACTTCTCACACCCTTCACGGTTGAAGATGGAGGTAATTTGGCTATGACATCCACTTTAGCACGGTCCACTTCAAGGCCGGCTTTTGAGATTTTATGTCCAAGCACAATGCCTTCTTTCACCATGAAATGGCATTTTCCCCAATTTAGAACAAGGCGAGTGTCTTCACACCGTTGGAGCATACGTTCTAAATTAGCGAGGCAATAAGAGAAAGAATCACCATAGATTGAGAAATCATCCATGAAGACTTCCATAGTTTCTTCAACCATGTCATGGAAGATAGCCATCATACACCTTTGGAATGTCCCAGGAGCATTGCATAAGCCGAAAGGCATTCTTTTATAAGCAAATGTTCCATAAGGACAAGTGAATGTGGTTTTCTCTTGGTCTTTAGGATCGATGGGTATTTGAAAATACCCAGAGAAACCGTCTAAAAAGCAGTAATAGTCATTACCCGCTAGACGTTTAAGCATTTGGTCCATGAAATGAAGGGGAAAATGATCCTTTCTCGTAGCATCATTGAGTTTGCGATAGTCTATACAAACTCTCTACCCTGTAACGAGATGAGTAGGAATCAACTCGTTGTTTTCATTGGGCACAACGGTGATTCCGCCTTTCTTAGGCACACAATGGACGGGACTAACCCATGGTGAATCCGAGATAGGGTAGATCATACCTGCATCAAGAAGTTTGATAACCTCTTTTTTGATAACGTCATGGATCTTGGGATTCACCCTTCTTTGGCTTTGAATAGTGGGTTTAAAGTCGTCCTCCATGAGAATTTTATGTGTGAAAAAGTGAGGATCAATTCCGTGAATATCGGAGATTTTCCAAGCAATCACTTTCTTATGATTCTTCAGCACGACGATAAGTCAGGATTTTTCGTCTTCTTTCAAATCCTTTGCGATGATGACGGGTGACTTCTTATTGTCGTCAAGGAACACGTATTCGAGATGAGACGGCAGATCCTTAAGCTCTAAATCCAGAGGATTTTCGATGGAAGGCGTAGTCAAATTCGATCATTGATAGAGATATCCTTTGGAGATGGTGGAGAAATATGGTCCTCATTGATAAATTTCTTAGTGGTATGAATGTCTTCATCCCAATTGGAGGGAGAATCGTCATATTGCAAGTCCACATCTCCCAAAGTTGCTTCAAATTCTTTCAAAATAAAATCACTTTCTCCAAATGGAGTTAGTGAAGGAGCAATAGAGGAAACGGTCTCAACAATAGGAAGAGAAGAAGAACCACTTTTACAAGCGTCTTTGAAATGTTCTTCACAAGCCTCATCAAGAAAGTTTACCCATGTTGAAGACGATTTTATCGTCACCAACTCTCATGATTAATTCGCCCACGGCTACATCAATGAGAGTGTGACCGGTCCTCAAGAATGGACGTCCAACGATTAATGGAACACGGGGATCCATCTCGTCGTCAACGACAACAAAATCCGCCAGAAAGGTGAATTTGTCGACACCGACGAAAACGTGTTCGGCTATCCCCACCGGATAAGCAACCGTACGGTTGGCTAATTCCAAAGTCATTCGTGTGGGGACTAGCTCGGGTAGAGACAATTGTTTCCAAACGCTTAGGGGCATTAAGTTGATACTAGCACCTAGATCGGCTAGGGCCATACAATTCTCTACCCCGGGGAAGTTGCAAGGAATGAGAAAAAGACCCGCATCACCAAGTTTGGTGGGTAATTTCCTTAAGAGCAATGCGGAGCAATTCTCGTTAAGTTGGGTCTGAGCGATGTCAAGAAGTTTCTCCTTATCACTGAGAAGATCTTTAAACATTTTAGCATATTTGGCATGTGAGCGAGAGCCTCAGCATAGGAAATATTGAAATTCAGTTGTTTAAACATTTTAAGAAAGTTAGAAACCTGAATATCATCCTTGTTCTTCAATTTCTCTTTCCTTAACCTTGAAGGATAAGGTATATTGGGTTGAGATGAAGGCTTAGGAATGGAATTCTCACTCACATCCTTGGGTGGTGGAGGGGTGGAAATAAAATGTAACACCCCATTTTGATAAATGGAATGTCACGCGTAATTATGGCGTATCATCAAAGCATACAAGGATAAATGTATAAAATATTACATGACCATAGGGATAACCGGAATCAAACATCGGTTCCCAAACATAAGCCCAAAACATAATAAAGCAAAAGAAATGAATGAAATACTACACAAGCATAAATATGAAGGCAAAAGGAAAAGAAGTCTCTAGCAGCTTCCATCCTATGTACGTCCTCCAAATGCTCGAGTCCTTCCTAGGGTACCTGCCGTTTTGGGACATGGAAAGGAAAGTAACGGCTGAGCAAAACGCTCAGTGCACGGATATAGACATAGTATAAGTGACTAAAACATAATAGAGACTTAATAGCAGCGGAAATGTATAAGTCCTGGAAAACCTAGAACATGTTCATAAAACTGGTTTATAGTTTGAAAAGCCTTATGTTTATCTTATGAAAACTGTTTAACATATTTTACCATTAGCCAATATAGGTCATGAAAATCCACCGTGCATGAATACTTGGAGGGGTGACCTCATCATGCAAATTAGAGGGGCTGCCTCTAATTTAATATACTGGTTTTTGGGTAGGAGGGATCAGCTCCTTGTGAAGGATGCAAGGCACACACCACATTCACCATGAAATCCTGACTGAAAACATGTAACTAGGATGCACCTATACGCCCCACATGATAAATATAATATAAATGGCCAAAAGCTGAAGGGAAGCCACGAGAAATCACTCCACCGTGCTGAAGTCATAACATCGGTGCCTCTAACGTTATGGTTACGGTACCTCCATAACTAGGTGAAACTGGTCATGCATGTATATGGCTATAGGTAATCTTAATTAAACATAAGCAATCAAACACATAACTTATACTACGGGAAAACAGTTGGCTGCATACGGGGAATCCTAATAAGGAAAGAATGTCCATACTGAAAGCAAGGGAATCCGTAACTTATGTCCAGTGAACGAAGAAAATGAACTGAGAGGAATCCTACTTCCGTATCACTAGTGCTACATAAATACATACATGAATAAGTATCTGCTTACTAAATACGTAGCTGGTTTTATGTCATGTCTTAGCTTATTTTATGTTTTCTTACCATGTTTTACTGTTTTAAAGCCTTAAACCGTGTTTATCTTATATTCTGTTTAATCTGATTAAGTATTTTTGGTATTTCATGCATTATTATACTTACTGTGTAATAATAAGTAACTTTCCAAAAATAGCAGGTTTCCTAAAATAGAAAGTTACCAAAAATAGAAAGTTTCCAAATATAGAAAGTTTACAAAAATAGAAAGTTTCCAAAAATAGAAAGTTTCCAAAAATAGAAAGTTTCCAAAAATAGAATTACTGCTTAAAATAGATAAGTTTCTAAAAATAGAAAGTTTCCATAAATAGATCAGCTGCCTTAATTAGATAAGTTACCAAAAATAGATTAGCTACCTGAAGTAAATAAGTTTCTAAAAATAGAAGGTTTCCATAAATAGATTAGCTGCCTGAAATAAATCAGTTTCTAAAAATAGAAGGTTTCCATAAATAGATTAGCTGCCTGAAATAAATAAGTTTCTAAAAATAGAAAGTTTCCATAATTAGAAATAAGCTGGTTAAATAAGCTAAGTATATAAGCCTAAGTGTTTTCATGATTATTTCCTAAGTCATATGATATAAGGTATAGTTTAATAATTATTTCATGTAATTAAATTAAACTATAGGTTAAAATATTTAATTAAAGTATAAAGTGTTTTTAATTAAATAAAGTTAAATACTTAGGTTAAAACATGTATTATTATATATTAATAATATAACCTAAGTCATGTTAATTAATTAGTTATATTCATGGTTTTTAAATAATTAATTAATTATAAGTCAAAAATATAAAATACTTAGGTTAATTAATTTCATGATTATAATAATTAAAATTACCTAAGTCATGTTATTAAATTAATCATATCATTTTATTAATTTAATTTTTAACATAAGATCATAAACATAAAAAAAAACTAAACATACACCATGAACCGGATCTAAACTAAAAACAATGAACCGGACATGAAATGGACACCGTACCCCGAACCAAGTCGGGGTACCCCGTGTCTTACTGCTGCCGGGGGACCCACACATACCAACCAAGACCGTATGGTCTTGGTGGTGGTCGGTTTGGCCAAACCGAAACCCCTTCGGGTTCGGTGCAGCCTGCGGCCAAAAACAAACACCCCTTAAAACATACTTTTGATTTTATTAAACCCCAAATCATGTTAGATCCATGTTTAATTATTAGGTTTTTATAAAAAAAATAACATGTTCTTGATTCATAAAAAGATCAAATCAAAAGAAAAGGTTTAAAAAGGATTTACCGAATTCGTGGATCAAAAGGATGAAGAACAAACACGATCAACCACTACAATTCCAAGATCCAAGATCACAAACCACCTCCTTGTGGTGGTTGTAGGGTGGCGGCACAAAGAAGAACAAGGAAGAGGGTTTTAGGGTTTTTCTAAAAATCTTCTGTAAATAAAATGAGTAGTGAAAGATCCCTTTTCCCTTTTAGTAAAATTTGACAAATGGGCTTGGCCCATTTGCCCTTGTAGCCGCGGGTAGGGGGCCCCACTTGGGGTACCCGTACCTTTTTCCGTGTCTCGATGTTAAGTTATACGTTCGTGATTATTTGTGTTCGCGTTTTAAGTGTTCTCGTTACGTAACTATCGTGATCTAATATATTTAATTACGCTCGTAATAAATATATATACGTAATTAATAATAGTTCGTGTTTTAATTACGTTCATGATTTCATGATCACATGTTCGTGATTAATTATCGTCAAATAATTATTACGTGATCGTGCGTAGTAAATACTTATCGTGTTCTAACACGTACGTAATACGTAAAATCCTAACACGTAATCGTAATCATGCTATATTAGGAAAGTTTAATCTAGTACATACGATCCTAAGGATACTATTCATGATAAAAGCATGCGGGTTTTACATAGAAGGCGGTGGAATTGGAGAAGTAGAAGTTGGAGGAATTAGAGAAGGGGACTCGCTTTCCTTTGTCACAATCACCGGTGTAGGTGTAGGAAGCTCGGGTTCCTTTAAACCTTTTCCACTTCGAGTGGTGATTGCTTTCATCTCCCCTCTTGGATTAGCAACGGTGTTACTCGGAAGAGAACCCGAACCAGAGGCTTGAATACTTTGGAAGAAACTAGCCATCATATCCCTTAAGTCATTCGTTTGACTGGCCAAAGAGTTTCACATATCGGCTCGAAGATCATTCCCTTGTTTCACCATATCTCCTTTCAAGCTAGCCATTTGCCGCTGAAGATTCTGCACTATTGCGTCATTAGTCCTCATGTAAGTTTCAACCTCGTGATTAAATGCAGTAGGTTGGTTGGGAGGAAGAGCATGGTAGGCAGGTGGTTGATAGGCGGGTTGTTGGTGAATTTGGTTGTTTCCTTGAGGTGGATATGGGTTTCTTTGGGTTTGATATTGATTTGGAGCTCGTGGTGGGTTTTGATTGTTGCGATTGAGGTTATTTGGGTTTTGAGGTGGAAAACCGGGTGGTGAAAGAAAGTTGTTTGAGCGATAGCTGAGCAAATTACGGTCACCTTGAGGACGTGCTTGATATCCTCCCGTAGAAAAGTTACCGTTGGCGGCATACACATTTTCCGGAGTGTCATGAGTCGAAGGGAAATCGGTGTATGAATGAGATCCCCCGCATATTTCACATGACTGACTCATAGCATTAACTTGTGCATTGATAGCTTTGGTATTGTTAGCGGTTTGGAGAGCAAGTGTTTCAACAAGCGAAGTAAGCTTATCAATTCTCTTGTTGCTCTCATTAGTGCTAGCACTAGCCACATTAGTCCGAACACTCTTGGTTTGCACTCTAGACTTGTTCTCAATAATATCCCAAGCGGCATTAGAAGACTTAACCAAAATGTTACCCCCTGGGGCACTATTTAGTGAATCTCGGTCATTCATGCTTAAACCATTGTAAAAAGTATTATTTTGATGTACTTTTGTGAAACCATGCTGTGGACACTTTCTTAAAAGTTCCTTAAAACGGTCCCAAGATTCGCTAGATGTCTCACCGTACTTTTGTTCAAAGGTAATGATGTCATTCCGCAAAGCGGTAGTACGTGAGGGTGGGAAAAAATAGTTGATGAATTTAGTCTCTAAATCCGTCCACGTAAGAATACTTTGTGGCGGTTCCTTATCAAGACAATTTCGGGCTTTTCCCTCTAAGGAGAAAGGAAAAAGTTGCAAGCGAATCACTTCTTGTGAAACCCTTTATACTTAACCGTATTAGTGAGTTGAAGGAACCTTTTTATATGTTCATGAGGATCATCAAGCGAACTCCCCAAGAAAGGTTGAGCAGAGACCATTTAAATGAAGCCGGATTTGAGCTCAAAATTGTTGGCTCCCATCTGAGGTATGACAATAGCATCGGTGTTGCCCTCTACGTGCGATTGCAAAAGCTCGATCATTGGTTGATTGTCCATGGTAACAATAGATGGAGTAATGACTTCGGCTTGAGTTGCTTTCTTCTTACGAGCACGGGTACGCATGCACACCTACAAAAGAAAGAGAAAATAGACAAGAAATAGTTTTGGTTTTTATGGTTTTCTATTTTATTTTTTCTGAAAATTTTATATTTTTTAGGATTTTTGAAAAATTTTGGCAAGAAAAATAACGTTCAAAAGTGAAGGATCCCAAAATCCAACGCGTCTCTCACTAAAAACTGTTAATCTTAACGAAAAGAGCCGGCAGCGGCGCCATTTAATACAACGTTTTTAGCCAAGTATAAATATTTATCGTCCGAACTTTTATAACTGATTACTAGTTAAGAGTGCGACTCAGTCGTTCTTGGTGGAAAATAAAAGGTTTGATTATCTATTTTAATCTAGAAGTGAAAATGTCGTTGAGTAAAATGAAAGGTTGAAAATATTAAAAACTAAAAATAAAGATTTATAAAAATTAAAGAGTAAGTGATGAAAACTATTAAAAATGTAAACTTTTAAAGATTAAACTAAAATGAGACAAGTTAGAATAATGTTAAGTAAAAGGCGGGAAAAATAAAATTTAACTTAAAAACTGGAAATACAAACCCTTATCCGGAACTCATAAAGAATCCCTTATCCGGAATATGAACTTTGGAGCATTATCCGGAATCAGACTTCGAACTCTTATCCGGAATCGGTTTTGTGGGTCTTATCCGGAATGTTTACTTCCTAGGCTTATCCGGAATCAAGGCTTGAGGTGCTTATCCAGAAAATAGAACTTAATTTGCTTATCCGGAAAACATGCTACAAACGCTTATCCGCAATCCGTCTTCTTTGGGTTATCCGGGATAAAAGAAATGCATCTTATCCAGAATTGAGGATTTTGGAGCTTTATCCGGAATAATTAATTAGAGGGCTTTATCCGGAAAAACGTGACTTCGAAGGCTTATCCGCAATCCGTCTTCTACTGCTTATCTGGAAATGAAGTGAGAAAGCTACTATCCGGAATGTGTTTTACAACAGTTATCCGGAATACTACTTCTGAATGCTTATCCGGAAAAAGACTTGGGGCACCTATCCGCAATGATGTTTCCTTTTGCTTATCCGGAAACCACTATTATGAAGCTTATCCGGAATTTTAAACTTATGAAACTTATACGAAATGAGACACGAGGAAGCTATCCGGAATAAAGGGGTTTTAAGGAAATCCGGATTACACCAATATTAAGCAAATAAACAAATCTAAAATAAGCACTTACCAAAACTTAAACAAATCTAAAAACAACTTATTTTAAGAACTATTAGTCATAAAAATTAAGAAAATAAGCACTTTAATCTAAAACTTATAAAATCACCAATTCAATAAGATTAATCAAATAAGCTACACAATCAAATCATCAACAAATCAAAACTTACTACATGATTATCAAGATTAAAAATATTAAGAAAGGTAGAATGAGAATTAAGAAATAAGCTTGATTTAATTAAAGATTAATATCAAAGATTACAAGATTAAAGTAAAGATTTAATAAGCTTGAAAGAAAAACTAGAGAGAAAATGAAAACACACTTAAAAACTAAAAATTAACTACAAACTAACTAACACCCTCCTAATGACATATTAAGAGGGTATTTATAGGAGGTGGGGAGGTTAAGTGTTTAAGCTTTCTTCTTTCTTTCTTTTCGACTCGACTCGATTTAATTTCTTTGTCTTTCTCGACGTCGTCTCGGGATTTGTCGACATAAATTGAACTTGTCTTATAATCTTTTTCTATAATTAGACTTGAGTTCTTCGACTTCATTAAACTTCCGTCTTTAAACTTTTTCTTCGATAAATCTTCAGAATAGGCCTTGGACTTCCGTTCTTTTTGCATTCTCGATCTTTTTACTTCGTCTTTTGTCTTTTTCTTTGATAAAAGCCCGTGATAGCCCATGTTTTCTTCCTTTTGCATATTTTTATCCTAAAACACAATAAAAACACAAACCACGCATAATTCCGACTTTTACGACATAAAATACATGTTTTGGTCTTGTTATAATTGGAAATAAGTGGTAAAAGGATAAGTGTTTTCACACTTATTATTCATATCTAAGTTTTATACGATTTGAGCTTTGAGCTTATTAGGCTTTTTGGCTTATTTTGTATTTAGCTTATTTCCTTTTAAGTTTTCTAAAATGTTTTGTCTTTTTAAAGTTTGTTTTAAAAAGTTTGCTTATTTAGAGTTTTGAAAACTTCTTATTCGTGCTCATTTAGTTCTTTTCATTATAAATTTGGTAAAGTTTCGGATTGTGCTTATTAAAAAGGTGAGCTTATTCATTTTGCTTATTACGGTTTACAAACCATCGGAAAAGGGTTTTCCCTTTCCGACCATTATTCCGATCCTTCATCGGAAAGGGGTTTTGGATTCCGACTGTTTTTCCGATCCTTCTATCGGAAAAGGGTTTTGGGATTCCGATCGTTATTCCGATCGGCATTCCGACGGTAGTGATTATCTGATATTCCGATTGTAGAGGTGATCCATCATTCCGACGCTGATTCCGACATATATTCCGATAGAACTGGGTTTCCGATAGTAGTGATTCCGATAGTGTTATTGTGCATTATTCCGACACTTTAATAGACATTCCGACGGTTTCATTCCGATTGTATTCCGACAGGGTTATTCCGATGGGATTCCGATAGTGGCTATTCCGACGGGTTGAGTTTTGCTTTTCTTATTTCTAGTTAATTTTCAAGTTTTCTTTTTCCACCAATCAAGGTTAGATTTCTTCGTTATTTTTAATAGATTTGATGTTTATGTTATTCATAGATATAGCTAATCAAGCTCCCCCTTTTAGTGACCAATTACAATAATTCCACCTTAATCTGTGATCAATTCGATAAGATACCGAGAACGAGATTGAGTACACATATGCTAGATAGCCTTTTATAAACATAATATCAAATGGCACCGCTGCCGGCTCTTTTCGTAAAGATTAACGGTTTTTAGTGTGAAAAATTGGATTTTGGGATCCGTTCTTTTGGGAACGTTATTTTCAAGCACAAAAATTTTCAAAAATCCTAAAAAAATATAAAACTTTCAAAAATCCAAAAACAATAAAAAAGATAAAAAAACCAAAAATATTTTCTGTTGGGAATAAATTATAGCCAGTCTACTTGAGCGCTGACAAGAGTTAATCAATCATTGATAGGAAGAAAACAAACGCTGACAGATCAAGCGTTGACAAGACAAAGTCAAGCGTTGATACATTGAAGACAAGCACTGATGGAAGGATATACTCTACGCGTTTATTGTATTCTAGATTACTTCTAGTAAAGATAGGAACAACAATGTATTTTCTATATTTATCTTTACCTAGAATAGTTGATACGTAGATTATTGTACAAGGCTTCTTATGTCTATAAAAGAAGACCTTTAGGTTAATGTTCAATATAAGTTTTCATACGTAAACTACTTTCATTGTAAGCAAGTTTGATATCATTAATCAAAGTGAAAGTTTGTTTACATCTTGTGTGTTCTTGTTTAAGTGTTAATTCCGCCTAACACTTAGATTATCATATACATATACAAAGGTTTCTCAAAGTGTATTACTTGATCTAATCTCGTATACATAAAGCTAAATCGATCTAAGTTTGGGATCAACAAGTGGTATCAGAGCTTGTTGAGGAACTTTTGATCATAAAGAACACAAGAACCCTAAAATCACCAAAACCCTAATTTTCTCAAAACCCTAAACAACATCATGTCAAATCCAGAAATAACCTCTTCCTCCTCACCCTTGCCAGACATCAAGATTCCCATGCTTGATGCAACCAACTTTGAATTGTGGAAATTCAACTTTGAGCAATATCTGGGGATCTATGACTACACTCTCTGGGAGATCGTTGAATATGGAAACACATTTAATAGAGCTAAAAAGGTTGCTGCTGCTATTGCTACAAGAACTGCTGTTGCTGGATGTCCAGAAGCAGATAAGAAAGAAAAACCTGGTGATGGTAGAGCTGTGTCTGCTGAAGATATAGCAAAAAGAAGGGTTGATATGAAAACCCTAAATATTCTGAAAGTCTCTTTGGGACAAGAGAACCAGCATAAATACAGAGGTTATGATTCTGCTAAAGACCTTTGGGCAGCTCTAGAAGTTGCATATGGTGGCAATGAAGATACTAGGGAAGAAAAGAAGAAGCAACTCATGCATGATTATGCTGTTTTCAAGGCTTAACCTAATGAGAAGCTTAGCAGTGTGAGAAGCAGACTGCTTGACATTACAAGCAAGCTGTCCTTCATGGGGACACAGCTTGGTGATGTTGACATTAATGCTACGTTTCTTAAAATTCTTGGTGATGCGTGGAAGATTGAGGCAAGATCTATTCTTGCCAATAACACTCAAAAAAGTTCCACGTTTGATGATATCTACAACAAACTAAGGTTGTTGGATAATGAAACTCTTTTGGAGCATGGAAGTAAGTCAACTAATAGTAACATGGCCTTCTTCTCACATAGTGAAGGCCAATTTGATCAGAAGGACTCTTACATGCATCCAGTTACTGGATCATCATGTGTCAACGCTGGAACATGTCCTGTCAACGCCTCCTATTCAGACACTGACACTTACAAAAGTGACTCACCAAGAGTTAAACCTGCTGGTTTGGATCTAGATACTGTATGTGCTTATATTGCTTCTTTGCCCAATGGTTCAGTGATTACATATGAGGACCTTGAGTAGATAAGTGATGAGCACTTGGAAGAGATGGATATCAAGTGGAATATGGCTCTTGCTAGTATAAGAGCAAACAGGTGGAATAGAAGGTTTAAGAAGAAGATGACCTTCAATGCAAAGGATACAGCTGGATTTGATAAATCCAAGGTTGAATGCTACAATTGTCATCGTATGGGTACTTCATGAGGGAATGCAGATCTCCTAGAAGATCTGATGCTGGTAAACCCTCAAGTCAAATTGTTAAGGCTCAGGATCCTAAGGCCATGGTTGCAGTTCAAGGAATTGATGGTATGGGATGGGACTAGAGCTATTTGGCTAAGGATGTGGAAGAAGATAAAGCTTAGGTTGCTGAAATTGAAGAAGAAGAGCATGTTCAATATGCTCTCATGGCACACTCCTCCTCTTTATCAGATAATGAGGTATACGATGATGCTTTTTGTAGTAAGGGTTGTAGGTTAAATACTGAGAAACTTAACAAAGAGGTGTTAAGGTTATTAGATGATGTAAGTACTGAGAGATGCAAACTGTCTAACTATCAATTAGCTCTCACTCAAACTGAGAAAACAGTTTCTGAATACAAGAAAATGGAATTTGATTTAAAAGATAAAATAAATATCTTAAAACATGAATTAGATGCTAGTAATGATGTTAGAAACATAATTGAATGGGTCAATAGTGATCTACAGGCTAAGTTAGATGAGGCCATTAAGAATAAAGATAATGTTGGCCTTAAAATTCAGAGATTTGATAGGGCCACACAAACCCTAGGAGAGTGCGTTAATAAACAAAGGGATCCCAAGGACATGACTGGGATTGGGATGAAAGACTACTCTGTGGTTCCACCACTAGCTGGTGACTTATATGGTGTCCAACAAAAGGACCTATCTTGGACTGGTTTACCAGAACTCCAAGAGGAGGAATTCATTCCTCCACCAAGAGTTGTTACTCCAGTTGAAGAGTATCAACAAAAGTTGACTGACTTAAATGAATGGAAGAAATCCAACCCTACCTTATTTGTTAAGGGTGGATTATTATGTGAAAGTCCTAATGAGTCAACCCCCATTAAAGTTACAAAACCAATCACTGGTAAGGCTGTTGACCTTGGCTCAAACACTGTTAGAAAACCTAGTGTCAAGTATGCTGAAATGTATAGGAATACTAGGTCACCTAAAAGCCAAGTTAGCAATGATGGAACAGGCTTCTTCTCTTCTACACCTAGGGTTGTGTCTAAGAAAGCCTGTTACACTTGTGGTAGCTTTTCACATTTAGCATATAAGTGTGTCAACGCTTCCAAAGTCAACGTTGTTAGAAATTCAAACGTTGTCAGACCCAAACCTTGTGTGCAGCAAAGTCCACAAGTTGTTAGACCGGCCCCATTCTTCACTAGAGGGTCTAACACTCATGGACAAAGACCATTTCAAAAGACAAATACTTGGTCTAATAGGCAATGGGGTTCTGTAGCAAACCCTAGGTTCAACGCTGACAAGGGTAATTTCAGCGTTGACAAGACCAAATCCAACGCTGACAGAAACGTGATCAGACCTAAATATTTGCAACCACAGGGTAAGGGGTCTAAATCTTCTTCAAGCTTGACATGGAGACAAAAGAAAGATCAAAACCCTAATGATAATGGGATTTCAATTACCTGCAACAGATTTAGTTACATTTCAAATGTCATTACAAAACCTATTGGGGTTAATTGGGTATTTCATCCAAAGAAGGATGATCAAGGGGTTGTTATGAGAACCCTGTCTGTTCTTGTTGAACAACCAGATGAATCCAAGTCTGCTAAGGCTTGGGTTCCCAAAGAAAACTAACTTGTTTTCTTTATGTGCATGGCATTCAAAAATAGGTCAATGATTATGGATATTGGGACAGTGGATGCTCAAGGCACATGACAGGGAAGGAAGATTATCTTACTAACTTCACTCCCATTAAGGATGGTGATAAGGTTTACTTTGGAGGCGGATATGGTACTATCACGGTCAAAGGAACTCTTCTCACCAAGAACTTGCGTTTTGAGAACGTATTTTTGGTAAAGGAACTTGATTACAATCTTTTCAGTGTATCACAAGTTTGTGATAACAAAAATAAAGTTCTGTTTACTGATACTGGATGTTTGGTGTTAAGCAAGGATTATCAGATCCCTGATGAGAAATATATTGACTATAGAACACCTAGACATAAAGACATATATAATGTGAATCTCAATGGGATTAGAATGAATAGCAATATGCCATGTTTTTATGCTAAAGCTTCTGTAGATGAAAGTAATTTATGGCACAGGAGACTAGGGCACATAAATTTTAAGAATATAAACAGGCTTGTGAGACTTGGTTTGGTTGATGGCTTGCCTGAAAAGGCTTTCCACAATGACCACTCTTGTGTTGCATGTCTTAAAGGCAAGCAGCACAAGGTCTCATTCAAGTCCAAACAGGTGCACTCTAGTACTAGACCTCTTCACTTGCTTCATATGGACCTATTTAGTCCTACCAATATAGAGAGTTTGAATGGTAAATCATACTGCTTTGTCATCACATATGATTTTTCTAGGTTTACTTGGACTTTCTTTTTAGCTATGAAGAGTGATACAGTTGACACTTTAATTGATTTTATCACTCAGATTGAGAAGAAAACGGGCAATGAAGTTAAAATGCTTAGGACTGATAATGGTGGTGAATTTAGGAATAAAGTGTTAGATGATTTTTGTGCCAGGAAAGGAATTACTAGGAAATTTAGTGTTGCCAGAACCCCTCAGCAAAATGGGGTTGCAGAAAGAAAGAATAGAACCCTAATTGAAGCAACCAGAACTATGCTGGCTGATGCTCATTTCCCTATAGCTTTTTGGGCTGAGGCTGTTAATACAGCTTGCTATGTTCAAAATAGAGCATTGGTCAACAAAATACAGAACAAAACACCTTATGAGTTACTTTAGGGAAGAAAACCTAATATTGGTTTTTTCAGACCTTTTGGTTGTCATGTAGTAGATTTAGATACTAGTGATGCCTTAGGTAAATTTAGTGCAAAAGGTGATGAAGGCTACTTCATGGGGTATTCAGTACAGAGCAAGGGATATAGGGTTTATCTTAAAAATGAAAAACGAATTCTTGAAAGAGTACATGTTAGGTTTTTAGAGAGTAAACCTAGTGATCCTGAAAGTGGTCCAAATTGGTTGTTTGACTTGGAACCTTTGTCTAGGACTTTAAATTATATGCCTGTCACTAATCCAGACATTGTGAAGGTAACTTCAAATGTTGTGGAAGAACATGTTGTTGATGTTTCAGGTACACAGGTTCATGAAAAGGTTGGATCACAAGCAGAAAAGTCATCTCCTATACAAGAGTATGTTACAATTCCCATATGGAAAGATGCCTTTGTTGCTGCTGCTGTTGCTGGAAGAGATAATGGTGGTCCCCAAGTACCACCAGATACAAACATGCATGGTCCTTCAGGCGCTGACAAAGGCAAATCCAGCGCTGACAAGACCAATTCAGACGTTGATGGATCAGACGTTGACAAAAAACAGTTCAAACGTTGTTAGCCCACACGTTGACAACCAAGGTTCAGGTGTTGACAACACTTTTGCACATCTTTTCTCTTCTACTTTTGAACAGGGTGAACCTTCCAATTTATATGAAGAGTTTCATCCTCATGTTGATGAAAGAGAGTCTGATGAAGAAGATATTGGCAACTTGGAGAATGAGATTGAAGACACCAGACTTTTTGAAGGAGGAGTTCTCACTTCTACTATGAAGAATCACCCCACTTCTCAAATCATTGGTTATATTATGACTCCTGTTCAGACTAGAAGATCTCATCATGGTCTTGGTGGATTTATTGCCAATATTCACAAGAAGGTTGATACCCCTCTTGTGCAAGCATGTTTGTTTGCCTGTTTTCTGTCACAACAGGAACCCAAGAAGATATTTGATGCTCTCAAAGAGCCAAGTTGGGTAGAAGCAATGCAGGATGAGCTTCACCAATTTGCAATTCAGGATGTTTGGGAGCTGGTTTATTGTCCCAGATATGTCAGACCTATAGGGACAAGATGGGTTCTAAGAAACAAGAGAGATGAAAGAGGTATTGTGGGCAGAAACAAGGCAAGATTAGTGGCTCAGGGATATACACAAGAGGAGGGGATAGACTATAAGCAGGTCTTTGCACCAGTTGCAAGGATTGAAGCTATTAGGATCTTTTTAGCCTATGCATCATGCATGGGCTTCACTGTCTATCAAATGGGTGTCAAGAGTGCCTTCCTCTATGGAACAATTTTTGAGGAGGTATATGTGATTCAACCTCCTGGTTTTGAGGATCCAGAGAATCCAGACAAAGTGTATAGAGTCAAGAAGGCTATGTATGGACTTCATCAAGCCCTAAGAGCATGGTATGGTACTTTGTCTACTTATTTGGTGGACAATGGATTCAAGATGGGCACCATAGATCAGACACTATTTACAAAAAAGAGAGGTAAGGATGTGTTGCTTGTTTGGGTCTATGTTGATGACATCATTTTTGGATCCACAGATCCAAAGATGAGTGAGGATTTCTCCAAGCTTATGACAGATAAATTCAAGATGAGTTCTATGGGGGAGATGAACTTCTTTCTTGGGTTACAAGTTCAGCAGAAAGAAGATGGTATCTTCATCTCCCAGGATAAGTATGTGGCAGAGATCTTGAAGAAGTTTGGCTTTTCTCCACATGAAAAGAGGGCTACTACTCCTATGGATAGAGAACACCCTTGGGGAAAGATTGGAGATGGGAAAGATGTTGATGTCAGGCACTATAGATCCATGATTGGATCATTGATGTATCTTACAGCCTCCAAACCTGACATCATGTTTGTTGTGTGTGCTTGTGCACGCCATCAAGTGACTCCCAAAGAATGTCACCTTTATGCTGTGAAGAGGATCTTTAGGTACCTAAGATGCTATCCTAGTCTTGGTTTGTGGTACCCAAAGGATTCACCATTGGAGCTGATTGCATATTCAGACTGTTACACTTGTGGTAGCTTTTCACATTTAGCATATAAGTGTGTCAACGCTTCCAAAGTCAACGTTGTTAGAAAGTCAAACGTTGTCAGACCCAAACCTTGTGTGCAGCAAAGTCCACAAGTTGTTAGACCGGCCCCATTCTTCACTAGAGGGTCTAACACTCATGGACAAAGGCCATTTAAAAAGACAAATACTTGGTCTAATAGGCAATGGGTTTCTGTAGCAAACCCTAGGTTCAACGCTGACAAGGGTAATTTCAGTGTTGACAAGACCAAATCCAACGCTGACAGAAACGTGATCAGACCTAAATATTTGCAACCACAGGGTAAGGGGTCTAAAGCTTCTTCAAGCTTGACATGGAGACCAAAGAAAGATCAAAACCCTAGTGATAATGGGATTTCAATGACCTGTAAGAGATTTAATTACATTTCAAAGGTCATTACAAAACCTATTGGGGTTAATTGGGTATTTCATCCAAAGAAGGATGATCAAGGGGTTGTTATGAGAACCAAGTATGTTCTTGTTGAACAACCAGATGAATCCAAGTCTGCTAAGGCTTGGGTTCCCAAAGAAAACTAACTTGTTTTCTTTATGTGCAGGGCATTCAGAAACAGGTCAATGATTATGGATATTGGGACAGTGGATGCTCAAGGCACATGACAGGGAAGGAAGATTATCTTACTAACTTCACTCCCATTAAGGATGGTGATAAGGTTTACTTTGGAGGCGGATATGGTACTATCATAGGCAAAGGAACTCTTCTCACCAAGCACTTGCATTTTGAGAACGTATTTTTGGTAAAGGAACTTGATTACAATCTTTTCAGTGTATCACAAGTTTGTGATAACAAAAATAAAGTTATGTTTACTGATACTGAATGTTTGGTGTTAAGCAAGGATTATAAGATCCCTTATGAGAAATATATTGACTATAGAACACCTAGACATAAAGACATATATAATGTGAATCTCAATGGGATTAGAATGAATAGCAATATGCCATGTTTTTATGCTAAAGCTTCAGTAGATTAAAGTAATTTATGGCACAGGAGACTAGGGCACATAAATTTTAAGAATATAAACGGGCTTGTGAGACTTGGTTTGGTTGATGGATTGCCTGAAAAGGCTTTCCACAATGACCACTCTTGTGTTGCATGTCTTAAAGGCAAGCAGCACAAGGTCTCATTCAAGTCCAAACAGGTGCACTCTAGTACTAGACCTCTTCACTTGCTTCATATGGACCTATTTGGTCCTACCAATATAGAGAGTTTGAATGGTAAATCATACTGCTTTGTCATCACATATGACTTTTCTAGGTTTACTTGGACTTTCTTTTTAGCTATGAAGAGTGATACAGTTGACACTTTAATTGATTTTATCACTCAGATTGAGAAGAAAATGGGCAATGAAGTTAAAATGCTTAGAAGTGATAATGGTGGTGACTTTAGGAATCAAGTGTTAGATGATTTTTGTGCCAGGAAAGGAATTACTAGGAAATTTAGTGTTGCCAGAACCCCTCAGCAAAATGGGGTTGCAGAAAGAAAGAATAGAACCCTAATTGAAGCAACCAGAACTATGCTGGCTGATGCTCATTTCCCTATAGCTTTCTGGGTTGGGGCTGTTAATACAGCTTGCTATGTTCAAAATAGAGCATTGGTCAACAAAATACAGAACAAAACACCTTATGAGTTACTTTGGGGAAGAAAACCTAATATTCGTTTTCTTAGACCTTTTGGTTGTCATGTAGTAGTTTTAGATACTAGTGATGCCTTAGGTAAATTTAGTGCAAAAGGTGATAAAGGCTACTTCATGGGGTATTCAGTGCAAAGCAAGGGATATAGGGTTTATCTTAAAAAGGAAAAATGTATTCTTGAAAGAGTACATGTTAGGTTTTTAGAGAGTAAACCTAGTGATCCTGAAAGTGGTCCAAATTGGTTGTTTGACTTGGAACCTATGTCTAGGACTTTAAATTATATGCATGTCACTAATCCAGACATTGTGAAGTTAACTTCAAATGTGGTGGAAGAACATGTTGTTGATGTTTCAGGTACACTGGTTCATGAAAAGGTTGGATCACAAGCAGAAAAGTCATCTCCTATACAAGAGTATGTTACAATTCCCATATGGACAGATGCCTTTGCTGCTGCTGTTGCTGCTGGAAGAGATAATGGTGGTCCCCAAGTACCACCAGATACAAACATGCATGGTCCTTCAGGCGCTGACAAAGGCAAATCCAGCGCTGACAAGACCAATTCAGACGTTGATGGATCAGACGTTGACAACAACAGTTCAAGTGTTGTTAGCCCACACGCTGACAACCAGGGTTCAGGCGTTGACAACACTTTTGCACATCTTTTCTCTTCTACTTTTGAACAGGGTGAACCTTCCAATTTATATGAAGAGGTTCATCCTCATGTTGATGAAAGAGAGTCAGATGAAGAAGATATTGGCAACTTGGAGAATGAGATGGAAGACACCAGACTTTTCGAAGGAGGAGTTCTCACTTCTACTATGAAGAATCACCCCACTTCTCAAATCATTGGTGATATTATGACTCCTGTTCGGACTAGAAGATCTCATCAAGGTCTTGGTGGATTTATTGCCAATATTCACAAGAAGGTTGATACCCCTCTTGTGCAAGCATATTTGTTTGCCTGTTTTCTATCACAACAGGAACCCAAGAAGATATTTGATGCTCTCAAAGAGCCAAGTTGGGTTGAAGCAATGCAGGATGAGCTTCACCAATTTGCAATTCAGGATGTTTGGGAGCTGGTTGATTGTCCCAGATATGTCAGACCTATAGGGACAAGATGGGTTCTAAGAAACAAGAGAGATGAAAGAGGTATTGTGGTCAGAAACAAGGCAAGATTAGTGGCTCAGGGATATACACAAGAGGAGGGGATAGACTATGAGGAGGTATTTGCACCAGTTGCAAGGATTGAAGCTATTGGGATCTTTTTAGCCTATGCATCCTGCATGGGCTTCACTGTCTATCAAATGGGTGTCAAGAGTGCCTTCCTCTATGGAACAATTGTTGAGGAGGTATATGTGATTCAACCTCCTGGTTTTGAGGATCCAGAGAATCCAGACAAAGTGTATAGAGTCAAGAAGGCTATGTATGGACTTCATCAAGCCCCAAGAGCATGGTATGGTACTTTGTCTACTTATTTGGTGGACAATGGATTCAAGAGGGGCACCATAGATCAGACACTATTTACAAAGAAGAGAGGTAAGGATGTGTTGCTTGTTGAGGTCTATGTTGATTACATCATTTTTGGATCCACAGATCCAAAGATGAGTGAGGATTTATCCAAGCTTATGACAGATAAATTCAAGATGAGTTCTATGGGGGAGATGAACTTCTTTCTTGGGTTACAAGTTCAGCAAAAAGAAGATGGTATCTTCATCTCCCAGGATAAGTATGTGGCAGAGATCTTGAAGAAGTTTGGCTTTTCTCCACATGAAAAGAGGGCTACTACTCCTATGGATAGAGAACACCCTTGGGGAAAGATTGGAGATGGGAAAGATGTTGATGTCAGGCACTATAGATCCATGATTGGATCATTGATGTATCTTACAGCCTCCAGATCTGACATCATGTTTGCTGTGTGTGCTTGTGCACGCCATCAAGTGACTCCCAAAGAATGTCACCTTTATGCTGTGAACAGGATCTTTAGGTACCTAAGATGCTATCCTAGTCTTGGTTTGTGGTACCCAAAGGATTCACCATTGGAGCTGATTGCATATTCAGACAGTGACTATGGAGGTGATAAGTTTGACAGAAAATCCACAACTGGTGGATGTCAGTTTCTTAGGAGCAGGTTGATATCTTGGAAATGCAAGAAACAAACAGTGGTAGCAAATTCTACAACTGAAGCAGTGTATGTGGCTGCAGCTTCTTGTTGTGGACAAGTTTTGTGGATTCAGAACCAGCTGTTGGACTATGGGTATAATTTCATGCATACCAATATATTTGTTGACAATAATAGCACTTTATGCATTATTAAGAATCATGTACATCATTCTAAAACTAAACACATAGAAATTAGACACCATTTTATAAGAGATTGTTTTGAAAAAAAGGTTTAATACAACCAGATAGGGTTGACACAGAAGAGAATGTGTCAGATTTACTAACTAAACCTTTTGATGCTGGGAGGTTTCAATACTTTGTAACAAGTATTGGGATGATCAATCTCACATAATATGTGTTTTGGAGTCTTTTTGTAAAAATATGTACAGGATAAAGCATTGTTATTGGTCTTTTTGAAGATTTAGATTTTCCACTATATTTTTCTAACACTGACAAAGGTTGCTTGAACGCTGATAAGTGTTTTTGTGACGTTGTCAGCAATATATTTTTCTAAAGCTGACAAAGCTTCCCTCAACGCTGTCAAGTGTTATCGGGGCGTTGTCAGCAACAATGTTAGTTTTGTGGTTTTCAATCTAAATGTGCAGGAGGTGTTAGCAGTATACCATTGGATACGGAGTTTTGATAGGGCCACACAAACCCTAGGAGAGTCCGTTAATAAACAAAGGGATCCCAAGGACATGACTGGGATTGGGATGAAAGACTACTCTGTGGTTCCACCACTAGCTGGTGACTTCTATGGTGTCCAACAAAAGGACCTATCTTGGACTGGTTTATCAGAACTCTAAGAGGAGGAATTCATTCCTCCACCAAGAGTTGTTACTCCAGTTGAAGAGTATCAACAAAAGTTGACTGACTTAAATGAATGGAAGAAATCCAACCCTACCTTATTTGTTAAGGGTGGATTATTATATGAAAGTCCTAATGAGTCAACCCCCATTAAAGTTACAAACCCAATCACTGGTAAGGCTGTTGACCTTGGCTCAAACACTGTTAGAAAACCTAGTGTCAAGTATGCTGAAATGTATAGGAGTACTAGGTCACCTAAAAGCCAAGTTAGCAATGATGGAACAGGCTTCTTCTCTTCTAGACCTAGGGTTGTGTCTAAGAAAGCCTGTTACACTTGTGGTAGCTTTTCACATTTAGCATATAAGTGTGTCAACGCTTCCAAAGTCAACGTTGTTAGAAAGTCAAACGTTGTCAGACCCAAACCTTGTGTGCAGCAAAGTCCACAAGTTGTTAGACCTGTCCCATTCTTCACTAGAGGGTCTAACACTCATGGACAAAGACCATTTCAAAAGACAAATACTTGGTCTAATAGGCAATGGGTTTTTGTAGCAAACCCTAGGTTCAACGCTGACAAGGGTAATTTCAGCATGGACAAGACCAAATCCAATGCTGACAGAAATGTGATCAGACCTAAATATTTGCAACCACAGGGTAAGGGGTCTAAATCTTCTTCAAGCTTGACATGGAGACAAAAGAAAGATCAAAACCCTAATGATAATGGGATTTCAATGACCTGCAACAGATTTAGTTACATTTCAAATGTCATTACAAAACCTATTGGGGTTAATTGGGTATTTCATCCAAAGAAGGATGATCAAGTGGGTTGTTATGAGAACCAAGTCTGTTCTTGTTGAACAACCAGATGAATCCAAGTCTGCTAAGGCTTGGGTTCCCAAAGAAAACTAACTTGTTTTCTTTATGTGCAGGGCATTCAAAAACAGGTCAATGATTATGGATATTGGGACAGTGGATGCTCAAGGCACATGACAGGGAAGGAAGATTATCTTACTAACTTCACTCCCATTAAGGATGGTGATAAGGTTTACTTTGGAGGCGGATATGGTACTATCACGGGCAAAGGAACTCTTCTCACCAAGAACTTGCGTTTTGAGAACGTATTTTTGGTAAAGGAACTTGATTACAATCTTTTCAGTGTATCACAAGTTTGTGATAAAAAAAATAAAGTTCTGTTTACTGATACTGAATGTTTGGTGTTAAGCAAGGATTATCAGATCCCTGATGAGAAATATATTAACTATAGAACACCTAGACATAAAGACATATATAATGTGAATCTCAATGGGATTAGAATGAATAGCAATATGCCATGTTTTTATGCTAAAGCTTCTGTAGATGAAAGTAATTTATGGCACAGGAGACTAGGGCACATAAATTTTAAGAATATAAACAGGCTTGTGAGACTTGGTTTGGTTGATGGCTTGCCTGAAAAGGCTTTCCACAATGACCACTCTTGTGTTGCATGTCTTAAAGGCAAGCAGCACAAGGTCTCATTCAAGTCCAAACAGGTGCACTCTAGTACTAGACCTCTTCACTTGCTTCATATGGACCTATTTGGTCCTACCAATACAGAGAGTTTGAATGGTAAATCATACTACTTTGTCATTACATATGATTTTTCTAGGTTTACTTGGACTTTCTTTTTAGCTATGAAGAGTGATACAGTTGACACTTTAATTGATTTTATCACTCAAATTGAGAAGAAAACGGGCAATGAAGTTAAAATGCTTAGGACTGATAATGGTGGTGAATTTAGGAATAAAGTGTTAGATGATTTTTGTGCCAGGAAAGGAATTACTAGGAAATTTAGTGTTGCCAGAACCCCTCAGCAAAATGGGGTTGCAGAAAGAAAGAATAGAACCCTAATTGAAGCAACCAGAACTATGCTGGCTGATGCTCATTTCCCTATAGCTTTCTGGGCTGAGGCTGTTAATACAACTTGCTATGTTCAAAATAGAGCATTGGTCAACAAAATACAGAACAAAACACCTTATGAGTTACTTTGGGGAAGAAAACCTAATATTGGTTTTCTCAGACCTTTTGGTTGTCATGTAGTAGTTTTAGATACTAGTGATGCCTTAGGTAAATTTAGTGCAAAAGGTGATGAAGGCTACTTCATGGGGTATTCAGTGCAGAGCAAGGGATATAGGGTTTATCTTAAAAAGGAAAAACGTATTCTTGAAAGAGTACATGTTAGGTTTTTAGAGAGTAAACCTAGTGATCCTGAAAGTGGTCCAAATTGGTTGTTTGACTTGGAACCTATGTCTAGGACTTTAAATTATATGCATGTCACTAATCCAGACATTGTGAAGGTAACTTCAAATGTTGTGGAAGAACATGTTGTTGATGTTTCAGGTACACAGGTTCATGAAAAGGTTGGATCACAAGCAGAAAAGTCATCTCCTATACAAGAGTATGTTATAATTCCCATATGGACAGATGCCTTTGCTGCTGCTGCTGCTGCTGGAAGAGATAATGGTGGTCCCCAAGTACCACCAGATACAAACATGCATGGTCCTTCAGGCGCTGACAAAGGCAAATCCAGCGCTGACAAGACCAATTCAGACGTTGATGGATCAGACGTTGACAACAACAGTTCAAGCGTTGTTAGCCCACACGCTGACAACCAGGGTTCAGGCGTTGACAACACTTTTGCACATCTTTTCTCTTCTACTTTTGAACAGGGTGAACCTTCCAATTTATATGAAGAGGTTCATCCTCATGTTGATGAAAGAGAGTCTAATGAAGAAGATATTGGCAACTTGGAGAATGAGATTGAAGACACCAAACTTTTTGAAGGAGGAGTTCTCACTTCTACTATGAAGAATCACCCCACTTCTCAAATCATTGGTGATATTATGACTCTTGTTCGGACTAGAAGATCTCATCAAGGTCTTGGTGGATTTATTGCCAATATTCACAAGAAGGTTGATACCCCTCTTGTGCAAGCATATTTGTTTGCCTGTTTTCTATCACAACAGGAACCCAAGAAGATATTTGATGCTCTCAAAGAGCCAAGTTTGGTAGAAGCAATGCAGGATGAGCTTCACCAATTTGCAATTCAGGATGTTTGGGAGCTGGGTGATTGTCCCAGATATGTCAGACCTATAGGGACAAGATGGGTTCTAAGAAACAAGAGAGATGAAAGAGGTATTGTGGTCAGAAACAAGGCAAGATTAGTGGCTCAGGGATATACACAAGAGGAGGGGATAGACTATGAGGAGGTATTTGCACCAGTTGCAAGGATTGAAGCTATTAGGATCTTTTTATCCTATGCATCCTGCATGGGCTTCACTGTCTATCAAATGGGTGTCAAGAGTGCCTTCCTCTATGGAACAATTGTTGAGGAGGTATATGTGATTCAACCTCCTGGTTTTGAGGATCCAGAGAATCCAGACAAAGTGTATAGAGTCAAGAAGGCTATGTATGGACTTCATCAAGCCCCAAGAGCATGGTATGGTACTTTGTCTACTTATTTGGTGGACAATGGATTCAAAAGGGGCACCATAGATCAGACACTATTTACAAAGAAGAGAGGTAAGGATGTGTTGCTTGTCCAGGTCTATGTTGATGACATCATTTTTGGATCCACAGATCCAAAGATGAGTGAGGATTTCTCCAAGCTTATGACAGATAAATTCAAGATGAGTTCTATGGGGGATGAACTTCTTTCTTGGGTTACAAGTTCAGCAGAAAGAAGATGGTATCTTTATCTCCCAGGATAAGTATGTGGCAGAGATCTTGAAGAAGTTTGGCTTTTCTCCACATGAAAAGAGGGCTACTACTCCTATGGATAGAGAACACCCTTGGGGAAAGATTGGAGATGGGAAAGATGTTGATGTCAGGCACTATAGATCCATGATTGGATCATTGATGTATCTTACAACCTCCAGACCTGACATCATGTTTGCTGTGTGTGCTTGTGCACGCCATCAAGTGACTCCCAAAGAATGTCACCTTTATGCTGTGAAGAGGATCTTTAGGTACCTAAGATGCTATCCTAGTCTTGGTTTGTGGTACCCAAAGGATTCACCATTGGAGCTGATTGCATATTCAGACAGTGACTATGGAGGTGATAAGTTTGACAGAAAATCCACAACTGGTGGATGTCAGTTTCTTAGGAGCAGGTTGATATCTTGGAAATGAAAGAAACAAACAGTGGTAGCTAATTCTACAACTGAAGCAGAGTATGTGGCTGCAGCTTCTTGTTGTGGACAAGTTTTGTGGATTCAGAACCAGTTGTTGGACTATGGGTATAATTTCATGCATACCAATATATTTGTTGACAATAACAGCACTTTATGCATTATTAAGAATCATGTACATCATTCTAAAACTAAACACATAGAAATTAGACACCATTTTATAAGAGATTGTTTTGAAAAAAGGTTTAATACAACCAGATAGGATTGACACAGAAGAGAATGTATCAGATTTACTAACTAAACCTTTTGATGCTGGGAGGTTTCAATACTTGGTAACAAGTATTGGGATGATCAATCTCACATAATATGTGTTTTGGAGTCTTTTTGTAAAAATATGTACAGGATAAAGCATTGTTATTGGTCTTTTTGAAGATTTAGATTTTCCACTATATTTTTCTAACACTGACAAAGGTTGCTTGAACACTGATAAGTGTTTTTGTGACGTTGTCAGCAATATATTTGTCTAACGCTAACAAAGCTTCCCTCAACGCTGTCAAGTGTTATCGGGGCGTTGTCAGCAACAATGTTAGTTTTGTGGTTTTCAATCTAAATGTGCAGGAGGTGTTAGCAGTATACCATTGGATACAGAGTTGCTTATGGATCATTGAAGAAGCATTTAGACATCTTTTTATTTATGGATGATGGTTGGAATTTTTAATTCCTATCTTGACATAAATTTTTTATGTTCATGCATATTGTTGACAACTTTTGTCTTATAGTTTAAGGGGAGGTTTTAGGAACCTTTAGGATGTTTGGGTATCCATATGATACTCTTATCACAATTCTAGATTGTGTCCACAGGTGAGTATGAGTTAGTTTTACTAAATCATGAGGTACTGTAGCATGCAAAGTTGATATACTATGCATGCTGCCAAGACATTTTTGGCCTAGAATTGGTTGTGGTCTGCTGGGAGACTTGGGAATGATTTTGTCATGGGTTTTACCTGGGAGTAACAAGGAGTTTTATAAGGTAACTTAGTTGTTAAGAATTTTGGTTAGCAAGGGACACTAGAGGACTGTTATGTCTATCTTGCATAAGCAAGTGTGCATAACTGGACAGTGCTTGCCGCCCTATAATAATTATCAACTTTTTGGTTATCTTCTCTAGGATAAATTACTTTGTTAAGGTCATTTTTCATTTTTTATAAATTTTTATTTTTGGACGCTGACAAGTATTTTTCCAAGCGTTGTTGTGACCAATTTAGACGCTGACATGGCTTTGGCAAACGTTGGCAAGAATATAGCCGTTGGGCGTTGATGGGTTATTTTTTACCGTTGACACTCAATGGGACCTACCCAGTTGTTACTTTTTGACATATTTTTAGGCCGTAATTTTGGGAGCAGATAACTTTCATTTAATGCATGAGATAAACTTATTCTTTTTCAATATTTTCATGATTGCATTTTGAAAATACTTGCCTATTTTTGGGCCAATCACATGCATTTTCTTCTCCTATATATTTGGCTCCTATTTTAAACAGGGTACCTATTATTCTTGTCTAACATAATTTTCTCCTATAAACTTCATATTTTACAATCATTCAAACAGCTTTCAACAATGGCACCAAAGTCTAAACCATCTGATTTGGAATTGGGGTTCAGAAGTCAACACAACATGGTCGCATATCTTGAAGCTGATAATACTCTGTTTCCCCAATACACACAAATGGTGGTGTATTTGAACGCATCCCCACTTAGGTATGCTCTTTCTCATGCTCCACTCATTCCTGTCACACATATTAAACAGTTTTGGAACACTGTTAGTTCCTCAACAGTTAATAGAGTGACTACATTATCTTCTATTGTTCATGGGAGAACATGGGTGGTTACTGAAGCTTTGGTATGCCAAGCTTTGCATCTTGATGATGCTGATGGTATAACCACCCTCCCCATTAGTGAAATAGAACAAGGACTAAGGGCTTTGGGTTATCCTTTTCCTGCTGAAGGAACTTTAAATAAATATCATAAACAGGAATTTCTCCCAGCCTGGAAGTACCTAATACATGTCCTCCTACAATGTTTGAGTCCCAAGTGTACTGCACACAATGAGATCAATAGGTCTATTTCAAGTGCTATTGTGTGCATTGCTACTGGGCAAAAATTTAATTATTCCAAAATGATTTTTGAGGGCATGTGTAAAAATAAAGGGAACAAAATGACTTTAGCTTATCCGATATTTTTACAAATGTTTTTTGAGATGCAAAATTACTGCACAAGGGATCATGATGATTTTTATGAGATCCCTGTGCAAAAGAAAGTGATTTTTATAAAGATGAACTCACCCCCACATCGTGGCCTACCCCTAACCCCAGCTATGATTGCTGTCATTGAAGCAGCACAACCCCAACCAGACCCACAACCCCAAATTGACCCAATACCTGAACCTTTACCTTCACCACAACATATGCAAATTGACCAAGAACCCTTTGACGCTGACACATTAAATGTTGGCGTTGATGTGCCTATTTCAAACGTTGACACAAATCCTTCACAGACCCAAACACCCCTTAACCAACCCACATCCACCCAATCCACATCTTCTTCTCCCCCAACACAATATAGGTTACAAAAACGCCAAAGGACTACTAGAGTGTTCTCCTCTAGTGGTCCTAGCCATGTAGCAGAGAGAACCACCACCACAAGTGTGGTTCGTGTTATGGATGAGGCTGGGACTATTGGTTCTGGCTTAGAAGCTGGCCAAGGCAGTCCTACCATAATTAAGACCTCATCCATGCCCAATGAATCTGACTTGGGAGGTCAAATACCCATTTTAGAGGAGGGCAGATTGGAACCAATGACTTTGATGGAATTGACGGCAGTCTGCATGAGCTTGCAAAAGCAAAATGCTGACTTGGTACAAGTTGTCAGCACACAAGGCCTTGAACTCAAGCAATTGAGGGAGAGGATTGTTATTTTGGAGACAGCTGAGTCAAGGAGAAGGCAGACAAGGGTCCTTTTATCTGAGGAGGATTCTTACAAAGGGGAGGAAGCTGCTACAGAGCCTATTAATTTGAGTGATAAAGGCTCACATGAAGCTGCTACAGAACCTTTTGTTGAGAGTGGAAATGATTCATATGATGAAGAATCTTTGGGTGTAGCTGAAGCCCTTACTGGTTTGAAGAAACAGACAGGTTTGATGTGTCTCTAGTTGCTCCTACCAACTTAAATTTTTCATTTACAGCCATGTTGGAGGAAATTGCAAGAGGCGCTGAGACAGGTACTTTGGGCGTTGAAAAGACATATTTGAACGCTGACATGAGTATTTTGGTCGCTGACAAAGCAAAAGCAAGCATTGACAGACCTGCAAATGAGGTTGATGTATTCCAGTCATCATCCATCATCAAAGAGGTTTCTTCACAGGTATTAGCATCTACCTTACCAACAATTGATCCATTAGATAAGGGTAAGGGTATTATGGTAGAAGAGGTTGTTCCAAAGAATGCACCACAAATTGAGTTTGATAGAAAGTTGGCTGCACAAATTATGGAACAAGAAAGGAAGGAGGTGGGAGAATCACCTTTCGTTGTCACTTCAAAAGAGCAAGAAGGAAGTGATGAAGCCAGTTCAGACTCAAGTGTTATGATCATAGAACAACCAGAAAGACTTGAGTATGGAGATGAGTTGGCCAAGGAGAAATTGAATGAGTTGAAATTGCAGGTTGATTTTGATATGCCAGAGGTTGTTCAGATGTACCATGCCTGGGAAGATAGGTGTATGGAGAATCCACATTTGACCATTTCAGATCAGATATGGGGTTTAGAGATTCTTCTCAGAGTACAAAAGGATTGCAAGGTCATTCTGAGACACAAAGCAAGCAATGTTCTCTCAAATTTGAAAAGGGATAGAAAGGAGTTGTACTTCAGGCTGCTCAGATGTCATGGAACAGGGTGGACTTATAAGAAATTGACTGGATTGACATTTGAAGAGTTGGAGTATAGGGCTTATCCCATTGAGGTTAGAGTGCAGGAAGAAAACACACTAAGACTTCTTTCTGATGAAAGAAAAGAAGAACTTGCAGAGGAAATGAAGCTTAAGAAGGCAATGTTTGTTCCCAGACCAGTGAAAAAGGGAGTCCCTCTTGAGTTTCCCAAAGATATGGATCCGTTACATCCAAGTGAAGCTGTCATAAGAAAGAGCCTCAAGCTCTCACCATTAGAAGCTTCAGATATGGTACAACTGTTACCACTTGATTCCAGAAACCCTATTGTAAGCTATAAAGAAGATGATTATGGGTTTTGGAAGATTGGTAGGTATGGAAAAGAGGTTCACACTTTTACCACCCTTATATCTTTGTTTGCAATTTTTGACAGAGAAGACTTGGTAGACCTATGGAAGTTATTAGAGGCCAAGTATATGACTAAAGCACCAACTTCAGTCAATGGAATAAAACTGTGGTCCACATTCAAGAGAATGTGTGGACCAAGAGATGAAGATCCTGCTATTTGGAAGGATCTTGAAGATGATCTTAGTGGTCTTCAATGGAGATTGTATTCAACTGCTGGTGTTTATTATTTGAGTTCTACAAAGTTTACTGAGTATCTACTTGTAGATGGTCAGTATTTCATGTCCAAGGAAGTCTTGGAGAAGATGAAGAATACACAGCTGGAAACTGATTATTCAAGTGACGTGGCAAAAGATTTGATCAGATTTATTTATTACCAATATGAAAAGGTTTGTAAGATTCCTCCTAGTTCTTAATGTTTATTCAGAAACTTGATCACTAGAGTAGATATCAAGTTTAGGGGAGGATTGTTGGGAAAAAATTATAGCCAGTCTACTTGAGCGCTAACAAGAGTTAATCAAGCGTTGATAGGAAGAAAACAAACGCTGACAGATCAAGCGTTGACAAGACAAAGTCAAGCGTTGATACATTGAAGACAAGCACTGATGGAAGGATATACTCTACGCGTTTATTGTATTCTAGATTACTTCTAGTAAAGATAGGAACAACAATGTATTTTCTATATTTATCTTTACCTAGAATAGTTGATACGTAGATTATTGTACAAGGCTTCTTATGTCTATAAAAGAAGACCTTTCGGTTAATGTTCAATATAAGTTTTCATACGTAAACTACTTTCATTGTAAGCAAGTTTGATATCATTAATCAAAGTGAAAGTTTGTTTACATCTTGTGTGTTCTTGTTTAAGTGTTAATTCCGCATAACACTTAGATTATCATATACATATACAAAGGTTTCTCTAAGTGTATTACTTGATCTAATCTCGTATACATAAAGCTAAATCGATCTAAGTTTGGGATTAACATTTTATTTCATTTTAGTGTATGCGTACTCGATCTACGTCTTATTCTAAGCCCGAGACTCTTAGATACTTATGTTGGGTCCACTAGATGTGGATCTTGCAGCCTGTCAGGAACGGTGAACGATTTCTGTAATCACAAGTCTATTCACAAAGAGACTCTATACACAATGTAAATGCGGAATACAAATACTATAAAGAAGACCAGAATAACTATAATGACTTGATCCTTTTCTAAGGATTTCTAATATTAATGATAACTAGAATTTCGTTTGATGAAGGTGTCTGTAACCTTTCTGCCTATGGTTCCTTTTATACTACAAGGAAACCCTAATACATCATTAAACAAAACGTGTAAAACTGATATGCATATCCTTTCCTAATATATCTCATGCATATCCTAACAGAATAATAACTAAAAAATAAAGTTTGACTTTAACTAAGACCAGGAGCACGACTTGCTCCTACTACTATTATGACCAGGAGGAACTACATACCTCCTAGTCTAACTATTACAATTAACTATTCCAATGGTCCTAACAATCCTCCCCTAAACTTTAATTTGACCTGTTGAGTTCAAGTTTCCTGGTATAACGTGCAATAAAGCACGAGGATTGAAACAGCAAAAGAAACAGCAACATCAGCAAGATAAGAAACAAAAGAACCGCCGCAACATGGAACACTAGAAGCTTCTCCAAAGCTTGAAACAAATCAGCATCGTGTTGAATCTTTACAGCAACATAAGCAGATTTGATGAGCCTTTACCAAGTAGCTGCTCGCTCTTGGGCTAGCCAGTCTTTCTGGTGGAATAAGCATCACCCTGGGAGACCAGAACCCAGCCTAACACTTAGAACGTGAATCAATGGTGAGTGGGGGTACCCTGATGATTTTAGGCAAACCATCACAACCGTCAACGGATTTGATATGTCTTTACCAGAAGCTGTACCCTTCTGGACTCGCCAACTCTTAGCAATGAAGCATCGGTGAGTTGAAAACCCTATAGCTTTAAGCAAGCTATTACAGCTATCAACGGATTTGATAAAATCTTTACCAAGAGCCGTACCCCCTTGGATTAGCCACGTTTCAGTCTAGGACCATGGCAAGTGAAAACCATCCAGTTTTGGGTAACTTGGCAACCATCAACGGATTTGAGAATCACACCAGGAGCCGTACCCTCAAGGTGAATCAACGCTTTCTTGTCGGTGAGACATGGTGAGTTGAGGACCATTTGTTGTTAGGACCAAGTCCAACACTAGATGAAACAAGCAACCAGCACAAGTGTGAATCAGCAACAGGAACCCAAAGTGTGAATCAGCAGATGGTATTTTATTCACAAGTGTAAAATCCATGATTTGTTTAAAGTATAAGCAGATATTATATAAAAAGTATTTTTTTTTCTAACTATAATGAATGAAAGTCACCAATCACTATACATATTGGTGAAAAGAATTGCAGTATTAACAGATGATCAAAAAAACACAAAACATAAAAACTTACAAACCAACCATGTCACAGACCAGAAACAGCCACCTTATCAGCTTGCAATCGAGCTTGGATCCCTTCCACCAGTGTAGTTGCCATAGAAGACTCATTCCCGGAAGGGGCATTAGAAATCTGCAAGTGACAAGCAAGCATGGCCTCCATTGAAGCAATCGTCAACGGATAATCCAAATCTGTAAACATGAACACCATAGGGCCAGACTCCAAATCCAAGACATGCACACCACAGCCAGCATATAACTTCCATCTCGTGATAACCCATGTTGGCTGGTCCTTCCAGACACCAGAAAGGGGAGCATGTGTAGGGGAATCAAGCATCATTTTCAAATCAGCCCACATTCTCAGACCAGGCCAGGAGGGCACTTCACTAGGATAAACAGGCATGCCAGCATCCACAAACCCATACAATGCCATAAGATCCTTTCGATCCGCCCAGGACAAAATACCTTGCAAACCCGAAGCATACTGAACATAACCATCACTAATGGTAATCCTATGGGAGACAGTACCAGGGAGAGTCGTGGAAGGCTTAACCGTCCAACCTGTAAAAGATCCATTACCCAATGGCAACTCTGAGTCACTATCGGAAGCTGCATCAATAAGATTTTCGGGAGCACGCTTCTCATAGGGAACAGACTTTCCACGTCTAGCACATCTATCCAATTGCTTGCGGATGGAACGGCGAGGAGTGGGAGCAGCAGGCGAGGGTTCAAACTTCACCTTTACATGTGCAGCAGGAGTAGGATCAGCAGAAGTAGAATCAATACCTTGCCCATCCAAAGGATCAACAGGAGCTGCACCAGAAGAAGGAATAGTGTTGGAAACTTACTTTATGTGACGACATTTAAGAATTCCCATTAGTTATCATAGTCACATACGCTTAGACTAGACTAGGTTCAATGTATAGTTTAAGGTGCGTGTGTGACTATATATACCCCTCCTTAGCTTCTAAGGAGGGGTGTTGCTTGAGTCATTTTTCACTTTTATTATATTTTTCCTTTCTTTCACACAACCTCTCTTCTCTCTCTCTTTCAACAATGGCTACCACCACCATATTCCACCATGTTAGACCACCGGATCTATAATAGAAAATCCACAATTAGCATCAGAGCTTCGGTTTCATCCTTGGATCGTGTTCGTGTTTTTGATTTGGTGGTCTAAAATTTTTTTCGTGTCTCGTTTTATCAATTTTTTTGTCCAATCTGTCACAACTTTTTGTCACGTCGTCTTATTCTTTGTCCAATCAATCCAAACAGTCACGATGTTTTGTGGTAACAATTTATTAATTAATACTCATTCTTGGTTTCATCATATCTTGGTCAATCTTTTACACGTTTTTTTTTTCCTTACATCTAACAAATCTATTTTCATTGGGAAAAGGACAAAAGTTTGCAGATCCACCATTTTCGGTTCTTCAAAACCCTTTTCCGATTGGGTTTCCAACAGCTTATTCCGATGGGGATTCAGATGGGGATTGCGATGGGGATTCAGATGGGGATTCAGATCACGCTTATTCCGATGACTATTCGGATGGTCATTCCGATGATTATTCGGATAGCCATTCCGATGGGGTGTTTGTTTGATTCCGATGAGACCATATTCACATTCATTCTGATGGACTCTTTTGAAAAACATTCCGATGGGATTTTTTTGACATTCCGATGGACTATTTTTTTAAAACCAGTGGACCAAAACTGTGACCAAAACCAAATCCATCTCAACCGAGTCAACTCGGTAATTACCGAGTTGACTCAGTTAACTCACTGAGTCGACTCAACTGCCAACCTTATAACTCCATCAAATCCACCACAAATCTAACTTAGCCCATCATCTCCTAATCCCTATCATCTAGACTCTAAGCCAGTTCCAAAACAGAAAATATATATTTGATCTCAGATTATTGTTATTCGTGGTTTAAATCAAGACATCATTAGGTCTAAACCCACGAAACAATATTACACCATCATCGATTTGTCTATGTTTTTCACCATCTTTAATATTCGAAAATAATTAAAGCTTCAAAACAATCATGTTACAAATCTTAATTGTTTCGTTTTATGAGAATCAAACCGACATGCAATCGATACTCATATCTACTAATCCTACCCGAGACATTTCATTATTGGTCTATCAGAAGCTTTGCTTCTAATTAATATTCGAAAGTTTTTAGAAAGATCTAAAACATGTATGTTTTAGTCTTAACTCTCTTTCGTTTAAAGATTCAATCTTTATTTCGTTTGGTAAAACACGAAATTAAATCAGAGTCAAACCTACCCGAGATCTTAACTGATCTTGAAGCCTAATATTTGTTGTGTCGCCATGACTTCGTATGTTTAAGCACACACATAAACAGACTTTGATTGGCCATGATGAATGATTATGTCTTGTGGTTTAATAGATTGTAGATTCGTATGATTGAACTATTTAGGGAGATAGTATGGTTTGAGCTTAAGATCAGGTGAGATGGGAGATTTGATAAGATTGGGATGAAGTGTAAGATGCGGAGATACCATTGTTTTAGGTGGGAGAGAAATAAAAAAGTTACGGCTGATTGATATGTGTAAGGTAGGGTTAATGTTGTGATATCTATGAGGTTTATTAGGGTTAAGGTTTAATATATCCCTAACTAAACCGGATATTACTTTATGCATGTGGGCCGTGTGATTGATGTTTTATAATGGACTGGGAGTGTGTGATGGAAATGGGCTGCCATTACGTTAAAATGGTTTGATATAAGGGCTGAGTATCTCACTTTGCTTAAGCGTGCAAAATTAAGTGACCAATATGGTGGTACTCAATTATATATCTACTCAGAAATATTGTGGGCATTATACATTTATGCAAATTTTATGGCAAAATAATTTATTTTAGCCTAAAATTTGGTTGATGTTTAAGGACTCGTAATGACAAAATGACGAGACTAAGTGATGTGACAAAAAGACGAAACAAATGTGACAAAATTATTTGACGAGACCGAAGAAAAATTTTGGCGATTTTTTAGTGGCTACAGACTTCGTTTGATCGGATATTAATTATGGGAAGTTGAAGACGGATTTTTCGAAGGCGTGAACTTATTTTATCTTTCAAAAGATAACTTGCTCGTGCTTAATCTTAGAATGACGACTTGGTTATCTGGTTTCCGGGTTCGGGGTGGTTGGTTGATGACTCGGATAACTATCACTTAAAGGGGTTACATTGTTGTACTTAGTGTCACGCGCTTAGTCGACGTGGATAATTTCAAGAGGTGTTGTACTTATAGACTTCTTCAGTGATGCATTGGGTACTTAGAGATTTCTCCGTCGTTCTTCATTCAACAATAGTGCAAGCTTAAGTCACAAGATCGAAGGATTCTTATTCAGTTTCACGTTTGATGTATCTGGTTCATTCTATCAGTGGTCACTTCAAATTGCTTTCACATGGGTTGGTAAAGGTGGCCATGGAGAGTTTATGAGAAGAGATTTTCGATCAACAGCTGATTCTCACAAAATATATAATTCAGCTTATTTATTATTCTCACGAGATTTCAGGTTCATGTGCGTACAATTTATTGATGGTTCCGAGTTTCAAAACCATCAAGGGGGAAGAAGAAGACACATTGAACACACAACGAGTACACGTGATGAACTTCATACCTTCTTTTGATTTGAAGACATTCCGAGATGACATTTGTCATAGCCGCAGAGAAAATCAGTGTTTTAACTCGTGGCGATATAAATCTCTAAACGGTACACTACTGATTCGAGGTTTAATTGTTTGATTGTTGCAATTAAACATCATCATTATCCTATATGCATTCCCGGGACTTAATTGACTCTGGTGCATCTCCGGAAGAAGACATGTGAATTTCCGGGACTTAATTGAATATGGTGTTACGATGTCAACTTCATGAATGGGATAAAGTGTCCACTTCAGTATTTGAGCTTCATAATGGGGATTGATTTACTTTCTTCAACTATGTGGGGGAAGAAATGTCTTGATTCTTTCTGGTATGCATAACTTGAACTCTCAGGGGGGAGAAAAATTCAGAAGAATTATTCAAGCGTGAGAAGAGAAGTTGTTGATCTACTTGGTGTGCCCCAAACTTTCAATCCCTCTTAGCAACGTTATCATGTTATATGATGGGATTTGCTTGTTAGATTCCGCTGTGCGCTTAATCATTCTAAGCTTTATTGAAAGCTTTGAAGTTGCTTACGAGGATTATTAGTTTAGGGGGAAGCTATTTAAAAGCTTCTAAATCAAGTTTATGTGGCATGAATTAGGGGGAAGTTAGTTCAGAAGCTTCTCCTTAACCAGAAGTGTATGGGTTACTTAGCTCGTGCCGTTATAGTATTTCTACTACAAGTTAAAGATGAGTCGTTTTGAAGTCAAAGGCCTCAGAAGACATCATCAGCATTGGACGCTTCATGAAAGCTCTTGTTCATTATCATTATGTACTTGTTAGAAAAAATATTGTAAGGAATTCTACACGTCGTCCCATGGGGGAAGATTGTTAGAAACTCACTTTATGTGACGACATTAAAGAATTCCCATTAGTTATCATAGTCACATACGCTTAGACTAGACTAGGTTCAATGTATAGTTTAAGGTGCGTGTGTGACTATATATACCCCTCCTTAGCTTCCAAGGAGGGGTGTTGCTTGTGTCATTTTTCACTTTTATTATATTTTTCCTTTCTTTCACACAACCTCTCTTCTCTCTCTCTCTCTTTCAACAATGGCTACCACCACCATATTCCACCATGTTAGACCACCGGATCTATAATAGCAAATCCATAAATAGGTAGAGGAACAGTCACGGGTGGTGATGGTGATGCCATATCAGGAGTAACAGTGGTGGTGGTAGTGGTAGCATAGGTGGTGGTGGTAGTAGGACCTAGAGATGAAACAGGAGGAGCAACCGAAGGTGTAGGGGTGGTACCAACAGTAGAAACATCAACAACCGATGGAATAGCAGCAGAACCAAGAGGAGCATCAGATGTAGAACCAGAAGCAACAGCAGGTTGAGAAGTATGAAGCACGCGTGGAGGCGGACGATAGATGAAACGCTCCAGAATTAGGGTGCTCTGATGCTTGATCATTCGTTCATATAGCGCCTTAAGCTCATCAAAAGACAATGCCCGAACCCGTTCCCATGTCCAACCAACAGTGAAATAAGCAGCCGACTGATACTTCACATACCGCTGCATCTGCTATCGCTCCTCGGTTTTTGTCAAAGGCCTGTTCTTACGTTTTTCACAAAGTTGAGCAGCAAGCGCTAACTGTTGCTTGCGCATTAACACCATAGCTCGAGGAATACAATTATGCTCATTCACATCAGAACCTAAGAGATCAGTAAACTGGGAATAATCCGAGGTAAGAATAGTCAGCACCCGCATCCAATCGCTATCATCCCAATGCATAGCATCATGCTGCAACTGTTCACGTCTCTGCTTCTGAAGAGCTTCCTCCTCAGCCCGAGCAGCTTGGTCAATTTCTGCTTGCATCCTTTGAGCAGCCTCCTCACCCAACCTATCCTCCTCAAGTTGTCTGCGTGTACGCTTGCGAGGGGGTGAGGGAGCATCAGTCATGGGGGCTTTCCCCTTTGGATCATGAGATGGGCCAGCAGTGGAACCAACAGTAGTACCAGCAACATCTTCCTTTGGTGTAGGGATAGCAGCAGGAGAAGGAATGCTGGAGGAAGTAGGAGGAATCGGCAGATCATCATACAACTTATCAGCAAAGGCAGCCTTCGCCAACAAATTCAAACCATCCTCCACAAGATCTTCAACCTCCTCATCAGTACCAGATTGAACCACATGCTTCTTCCTTCGCCTCTGCTGTGTCTCCAAGGCTTTAATCCGATCAGCCATGGGAAGAACAAATTCCTGGGTAAGCTTACGATGTTGATTCAAATCCGCTTCCAAGGAAAGAATCCGTTCATGGTACCTGTGCATGAGATCAAGTAAAGAAGTAAGTGTAATAGGCTCTTCCGCTTTCCCACCAAGAGGACTTGGGTCTGGGAAGGTGTCATTGGAACCAGAAGCAATAAAGGGGTCATCATCATGAGCACGAGAACCAGAAGGCTTATAAAAAGAGTGTGGAACAGGACTAGGAGGGGGGTATCCACAAATGGAGACGAATGTGGCATTGAAGAAGGAGCAGCCTTGGAAGTGGATGGCCTCACCTCCTCAACCAGCTCTTCCACAACCACATTAGGTGCACCACCAGCAGGATGCTCCTCCTCCATTGGGTCATCACCTAATTGAGGTTCCTCCTCGGCTTGGTCAACCGGAGGAACAACATCAGAAGGACCTTGAGCCAGGCCCAACATTGCATCAGTAAGGGGCCTCCACGCTCCTCTAAACCCATGAGCCATGTTATAGAATACTTTAGCAGTAAGCTTAGAAGGCTCATACACCTCCCTATCACGAGGTAAACAAACAAGTATCTACTGTAAAAACCTAGGATACATCAAAAATTTCTTCCTAGAACCAGTACTAGACAGATTGCTAACCATCCCATCAAACAAATAGAGAGAGAAATTAAATACCCTACCCTGTGCTATGCAGATTAGACCAGTAGCCAAAGGAGTAGGAAAAGCATCCCAACTCCCAGACTTGGGGCTTAAACAATGAATCAAAAAGTGCACTAGAAGCTTCCATTGGGGGGAAAACCGATTATTTTGGAAGTTAAACTTCCCCCCACGATTGTACCCAATAGCAGCCATCCCCTCCAAAACCTCAGCATTGGGGATGGAAACAACACCACCTTCATCTTGAAGATGAAGGGAACTCCGAATAGAAGCTTTAGTAACCACATAAGAACGGCCATCAATGGTAGCATGGAGTTCACATGGTCGACCAACTAAAGCCACAAGAGTAGCAGAACCCCAAAACTGACGGATTACACTATCATAAACAATGGGCACACAGTAAAAGCATACATGAGGTTAGAAGCCTCAATAAACTCCAGAATGTCTGTGAAGTCATCACGTTGAGGACTATCTCCAACATAAGCGACCTTATTGTGAGCGGGTTGGTAGACCAAAGCAGCCATTGATGATGATCAGAAGGAATGGAAGATGATTTGTTAGGGTTTGAGAGAGTAGGAGCGGATGTGTGTGTGTTATGATTGTGATGAATGAGTCAAGGGGGTTATTGACCATAAATAATGGTCTAGTAACTGTTCATTGACCCCTAATAATGGGGGTTGCCCTTTCAAATTAGGTAGTTAATGCAAAGTAACCACTTGCCCCTTTTAACATTATTTGCAAATCCCAATTTACCAAAGTTAAATAAGAGGATATATACCAGAATTTGCATGCGTTGACTAAAAGTCAAAGCGCACAATGGTCAACACTAGAAGCATAATGTGGTCAACAGAAGTCAACAAAGTGAACAGTGTCCCAAACCAAGACCAGAAGTCAACCATCACTTGACAAAGAAGGATTTTTATCCACTAAAAGCCAACCAAGAACGACTAGAAGCTAACTATTAAGGACTAGAAGCCAGTCATGAATGAATACAACCATCAGAAGTGAGCAAAAACCTCCACTAGGAGTAACACACACCACAAGAACCCATTCAATCTGTTGTTAAAATCCATCAATATGTTAGTCTGTGCAAATAAATATGTACACGAAGCCTCCTCTTAGGCTTAGCCTCCCCTCAATCCTAGGTCTCAAGGATTGACTATCCCAATGTGAACCACCAAGTGGTTGAACCGAGGACCATCAAAGGCTTTAGTCAACAGATCAGCAACATTATCATCCGTATGAACCTTAAGAACTTGTATCAACTTCTTCTCATTGGCATCCCGTATAAAATGGTGCCGAATTTCAATATGCTTTGTACGTTGATGAAAAACAGGATTATTCACAATGCGGATAGTGCTTTGGTTGTCAATGAAAATTTTGGTGTTCATAAAATTGAACCCATAATCTAGCATCTGATTTTGGATCCACAAAACTTGTCCACAACAGCTAGCAGCAGCAACGTATTCAGCTTCTGTTGAAGAAGTAGCTACGATCGTCTGTTTCTTGCATTGCCATGAAATAAGTCTTCGACCCAAAAATTGACAACCACCAGTAGTAGATTTTCTGTCATTATTAGCACCTGCATAGTCACTATCACTATATGCTTCAAGAACAAAAGGTGATTCTTTAGGATACCACAAGCCAAGCTTGGGTTGAGCCTTGATGTACTTGAAAATCTTCTTGACTGCATTCAAGTTAGAAACCGTTGGAGCCACCTGATGTCTAGAACAAGCACTTACTGCAAACATGATATCCAGACGTGATGCAGTCAAATACATGAGTGAGCCAATCATAGACCTGTACATGTGAACATTTACCGGAGGATCTGGCTCATTCTTGAGTTTGACTTTAGCAACTTCATAAGGTGTTGCTGCTGGTCTAAGAGGATCCATATCAAACTTCTGAAGGATCTCATGAACATATTTATCTTGACTTATGAAGATCCCATCCGACTGTTGCTTGACTTGAAGACCAAGGAAAAATGTAAGGTCTCCCATAGCACTCATCTGAAATTCACCATTCATCAGTTGTTCAAACTCATCACATCATTCCTTTTTAGTAGAACCAAAAATAATATCGTCCACATACACCTGAACAAGGATAATGTCCTTGATGTTCCTCTTAATAAGTAGTGTTTTGTCAATTGTGCCTCTTCTATAGCCATGTTTCAACAAGAAAGTTGAGAGACGCTCATACCAAGCTCTAGGATCCTGATGAAGTCCATAAAGAGCCTTGACCACCTTGTAAACTTTCTTGGGATGAAGTGGATCTACAAAGCCCTTAGGTTGAGTGACATAAACTTCCTCATCAATCTTGCCATAGAGAAATGTACTCTTGACATCCATCTAAAAAATTGTAAAACCCATATAGGAAGCAAAAGCCAAAAACAGACGAATGGCCTCAATCCGAGCAACAGGAGCAAAAACTTCAGTGTAGTCAATGCCTTCAAGTTGTGTATGACCCTGTGCAACCAACCTCGCCTTATTTCTCACCACAATACCCCGTGCATCTTTCTTGTTTTTGAGAATCCATTTGGTACCAATGGCTGTCTTTCCATCCGGCAAGTCAACTAGGATCCAAACATTCTGAAACAAGAATTGATGCATTTCCTCCTGCATAGCTTCCACCCAACTTTGATCCTCAAGAGCATGAGAGACTATTCTAGGTTCCACCTATGAAAGAAAACAAGCAAACAAATAGTGTTGAAAGTCCGTATGATTATTACGCTTTTGATCTTCAATATAGCTCACAAGAGCATGATGATCAGACGTGGCCTTCTTATGCATTCTGTGTATCTTGACAGTAGAACCAGGATCTCCAATGATTTGAGTAGTAGGGTGATCTTTGTGTGATTGCAACACTGGATTGGAAGCTACCTCCACTTCTGGTGCCAAGTTATTAAGATCCCCAACAAAGTCATCATCATATGAAGCAGCGTTGAAAATGCCATCTATTGGTTGTTTATGAATATCATCCAGCTTGGTAGAAGACTTCTTTTGATGGTTCCCCAGGTCAGAAGGACTTGAGAATCTAGTATGGGAAGTAGACTCACTAGCCGGTCTACCAATAGGTGTTAAACTAGCACTAGGAGTAGTAGTTGGAGTACTAGGAGCAGCTTTGTCAGTAGGCGTATTCAAGGGAAACTAAAAGCCACCTTGAGCAGCTGTTGTAGTAGCTTCTTGTTGTTGTTTGAGTAATGTGTCAAGAGCTACTTGTGAATCCAATACATCCAATGGAGTTGCATCACTAGGAGGAGTAGGAGAGACTGTGGTGGAATAGGATGGAACAACAAAAATATCATCCTCGTCATCTGAGTCGGAAAGACTAGAGTGAGCACATGTACTAGAAGTTGCAAACACTTGTGGACCTGCATCATGGTTAGTTTTGAAACGAAAATATCCTAATGAATCACTAAGATAATCAAGATCAAAATACCATTCAGGACCCTTGCCTTGAATGTTTGACTTTTCCTCAAAATACCTGAGATTTATAGTTTCAATTACTCGCTTGGCTTGGAGATTGTAGACACGATAAGCCCGAGAGTGAGTTGAATATCCCACAAAGTATCCTTCATCTGCCTTGCCATCAAATTTCCCCAAATAGTCACTAGTATTCAGAATGGTGACAGGACACCCAAATGGATTCAAATGAGCAATATTTGGAACTTTAGCTGTTAGGAGCTCATAAGGAGTCTTCTTGTGAGGATTTGTAATAGAAACTCTATTCAAAACATAACTTGCAGTATTAACAGCTTCTGTCCAGAACATGGTTGGAAGCTTGGAATCGGCAAGCATTGTTCTTGTTGCTTCTATTAGAGTCATGTTCTTTCTTTCTGCCACGCCATTCTGTTGAGGAGTTCTTGCTACACTATAATCTCTTTTGATGCCTTTAGAATTACAAAGTGCTATGAGGTCTGCATTTTTGAATTCGGTTCCATTATCACATCGAATACCTTTAACCTTCTTGGACAACTGATTCTCTATAAGTGCAATGAAATCTTTTAGTATAGAGAAGGTCTCACTCTTGGCAGCCATGAAGAAAACCCACGTAAACCTGCTATATCCATCAGTTACCACCAGACAGAATTGCTTGTGGTCAATGCTCCTAATAGAGGTAGGACCAAATAAATCCATGTGTAGTAGCTGTAATGGTTCAGTTATAAGGCTGAGAGCAGTAATGGCCTTGAAGGATGCTTTATGTTGTTTGTCTTTGCTGCAAGCAAGACAATTAATATCATTTCTAAATGACTTGGGAGGTAAACCAGAGACCAGGTTCATATTTGATAGTTTGTGAATGGTCTTGAAGTTCACATGTCCCATCCTTCTGTGCCATTGAGTGGCTTCATCTTCTGAGGCTTTAGCAACCAAACATGCTAGTTGACCAGTAGGGTTGACTTCATTCATCTTGATACTATAGAGATTGTGTCTTCTAGGGACTCTGAGTAGAACCTGTGAAGCATCCGGAAGTTTAAAGTCTTTGGATAGCACAAGGGCATCAATATCCGTAAAGAGGACAAATTGCTTCTTGTCACAAATCTGAGAGACAGATATCAAGTTGAAGTGTTGAAGTGCTTCCACATAGTAGACCTGCTTAAAATTAAGATTGGGCGTCTGAATCGTTCCTTTGCCAGTAATCCTGCCTTCACCTCCTCCAAAGTAGACCTTTCCGCCTTGAAATGGTACAAAGTTAGATAGAAGACTTTTATGTCCTGACATGCTCCTAGAGCATCAACTATCAACAATTCCTAGAGTAGGATCTTGGTATGGAGTAACCTACAACAACAAGATAATAGAGAGTAAAAGTTAGTGTCTTAAGGGGACCCAAACCTTTTCAGGTTTGAGCCTGCCTTGTGGATCTTTAGTAGATAGCCAAGAAGATTGATGAGATCCACCGTTGTTCTTTGGTTGCCTATTCATCATATCGATATTATTTTTTGACCAAGAACAACCTGCTGAGGGCTTAACAGCAGTTCCCCAATTTCCCAATCCAAAATACATGTGGTCAAAATTATGTGCATAATTTGGATTAAAATTCTGAAAATAGTTACTGGTTGGTCGAGTAGATGTTAATTCAATGTTTCTCTAATGATCAGAAGCTAATGGAGAGGTCCTTCTAGAAGAAGAAAACGATTGAGCACTTGGGTTTAGTCTTCTAGAAGAATATGAAACAACTCCTGGTAAACCAGGAGCAGGAAATGCTTGATGAACAGAAGAATGTTTGTCATAAAAATCACAATCTTTAATCAAATGAAATGCACTCCCACAAACAAAACATGTTTTAAACGACTTTTTATTAGAATGACATTGTTTCATACTGCTAACTTTATTACACGCAATTCTAGGAGAATCAATCTTCCTAGGACTCAATAAACCAGGACTAGACATAGTAGGATTAAAAGCAACTCTCTCTTCACACTTCCTAGCACCAGTAGCAGCATGATCATTCGGCTTGGAACTTGTAGGTATCGACTCTTCACTTGAACCACTTGATGCAGAGTCACTGGCTTTGTCACTAAAAGTACACGAGACAAAGTCATTAGAATTAGTAGTTTTGTGGACTCATGCATCTGTGATCCATCCAAGTCATTATGCCTAGAAGTGGGCATGAAAGTTCCAGTAAGAGGTGGAGGAATAGCATGCATTGCTGCTGCTGGTTTAAACCTATTGTAACTAGGTTCTCCCTCTTCCTCTTTGTCGGGATCAAAGACACTCGAAAAAGATAAATCAAACACATCTTCTGAATCAATATATTTATCAAATCCTAACCCTCTTTTAGTCCTACCAGACATGCTACTATTGATTAATTTCGAATGATTTTTAGGTGCCTTTTGCCATTTGTCAAATCTTAAAAGTGTAGCATCTAATCTTTCTTTCATCTCTTGTTTTTTTTTATACTATCATCTTTTACCTTTTCTGTGTATCTTAGCATATTTGTTGTGTTTTCTAAATCAATGTTACGTATCCTATTTTATCCTCATACTCACGTTGAGTGTCTTGAAGCCACCTCTTTTGTTGTTCCAATGTGTTTAATGAAGCCTTATAGGCCTGAACCTCTAAAAAATACTTATCATTCTGATCATTTAAGTCATTATGTTGGGACAACAATTCTGAATATTTATCATGACAACCAAGAGGACAATGTTGTACCTGAGGTGAGATGCCCATAAGAGCAAACTCGTCTGCTTCCTCTGCATCAGATAGATTCCCAGCAATCATTGCAAACACGTCAGTAGAGGACTCAGCTGATTCCAATGTAGTAGTCTGATGATCATTCCAGTTGACCATAGAGTCAACACACACCAATGCCTTCTTGTCATCCTTTACCTTCTGAACCTTAAAAGCTGAATATCTGCTCTTCTCCTGGTCATTCTTGTTAGGGGATTCCCTTGCAAAGTGACCTTGATGCTGGCAGTTATAGCATCGAACCTTGCTTCTGTCAAACCTTGCTGGCTCTCGTGGGTTGTAATTAAATTTACGACCTGCTTTCTTCTCAAACTTGTGAACCCTAAGAGTGAGCATGGCCATCTGCCATTTGAGATCCATTTCATCTAGGTCAAGTTTATCAACCTGTTTGAAGTCATCAAAAGCAAGTTGCTGTTGAGCATCAACGTCAGCAACAAAAGAATGAAGAACAACTTCTACCATGCTACCAGACTTGGCTGTTGGTTCAGGAGCAGAAGTATGTTGAAAAGTATGTTGAGAAGACACAGTATTTCTTGGGCTACTAGCATAAGACATGGGGCTGGATCCCATAGAACTCACAAAGGCAGAATTAGCAGGAGTGGGAAAAGAATCACTTGAATATCCCCTCACATGAGGCTCAAAAGTTTTGAGCTTATGAAATAAATCATCAAAGTTGAGATAGTCAAGCCCACCTTTTGCTTTAAGAGAGATTACCACCTGATTCCATGAGTAGGGTAAGGCTCTAAGAAATCTTGCATTAATATCACCATCGTCAGGTTTCGACCGAAGTTGATTCAACTAGCTCAATATCTTTTGAAACCTGTCATACCCTTGATGAATACCTTCAGTTTCTGAGATTTTGAATTCTGTGAATTCATCTCTTAGCATGGATCGTCGCATTTTCTTTGACTCCTCATTCCCATCAAACCTTGCTTTTATTCCATTCCAGATCTCTCTAGCATCATCCAAATGGTAGAAGTCACCCATGTGATCATCAGGAAGGGATTGAAGCAAAATAGTTTTTGCTTTGACCTCCTTCTGAATGGCTATGATTTCTTCATGAGTTTTAGGGTCAAGAAGAGTAATATTACCATTCTTGTCTCTTCCAGTCAACTTCCTGCTGTTCCCATTCAGAATAATCTTCCAAAGGTCTTGATCAGTGTTGGTGATCCACCATTCCATCTTCATTGCCCAACTATCATACTCGTCCTTCTCCAGAAGAGGAAACTTACCATTTGTGTTGGAAACCGTAGCAACAATCTGCTGAGGTTGCAGAGCTTTAGGAGTACTATCTTCTCCTGTTTGAGTAGAACTTTAGGCATACATGATTAAACAAAAATATTAGTAATGAGAAAAATTGATTCTTCTTGTACAGAGACTTTCCTAGGCTCTGATACCACTTGTTGGGTCCACTAGATGTGGATCTTGCAGCCTGTCAGGAACGGTGAACGACTTCTATAATCACAAGTCTATTCACAAAGAGACTCTATACACAATGTAAATGCGAAATACAAATACTATAAAGAAGACCAGAATAACTATAATGACTTGATCCTTTTCTAAGGATTTCTAATATTAATGATAACTAGAATTACGTTTGATGAAGGCGTATGTAACCCTTCTGCCTAAGGTTCCTTTTATACTACAAGGAAACCCTAATACATCATTAAACAAAACGTGTAAAACTTTATATGCATATCCTTTCCTAACATATCTCATGCATATCCTAACAGAATAATAACTAAATAATAAAGTTTGACTTTAACTAAGACCAGGAGCACGACTTGCTCCTACTACTATTATGACCAGGAGGAACTACATACCTCCTAGTCTAACTATTACAATTAACTATTCCAATGGTCCTAACAACTTAGATATGGCCGGTGTGCATAAAAATAATAATAACCCACCTCACCCCAATTTGAATAACAACAACAAAAACAATGTTCCCCCACCCGACCTTCGAACGATGGAGGAGCTTTGTCAACCAACCATGAACGGACGCGGAGGACCGATTGCGCTGATGCAAATCACGGCTCCTGAATTTTCGTTGAAGCATCACATGATCCAACAAGTTCAAAATGATTGTCCTTTTCGCGGATTACCGGATGATGATGCCAATAAACATCTCGATAAATTCATAACCATCACTCAAAGCATGAAATTTCTCGGTGTTTCCATGGATTTTCTTCGCCTTCACCTTTTTCCACACACTTTATCCCAGCATGCCAAAAATGGTTAGATCGTCTTCCCAAAAACTCAATTCATACATGGAATGACATGACTCAAAAAATTTTGTCGCGCTACTTTCCACCATCCATGTTCACTAGTCTTCGCAACCAAATCAGTGGATTCACTCAAGAACCTGATGAGTCGCTTTTCGATGCTTGGGAATGTTATAATGTCTTGATCGACCGTTGTCCGAATCATAATATGATCCCCGTTACTTTGATTGATACTTTCTACAATGGTTTAACTTTTCGTGATCGTGATACGATTAATGCTGCCGCCGGTGGTACATTCATGAAGAGAAGACCTGAGGAGTGTAGAGAGCTTATAGAGAACATGACCACTCACCACAAAAATTAGGATTCATCTGCATCTTCAAGAAATAACCCGAGGGCCAATGTTTCTTCTACTTCATCAAACGCAGAGATAACAGAACTTACCCGCCAAATAGCCGACATGAACAAAAACTTCTTAACCATGGCTACAAACCAATTTCAACAAGCTAAAGCTGTAGCAACTTCTTGTGAGATTTGCGGAGGTTCTCATTCATACACCGATTGTCCTTCTACTCATGACAATCCAGAAAACGTGTATGCTGCTAACGGTAACTTTTCTACGGGAGGCTATCAAGCACGTCCTTAAGGTGACCGCAATTTGCTCAGTTATCGTTCAAACAACTTCCTTTCACCACCCGGTTTTCCTCCTCAAAACCAAAACAACTTTAATCGCAACAATCAAAACCAAACTCGAGCTCCAAATCAATATCAAACCCAAAGAAACCCATATCCACCTCAAGGAAACAATCAAGTTTACCAACAACCCGCTTATCAACCACCTGCCTACCATGCTCCTCTTTCCAACCAACCCACCGCATTTAATCACGAGGTTGTAACTTACATGAGGACTAATGACGCGCTGGTGAAGAATCTTCAGAGTCAAATCATCAACTTGAAAGGAGATATGGCGAAACAAGGGAATGATCTTCGATCTGATATGAGAAACTCTTTGAGCAGTCAAACGAATGACTTAAGGGATATGATGGCTAGTTTCTTCCCAAGTAATCAAGCCTCTGGTTCGGGTTCTCTTCCGAGTAACACCGTTGCTAATCCAAGAGGGGAGATGAAAGCAATCACCACTCGAAGTGGAAAAGGTTTAAAGGAACCCGAGATTCCTACACCTACACCGGTGATTGTGAGAAAGGAGAACGAGCCCCCTTCATCTATTCGTCCACCTTCTACTTCCACCCCTCCACCACCCAAGGATGTGAGTGAGAATTCCATTCCAAAGCCTTCATCTCAACCCGATATACCTTATCCCTCAGTGTTAAGGAAAGAAAAGTTGAAGAACAAGGATGATATTCAGGTTTCAAACTTTCTTAAAATGTTTAAACAATTGAATTTCAACATATCCTTTGCCGAGGCTCTCGCTCACATGCTGAAATATGCTAAAATGTTTAAAGATCTTCTTAGTGATAAGGAGAAGCTTCTTGATATTGCTCAGACCCAACTAAATGAGAATTGCTCCGCAGTGCTCTTAAGGAAATTACCAACCAAACTTGGTGATCCGGGTCGCTTTCTCATTCCTTGCAACTTCCCCGGCGTAGAGAATTGTATGGCCCTAGCCGATCTAGGTGCTAGTATAAACTTAATGTGACAACCGTGGTTTTGAGGTTCGTCACTTGGTCCTATTTGTAGGTTAATTTATCTGTGACTACTTGATTTGTGTGTTTACGTGTATATTTTGTGTGAACGAGGTTGGTGTGGTTATTGTATATGGGTATAAAGTACTCATAAGTAAATCGAGGAACGGTTATCTCATGTTCATGAGCTCACGATTAGTGACTATGAAATGAAATGGTGCTATTTTGGTGTTTACGTATACGTATAAGTATTTTAGAAATTTATATTTTTAGGATTTGGGGTTTAGCATTTAGAGGTCTCAGTTAAGGTGTTTAGTCATGTGAGTATTTTTCAGGATGGTTTTAAGTCATTTAGGACATAGTTATAAAGTTTATTTCAAAATTTGAGATTTTTTTTAAAACTGTATATTTTACGCCTTTTACGATAAAACACGTAAATTTGACTAGTTTTACGGTTTTGAGGTTTTGGAAGTTTTAGGAGCTGAAATAAATTAAGGTAAATTAAGGTAATATTAGTAACATAATAATAAATAATAAAAAGAAAAAAAAATAAAAAAGGGGGTGTTGGGTCGGTTTAGGCCGATCAAAAGAATAGGGAAACAAGAAAAAGGAAACAAGTTTTATATTTGGACTAGAATTCTTGTGTACACTATATAAGATTTTCAACTAAATCAAAAACATAATGTTGTCCCCAATATATGATGTTATAATCACGAATTTAAAGAAAGAAAGGTAGAAAGGAGATGAATTTTAGAGAGAGAAAGTAGTAAGAGAAAGTAGAGAGAAAATGGTTGGAACTAGGTGAATGTTAGATTGAGAAGTGATATTACAAATGAACCAACACCCTTCCGAACATGCTAGGAAGGGTATATATAGTCCACCCACATGCGGGCTTCTTTATGGACTATATGGTTTGGGTCGGGCTTTCCTTTTGGGCTTTGGTTACTTATTAATGAACCTTAGCTTAAAGTTAAGCCCGTAATAACACGACTAATATACTACCTATTACAACGTTCTAAAATACGATACATAATAAACATATGACCGAGCATTCTTGTTTGGCTCAATATTTTGAGGCTAACAATCTCCCCCAATGAGAGGTCATAAACCTTAGTCATTTAGGAATTTGTAGAGATTACTAATCTCGCCATAAATGAGTCTTGAACGTGTAATAGTAGTCTTGTTCCTTTATGCTGTGATCTTTGAGCCTTTGTCGTTGTCTTTCAACTTTGTCTTTAAGCTTGAGATCTTCAAATCATCCTTGACTTGTCTTTGCCATCTTGCGATCTTGTGTCTTCATCCACATGCTCACACTATTAGTTGTTGAATATGTCTTTAGGCATGAGTATGTGGTTTCTGAATTATTGACTTTGCTGAGTACACCGTGACGCCACCTTCTCGAGACAAAACATAGACACGGACAGAATGGCTTTGACATTCGTCCTAAATCGGTAGCGTTTTACCTCCGGTCGGTGAAGACTGTTATACGATATTAAATATCGTACCTGTGATCAGGTAGATTCAATTAAGAATCTCCTTGACAGGGTTTCGCGGCTGTACTAGCCGTTCTCTTTACTCGACCGTCTCAAAGCAAGACTGCGAACATAAAGAGTGAATCAATTGGATAGATATCCGCTTGATTAAAGTCGTCAATTCAAATTCCTGGAACAAGTGTGATTCTTAAAGAATCTTACCATTGTTGCTTTCCAGTTGACACAAGTTTGATTCATAAGAATCTCACAAGTCACCTACCGTAGCGCTGTTTGATGTTGACGCTAGAAGGATTTCCATTCGTCACTGTGAATATTAATGAATATTACTCTGAATGTTCTGGCAAGACCATAAAGATATTGCGTAGAAACCTGAAACGAGTTTGAATCAATTCAGAATCAAACCACTGTTGCTTTTCAGTTTTGCACATGTTCAATTCATAAAGAATCTTGCATATGACCTACCGCAGTGCTGTTTGATGTTAACACTGGAAGGATTTCCACTCATCATTGTGAATACTAAGTAGTATCACTCTGAGTGTTCTAGCAATATCGCAAGGATATAGCGTAGGACTCTCTTGATCTTCATCCGTGTGTCCTAACGAGATTTGATTGATCTCTTGGCTCTAGACTCGATTTGTGCACTTTTAGTGGCGGAGACTGGAGCAGATGCCACCTATTCAATATCAACTATCTCGGAGTGAGAAAGTCAATAGAAATCATGTTGTTCTCCGTGACAATAAAACAAACTTCTTTTGAGAGAAGCCTGAGTAGCTAGAAAAGGGTTGTGCTTCACATCACTGGGTCCATGATGAGTTTGTCTTCATGATGAGTTGACCCGGTTTCTGCCTAAGTTGTATGGAGGGCTTCTTTCTTTACACCCTTTATCCTTACATTTCTTTTTCATTCTTCAACCCCTTCAATGCTTACCAAGACATCATTACTAGCACCTTGTTGTGATTGTTCCAGTGCTAGCATCAGTACTTAGTCGGCATTCAGCTACGTTCACATTCTACTCCATCTTTCCTAAGGACTTTTAATAATCTATTGGATTGTCCCTGGGAAGATCCCTCCGGTTCTGGTTGGATCATAGGACTTAAACCTAACCACCCTTTTGACACTAATAACGTCGTGAATTAAAGATGTTGTGGGTATTTGATCGTAACCATAAAAACCACTTTAAATTCTAACAAAGTGTTTGAAAAACATTTGACACCTTGCTAGTTTTGTCGTTTTAGAAATGCTCCCCCTTCACATGTGCATCGATAATCAAAAGTGTTTCGCACATGTAGGTAAGAGTTAAAGTGCTTGAGTCTTATATTAGATCACATTTTAATCACATTTTTCTCCCCCTATCTCTAATATATAAAATCTTTTGATATTAGAGATACCAAATTTGATTAAAATATATTTTGAAAAAAATAGTCTTAAAATCTCTGGGAGAAAGATGTGTTAATCTTTTGCATGAAGTTAAAATGCTCCCCCTCAAAAATTGATCCAATTGAATTGTCGTTGTGAGGATATTATCCACATGTCGCTTTTTGAGGATGGGAGTTGTTGAACACACAATTTTTGAAAGATTTTGAATATCATTGAAAAATTCTTGAAAAAATTGTGTTCAACGCTTTTTGAAAAATCAATTCTATTTGTCGAAAGGTTTTTCTAAAGCATAAACTTGAGTTCATAGACTTTGAATGTCTTGACGAATCCACTCAAGTGTAAGAAGATTTAACTTCTTTTGCTAAGGGTAAGAGCACGAAATCGTAAACTCCTCCGTGAATATAGTTTCGGGTTACAATCTGAAAGTGATTACAAGCCATTGTGTTGAGCTCAAAACGTTGAATGTTTTGTGACAAGCTCAACCCGTGATAGATTGCTCTACCCGTTGTTTAGAAATATTTGTCCAAAATAGACAATTTCCTTTATTAAAAGAAGAAATGACATGTTTTGAAAAATATTTACAACTTTCATTCGAGCTTTATGTACACACCCGTGTCATTATTGAGCGACATTTCTAGGCACGTCCATATTATCGATACTGAAAGACATGTCGAGAAGAATATTTTTGGATTTTGAAAGATTTTTAATTTTGTGTTTTGCTTTTATGTGTTTTATATTTTTGTATTTTGCTTTTTCAAAGATATTTACAAGTTGATGTTTGATAGATAAATCAAGCAGGCACCTTTGCCAGAATCTCCAGGTCTGCTGGAGTCAAACATCTCATACCAATTTGCCTAACGAGGTACTCAAACCTATCTTTCGACAGAGCTTTCGTAAACAAGTCGGCTAATTGGTAATCCGTTCCAACAAAGTATAATTCAACGATACCTCTTTCAACTTGTTCCTTTATGAAGTGGTATCTGACATCGATGTGCTTCGTGCGGGAATGCTGTACCGGATTGCAGGAGATGGATATGCCCGACTTAGAGTCACAGTACATAGGTACTTTATCAAAGTGGAAACCATAATCCGTGAGTTGGGTTCTCATCCAAAGAACTTGAGCACAACACGCAGATAGAGACACATACTCCGCTTCGGCTGATGAAAGTAACGTGCAATCCTGCTTTTTGGAAGACCATCCCACAAGCTTATCTTGACCTAGAAATTGTGCACCACCAGAAGTACTTTTTCGTGTATCAAGACACCCTGCATGATCAGAATCTGAATAGGCCGTTAGAAAGAAACCGGTTTCCCTCGGATACCAGAGTCCCATGTGAATGGTATTCTTAAGGTATCGAAAGATCCGTTTAACCTCCTTGAGGTGCTTTTCAGTGGGTCGTGCTTGATATCGTGCACAATAGCATGTAGCATGATGAATATCTGGTCTGCTTGCTGTCAAGTACATGAGGGACCCGATCATGGAACGATATTTTGTTTGATCTATGGGTAGTCCCTCCAAGTGAGCATCGAGCGATGTGGTGGATAATGGTGTCCCAACGGGGTCACATGAAGTCATACCATGCTTTTTTATTATCTCTTGACAATACTTAGCTTGGTTTATAAAGATACCACTTGGGGATTGGTGAACTTGAATTCCTAGAAAGAATTTTAGTTCGCCCATCATTGACATTTCAAATTTGCTGTGCATTACTTTTTCAAACCATTTTGAAAGTTTTGGGTTTGTAGACCCGAAAATAATGTCATCAACATAAATTTGCACAAGCAAAATGTCATCCCCATATTTATAAGTGAACAAAGTTAGATCAATGGAACCTTTTGAGAAACCTTTGGATACCAGAAATTTTGAGAGCTCGTCGTACCACGTCCTTGGAGCTTGCTTGAGTCCATAAAGTGCTTTGTGGAGACGATACACCTTGTCAGGATAATGAGGATTGACGAATCCTTCCGGCTGCGTGACATAGACTTCTTCCTTCAAAGGACCGTTAAGAAACGTCGTCTTTACGTCCATTTGATAGACAACGAATCCCTTATGTGCAGCATAAGCAAGGAAAATCCTGACCGCTTCCATGCGAGCAACTGGTGCAAATGATTCATCAAAATCAATTCCCTCTTTCTGGCCATACCCCTTAGCCACTAGCCTAGCTTTTTTCTTGATGATCGTATTCTCTTCATCCATCTTGTTTTTCCAGATCCAACGAAGAGTTAAAGGAGTCAAATCGTATGGTCTGTCAACAAGTTCCCAGACTTTAAGTCTTTCAAATTGTTGAAGTTCATCCGTCATCGAGTCAATCCAAGCATGATCAGCCATGGCTTCTTTGATGTTTTTCGGTTCAGCCGTACTCACGGCGAGTGCGAACATACAAACATCACCATCAGTTGCTAGTTGTCGTCTTGTACGAACAGGCTGTGAAGGGTTTCCAATTACGTGAACCAAAGGATGTTCTCGGGTCCAATGATGTGTTGAAGGATGTCGTTGATAAAACGTATGCATATTTGACGGATCAACATGGCGAGTAGAAGACTCTCCAGTTTCGTGTACCGGTGTACCGAATGGGTTGTGAAAATCGTCATCGTTAGATAATGCACCGTCTGCTTGATTTGTGTTCTCTGGAGAAATGACAGTAGTTGTGGATGTTGTAGGATCGATTGTTCAAGTGATATTCTGAGGAGGTAAATCTGCAACAACCCGTGTTGAAGTAGATGAAGTTATATCCTTTTGTTGATGATGATCGGTATCATCATTCGTATCATGAGTGACAGCGAAAGACTTCGATGCAACTTGTTTCTCCCCCGTGAAATATTCATCATACATTGGTCCATATAACATTTCCAACTCTTCAAGTGTCGTGTCCACTGTCATATCTGCTCTAGGAACATGTTCAGGAACCAGCTTTGAACTTGACGGTTCATTGCTGTGGTCTTGAGTTCCGAGTTCCGTGCGGTTGTGAATGGAAGTCGTTTGTCGTTGTGGATCGGGACTTAAACTGCTTTGTTCAAGTGCCATTGTGTTGCTTTTTTGTGAAACCCCTGAGACACATATTTCTCTGATAATTGTTTCTTCAGCAACCAAACTCTGAGAGTGTCTTTTGTTGAACGGTATAAATAAGGAAAACCTTTATGTTCTTGTTGAACCTTTGCTTGATTACCTGCACTTTCATCAGTAGTTTGTATGCTTGCATATTTGTTAGTGATATCTTTGTAAGAACCATGTGGGGGTTCACAGTGAACCTTTGTCGTGCTAGAGGGAAATATTTTTCCAGTAGGAACCCATTTAAGACCAGTTGTTTTGAAGATTCTACCTGTTTGTCTCCACTTAAGACAGGGTCTAGAAAACTTAGCTTTCTCATGCACCGCGGAAGACTTTGTTGGAGAAAAACTATTTCCTATTGGGTTCCATCTTTGAGATGCTCTAGCTGTTTGGTTCACCTTGTTCAGGACTTTAGTGATGCAATCATCATGAATGGCATTAAACACACATTTGTTACATTTCGTGCAAACAAAGTGCTTAGCCTAAGAAGGATCTAGTGTTCCTAGGATAGGCTGATTTGGGTACATCATAGAAGGGTCTAGAATTCCTAGATGTGTGATTAGCGCTCCAAGGTTTCGGTTGGGTCCTATCTCTTGCTTGTGTCTTTATCTTAGCATCCTCTAGATAGCTTTTATGACCCGTGTCATTTGAACTTCGCCTAGGCATGTTCTTGTGGCTATTGCTAGAGTTGCTTGAATCATTCATGTGATTGGTTTTACATAGGCAGAATATCTTAAGGAGTATCTAGATTGTGGAGTGACAGTGTTTGGCAAATATCTACGCATGTCAACTTGGGATGCAAACCTCGAGTTTGATGTTTTGGGTCGTTCAGATTTAAACGCATTCGGTTGTCTAGCAACTGAGCGGTTTCTGAATGGTTGAGTAGGAGGTTTCCCCAAGATATACTGATTTGCTAACTTAGTATCCACACTATTTCCTTTTAGCTTCCTTAATTCATTTTTCACTGCTGTTAATGCAAAAACCTTTTCCTGAATCTGAGCTTTCAATTACTCATTTTTTAGAAGTAATTGAGCGACACGTTGTTCTAACTTAATGTTTATATTATCAAATATGTCGTTATCAGCATTCGCGTCATTACTATCTACAGTGTCGATAGGTTGCACAGATATTACACTTACTGAAGCAGGCGGAGGACTTGGATTTTGAGAAGCCAACTTTGATTCTAACAAATTTATTTGTTTCACAAAATGTTCTTTTTCCGCATTAGAATCTTGAATCTTACGATCCAGTTTTTGTTCAAGAACAACGTTTGCTTTTTCAAGTTTTTCAAAATAAGATTCAAATTTGTCATTTTTCTTTAAAAACTCGAGTTTGGCATCCTCAAAATCTTTTGTATTTTGAGCTAACATAGTTTCAAGCTCATGAATCTTAGAATCAATATATTGATGATCATCATACACAGCATTTAATTGTACCTCAGCCATTGGCTCCTCATCATATATGGGTCTGATATCTGCATCATCGGTTGCTTGATCATTCCCTGAGTTGTTGTTGGTATGCTGCTTTTCTGATTCTGTCTCGCTACTTTCTGTGCCAATCGAACAAGCATCCAATGTTTGACCATCATCTACATTGCTCTCGTTCTGCTGCATTAATCTGTTATTCACCCTTCTTTCAACTTTTAGTTTATGACTTGTTCTTTCAGCAATGGACTTCCTTATAGCACTCATGTGTTGAAGAAATGTCTCCTTGAATTCTTGAACTTCTAACCGAGTATATTCAAAGAAGTATTTGTTGATGAATTCTCGATCATAGTGTACAGGGACCTGTGTATCAAAGAATTGCTGAAACTGATTCTCGAGAACCAAAACCGCATCTATGGATTCAACCTCTTGAAATTCATCATTGGCAAGTTGTTGTTCAAGGTGATCTAAATTGAGTAGCATTGTGCTTGTGAATGTCTCAACATCTTGTCCAGTGAGTGACATGAATACCCGTTTGAATCCAAGTTCGACGCGAGTGCCTTTTAAATCGTCATTTGAAAGAACTTGAAGGTGTGACTGGAGTGATCTAAAGTGTGTCATGCATCGTTCTTTTGCAACCGACATCTTGGATTTGAGTGCATGCACATCTTGTGTTACGGAATCCATAATGGGTGACACAGTTGATGAATTGACTTTGGATCTTAAGTAGATATGGTGTGATTGGTTTGTGGTTGCAATTTCGAAAATTCCGATTTTTTCTCAGTCCGACAATAAATTCCTCAGTCCGACAAAACTGTAAACTGAAAAATTTGTCTTATCAAATTTTGAAATCAAGTCCGAAATAGCCAAAAACTAATAGGGAAAAATTTTAAAAAGTGAAAAATTTTGACAAAAATAAAACCTAAAAATTTGAATTTTGGTCCGAAAATTTGAATTTTTGGTCGAAATATTTTTCGCATCGCCAAAATTTGAAATCGAAGCATAAATGGCCTAAAATGGTCTAGGAAAAAATAAATTTTAAAATGGTTTTCCAGCCAAAAAATTAGTCCGATTTTTTTTTTTTAATCTTCGTGTAAACAATATTACGAAACTAGTCTAGATAGTGGCTAAGTCGAAAAATACTCGAACAAAATTTAGCTAAACAAGTCATCGGAATGTCCATCGGAATGTGCCATCGGAATGTCCATCGGAATGTCCATCGGAATGTGGCATCGGAATGTCCATCGGAATGTTCATCGGAATGTGGCTTAGATCGCAATGCACTGTCGGAATCCCAGATCGCAATGTACTGTCGTAATCCCAGATCGCAATGTTCAGATCGGAATATGTTCAGATCGGAATGTTCAGATCGGAATGTGTCTAAAACAAATTTGGCAGAGTAACGACTCAAAAGTCCCTTGAAACCGTCGGAATCCCAGATCGCAATGTACGATCAGAATGTCCAGATCGGAATAGGGTATCGGAATCCTTAGATCGCAAAGTAGAACCTAGTGGTTATTGCGATCTGACCTCAAAATACTTGTACTTTCCGATGGGTAACTTTGCAAGAATTTCGGAAAGATGAAAAACAAGAAATTTTCAACTTTTGATCCAAAAAACTTGTGTTTAAGCCAAAAACCAAGATACCCAAGTCACAATGACACGAATAAAGAAGTTATACGAACCGAAAAACACTAAAAAACAAGAAAAATCTTGAATTCGTGGTAAAAAGAAGGATTAAATCAAATAAATCAAATGAAAACAAAACAACCAATCACAAAACTACCCCATGGCGATTGATACCAATTGTTGTCCCCAATATATGAGTTATAATCACGAATTTAAAGAAAGAAAGGTAGAAAGGAGATGAATTTTAGAGAGAGAAAATAGAGAGAAAATGGTTGGAACTAGGTGAATGTTAGATTGAGAAGTGATATTACAAATGAACCAACACCCTTCCTAACATGCTAGGAAGGGTATATATAGTCCACCCACATGCGGGCTTCTTTATGGACTATATGGTTTGGGCCGGGCTTTCCTTTTGGGATTTGGTTACTTATTAATGAACCTTAGCTTAAAGTTAAGCCCGTAATAACACGACAAATATACTACCTATTACAACGTTCTAAAATACGATACATAATAAACATATGACCGAGCATTCTTGTTTGGCTCAATATTTTGAGGCTAACACATAATTATTTTCCCCTGGAGATTATAGTCGACGGTTTAAGGAGAGAGTTTAGGGTTCTTCATAAAAATTTTATCTTCCATTAATCTTAAGGTAAAACCTTCAAATCCTTTTTCAATTAAATTATTTTAACGTTTTCTTTAATCATCTTATGATGGATTTAGGTTAGGGTTTAAATTAAAAACAGTATATTAATGATATATTAATGATATTATAATGATTAAATAAATTAGGGCTTGCAATTAGTGGGATTATGGGTAATTAATTAGGTTAATTTAATTAAACCCGTTTTTAAAAACTGGGCAGAATTTAGGGTCAATTGTTTTGATCATATAGGGAGTTCTACAAACTCTTATTTTGCGATCCAAGTATCCCTGGAAAGGTAATTGAAGTGGCTTCCAAATGAAAGAAACGAGCTCTAAATTGGAGGTAGGGAAGTGGGTCAAAAACAGGTTACAATAGTCGAAGGTCAAAACAGTTTTGAAATCAGCCTGTTTTCTTTTTAAGTTTTGGGTTGTTTGGGGTACTTAGGGTTGCATTGGGACTTTCAAACAAACATGGGAGTTGGTTTATATATTATAGAAGGTATCTGCATTGGGGCTAAGATTGTGGGTTAGGGTAAGACCCCCTAATCATAACAAACTTTTTGTATGTTTGAAATCAGTAAAATCTAGATAGACAAAAGTATATATATATATATATATATATATATATATATATATATATATATATATATATATATATATATATATATATATATATATATATATATATATATATATATATATATATATATATATATATATATATATATATATATATATATATCGGGGCCTTAACAGTAGCTTTAAGGTTGGGGCAAATGGGATGTGTTAGCTAACTTATGTAAGGGCATAGGATTTCCTTTACAAAGGTCATGTGTATGTTTGGGTGGACGTTTGGCTTATAGTTTGGAGACCTAAAAGTTGGGACTATTTTGTGTAAAATATGAACGGGATAGTTATCAAACTTAACCAAGTTAAGGACTTGTTAGGGAAGGGTAATGGGGTGTTTGGAGAATATTAATGAGGGTCATATATGGGAGAAAGCTAGATGTCCATCATAGGTTGATGAGCTGTCTTAGTGATTGGTTCATGTTTTGATTATGTGTTTTTGGTTTGTTAGCTTTTTGCTAGTGCGCGGATTTTTGGAGAAGCTCAATCAGGTGAGTTTCATAGTCCCATGTTTACTAATGATATTGACTTCCAGATGGGATGGAAGAGACACTGTCTTGTTTTATAAATTATGTTGTGAATGTTTTGTGTTTGGTGATGGACTTGTGCTTACTTACGTGATTAACTGCTAGATGATTCTTGATTGTTTTATGTTTTGACTTGGTACCAAGGGGATGATGACAAGGCGAGGCCTTGGGATTGGTTCATAGGTGTATGGGCGCCTATGGTACCATGGTGTTTGGTAAGGCTGGGAGCCTTGGATTATGGTTTGGTTTGTTATATCTTTAATATTAGTTGTTAATGCATGTTTGTATCACATTGTCCATATGTTCTTAAATATGGTTATTATTCACAGCTTATGGTATGATTTTAGCGTTTGAGTCTAAACCTATGACTCTCACCAACTTTATGTTGGCGTGTTTTAGTGTCTTTTTCAGGTGAGAATGTGGTTAAGCTAGAGAATAGAAGTGGCTAGTTTTGGAGGCATTAGGAATGCATTTTAGAAGGAGATCCTCGTTCCTTCTTAGTTTGTTTTGATTGCTTAATAAGTGATACTGTTGACACCTATATGTTTGCTTTGTTTATGTTTATTGTTTGTCTCGGGTTAGTGGTAGGACTGTTACCTACTTACCTAGACTCCTGCATTGTTGAGATATTGTCATGACTTTTGTGTCACCATTTTATGACATTTCTTATTTCATTTAGTTATCTCTATAGACACGCCATGTTGTGATGATATCCATACCTCGCGCCCCATATTCCGCCATGGTGGGGTGTGACAGAATGGTATCAGAGACAATGGTTATAGAGAATTAGGTTGCCTAGGCGTGTAGCCTAGTCTATAGCTTAAGGGTCCCTGCATATAGGCGTTATAGGAGTATGTGTGCATTTTATAATAATTGATGTGTTTGGGTGTTATTTATTGCGATGTTTTGACTAGTATGAATCGAACCATAGAAAGTTCATACTTAGCCAAATGTTATTTTCCTTTTCGGGTTTTGACTAATGCGGGTTTAACTACCATCGTCCATGCTAGTCATTTTTGTACTTTGCTTAGAAACGTAAATTATAGTACATATTTTGGTACATGATAGCATCTGCCTTTCGTTATGTTATTATATGTATCTGATGAGTAATATTTTCTTCTGATGTTTAAGTCATGCCTCCTAAGAGACAAGTAGTGGTGGTGCAAGCCACTGGAATTACGAGGTTAGGATGCCACAGACGTACAAACTATAGGAGGAAAATTCCATAGGAGTGGTATCCATGTGAGGCGATAGAACGCATGTCTAAGGTGAAAGTGAACAATGTGTGGATCTATAAGACTGTCCTAACGATAACGGATAAGGAAGGGAATAAGGAAGTACTATTGAGGAATGTCAAGACTAGACCAGTTTACCCAGATAGTAACAATAATGGAGGAGGAGAATCCGATACCGAATCCACTGCATCCAATAGTTATTTGTTTTTAAAAAAAAGTTTAATCTTTTCTGACTTTTATGGGTGGCATGCCTTAGAATTATTTATGTTTTCGTTTGGATTATGTCTATGCTAGTTTAGCTAGACCATAGATTTGGGATGTTTCAAGTATTTGATTATGTTATTTTAATAAATGGAGTTTTGGATCTTAGTTGGTGTGGTTATGTGCTTGTGAGTTGATGGATATATGTGTTATGTGATGTATAAATTCTTATAAGTTTCATCATAGGAGGGAGCGCATTGGAGAAAGGGTAAGTGTATAAGCATGGTGGCCAACATGGTTATACAAGTACCACAACTTCAATGGATTCCTAAGTATGGTTACATAAAATAGGATTGATACATGCCTGTATAGTATATGTTGGTAGTACGTATGGTTATGATAGGTGTGCGTATGGAGGTAAGTATACTATATGGAGTATTTTGGTAATTGTTAACGGGTGTCATGTTTTACTATAGCATGGTGAATACGCGAAATGGTGCTGGAGGAAGTGGTGGTGACGGAAATCCCGATTTGGCTGCTTTGATTGCTGCTCAAATGGCCAACATAATACCAACCATTGTTCAGTAGGTGACTAATAACCTGAACAACAACAACAACAACAACAACAATGGTCAAGGAGGAGGTGGAAACAATGGTTGTAGCTATAAGGCATTCACTTCTTGTGGTGCAAAAGAGTATGATGGGAAAGGTGGCGCGGTAGTACTTACCCAATGGATTGAGAAGATGGAAAATGTGATTCAAATGAGTGGTTGTTTACCCAATCAAAGGGTCATGTATGTAACTGGTTCACTGGTAGGGAAGGCTTTGACTTGGTGGAATACTCAAGTCCAAGCAAGAGGGATAGTTGCTGCAAATGCTATGGCTTGGGCCGACTTCAAGGCTCTTATGACTACGGAGTTTTGTCCAAGAAATGAGATGGAGAAGCTGGAAAATGAGTTTTGGGGACATGCTATGGTTGGAGCGGCTCATGCAGATTACACGGATCGATTCCATGAATTGGCAAAGTTGGTTCCCCATTTGGTTACCCCTGAGGCAAACAAAATCAAGCGGTACATTGCTGGATTGCCTACTCAGATTAGGGGGATGATCAAGGCTACCCAACCTAACACGATACAGCAAGCTATACTTACAGTAGGAATACTTACTGAGGAGGCGGTATCTAGTGGAACCTTGGTAAAGGCGGGGGATAAAAGAAAGGAGCCAGAAGCCGCGAAATCGCTTGACACCAACTGGAAAAATGTTAAGAAGGCAAAAGATGGAAGAAATTTTGCCATGAGAGTACCTCAAGGTTCTGGAAATTCAAACAACAACAATGCAGCTTGCCGAACCTGCTCTAGGTTCCATCCAAGGGGTACACCATGTCAGGTATGTTTCAATTGCCAGAAACCGGGACACTTTGCTAAGGATTGTGGAGCACCTAACAGGAACGCAACTGTAACACCCCAAAATGTGATATGCGGAAGCGGTGAAGCTCGGGGGCTGTTACGTCATTGTATCATAGTTCAAGGTACAAGAGAACGACTCTAAATGAGACGTTTTATAAAAATACCTCGTTGAATTTAAATTAAAAGCATCACAGTACAAAAGGTCTCAGTTTCATAATATAGTGCAGCGGAATGTAAAAGTTTTAAACATCAACGAGATAATAGTTCAAAAGCATAAGTAAACAACTGTCCGAAGATAGCCAAGAAATGCATGCAGACTCCAAGTACTTCACACAGCAGATACAACTCATCATCAATTACCTGAGATAAATGCTAAATTGGGTCAACATAAAGTTGGTGAGAATATAGGTTTCAAGTAAAAATTCATAGCAGTTCAATTTCAGATTTCATTTCAAGTACACATGCAACTATAGGAGGTATAGTGACAAGTGTAGGATAAATTGGGTGTTCACAATATTTATGATAGCTAAGCTCGTGACATCGAAACTAGTGATCCAGTGCATACAATAGTTTAGGTGCTAGCAAATAAGTCACAATAGTTCGTCACGTACGTTACTCATCAATCGAGTATATGTTTTGTTGTTAAAATCGTGACTTGTAAATGTTACATCGTTATAAACATTATAGTATATATATACTTAGGCAAAAATATTTATTTTTGACTCTACGAAATTTCGGCAGCCTTTCGGCGTCACATAAAAATTTGCCATTTTTAGTAAGTACTCAAATCTCGTCCTAAAAACCCCTATTTTCAACAATTTCTCAATCACAATGTTTCAACAAGTCATTTTCCGCAATAGTATCAATTTCCACTTCCAACGTTCAAACTTTCAATAGTACAACAAGTATTCACATTTCGCGCTAATACGCTTTTACAAAACAAGTCCAACATTCATACATACCATTTAGTAACCATTTCGACACTTAAAACAACTCCGTTTAACTCGAAAATGTCGTTTCGACCACTTTAAAAATCTGGACAGCAACCACTTATAGTGTTGTTCTCCAAAAATTAAGTTTTCCGACAACGAAATTTAAACGACAATATCTTACTCATTTTAGCTCCGTTTTTAGCCCATAATATATCGAAACGAATGTATTAACTTATATTTTCATAATCTCGTAGTAAACTAGTGTCAAAACAATTTTTACGACTCTCTACGCCTCTTACTAAAGTCGGACAGATTGTATGTTTTCCGTAAAAACTCGTTTTCGACCATTTTCAAGCGTAACCACTAGTAGTAACACTACTAGTTCCCTCCAATTTTTCATAAACATCAACAAAATCAAAGATTTTCCTTCAAGTTCACAAATCTAAAATATACATACTTATATTTTTCACAAATCTTTCAATTAACCCATTTTCATGTATGGATCTAATAGATTCACACTTAATTTCCATAAATCTTAAAATATTTCATGACCAAAAATAATTTTTATCATTTTATTTCAAGAAAATACTTGATGAGTAACATGCATGCATAGATCTACAAAGATTATGCATGGAAAATGAAAAGATGAAAAAAAGTTTAAGAAGTAACCTTGAGTAACGATTCTACGTAATCACAACGACCCGATCTACGCTCTAACCCACTAATAATCAACAAGAACTCTACTCTAAAACTTCAACCCAAAAACTACTCAAATCAACAAACCAAGAAAGACCATTCTTCTTTATGCTTGTACAAGCTCTAGGGTGATTTTGTTTTGTGTTAATTCTTATTAAAATGAAGCTTTTAGAAATCAACAATGGTGGAATGTGTTTGTGTTTGTGTTTGTGTGCCGTATGTTTTGAGAGAGAAAGAGAGGTATGTGTGTTTTTTCTTTAAAGTGAATAAGTGAATTATTTGAGGTGGTTTTGGTTAGTAAGTTAAAAATGTAAGATGTGTAAGTAAGTGTAAGCTTAATATGGTAAAGAGTGGAGTGTTGGTGCATTATGCACATGGTGCTTGTTTTGGCCGGTTATGGGGTCCCATATGTGGATAAATTATTCAAAATTTTTACTATGGTAATTAGTTAAAAGGTTTAAGGTAAAAAGGTTAGTTAGTTTTAGGTAAATATCAAAAAGTATATAGTTAAGTTAAAAATTACGTAAAACTTAAAAATTTGACGAAATATATTAAATTTACGATTTTTTGACGAAAACTGACATTTTATGATTGGTAAAGTATTTTATGCACGCTAACGACGGTTAAACGTAAAAACGACGTAAAATACGAAAACACGATACGTTAATTAAATATTCACAGTAAATATGATTTATCACTATAAATAGCAAAAATACTAAAATACAGACATATATAAACATATACAGAAATATTTAAATACGCTGCTCACGAAAATACGATCACGCTGTTAAAAACTAAACAGTTAAGCACATAATTCACAGATAACGAATAATCTCATGGATTATCGTCAATTCATTGACCGTCTCAGCACTTTGGTCAGGTTCACAGCAAATGTTCAGAATAATGACTGAGCACAATGTCAGGTCATTACTCGTCTGCAAACAGTTTTTCAGAAAACGCGGGATAACTTCCCGGTTCCAACACAGTTAAATCACATAGTTGACTAAATAAAAAGTCAAAGGGTAAAATAGTCATTTTACAAAGTAGGGAAAATTACCAGGTGTTACATCATCCCCTTGATAGAGAAGCTTTGTCCTCAAAGCTTAGGAGTGTCACGGTTTCTAGAATTGTCAAAGAGTTGCGGATATTTCTTGCGAAATTGATCCTCACGCTCCCAAGTGAATTCAGGTCCACGTTTAGAATTCCACCTCACCTTGATGATAGGAATACGACTCTGTTTCATTCGTTTGACCTCACGGTCCATGATTTCAACAGGTTCCTCGACAAATTGCATCTTGTCGTCGATTCTGAGTTCCTCCAATGGTATAACGAGTGTCTCATCAGAAAGGCACTTCTTCAAGTTCGACACATGAAAAGTGATGTGCACGCGGCTCAACGCTTGTGGTAATTCGAGACGATAGGCTACGGTTCCAACCTTTGCCAGAATTTTGAAAGGTCCAATATAACGGGGGTTCAGCTTTCCTCGCTTGCCAAAACGTACCACACCTTTCCAAGGCGATACTTTTAGCATCACTTTGTCTCCCACTTGAAATTCGAGAGGCTTACGTCGAACGTCGGCGTAACTCTTTTGATGATCACGGGCTGCTTGAATTCGGCTCTTGATTTGAACAATCTTCTCAGTCGTTTCACGGATGAGTTCAGGGCCAGTGAGTTGACTATCCCCAACCTCACTCCAACACACAGGCGAGCGACATTTACGACCATACAACGCTTCAAACGGTGCAGCCTTAATACTGGTATGATAACTATTCTTGTAAGAGAATTCCACTAGAGGCAAATGTCTGTCCCATTGCTTCCCAAAGTCAAGCACACAAGCACGCAACATGTCCTCCAACGTTTGAATAGTTCTCTCACTCTGTCCGTCATTCTGCGGGTGATAAGCAGTACTCATGTCCAATTGCGTACCCCAACGCTTTCTGAAGTGATTTCCAGAATTCCGAAGTAAATCTACCATCTCTATCAGAAATTATCGAGATCGGTATCCCATGTTTTGCGACTACTTCCTTCAGATAAAGTCTCGTAAGCTTATCCATCGAATCATCTTCCTTCATAGCCAAAAAGTGTGCAGATTTCGTAAGTCGATCCACAATTACCCAAATTGTGTCATATCCGTTGGTCGTTTTAGGTAGCTTAGTTATGAAGTCCATGGTTATATTTTCCCATTTCCACATAGGAATTATAGGTTGAACCAACAATCCAGATGGTTTTTTGTGAACAGTTTTCACCCTAGCGCAAGTCAGACACTTCCCTACATACGTAGCAATTTCAGCTTTCATATTTGGCCACCAATATAGTTTCTACATATCCTGATACATTTTGTCAGATCCTGGGTGAATCGAATACTTAGATTTATCCGACTCGTGCATAATCACGTCCCTTAGTCCTCCAAACCGTGGTAACCAACTTCTTCTATTCAGACATAGCGTTCCATTTGTGCTAGTCTCCAATTTCTTTGTAACCATTCCCCCTAATTTCTCAGCTTCAACATGTTCAGGCTTAAGAGCTTCGGTTTGTGCTTCACGAATTTGCACAGGTAAGTTCGGATTGATAACCATAACTAACGATCTAACTCTACGTGTCATCAGTTGTTCCTTTCTACTTAGCGCATCCGCCACTACATTGGCCTTCCCAGGGTGGTAACGGATTTCATAGTCATAATCGCTGAGCAACTCGATCCATCGACGTTGTCTCATGTTCAGTTCCTTCTGATCAAGAATATGTTGTAAACTCTTGTGATCGGTATAGACGACACACTTGGTTCCATACAAGTAGTGTCTCCACAATTTCAAGGTAAATACTATCGCTCCTAGCTCCAAGTCGTGCGTAGTGTAGTTTTTCTCATGTGTTTTCAATTGTCGTGACGCGTAGGCGATAACTTTCTTCCTCTGCATCAACACAGCTCCCAATCCTTTTGCTGATGCATCACAGTAGACCACAACGTCTTCCGATCCTTCTGGTAACGATAGAATAGGCGCACTACACAACATTTGTTTCAACTTTTGGAATGCTAATTCCTCATTATCTCCCCATTCGTATTTCACCTTCTTTTGAGTCAACTTCGTCAATGGTTTCGCGATCTTCGAGAATCCCTCGATGAACCTTTGGTAATATCAGGCGAGTCCTAAGAATTGGCGAATTTCAGTCGGTGTCGTAGGAGCAGTCCACTCCCTAATTGATTCAATCTTGGCAGGATCAACATGAATCCCCTTGCTATCTATAGCGTGACCTAGAAATTGTACTCTTGGCAACCAAAAATCACACTTCGAGAACTTAGCGTACAATTCCTCCTTCTTAAGTAATTCCAATATTATCTTAAGATGTTCCTCATGTTCCTTCTCATTCCTTGAGTAAATCAGTATGTCATCGATGAACACAATGACAAACTTGTCCAAATACGGTTTACACACCCGGTTCATGAGGTCCATAAACACAGCAGGTGCGTTTGTCAAACCGAACGGCATCACTTGGAACTCATAGTGTCCATACCTAGTCCTAAAAGCAGTCTTTGCAACATCTTCCTCACAGACTCTCAATTGGTGATAACAAGACCTAAGGTCAATCTTCGAGTAAACGCTCGATCCTTGCAACTGATCAAATAGATCATCGATCCTAGGTAACGGGTAACGGTTCTTGATGGTAAGTTTGTTCAACTCACGATAGTCGATACACATCCGAAAACTTCCATCCTTCTTCTTTACAAATAAGACTGGAGCTCCCCATGGTGAAGAACTCTGTCTTATGAATCCTTTATCAGTCAACTCTTGTAGTTGCGTCGCTAGTTCTTGCAATTCCGACGGTGCTAAACGGTAAGGCGCTCGAGCAACAGGTGCAGCTCCTGGTATTAAATCGATCTGGAATTCAACTTGTCTAGCCGGCGGTAATCCAGGCAAATCTTCAGGAAAGACTTCCGAAAAATCCCGTACGATAGGTACATCTTCCAACCGTTTTTCTTCCGTCTGTTTTTCAGTAACACAGGCTAAAAATACGTGGCAACCTTCCGACAACAACTTCTGAGCCTTGACACGCGAGATAATGTTCAGTCGTGACTTCCCTTTTCCGTTACTTGTATCCCCTTGTACCTCCAAAACTTCATCACCAAATGGTAAACGAACGATCTTCTCGTCACATACAATCGTAGCACGATATCTCGACAACCAATCCATTCCGACAATCACATCAAAACTCCCTAACTCAACAGGCATAAGGTCTATTACGAAAGGATGACCTAGAAGATTTAAAGTGCATCCACGAAGTATAGTGTCGGCTTCTATCAACTTCCCATTAGCTAACTCAATAGTGTACTTAGTGTCTAAGGGCGAAGGGGTCACATCAAGTAAAACACTAAAAGCATTCGACACAAAACTCCTATCGGCTCCAGTATCAAATAAAATAGAAGCATAACGACCATCGAGAAGAAACGTACCCGTCACGACGTCGGGGTTTTGTTACGCTTCTCCTCCTCCTATCACATAGACCCTTCCACGAGCTTCCCCAGCTTTAGCAATCTTTCCTTGGTCCTTGTCCTTGTTCTTTTTCTTTAGGCACTCATTGCTTTAGTGTCCCTTTTGCTGACATTCAAAGCAAGTGACGTTGGCTTTCGTGTTGGGTGGTGACTTACAATCCCTAGCAATGTGTCCAGTTTTCTTGCAGTTGTGACACTGTACATTGAATTGTCCATTATGGTGACGCTTGCATCGATTGCACAGAGGTAACGTCCCATTGTACACTCCCTTTTCCCCAGTACCAGCAGTGTACGCTTTCACAGTGTCTTGCCTCTTATTAGGATAGTTCCCATGGTTGTTCCTTTGGTTATTCCCCCATTTTCTCTTGTTGTCCGCGGCATTCCCAGCATTTGCTCGAACAACTTGGTCCATCAGACTGTGAGCCATCCTTATAGCATCACTAACTTTTGTCGGTCCAGACGATGTCACATTCCCTTGAACTCTACCCGGTAAACCACAAATATAGCGCTCAACCTTCTTTTCTTCATCCGGAACAATTCCAGGACATAGCAAACACAATTCTTGGAACCTCCTAGTGTACGTACCAATGTCATTGTTCTTTACAGTCAGGTTCCACAGTTCGATTTCCATTTTCTGAATCTCATTACGAGGACAGTACTCCTTAGTCAACAACTTCTTAAGTTCCTCCCAACTCATTCCATACGCCTCCTCGGCTCCAGCCGTCTGCACATGGGTGTTCCACCATGTCAACGCTCCAGCAGCTAAAGTACAAGTAGAATAAGTCACTTGGTTCTCAACAGCACATCCACTAACACGGAACACGGCTTCCATCTTTTCGACCCAACGAGCTAATTCGACAGCTCCTTCAGTACCATTAAAAGTCAAAGGGTCATAGCTCCTAAAGTCCTTGTAAGTACACGGCTTAGGCGGTCGATTGTCAACATTTTTCGGTGGTGCTTCGTTCACGTTGTTGTTAGCTTGAACGTTTGCCAGTGCAGCAGTCACTCGTTGCGTAATCAGTGCTTCCAATTGAGCGTCAGTCATTTCGTTACGTGTGTTCACCATTGTTTCTCTGCGTTAAGACAACAATGCAATTAAGGTTCAAGCATGAATATACACGTTATATATTTCATATGCTAAAATAGAATGCAGAAGTTAACAGTACAACAACATAAAAAGGATAGTCACTGGTCAAGGTCATAAAGTTAAATTCCCATTCATAATCAAAATATCAAGTACATAGTCATAAAATAAGAGTATGATTACATCTAGTCTACTCCAACTAACCGAGTACTACTCTAGTTTAGTGGATACAATACCCAAAAGATAAAGATGTCAATCTACTCTAGAATTAAGCACAATAACGATGAATCTCTAAGTGCGAAGACGACGATCACACTCAGCACATCTCGGTGAATCACTCCTTGGGTCTCCATCTGCAGCTCGGTCTCCTCCACGAACTGACTCCAACTCACGCCTCAACCTAGCAACCTCCTCAAGTGTGGTATCCAACAAGTCACGGGTATCCTCGTTATCCTCTAACAATCCAAAAACCGCATCCTCAAGTAGACGAAAACGAACAGCATCTGAATCCCTAGCAGATCCTATCATAACAACACATGACCTAGGTCTAGAGGGCTCTCCAACATGATGAGTAGGTGGTGTAGAAACAGCAGTAGCAACTCGACTCCTATGAGTAGGCGATGCCTCAGGTGTAGTGTGTGAATCAGACATACGAATCTTCTTCCGTGGGCATGACGAATCAGAATCGTACAAGGCTCGAGATCTAACACCGGATGGTCCAGCTCCATCAGTAGGTGTTACAGTATCATCGGAATCAGTATAAACCTCAGCTGGCGACGTACACCATAAAGCTTCCCTTTCCTCTCTAAACCGTTGACATGGAACAGTAGGCTTCTTCCTCAAGTTGGACGTCTTCCTAATCTCACTCCTCCTACTAGGCTCAACTCTCTCAGGTACAACAGTCAAAGCATCAACCCTACTATCATCATCAGCCTCAGCACCCTCGCTATCACTACTAGCCACAACCATCCTAACGTCAGTATCACTCTCAATCTCATCATCCATGTCCTCATCATCCTCACGGTCTATCTCATATCCATCCATATCATCATCACCCTCATGATCTACCTCAACACCATTCATATCATCCTCATGACCTACCTCATGTCCATCCATACCCTCATCACCCTCGTGATCTACCTCAATACCATCCACGTCATCCTCATCATCCTCATCGTCCTCACTACCACTAACCCACTCGATCAAAGTACGATGCACAAAAGGTGGCATCCCATCAACAACATCGGAAGTATCAGACAACACATCAGGCTCACCCTCATCATCCTCCTCCGGATCCTCGTCAGGGTCATACTCCGCACCTTCCTCCTCGATCAGCCTCCTCTGGGTCATTCTCCGGCTCAACATGATCTGGTACCATCTCAATCTCGTCTTCCCACTCTTCGTCGGCAGAGTCGGGCTGGTAAGAAACAGTAGATGACGACATAACCTGCAACAACCAAAATGCGTATTAAAGCAATTGTAGGGTATGCATGAAATAATTATGTATAGAAATTAAAGTATGCAAATCAACGAAATGCATATGTATATAATACATATTACGTATTACATAATATATATTACATATTACTTATAGTGTTATCCTACGTAATACATTACGTAGTACACATATATATACAGAGTAATAAGAAGCCACATCGGTTATAGTCTAGGCCTAAGATGCAAACCTAGTTCTCTATAACCAAGGCTCTGATTACCAATTCTCTAACACCCCAAAATGTGATATGCGGAAGCGGTGAAGCTCGGGGGCTGTTACGTCATTGTATCATAGTTAAAGGTACAAGAGAACGACTCTAAATGAGACGTTTTATAAAAATACCTCGTTGAATTTAAATTAAAAGCATCACAGTATGAAAGGTCTCAGTTTCAAAATATAGTGCAGTGGAATGTAAAAGTTTTAAACATCAACGAGATAATAGTTCAAAAGCATAAGTAAACAAATGTCCGAAAATAGCCAAAAAATGCATGCGGACTCCAAGTACTTCACACAGCAGATACAACTCATCATCAATTACCTGAGATAAATGCTAAATTGGGTCAACATAAAGTTGGTGAGAATATAGGTTTCAAGTAAAAATTCATAGCAGTTCAATTTCAGATTTCATTTCAAGTACACATGCAACTATAGGAGATATAGTGCCAAGTGTAGGATAAATTGGGTGTTCACAATATTTATGATAGCTAAGCTCGTGACATCGAAACTAGTGATCCAGTGCATACAATAGATTGCATACATAAATTGCCCCAATGGAGTACCTAGCCAAGATGACTCCGTTCATACAAATGGTACACACTCGTCCGGCGTCAGAATGCCCGAGTGGAGGTTGTCAACCCTCAATAGATCTATCCGTAACATAAGAGCTTACTCCAGCAGAGTAACTAATGATTCACGATAGTGGGGACTATGGCTAAAGCAACTTAAGCTATCTCATAAATAGTGTTCACAAAGCGTTCACAGAAATCAAGTTTTACTTGCGTCCAGAAGCAAGTCATCAAAGCATTTATCATATCCCAAAACATTAAACATACAAAAATAGTTTAATAGGGATCTATAAACTCACCTCAAGCAACGATTCAAACCGCACAAGTAAGATGAAATAGTAGCGAGCAACTCTAGCAACAACCTAAATATAATACTATAGTTTAGGCGCTAGCAAATAAGTCACAATAGTTCGTCACGTACGTTACTCATCAATCAAATATATATTTTGTTGTTAAAATCGTGACTTGTAAATGTTACATCGTTATAAACATTATAGTATATATATACTTAGGCAAAAATATTTATTTTTGATTCGACGAAATTTCGACAGCCTTTCGGTGTAAATTTTAATTTACCAAAATTTATCTTAATAAATTATCCTACCCGATTTCTAACGAAAATTCAGCAGCCTTTCGGCGTCACATAAAAATTTGCCATTTTTAGTAAGTACTCAAATATCGTCCTAAAAACCCCTATTTTCAACAATTTCTCAATCACAATGTTTCAACAAGTCATTTTCCGCAATAGTATCGATTTTCACTTCCAACGTTCAAACTTTCAATAGTACAACAAGTATTCACATTTCGCGCTAATACGCTTTTACAAAACAAGTCCAACATTCATACATACCATTTAGTAACCATTTCGACACTAAAAACAACTCCGTTTAACTCGAAAATGTCGTTTCGACCACTTTAAAAATCTGGACAGCAACCACTTATAGTGTTGTTCTCCAAAAATTAAGTTTTTCGACAACGAAATTTAAACGACAATATCTTACTCATTTTAGCTCCGTTTTTAGCCCATAATATATCGAAACGAAGGTATTAACTTATATTTTCATAATCTCGAAGTAAACTAGTGTCAAAACAATTTTTACGACTCTCTACGCCTCTTACAAAAGTCGGACAGATTGTATGTTTTCTGTAAAAACTCGTTTTCGACCATTTTCAAGCGTAACCACTAGTAGTAACACTACTAGTTCCCTCCAATTTTTCATAAACATCAACAAAATCAAAGATTTTCCTTTAAGTTCACAAATCTAAAATATACATACTTATATTTTTCACAAATCTTTCAATTAACCCATTTTCATGTATGGATCTAATAGATCCACACTTAATTTCCATAAATCTTAAAATATTTCATGACCAAAAATAATTTTTATCATTTTATTTCAAGAAAATACTTGATGAGTAACATGCATGCATAGATCTACAAAGATTATGCATGGAAAATGAAAAGATGAAAAAGGTTTAAGAAGTAACCTTGAGTAACGATTCTACGTAATCACAGCGACCCGATCTACGCTCTAACCCACTAATAATCAACAAGAACTCTACTCTAAAACTTCAACCCAAAAACTACTCAAATCAACAAACCAAGAAAGACCATTCTTCTTTATGCTTGTACAAGCTCTAGGGTGATTTTGTTTTGTGTTAATTCTTGTTAAAATGAAGCTTTTAGAAATCAACAATGGTGGAATGTGTTTGTGTTTGTGTGCCGTGTGTTTTGAGAGAGAAAGAGAGGTATGTGTGTTTTTTCTTTGAAGTGAAATGAAGTGAATAAGTGAATTATTTGAGGTGGTTTTGGTTAGTAAGTTAAAAATGTAAGATGTGTAAGTAAGTGTAAGCTTAATATGGTAAAGAGTGGAGTGTTGGTGCATTATGCACATGGTGCTTATTTTGGCCGGTTATGGGGTCCCATATGGGGGTAAATTATTCAAAAAATTTACTATGGTAATTAGTTAAAAGGTTTAAGGTAAAAAGGTTAGTTAGTTTTAGGTAAATATCAAAAAGTATATAGTTAAGTTAAAAATTACGTAAAACTTAAAAATTTGACGAAATATATTAAATTTACGATTTTTCGACGAAAACTGACATTTTATGATTGGTAAAGTATTTTATGCACGCTAACGACGGTTAAACGTAAAAACGACGTAAAATACGAAAACACGATACGTTAATTAAATATTCACAGTAAATACGATTTATCACTATAAATAGCAAAAATACTAAAATACATGCATATATAAACATATACAGAAATATTTAAATACGCTGCTCACGAAAATACGATCACGCTGTTAAAAACTAAACAGTTAAGCACATAATTCACAGATAACGAATAATCTCATGGATTATCGTCAATTCATTGACCGTCTCAGCACTTTGGTCAGGTTCACAGAAAATGTTCAGAATAATGACTGAGCACAATGTCAGGTCATTACTCATCAGCAAACAGTTTTTCAGAAAACGCGGGATAACTTCCCGGTTCCAACACAGTTAAATCACATAGTTGACTAAATAACAAGTCAAAGGGTAAAATAGTCATTTTACAAAGTAGGGAAAATTACCAGGTGTTACAGCAACACCAATCCAGTCCGTGAGGATGAATGTCACTGGGGGAAACTGCTTTGAGTGTGGACAGCCCGGACACTACAAGAGAGAGTGCCCAAGGTTGGTCGGGGCAACTAATCAAGGAAGGGGTCAGCTAGCTTCGGAAGGAAATCGAGGAAACCAAGGCGGTGGAAATCGGAACAATGTTAACCGCAACAATGTAAACACTGGGAACAGAACTGGAACAGGAACGAAGGAAATCAGAATAAGGGAAATCGGAATGGAGGCAGGTTTTACCTTGCAAATGCAGTAGAAGCGGTTCAGGACCCGAATGTAGTAACGGGTACGTTTTCTGTTAACAATCACTTCGCTACGATTCTTTTTTACTCTGGGGCTGATTTTAGTTTTGTGTCTTCTCAATTCGTGCCTTTGTTAAATATGAACCCTAGTGTAGCGAAACCGGGGTATGTGATTGAGATAGCTAGTGGTAAGCAAGAAGAGGTAGATGAGATATTTTTAAACTACAAATTAGAGTTGGGAGAATTTAAGTTCACCATAGATTTAATCCCACTAGGACATGGGAGTTTCGATGTGATTATTGGGATGGATTGGTTATCGAAGCATAGGGCTGAGCTAATGTGTCATGAAAAGATTGTTAAGATCCCCATAGGTGATAATAAGGTATTATACGTGTACGGAGAAAGGAAGGAGAAGAAGGCCAGGTCCCTAATGAATGCCAAGGATGATGAGCCACAAATAAATAAGATTCGAGTAATAAGAGAGTTCATCGATGTATTCCCGGATGACTTGATGGGATTACCACCGGTGAGACAAGTAGAGTTTAAGATTGACTTAGTACCCGGGGCAACACCTGTAGTGAAGTCACCATATCGTCTAGCACCGTCGGAGATGCAAGAATTAGTTGAGAAACTCAAGGAGTTGCAGGATAAGGGTTTCATTCGACCAAGCTCTTCTACATGGGGAGCACCGGTTCTATTCGTTAAGAAGAAGGATGGATCATTCCGTATGTGTATCGATTATCGGGAGCTGAACAAGCTGACCATTAAGAACTGTTATCCTCTTCCAAGGATTGATGATTTACAACTGCAAGGAGCAAGATACTTCTCAAAAATTAACCTTAGGTCCGGTTATCGCCAACAAAAGGTCTGTGAGGAGGACATACAAAAGACCACGTTCAGAACGAGGTATGGACACTTTGTATTCACCGTTATGCCATTTGGGTTGACAAACGCGCCAGCGGTGTTCATGGATCTAATGAACCGAGTGTGCAAGCCATATCTGGATAAGTTTGTCATAGTCTTCATTGATGACATACTTATCTACTCTAAGACGAAGGAGGAACACAACAATCATTTAAGGTCGGTGTTGGAACTGCTCATGAAGGAGAAACTTTATGGGAAGTTCTCCAAGTGTGAATTTTGGCTGCAAGAAGTACAATTTCTAGGGCATGTAATCGACAATGATGGCATACATGTAGACCCAAAGAAGATTGAAGCTGTGAAGGATTGGAAGGCACCTACTACACCGTCAGAAATAAGGTCATTCTTAGGTTTGGCAAGATATTACAGGAGATTTATATAAAATTTCTCTAGAATATCAAAGCCTTTGACATTGTTGACACAAAAGAATCAGAAGTATGAATGGGGCGAAGAGCAAGAGCAGGTGTTTCAGACACTAAAGGATAGGTTGTGTAATGCACCGATCTTGTCCTTACCAGAAGGGGTGTAAGATTTTGTGGTTTATTGTGATGCGTCCAATCAGGGGTTAGGATGTGTTCTTATGCAGCGAGAAAAAGTCATAGCTTATGCATCACGACAATTGAAAAACCATGAGAAGAATTACACCACACACGATTTGGAACTAGGGGCTGTAGTCTTTGCTCTCAAGATATGGAGACATTACTTGTATGGGACGAAAAGTGTGATCTTTACGGACCACAAAAGCTTGAAGCACATCTTTGATCAGAAAGATTTGAACATGAGGCAGAGGCGATGGTTGGAGTTATTTAGTGATTATGATTGTGAGATCAAGTATCACCCTGGAAAGGCCAATGTGGTGGCGGATGCTCTAAGTAGGAAGGAGAGGCTAAAACCTAAAAGATTAAGGGCAATGAGCATAACTATTCAGACGACTTTTAAAGATAGAATTCGAACAGCACAAGTAGAGGCCGTTAAGGAGGAGAGGCTGGTTGAAGAAAATCTACATACTATGGATCAGTACATGGAAGAAAAAGGAGATGGTTGCAAGTATTACTTTGATGGAATCTGGGTTCCGTTGTTTGGCGATACAAGGAAGGTTATATTGGATGAAGCTCATACGTCGAGGTATTCGATACACCCAGGAGCTGATAAGATGTATCAAGACATGAGGGATATGTATTGGTGGCCAGGAATGAAGAAAGATGTAGCTTTGTACGTTAGTGAGTGTTTGACTTGCGCCAAGGTGAAGGCTGAATATCAAAGACCATCAGGATTACTGCAACAACCAGAGGTTCCTAAGTGGAAGTGGGAGAATATTGCCATGGACTTCATTACAAAACTACCAAGGTCTGACAGTGGTAATGACATGATCTGGGTAATAGTGGACAGACTGACTAAGTCTGCACATTTTGTGGCAATGAAGGAGGATGATAAGATGGAAAGGTTTTCCAAGAAATACTTGGAACATGTGGTGGCAAAACATGGGGTGCCGGTGTTGATCATATCAAATAGGGATAGCAGGTTTACGTCTAGGTTTGGGGGACTATTTCAAAAAGCCTTGGGTACAAGGCTGGATATGAGTACAGCTTATCATCCGCAGACGGATGGTCAGAGTGAGAGGACTATACAAACACTAGAGGATATGTTGAGGGCGTGTGTGATAGACTTTGGAGGAAGTTGGGAGAATCACTTGGCGTTGGCAGAATTTTCGTACAATAATAGTTACCATGCTAGTATAGAGTGTGCAACGTTTGAAGCACTTTATGGTAGGAAGTGTAGATCACCGTTGCTATGGGCCGAAGTGGGAAGTAGTCAACTAATTGGACCGGAGATGGTACAGGAGACTACGGATGCGATAACTGTGCTTAAGGAGAAATTTAAGACGGCTAGGGATCGACAGAAGAGTTACGCGGACAAGAGGCGTAAGCCGTTGGAATTTGAGGTTGGGGACAAGGTTATGCTAAAGGTTTCACCATGGAAAGGAGTGATGCGGTTTGGGAAGAAAGGGAAGTTAGCGCCTAGATTTGTGAGTCCATTTGAAATCCTTGAAAGGATTGGGCTAGTGGCGTATAGGTTGAGATTACCGGAAGAGTTGAGTAGTGCACATGATGTGTTTCATATATCAAACTTGAGGAAATGCTTGGCAAGATCTGACATGCAAGTGTCGGTGGACGATATTAGTATAGATACGAGTCTTCGTTTTATTGAGGAGCCGGTAGAAATTATGGACCATGAAGTTAAAACATTGAAAAGAAGTAAGATACCGTTTGTTAAGGTTAGGTGGAATTCAAAACGTGGATCGGAGTTCACGTGGGAACGGGAAGAGTTTATGAGGAATAAGTATCCTCAGTTGTTTGGTAATGACGATCCTAAGGAGTAAATCTCGGGACGAGATTTCTATTAGGAGGGAGTGATGTGACAACCGTGGTTTTGAGTTTCGTCACTTGGTCCTATTTGTAGGTTAATTTTTGTGTGACTACTTGATTTGTGTGTTTACGTGTTTATTTTGTGTGAACGAGGTTGGTGTGGTTATTGTATATGGGTATAAAGTACTCATAAGTAAATCGAGGAACAGTTATTTCATGTTCATGAGCTCACGATTAGTGACTATGAAATGAAATGGTGCTATTTTGGTGTTTACGTATACGTATAAGTATTTTAGAAATTTGTATTTTTAGGATTTGGGGTTTAGCATTTAGAGGTATCGGATAAGGTGTTTAGTCATGTGAGTATTTTTCGGGATGGTTTTAAGTCATTTAGGACATAGTTATAAACTTTATTTCAAAATTTGAGATTTTTTTTAAAACTGTATATTTTACGTCTTTTACGGTAAAACGCGTAAATTTGACTAGTTTTACGGTTTTGAGGTTTTGGTAGTTTTAGGAGCTGAAATAAATTAAGGTAAATTAAGGTAATATTAGTAACATAATAATAAATTGTTAGCCTCAAAATATTGAGTCAAACAAGAATGTTCGGTCATAGGTTTCTATTGTATTATTTATTAGAACGTTGTAATAAGTAGTTATTTAGTCGTGATTCACGGGCTTGGATTTAAACTAATTAAAGTCCAAAATACAAGCCCGGCCCAATATATAGTCTATTAAAGCCCGCATGTGGGTGGACTATATATACTACCCTCCTAGCATGTTAGGAGGGTGGTTGGTCATTTCATTTTCTCTAATCTAATATTCCACAAGTTTCACCAACCATTTTTCTCTCTACTTTCTCTCACTACTTTCTCACTCTAGAATTCTTCTCATTTCTACCTTTCTTTCTTTAATTCGTTTGATTATAACATCATATATTAGGGACAACAATTGGTATCAATCGCCACGGGGTAGATTTGTTATTGGTTGTTCTTCTTATATTTGATTCGTGTGATTTCTTCCATAAATCAACTCGAATTCAAATTTTTTTGTGGTTTTCGTGTTCTTTATCTTGCTACAAATCATCTATATACTTGTTCTAGAGATTTGGTTGTTTTGGTTTGGTCAAAATCACGAATTTGTTGCCTAAAAGTTGCTAATTTGTTGCCTAAAAGTTGCCAAAAACCGTTGCCTAAAAAGTTGGAAGAAAAAGCACCATTATTGCGACAGCTTGAATTTAGGAAAGGAGAGTACGATTTCGATCGCAATAACCCTAGGGTTTTACTTTGCGATCAGTATTGCGATAGCCCCTTATTCCGATCTGCACATTCCGATCGTTATTGCGATCTGGATTGCGACGGATTTAAGGCAAATCTTGAAACGTTACTCTGCCCACATTGCGACAGCCACATTGCGATCTGGGATTTCGATACGTACACATTGCGATCTGAACATTCCGATCTGGAGGATTCCGACAGGTGCACATTGCGATCTAAAGGACATTCCGATCTAAGAAACATTCTGATGGGTATTCCGATGGCACATTCCGATGGACATTCCGATGACATGTTTAGCTAAATTTTGTTTGATTATTTTTTAGATTTAGCCACCATCTAGACTAGTTTCGGAACGTAGTTTACACGAAGATCAAAAAAAAAAAAAAAAAAAAAAAAAGAGTTAAAATTTTTTCGTCAAGTAAATTTAAATTTTTTCCATACTTGTTTTAGGACATTTCTAGCTCGATTTCAAATTTTGGCGATTACAAAATTTTTGGACTACCGTTTTAGTCGGACAGGAGAATTTATTGTCGGCCTGGAGAAAAATTGCAATTTTCGGAATTTAAACCACAACAACAATCACAACAAATCTACTTAAGATCCATATTCACTTCATCATTTCAGAGAATATTGAGATGGATTCTACTGCCGAATATCGTGTGACGAACAACAACATAATGGTGGCGGGTAACAAAGAGAGACCACCAATGCTTGTATCTGGACGGTATGCTCAATGGCAATCACGTTTCATACGATATCTTGATACAAGACCTAATGGTGATGCCCTGAGGAAATGTATTACTCATGGACCATATATATTTAAGAAGATCTCAGTTCCTCCAAGAGCAGCCACAGATACTACTGATCCAATACCTGCAAGTGAACGTGATGAAACAAGAGCTGATCTCACACCTGAAAATTGTGCTTGGCATGATGCGGAGAAGGAAGCCATCTATATGGTTTTAAGTGGGATTGGAGATGATATTTACTCCACGGTTGATGCATGCCCGACAGCACATGAAATGTGGACTGCTATTGAACGCTTGCAACAAGGAGAATCACTCAACAAACAAGATGTCAAAACAAACTTGTTTTGGAATTTTGGCAAGTTTACTTCAAGGGATGGAGAATCAATTGACTCTTACTACTCCAGGTTTTATAAGATGATGAATGACATGACAAGAAATAACCTGTAAGTCTCCACCATGCAAGTCAATGTCCAATTTCTTCAACAACTTCAACCTGAGTGGACACGGTTTGTCACTTTGGTGAAACAACAAGAAAAGTTAGACGAGGTCTCATATCATCGACTCTTTGACATCTTGAAGCAATTTCAGAATGAAGCAAATGAAATTCGAGCTGAACGTGTTGCCAAGACGGCTAATCCACTTGCTTTAGTGACTACCACTCAACATGTTCAAGATCCTCACTCTCGTGCTCCTAAGCCATACCCCAATACATCATCTTCACCACGATATTCCACATCATCTAAGTCTTCATCTTCCACAAAATATCGAGGTAAAGCGCCAAGAGCACCATCAACACCATCTGAGTCCTCATCTGAAGAAGATAGTGATGAAGACCAAGCTCAAAAGAACCGAGAGATGAAACAACAAATTGCTTACATAATGAAGACTTACAAGAAAATCTACAAACCCACCAACAACAATCTTCGCACATCATCTAACACAAAGAACCGATATGTTGAGAGTCCTCCAAGGTATGACACACGTCGACGTGGTGAAAGTCCTTCTAGGTATGATCGACATAATCCAACACATGTTGAGGGTTCTGCAAGATATGATCGACAAACTGCTAAGTATGATGCTCAGAGGATTGCTGCTGCTACTGGGAATAGGGAAACGGTTGGAAGTCAAGTGGTTCAGCAGAGTGGGATTCAATGTTTTAATTGCCAAGGTTATGGGCATATGGCAAAGGAATGTAGGAAGCCGAAAAGGGTTAGAGACTCCAGCTATCACAAGGAAAAGATGCTACTATGCAAGAAAATGGAAGCAGGGGTTAAATTGTCAGCTGAGGAAGGAGCCATGTTTGATGATACTGATGATGAAGATTCTGATCAAGAGCTTGATGCACATTACTCGTACATGGCAAAGGTTGAAGAAGTTCTCAAAGTCACTGAAGATGACAATGGTCCTATCTTTGACCCTGAGCCAATCGATAAGGTACACACTACTGATGAATATAATGTGTTTGGTGATATTCCTGAGCATAGTGATCTACCCAATGCCATTAATGACACGTGTATGATGGAAACGGTTGATAGCAATACCACACCCGATTCATCAGACATGTGCAATAATGAGTCTGAGGATGATCAACATGCAAATGAATATGATGAAGAGGAACGTATTGCGCTTGCTAATTTAATTGCTACTTTACAAAAAGATGTCACTGAAAATAAAAAGAGTCAAAAGCAATTAAAGAAGGCAAACGCTACGCTCACTCAAAGCTTTGAAGAATGCAAAGCTGCTCTTATCAAATCTACTGAGATGACTGAAACCTATAGAGATGAGCTCCTTCAGAAAACCAAAGAGCTTGAGGGGTACAAGGGAAGTGCGTTAAAAAGTCAAAAGGACGATTTTGAAAACAAATATAATACAACTCTTGAGTTATTAGCTAAAGAGAAGCGTCAATATAATGTTTTCTTAATGGATGCACGTCAAAAAACGTACCTTGCCAATACCAAAGTTAATGAACTTGAACAAAAGCTCTCTATGACCACTACCGATTCTGCTAAAATTCTAGAGGATAAGAAACAAGAGGTAGATGCGTTAAAACAAGACTTCAAAAGTAGATATGATAAAGAAACCGAAAAAGTTACAAAACTAGAAGCACAAATCGACTTTTTGAAGAACGTTGTTTATAAAACGCATGATTCTATTCAATCCGTAAGAATGCTAGCACCTCCATCGATGTTTAAGGGTCAAGCTAGCTTTGCAAGTCCTGAGTACCTTGCCAAAGCTCAAGTTGCGAACCCGCATCTTTATCTTGATGAGACTGAAAGGACAGATCTTGATTGCATGCCTGTTAGTGCTAATAGTGAAGAGACTGCCCTTTGGGATGCCGATAGTCAACCACTTGTCAATAAGGAGTTTGTGAAACCATATAATTATGCTTATGAGAATAGTCTTTATGGTCTTTTCAACAAACAAACTCAGAAAACTCGTGAGGAAGTGTTTCTAGAATGCAAACAAAAGAGAATTCAATGGAAGAAAGCATTTGCCCCTAAGAAATCTAATGTTTACAAATACATCAACTACCTCCCTCTAGATGAATCTAAAAGCAAGAGTAGGAAAACATTAGGTATTCTTAAACAACACATAGATAATGTTAAATCTATTGTTGAAAGAGACTGGGCAAAACGTGAAAATGCTGAATGGACACGTCCGATTCCTCAAGATATTACCTTGCTTGTGAAAGAACTCTTAATTCCTAACACGGCGTTGATTAAAGAAACTGTTCTTCAACTGGAGGAGTTCATTCGGACTGAAATGTTTGATGATTTAAAATACGTTGAATCTCTTGAGAAACACATTGATGATCTTCAAATGGAGAAGTCTGATTTTTCAGATGAATATGATTTACTCTTGCAAGAATGCGTTTCTAAAGATGTTATGTGTGCTTATTTTACATCTTGTGCTGACATTGATGAATATTCTGAAGTTGCATGCCAATATCTTGATAAGATCAAAGAATGTGAACGTCTTGAAATTGAGCTTTCGAAACGAAAAGAAAATGTTGACAAAAAGGCTTTTGAGTTACTTCAACACAAAACTGATTTCCTTCAAAAACATTGTCATTCACTTGAACTTGCTTTGCAAAAAGATGTTGGTCGTTTTCCACATGATAATAAATTGCAAGAAAAACTTTCCCAAACATTTCGAGAAATGAATGAACAGAATTTGGAAATTAAAGGGTTGAAAGCTCAATTACAAGACAGGGACAGAGCGATAGCTGAGTTGCAGAAACTCATTGCTAAAATGGGTGGGAAAATTGTGGAACCTAGCATTAAGAAAAATGTTGTTAGACAACCCAATGCCTCTAAAGAGAATAGATCCTCTATCTTGGGAAAACCATCTGCTTTATCTAATTCCTCGTTTGCAAAACCTGTGTTTGCCCCCAAGATGGATGGAAAGGAAAGGTTACCACAAACTCAACCCATAAGGAATCCTGTAGCACCAAGCGTTAAGCACAATAATGTGATTAAACCAGGGATGTATAGAATGCCCACTAAGCCCACAAACAAAGATACTCACTCGCCTCAGACTTCTAGAAACACTAATATTCGTGTGTCTTCTACTACAGGAATAGTCTCCACTACTAGTGTTAGCCGGCCTCAGCTTAAGAGCACTCAAGCAAATGCTAAGGTCTGAAACACAAGAATCAAGGGAAGATGAAGCAAGTAGAAGAACACCCTAGGAATTCAAATGTTTTTAAGAATAAAAAGTCTGTTATCGCATGTAATGACGATCTGAATACTGTGAATGATTTGAATGCTATGAATGTGAAATTTGTTTGTGTCAAATGTGGCAAGTGTGCTAATGTTAATCATTCTATGTGTGCTATAAATAAAGTCAAAGGCGTAGATACTAGAACTAAGAAGCAAGTTGCAATGCCTATTAGAGCTAGTAAACCCAAACGCAAAGTGAACCATTCTGGTGCAACCCCCACTAAGAAAAGTAATGCATCAGACTCCACCACTAAGAATCCTAGAAGCAAAATTAAGGAATTATATGAGTCTGCCAGTAAGTCTTGGAAATGGTGGTTTGCTAATCAATGTCCTCCCGGATATACATGGATGCCTAAAGTTAGGACAGAAAATGTGAAAACGAGTGTTAGTTTGCCTTTAAATGTTGATAAGGACACTAATGATTCTACTATCACAACTACTGTGGTATCCAATTTAGCAAATGCTCCATCGTGTTCTAACTCTTCTGCAGATGATACAAATAATTCTCTTCATAATGGACTCCGGATGCACGAAGCACATGACGGGGAATCTCAAGCTTCTAATTAACTTCGTGGAGAAGTTCCTAGGTACGGTCCGATTCGGAAATGATCAATTTGCACCGATCCTAGGATATGGAGACTTGGTTCAGGGGAATATCACTATCAAAAGGGTTTACTACGTCGAAGGGCTCAATCATAATCTTTTCTCAGTTGGTCAATTCTGTGATGCGGATTTGGAGGTTGCTTTTAGAAAGAAGACATGTTTTGTTCGTGATTATGATGGGAATGACTTACTTACCGGAACACGGGGTACTGATCTCTACACTATTTCACTACAAGACTCCACATCTTCAACTCCAATCTGTTTCATGGCTAAAGCTTCAACGACTCAAGCTTGGTTATGGCATCAACGTTTATCTCATCTTAACTTCGATACCATCAACTTGCTTTCTAAGAAAGATATTGTGCGAGGCCTTCCTAACTTGAAATTCATCAAAGATCATCTTTGTTCTTCTTGTGAGCTTTGTAAAGCTAAACGGAGTAGTTTCAAGACAAAGACTACACCTAGCTCTAAAGGACGGTTAGATCTTCTTCATATAGATTTGTGTGGTCCCATGCGTGTTCAAAGTATCAATGGGAAGAAATACGTTATGGTAATTGTCGATGACTACTCAAGATACACGTGGACTCACTTCTTGAGGTCCAAGGATGAAACACCCGATGTTCTCATCAACTTCCTTAAAGTGATACAACGTGGTCTTCAAGCTCAAGTTAAAGTGGTTCGTACTGACAGAGGTACTGAATTTTTGAATTCAAAACTGAGAAACTATTTTGAAGCTGAAGGAATTGAACATGAAACATCTATTGCTCGAACACCCGAACAAAACGGCGTTGTTGAAAGACGAAACCGTACTTTAGTTGAGGCTGCTCGAACATTATTATCCGCTTCAAAACTTCCACTATACTTTTGGGCCGAAGCCGTGTCAACCGCATGCTACACACAAAACCGCTCCTTAGTTATCCCAAGACACGAAAAGACACCATATCACATAATTAATGATCGCAAACCTTCACTCAAACACCTTCATGTTTTTGGATGTACGTGTTACATTATTCGAGATGGTGAAAATCTGGACAAGATGAAAGAAAACGGTGATGCATGCATTTTAGTGGGATATGCAACCCAGTCAAAGGGATACAGAGTGTACAACAAGAGAACAAAATTGATAGTCGAGACTATTCATATCAGATTTGATGAATCACAAGAAATGGCACTTGAACAAAATAGTTTAAGTCCCGATCCACAACGACAAACGACTTCTGTTCACAACCGCACGGAACTCGGAACTCAAGACCACAGCAATGAACCGTCAAGTTCAACGCTGGTTTCAGAAAATGTTCCTAGAGCTGATATGACAGTCGATACGACAATTGAAGAGTTGGAAATGTTATATGGACCAATGTATGATGAATATTTCACGGGGGAGAAACAAGTTGTATCGAAGTCTTCCGCTGTCACTCATGATAAGAATGATGAAACCGATCATCGTCAACAACCAGATACAACTTCATCTACTTCAACACAGGTTGCTGCAGATTTACCTCCTCAGAATATTACTTCAACAATCGATCCTACAACATCCACAAATACTGTCATTGCTCCAGAGAACACAAATCAAGCAGACAATGCATTATCTGACGAAGACGAATTTATCAACCCATTCGGTACACCGGTACACGAAACTGGAGAGTCTTCTACTCGCCATGTTGATCCGTCAAATATGCATACGTTCTATCAACGACATCCTTCAACACATCATTGGACCCGAGATCATCCTTTGGTTCATGTAATTGGAAACCCTTCACAGCCCGTTCGTACAAGACGACAGCTTCACACCGATGGCGATGTTTGTATGTTCGCACTCGCCGTGAGTTCAGCCGAACCGAAAAACATCAAAGAAGCCTTGGATGATCATGCTTGGATTGAATCGATGACGGATGAAATTCACCAATTTGAAAGACTTAAAGTCTGGGAACTTGTTGACAGACCATACGATGTAAAACCATTAAATCTTCGATGGATCTGGAAAAACAAGATGGATGAAGAGAACACGATCATCAAGAATAAATCTAGGCTAGTGGCTAAAGGGTATGGACAGAAAGAGGGTATTGATTTTGAAGAATCATTTGCACCAGTAGCTCGAATGGAAGCGGTCAGAATTTTCCTTGCTTATGCTGCACATAAGGGATTCATCGTTTATCAAATGGACGTAAAGACGGCGTTTCTTAACGGTCCTTTGAAGGAAGAAGTTTATGTCACGCAGCCGGAAGGATTCGTCAATCCTCATTATCCTGACAAGGTGTATCGTCTCCACAAAGCACTTTATGGACTCAAGCAAGCTCCAAGGGCGTGGTACGACGAACTCTCGAAATTTCTGGTCTCCAAAGGTTTCTCAAAAGGTTCCATTGACTTAACTTTGTTCACTTATAAATATGGGGATGACATTCTGCTTGTGCAAATTTATGTTGATGACATTATTTTCGGGTCTACAAACCCAAAACTTTCAAAATGGTTTGAAAAAGTAATGCACAGCAGATTTGAAATGTCTATGATGGGCGAACTAAAATTCTTTTTAGGAATTCAAGCTCACCAATCCCCAAGTGGTATCTTCATTAACCAAGCTAAGTATTGTCAAGAGATAATCAAAAAGCATGGTATGTCATCATGTGACCCCGTTGGGACACCATTATCAACCACATCCCTAGATGCTGATTTGGAGGGATTACCCATAGATCAAACGAGATATCGTTCCATGATCGGGTCCCTCATGTACTTGACAGCAAGCAGACCTGATATTCATCATGCTACGTGTTATTGTGCACGTTATCAAGCACGACCCACTGAAAAGCACCTCAAGGAGGTTAAACGGATCTTTCGGTACCTTAAGAATACCATTCACATGGGACTCTGGTATCCGAGGGAAACCGGTTTCTTTCTAACGGCCTATTCAGATTCTGATCATGCAGGGTGTCTTGATACACGTAAAAGTACTTCTGGTGGTGCACAATTTCTAGGTCAAGACAAGCTTGTGGGATGGTCTTCCAAGAAGCAGGATTGCACGTCACTTTCATCAGCCGAAGCGGAGTATGTGTCTCTATCTGCGTGTTGTGCTCAAGTTCTTTGGATGAGAACATAACTCACGGATTATGGCTTCCATTTTGATAAAGTACCTATGTACTGTGACTCAAAATCGGCCATAGCCATCTCCTGCAATCCGGTTCAGCATTCCCGCACGAAGCACATTGATGTCAGATATCACTTCATTAAGGAACAAGTTGAAAAGGGTATTGTTGAATTATACTTTGTTGGAACTGATTACCAATTAGCTGACTTGTTTACAAAAGCTCTTTCGAAAGAGAGGTTTGCGTATCTAGTTAGGCAAATTGGTATGAGATGTTTGACTCCAGCAGAACTGGAGGTTCTGGCAAAGAAGCCTGCTTGATTCATCTATCAAACATCTACCTGTAAATATTAATGAAAAAGAAAATACAAAATTAAAAAATCTTTGAAAATCCAAAAAATATTCTTCTCGACATGTCTTTCAGTATCGATAATATGGACGTACCTAGAAATGTCGCTCAATAACGACACGGGTGTGTACATAAAGCTCGAATGAAAGTTGTAAATATTTTTCAAAACATGTCATTTCTATTTTTTTCAAAAGGAAATTGTCTATTTTGGACAATATTTCCAACAACGGGTAGAGCAATCTATCTTGGGTTGAGCTTGTCACAAAACATTCAACGTTTTGAGCTCAACACAATGGCTTGTAATCACTTTCAGATTGCAACCCGGATCAATATTCACGGGGGAGTGTACGATTTCGTGCTCTTACCCTTAGCAAAAGAAGTTAAATCTTCTTACACTTGAGTAGATTCGTCAAGACATTCAAAGTCTGTGAACTCAAGTTTATGCTTTAGAAAAACCTCTTCGACAAAAAGAAATAGGATTTTTCAAAAAGCGTTGAACACAATTTTTTCAAGAATTTATCAATGATTATTCAAAATCTTTCAAAAATTGTGTGTTCAACAAACTCCCATCCTCAAAAAGCGAAATGTGGATCATATCCTCATAATGACAATTCAATTGGATCAATTTTTGAGGGGGAGCATTTCAACTTCATGCAAAAGCTTAACACATCTTTCTCCCGGAGATTTCAAGACTATTTTTCAAAATATATTTTAATCAAATTTGGTATCTCTAATATCAAAAGATTTTATATATTAGAGATAGGGGAGAAAATGTGATTAAAATGTGATCTAATATAAGACTCATGCACTTTAACTCTTACCTACATGTGCAAAACACTTTCGATTATGATGCACATGTGAAGGGGGAGCATTTCTAAAACGACAAAACTAGCACGGTGTTAAATGGTTTTTCAAACACTTTGTTAGAATTTAAAGTGGTTTTCATGGTTACGATCAAATACCCACAACATCTTTAATTCACGACGTTATTGGTGTCAAAAGGGTGGTTAGGTTTAAGTCCTATGATCCAACCAGAACCGGAGGGATCTTCCCAGGGACAATCCAATAGATTATTAGAAGTCTTTAGGAAAGATGGAGTAGAATGTGAACGTAGCTGAATGCCGACTAAGTACTGATGATAGCACTGGAACAATCACAACAAGGTGCTATTAATGATGTCTTGGTAAGCATTGAAGGGGTTGAAGAATGAAAAAGAAATGTAAGGATAAAGGGTCTAAAGAAAGAAGCCCTCCATACAACTTAGGCAGAAACCGGGTCAACTCATCATGAAGACAAACTCATCATGGACCCAGTGATGTGAAGCACAACCCTTTCCTAGCTACTCAGGCTTCTCTCAAAAGAAGTTTGTTTTATTGTCACGGAGATCAACACGACTTCTATTGACTTTCTCACTCCGAGATAGTTGATATTGAATAGGTGGCATCTGCTCCAGCCTCCGACCACTAAAAGTGCACAAATCGAGTCTAGAGCCAAGAGATCAATCAAATCTCGTTAGGACACACGGATGAAGATCAAGAGAGTCCTACGCTATATCCTTGTGATATTGCTAGAACACTCAGAGTGATACTACTTAGTATTCACAATGATGAGTGGAAATCCTTCCAGTGTTAACATCAAACAGCACTGCGGTAGGTCATATGCAAGATTCTTTATGAATTGAACATATGTAAAACTGAAAAGCAACAGTGGTTTGATTCTGAATTGATTCAAACTCGTTTCAGGTTTCTACGCAATATCTTTATGGTCTTGCCAGAACATTCAGAGTGATATTTATTAATATTCACAGTGACGAATGGAAATCCTTCTAGCGTCAACATCAAACAGCGCTACGGTAGGTAACTTGTGAGATTCTTATGAATCAAACTTGTGTCAACTGGAAAGCAACAATGGTAAGATTCTTTATGAATCAAACTTGTTCCAGGAACTTGAATTGACGACTTTAATCAAGCGGATATTTATCCAATTGATTCACTCTTTATGTTCGCAGTCTTGCTTTGAGACGGTCGAGTAAAGAGAACGGCTAGTACTGCCGCGAAACCCTGTCAAGGAGATTCTTAATTGAATCTACCTGATCACAGGTACGATATTTAATATCGTATAACGGTCTTCACCGACCGGAGGTAAAACGCTACCGATTTAGGACGAATGTCAAAGCCATTCAGTCCGTGTCTATGTTTTGTCTCGAGAAGGTGGCGTCACGGTGTACTCAGCAAAGTCAAAGATTCAGAAACCACATACTCATGCCTAAAGACATATTCAACAATTAATAGTGTGAGTATGTGAATGAAGACACAAGATCGCAAGATGGCAAAGACAAGTCAAGGATGATTTGAAGATCTCAAGCTTAAAGACAAAGTCGAAAGACAACGACAAAGGCTCAAAGATCACAGCATGAAGGAACAAAACTACTGTTACACGTTCAAGACTCATTTATGACGAAATTCATAAATCTCCATTGGAATCCAAATATCAAAGAGGAATGACCTCACATTGGGGGAGATTGTTAGCCTCAAAATATTGAGTCAAACAAGAATGTTCGGTCATAGGTTTCTATTGTATTATTTATTAGAACGTTGTAATAAGTAGTTATTTAGTCGTGATTCACGGGCTTGGATTTAAACTAATTAAAGTCCAAAATACAAGCCCGGCCCAATATATAGTCCATTAAAGCCCGCATGTGGGTGGACTATATATACTACCCTCCTAGCATGTTAGGAGGGTGGTTGGTCATTTCATTTTCTCTAATCTAATATTCCACAAGTTTCACCAACCATTTTTCTCTCTACTTTCTCTCACTACTTTCTCACTCTAGAATTCTTCTCATTTCTACCTTTCTTTCTTTAATTCGTGTGATTATAACATCATATATTAGGGACAACATAAATAATAAAAAAAGGGGGTGTTGGGTCGGTTTAGGCCGATCAAAAGAAAAGGGAAACAAGAAAATGGAAACAAGTTTTATATTTGGACTAGAATTCTTGTGTACACTATATAAGGTTTTCAACTAAATCAAAAACATAATTATTTTCCCCTGGAGATTATAGTCAACGGTATAAGGAGAGAGTTTAAGGTTCTTCATAAAAAATTTATCTTCCATTAATCTTAAGGTAAAACCTTCAAATCCCTTTTCAATTAAATTGTTTTAATGTTTTCTTTAATCATCTTATGATGGATTTAGGTTAGGGTTTAAATTAAAAACAGTATATTAATGATATATTAATTATATTATAATGATTAATCAAATTAGGGCTTGTAATTAGTGGGATTATGGGTAATTAATTAGGTTAATTTAATTAAACCCGTTTTTAAAAACTGGGCAGAATTTAGGGTCAATTGTTTTGATCATAGAGGGAGTTATAGAAACTCTTATTTTGCGATCCAAGTATCCCTGGAAAGGTAAGTGGCTTTCAAATTCAAGCAACGAGAACAAAATTGGAGGTCGGGAAGTGGGTCAAACACAGGTTACAACAGTCGGAGGTCAAAACAGTTTTGAAATCAGCCTGTTTTCTTTTTAAGTTTTGGGTTGTTTGGGGTACTTAGGGTTGCATTGGGATTTTCAAACGAACATGGGAGTTGGTTTATATATTATAGAAGGTACCTGCATTGGGGCTAAGATTGTGGGTTAGGGTAAGACCCCCTAATCATAACAAACTTTTTGTATGTTCAAAATCAATAAAATCTAGATAGACAAAAGTATATATATATATATATATATATATACATCGGGGCCTTAACAGTAGCTTTAAGGTTGGGGCAACTGGTATGTGTTAGCTAACATATGTAAGGGCATAGGGTTTCCTTTACAAAGGTCATGGGTATGTTTGGGTGGGTGTTTGCCTTATAGTTTGGAGACCTAAAAGTTGGGACTGTTTTGTGTAAAATATGAACGGGATAGTTATCAAACTTAACAAAGTTAAGGACTTGTTAGGGAAGGGTAATGGGGTGTTTGGAGCATATTAATGAGGGTCATATATGGGAGAAGGATATATTTCCATCATAGGTTGATGAGCCGTCTTAGTGATTGGTTCATGTTTTGATTATGTGTTTTTTGTTTGTTAGCTTTTTGCTAGTGCGCGGATTTTTGGAGAAGCTCAATCAGGTGAGTTTCATAGTCCCATGTTTACTAATGATGTTGACTTCCAGATGGGATGGAAGAGACACTGTCTTGTTTTATAAATTATGCTGTGAATGTTTTGTGTTTGGTGATGGACTTGTGCTTACTTACGTGATTAACTGCTAGATGATTCTTGATTGTTTTATGTTTTGACTTGGTACCAAGGGGATGATTGTAACACCCCCAAATTTATACAACTCAATACAGCGGAAGACTCGTTGGTGTTACGGGATAGCACATTACTCACATCATAGACAACGCATAAAAATCGCGTCGTTTAATAATAAAAGCATTTCAATTCATAAATATCAAAGTTACATAGGTCCCAAGTCATATTATTTCATACAAAGTTTTACAAAGTATTTGAATGGAAAATATTGTTTAAGTGCGGGCCATGAATTCTTGTCGTCTTCCCGAGAATTACCTTCAAGTACCTGAGATAAAACATGTTAAAAGAAAAGGTCAGCGATAACGCCGAGTGAGTTCATAGAGTTTAATAAAATCCATCAATATAACATCGGTATAAAAATTATTACCGAAAATCATTTTGTATAAATCCATGTAGTAGGCCATAAAATAGCCAAAATCATTTTATACAAATCCTTGTCAAAATCATAATATAGGCTTTCGCCTTCAAAATCATTATACGAACCTATGTCGTAAAAATATCATACAATACGTTTTATAACGTTGTATAGATTAAATAAAAACCGTTATATGAATATGGTTATATAAAACCAAAACACGAACATAATATCAATAGCATGACCCCGTATTGCTAGTCAGGCAATACATCGTAATTCGGTGCGTATAGCAATATTTCGTTAATCGGATTATTATAAGCCGCATGACATTGTTACCTTACTAAACCAAACAACGGGTAGCTAGCCCGAAACTCAATTTGCCCATCTAAATTAGCGTGTCGTCACAAAGGTCATGCTATGGAATTCTTCTCATACATAAATTCGCTTACAAATCAATGTGGCACGACGGGGATCAACCGTCAAGGCGCGAACTGGGGTGATCGTCCCCAAATAGTACTATTATATGCATAAGCGTCTACCAAATTCCGGTAGTTCACAATTCATGCTAATGGGACTTTTAGTGACATAACCTAACTTTAATAATCCATTTCATTTCATCTATCGGGTCATTTAATCATTCATCGGGTCATACAATCATTCGGGTCCAAATCAATAAACAGACAATCGGGACAACTAGTGTCCTATTTTATAAACCTAACATGTTATCTCCCTCGCGGGTTTATAAAACATTTCATAAAAACATTTAAAAGAGTGCGAGGCTATGAACTCACGTTGATGTGGGAAGGCGGGTTATCGGTAATTTGGACGTACGGTGCGTGCTTCAATCACGGAAACCTAGACAAATAATACTCGTATTAGACTCTTGTCCAATGACTTTATAAAAATAACAATTATGTATACATATGATGATTTTATATATATGATGATCAGTGGGTTTACATATTCTCATTTGCTCATTTTAGTGTTATGTGTTGATAGCTTTTATACTAGTTTACTAATTTTACCTATTTACATGTTTTAGGTCCAATAAGCCTATTATAAGTCCATTAAGTTGTATTAATCCATTTCAAACTTGTATTATCAGTATTTATACTTTACATGTTGGGCCCAAATGGTTTAAGCCCAATAAATAAGTTTATAAGTGTTTTAGCCCATTTTGTTGTATTATTAGTCCAATAACCTTAACTTAGCCCGTTAATGTCCGTATGTTTTATAGTTCGGGTTTTATCGGTTTTTACTTGTTATATATGTTTATATATCAGTATATGAGTTTATAAAAGTTTACATTAGACGGGTCCAACCGTCTAAGTTTTATTTAACAAAAACGTTAATTTTACGGCAATAGCCGAAAAAGTCGTAAAAATCATGTTTATAGCTTTATAACTTATAAAACTTATCAAACTACCATTTTTATAAAATGTCCATTTATTTATCCTTATACATATTTATATAAATGTATTATATAAGTTAGTGGGTTTTAATTCACATTTTATACTATTTTTATTTGAGTGCTTATATAATACTATTATACTTTAATTTCCCAAAAATCTGATTTTTATTTTCATGTTCACCAAAACTGCCATATCTATAGTTCTATATGGAGATAGAAGCTCAAATTTTTATGACATAAACTACATGATATGTGCTCCATTTAACTCTTGTATAGCTACTGTTGAATCAGCCTCTTTGCATTCTAAACTTGTTTTGATCATATCTCACTCATCCTAATGATTCCATTGCATGGCCAACTCTCACATGTGTACAAGACTCATAGCTTACTGTATATTAATCTATTCAAGCCATTTTATCAGTTCATCACATGGTTCTTTACTGTTTTATACAGCCATCATTTTAAGCATGATTTTAACCTTTTTACATATAGTTTTTCATCTTTTTACCCATGATTATCAACACCAAATCCCCACACAATATTTTTATCATCATATAATCATCATATACATATTCATAGGAAAGAAAATACATGATTACATAATCAAAATAACAAGAGGATGAGGAGAACAATCTTTATACCACCAAGATGATGTAGGTTGTGATCAAGGCTTGGATTTTGATGGCAAAACTTGTGATAAACCAATATCATCTTCAAGTCCACCAATATTCAAGAACTCCTTATGGAAAATCAGCCCCAAGACTCCATATAAACTCTTCTTTGGATGTTATAATCACCACCAATCAATAGGGCTTCAAAATGGCTCCATCATGTGTGTAAATAACATGAGATTTCATGGTTAATTTTGATCAAAATGGGTGTTTAGGGGGGAGAAGTGGACGTCATTCTTGAGAGAGAGATGAGAGAGTTGTAAGTTTTGCATGTGAAAATGGAAGGAATGGTTTAGCTTGTTGGTTTTGAGGTAAGCTTAGCTTACTTTGTAAGCTTAGGACATGTGTTAAGCTACTTGTTTAAAACTTGACACATAAGTGATGTGTTGGTGGTGTTAGGTCGTCCCATGTGTGGGGTGGGGCAAGATTTATCTTGTCTCATCCCACTAATTTACGGGTACTCCTCGATTCTAGTTTCCTCGATTTGCGTGCCCTCGAGTCGTTTTACGAAAAACGTTTTTATAAATTATGAATCAACGGTACAAAACGAATCTAATAAAAATTGTCTCATCAAAAACGGAGTTCGAAAACGTAAATACGTAATCCTAAGGTTTTCGGTTTAGTCGTAAAGGACGTTAAATTAAAATCGTAAGTCCTAATCTCTTCTCGTAAATTTGTGAGTTTATGAACCAACTCAAAATTAAAATCCCAAAATAATATTTACGGATAAATTTATTTTCTGAAATGTCGGACTGTCACCAAAGACGGTGTATGTAAACGTAAGCACGTAACGTAGAATACTCCGGTTTAGACGTAGTCGATGCTACTTCAAGACGTAAATCCAAATTTCTTCCCAAAAATAAGTGAGTTCAGAATATAACATTAAAATAATGTTTTTAAATAATATCTGAGAATAAAATATCAACCATAAATTGACGGATTGTCACAATGATGACAAGGCGGGGGCTTGGGATTGGTTCATAGGTGTATGGGTGCCTATGGTACCATGGTGTTTGGTAAGGCTGGGAGCCTTGGATTATGGTTTGGTTTGTTATATCTTGAATATTAGTTGTTAATGCATGTTTGTATCACATTGTCCATATGTTCTTAAATTTGGTTATTATTCACAGCTTATGGTATGATTTTGGCGTTTGAGTCTAAACCTATGACTCTCACCAACTTTATGTTGACGTGTTTTAGTGTCTCTTTCAGGTGAGAATGTGGTTAAGCTAGAGAATAGAAGTGGCTAGTTTTGGAGGCATTAGGAATGCATTTTAGAAGGAGATCCCCGTTCCTTCTTAGTTTCTTTTGATTGCTTAATAAGTGATACTGTTGACACCTATATGTTTGCTTTGTTTATGTTTATTGTTTGTCTCGGGTAAGTGGTAGGACTGTTACCTACTTACCTAGACTCCTGCATTGTTGAGATATTGTCATGACTTTTGTGTCACCATTTTATGACATTTCTTATTTCATTTAGTTATCTCTATAGACACGCCATGTTGTGATGATATCCATACGTCGCGCCCCATATTCCGCCATGGTGGGGTGTGACACTTAATGCCATTAAGTGTTTGGAAACAATTATCTCTAACTGAGCTAGTCCCCACACGAATGACATTAGAATTAGCTAACCGTACGGTTGCTTATCCGGTGGGGATAGCCGAAGATGTCTTCGTCGGTGTAGACAAATTCACCTTTTCGGCGGATTTTCTTGTCGTTGACTACGAGATGGACCCCCGTGTTCCATTAATCGTTGGACGTCCATTCTTGAGGACCGGTCGCACTCTTATTGATGTAGCCGCGGGCGAATTAATCATGAGAGTTGGTGACGATAAAATCGTCTTCAACATGGGTAAACTTTCAAAGCAACCTTATGAAAACAAGAGCGTTAATTTCATTGACGTACTTGATGAGGATTGTGAAGAGCATTTCAAAGACGCTTGTAAAAGTGGTTCTTCTTCTCTACCCATTGTTGAGACTGTTGCCTCTATTTCTCCCTCACTAACTCCATTTGGAGAAAGTGATTTCCTATTGAAAGAATTTGAAGAAACTTTAGGGGATGTGGACTTACAATATGACGATTCTCCCACCGATTGGGAAGAAGACATTCGTACCATTGAGAAACTTCTCAGTGAGGACCATATTTCTCCACCTTCTCCTAAGGATGTTACAATCAATGATCCGAATTTGACTACGCCTTCCATCGACAATCCTCCGGATTTAGAGCTTAAGGATTTACCGTCTCATCTCGAATACGTTTTCCTTGAAGACAATAAGAAGTTACCCGTCATCATTGCAAAGGACTTGAAAGAGGATGAAAAATCTCGACTTATCGACGTGCTGAAGAATCATAAGAAAGCAACTGCTTGGAAAATTTCCGATATCCGCGGAATTGATCCGAACTTTTGTACTCATAAAATCTCATGGAAGATGACTTTAAACCCGCAATCCAAAGCCAGAGAATGGTTAATCCTAAAATTCATGACGTCATCAAGAAAGAAGTTATCAAACTTCTAGATGCCGGAATGATTTACCCTATTTTGGATTCGCCATGGGTTAGTCCCGTCCATTGTGTGCCTAAGAAAGGCGGAATAACCGTTGTTCCCAATGAAAACAACGAGTTGATTCCTACTCGACTTGTCACGGGTTGGCGAGTTTGCATAGACTATCGCAAACTCAACGATACCATTTGCAAGGATCATTTTCCTCTTCCTTTCATGGATCAAATGCTCGAGCGTTTAGCGGGTAATGACTATTATTGCTTCTTAGACGGTTTCTCCAGGTATTTTCAAATTCCCATCGATCCTAAAGACCAAGAGAAAACCAAATTCACTTGTCCTTATGGAACATTTGCTTACAAAAGAATGCCTTTCGGCTTATGCAATGCTCCCGGGACTTTCCAAAGGTGTATGATGGCTATATTCCATGACATGGTTGAAGAAACTATGGAAGTCTTTATGGATGACTTCTCGGTCTATGGTGATTCTTTCTCTACTTGCCTTGCCAATTGAGAATGTATGCTCAAACGGTGTGAATACACTCATCTCGTTCTTAATTGGGAAAAATTCCATTTCATGGTAAAAGAAGGTATTGTTCTTGGTCATAAAATTTCCAAAGCCGGTCTTGAAGTCAACCGTGTTAAAGTTAAAGTGATTGCTAAATTACCTACACCTTCAACCGTGAAGGGTGTGAGAAGTTTCCTTGGTCATGCGGGCTTCTATCATCGTTTCATTCAAGAATTTTTTAAGATCGCTCGCCCGATGACCCACCTCTTTGAAAAAGATACTCCTTTTATCTTTTCTAAAGAGTGTATCGAATCTTTCAATCTTCTTAAGGATAAATTAACTAAGGCACCGGTCTTGGTTACCCCTAATTGGGAGTTACCTTTTGAATTGATGTGTGATGCTAGCGACTTTGCTATTGGAGCGGTTTTAGGACAAAGAGTGAACAAACACTTCCAACCAATCCATTATGCTAGCAAGACAATGACAGGGGCTCAATTGCATTATACCACTATCGAAAAAGAGCTTTTAGCTGTAGTGTATGCTTTTGAAAAGTTTCGCCCCTATCTTGTTCTTTCCACCACCATTGTCTATACCGACCATTCCGCGTTGAAGTACTTGTTAACCAAACAAGATTCCAAGCCAAGACTTCTTCGTTGGGTTTTTCTCCTACAAGAATTTAAAATCGAAATTCATGATAAAAAGGGAGCGGAAAACGTAGCCGCGGATCATCTTAGTAGACTCGAGGATCCTTATCAAGGAGAGCTCCCAAATCAAGAGATTAATGACTCTTTTCCCCTTGAAGCCTTGATGTCTATCAACTCCAATCTTGATGAAACCCCATGGTTTGCGGACATTGCAAACTATTTGGCGGGTGGAATTCTCATGGAAGGGTTAACGTCCCAACAAAAGAAGAAGTTCTTTAAGGATAGTAAGCACTACTTTTGGGACGACCCTTACCTTTTCAAACAATGTGCGGATCTTGTCATTCGTCGGTGTGTTGATGGGCCGGCAGCTTTACTAATCTTGGAAGCTTACCATAAAGGACCCACCGGTGGTCACTTTGGTCCCAATTACACTGCAAAGAAAATTTTCGACTCTGGATTTTATTGGCTCACCATTTATCGTGATGCACACGAAATGGTTAAGCATTGTGATGCTTGCCAAAGATAAGGAAAGATCACACATAAAGATGAGATGCCTCAAAATTTCATACAAGAGTGTGAAATCTTTGACGTATGGGGCATCGACTTTATGGGGCCATTTCCATCATCCAAAGGGAACAAGTACATCCTCGTAGCCGTTGACTACGTATATAAATGGGTTGAAGCAAAGGCTTTACCTACTAACAATGCGAGGGTGGTTGTGAACTTTTTGAAACGACTTTTGCTCGATTCGGTGTTCCTCGTGCTATCATTAGTGACCGCATGACTCATTTGTGCAATTATCAATTTGCTTGAGTCATGGCTAAGTATGGTGTCAATCACCGTCTTTCCACCGCTTACCACCCTCAAACAAATGGTCAAGCCGAGATTTCTAACCGTGGATTAAAAAGAATCTTAGAACGTACTGTGGGAGAGCATCGTGCCTCATGGGTCGATAAGTTAGATGATGCTTTGTGGGCTTTCCGTACCGCATATAAGACACCTATTGGTTGCACTCCATATCGTCTTGTGTACGGGAAGGCATGCCATCTCCCTATTAAGTTGGAGCATAAGGCGTATTGGGCCTTGAAGTGGGCTAATTTTGATATCAACAAAGCCGGTGATATTCGGAAGATTCAACTCAACGAGCTTAATGAACTGAGGAATGAAGCTTATGAGAATTCGCTGATCTACAAGGAGAAAACCAAGCTCATTCATGATTCTAGGATTAAGAACCGAGAGTTTCACATAGGTGATCAAGTTTTACTCTTTAACTCTCGGTTGAAAATCTTTTCGGGCAAGCTTAAGAGCCGTTGGTCTGGTTCATTCACTGCCGCCAAAGTCTTCCCTTATGGCACCATTGAGCTTTCTCAACCAAATGGGCCTAATTTCAAAGTGAATGGCCAGCGTGTGAAGTTGTACTTTGGTGAGGACATCTCTCCTGAGATGATTCCATCCCTCACCACGTTTCCCTTGAATTAGTTCTGGGTCGAGTCAGGCTCGTGACTCGGTTAACAAAAACAAGCGCTTCTCGGGAGACAACCCGTTAATCTATCCTTTTACCCGTTTTCATAATAAGTGTAGGGGGAGCTACATAGGGTTTGTTGTTTTTTTTCTTATGATGTGCAGGGATTAATAGCTTCAAAGAGCACTTTTGATGACATTTGACGACCCGTGATCCCGTGTACCCGTCTTCCCGGTTCTATCCTAAACTCCTGTGATTCAGTATTTCTTATCTTATATGTTCACATTGAAATCGCTATAGTTGTCTCTTCCTTAGCAAGATTTAAACAACGTGCACAATGTCCTAAGTGTAGGGGAGTTTACTCCCACATGCTTAAACATTGAGGACAATGTTTATATCAAGTGTATGGGGACTTCTATCGAAGTAAGTGGGTTTTTCCATTAATTTGTCCTCATTTTAACCGGAAAATTTGATTTTTCGACATTTTTCAAAATTTTTAATCTATTTTGGCCTAGTATTTTTTCCTTTGTTATAGTTATTTTCTTTCTTTGCTAAAATAAAATTTTGAATAAAGTGGTTTTAAATTTTCATACGTCATGAATATTTTGACTCAACCCGAGTTTACTTATCTAAGTTTACTCTAGCTAGTATCCTTAACGTGTTTAAGTCAAGTTTTGCTAGGCTTTTATATAGGGAACTTTAAAACGTGAAAGTCTTAACTCTTACGGGTTAAGAACAAGAACGTTTCGCAAGTTCCTATAATTGATCCTAGAAAGTTGTTTATCAAGGGAACTTTAAAATGCGAATTCTAAACTTGAAAAAGTCTAAGAAGTTGCAAGATCCTATAGATAACTTGAAAACCCAAAACTTTGATTTAATTGGATAAGCATCCACGAGTCTTATTCCTTGAGATTTTAAATTGTGGAGAACGAGAGATGATAGAGTCAATTATACGTTTGGTATTCTTTCATGAATTTATGTGAGTTAATTATGAGCTTTTTCTCCCATCGCTTGTTAATAAATTTAATTGCAATAAATAAGGTTGTACGATTTGAAAAGTTACTTAGCTTCTAGCACAAGATCGTTTAAAAGTTACTCGGTATTAATTAGCGTTCATAGCCAAGGCATAACTTATTGAAACGGGATGCGAAGATTGGCGAGTCCGAAAAGGCCCTAACAAGGCATGAGGGCTACATTTTGTTGCTAAAGATCCCAAGTGATGTGAAGAATCATTTATCAAAAATCAATATGAAGGATGGAGACACACGACGAAAAGCAAATAATCCCTTAAAGATCATGGAGAAGTCTATCCAAAAAGACCCTAGCAAGGTATGAGGATAAATAGATCCAAGTCCTAAAAGGAGGCGGATCGTTGTATATCAAAATCCAAAATAAAGATTGGATAAAAATGAAGAAGTCGTGGTCCAAGTATGAAGAATCTCTCAAAAAACTTCAAGTGAAGAAATTCCTATTATGAAGAGAAGGCCATAATTTCAAGAACGTCTCTCAAGATTCGAAGTATGAAGTCGCTGCCAAATATCGGTCCGAGAAAGGTCTCAAATCGTGAAGCGAGTTATGCCAAGATATGAACTTTAAGAGGTCCCGAGAAGCAGTTTTAAAAGATTTTGTCCTTTAGCTAACTATTGATTAAATCGTCCCACTTTATTTTCGGCCTAAATAAACTATCGAAATAAGTCAAACAATGCATCCTCGTGATCATCCAAGACAATCATGAAATATAAGAGATGCACCTAGGAATAAGGGAGTCTAAGTGAATAATTGGGCCACATGAATTCGTGTTAGTTTGCTAACTTATAATAACAATGATCTCGTTTATAAGCTTGGTGTGGGGAACGTGAAACTTGAGGATGATAAACATTCATGACAACCAAAACCCCAATGTAAGTCTTTGATTTCTTTACTTGTTTTGTATATATTTTCTATCTTTTTAAGTTTCCTTAATGTTTAGTATTTAATAAAGGCCAAGGTGGGTTAATTATGATGAGAAAGGTAAACCGTGCTTTGAAATTAATGAATTGCATGAGGGCATTGCAATGGTCAAGTGTAGGGGATTTAATAAGTGTGAAAACACTTATCCTTTTACCACTTATTTCAAATAATAACAAGACAAAAACGTGTATTTTATGTCGTAAAAGTCAGAATTATGCGTGGTTTGTGTTTTTATTGTGTTTTAGGACAAAAATATGGAAAAGGAAGAAAACACGGGTTGTCACGGGCTTTTATCGAAGAAAAAGACAAAAGACAAGTCAAAAGATCAAAAGTGCAAGAAGAACGGAAGTCAAAGGCCTATTCTGAAGATTTAACGAAGAAAAGGTCTAAAGACGGAAGTTTAACAAAGTCGAAGAAACAAGTCTACTAAAAGAAGATAGAAGACGAGTTCAAGTTATCATTCGACTAATCCCGAGAAATTAAAAGACGAGAAAGAGAAAGCAGGAAGGAAGCAACATACCTCCCCTCTCCTATAAATACCCTCCTAATGCTTCATTAGGAGGGTGTTAGTTAGCTTTTTAGTCACTTTTCATTTTTCTAGTTTTCTATATCTTTAGAGAGAAGTAGGTGTTTCTACTTTCTCTCTCTAGATTTCTTCATCTTTTCTTTCAAGATTTAAGCTTTCATTTTCTCTTGTATTTTGGAATCATTAATCTACAAGTTCAAGTTTAAGCTTTTCATTATTAATCTTCTTCTACCTTTCTTTATTTTTGATTTGTTTTTTATTCGAGATAATCTTAGATCTTGTTTCATCTTGATGTTTATGTGATTAAAAAGTTTATCTTTTTGTTCATATCTAAGTTTTTATACGATTTGAGCTTTGAGCTTATTATGCTTTTTAGCTTATTTCCTTTTAAGTTTTCTAAAAAGTTTCGTCTTTTTAAGGTTTGTTTTAAAAAGTTTGCTTATTTAGAGTTTTGAAAACTTCTTATTCGTGCTCATTTAGTTCTTTTCATTATAAATTTGGTAAAGTTTCGGATTGTGCTTATTAAAAAGGTGAGCTTATTCATTTTGCTTATTACGGTTTACAAACCATCGGAAAAGGGTTTTCCCTTTCCGACCATTATTCCGATCCTTTCATCGGAAAGGGGTTTTGGATTCCGACTGTTTTTCTGATCCTTCTATCGGAAAAGGGTTTTGGGATTCTGATCGTTATTCCGATCAGCATTCCGACGGTAGTGATTATCTGATATTCTGATTGTAGAGGTGATCCATCATTTCGACGCTGATTCCGACATACATTCCGATAGAATTGGGTTTCCGATAGTAGTGATTCCGATAGTGTTACTGTGCATTATTCCGACACTTTAATAGACATTCTGACGGTTTCATTCCGATTGTATTCCGACAGGGTTATTCCGATGGGATTCCGATAGTGGATATTCCGACGGGTTGAGTTTTCCTTTTCTTATTTCTAGTTAATTTCCAAGTTTTCTTTTTCCACCAATCAAGGTTAGATTTCATCGTTATTTTTAATAGATTTGATGTTTATGTTATTCGTAAATATAGCTAATCAAGCTCCCCCTTTTAGTGACCAATTACAATAATTCCACCTTAAACCGTGATCAATTCGATAAAATATCGAGAACGAGATTGAGTACACATATGCTAGAGAGCCTTTTAAAAAACAGAATATCATTTACCATCTGTGCTCTCCCCACTTTTTAGTTTATATTTAGACTGTGTATATATACGTTTCTTTTAGGCCTGGTTTTTAAATAAAAGTTTAATTTACTTTGTTAGTTTTAAAAAAGTTTTAATAAATAAATAGTATATTAACTTTTATTTAAAAATTTTAATTAAATTTTTCCATAGAATATTAGTTTAAAAAAAGAAAGTTTAAAAAAAATAAAGTTTAATATATATATATATATATATATATATATATATATATATATATATATATATATATATATATATATATATATATATATATATATATTATTACTTTTTAAATTAATATTGTTATAATATTGTTTTTAAAATAATATTGTTTTAATAATATTGTTTAAATAAGTTTTGTTAAAATAAAAAAGTTAAAAAAAATATAGATTTAAATTTCGTATTTTAGATTTATTTAATTTGGGTAGACGATTCATGCACTTTAGGATTAAAAATGTAGGATTTTAGATAAATCCCGAAACGAATTCAATTCAATTGTCCAATTCAAAACGAAAGTCTCAAATTTACAATTTCCTTGTGTACAACGAACCAGGATCACTCTCGTGTTAATTAATCCGTCTTTAGCTTAATTTAGACTATTACTTTTTCCTAAAGGTAATTTTCTATAATTTGCTCTATAACGTATTATATTAAATACACCGACCCTTTCCCGCACATCAAAAATTAGTTTCCTCTATATCTCGGATAAGTTCATCCTCTGTGTAAATTTTTATCACTAGGTCATCAACATAGACCTCCAAATTTCGCCCGATTTGACCTTCGAATGCCTTATCAACCAATCGCTGGTACGTGGCCCCTGCGTTCTTAAGTCCGAATGGCATTTTTGTGTAGCAATACACACCCTGGCTGGTATGAAATGTTGTTTTTTCTTCGTCTTGCTCTGCCATTTGTATCTGGTGGTATCCCTTGAATGCGTCTAGGAAGCATTTAAAAGGATATCCGCATAACGATTCTACCTTCCAACCTATATATGGGAGTGGATAGCAGTCTTGGGGGCAAGCTTTATTGAGGTCTGTAAAGTCAACACACATGCGCCAGCTGCCATCATGTTTTTTAACCATCACTGGGTTAGCGAGCCAGTCATGGTAGTAGACTTATCGCATGATTTCTACATCCACCAGCTTCTTCACTTCCTCGAGTATCACCTTGTTGCACTCGGGAGCATGTCCTCTTTTCGTTTACCTGACTGGGGGATATCCTTCGCAGATTTGCAGCTTGTGTTCGGCTATTGACCTTGGTACCCCGTCATGTCTTTAGGTTCCCACGCGAAGATGTCTAGGTTATCCTTTAAGAGGTGGCACATGTCAGCCTTTCCTTTGTCAGAAAATGTCCCTCCAATTGTTATCTCTTGATCCGGATATTGTGGATGGACTGCCACTTTTAGGTTCGGCGGTGAATCTATCTTCGGTTTCGTTGTAACCCGAGGGGGTTTCGCGATCGTGTTGCACTCTGGGAGTGTGATGGCTGTGTTGAAGATCGTTACGATTCCTCCCTCCACTGGGAACTTCATCATGCCATGGGTCGTAGAAGGTACTGCTCGCATTGCTAGTATGGCAGGTCGCCCAATGATTCTGTTATACTGCGATGGTGATCGTATTATCAGGAAGTTCATTGAGGCCTTCGCTGAATGTTCGTCGCTTCCCACTTTCACTACTAGCTTTAGTTGGCTCAAAGGCCACACTGCTTCTCCATTGCATCCGATGAGCGGTGAGGTCGCAGGTACCATCTGGCTCCTTACTTCTGCGCTGAGTTTCAGGAAACAGTGTTCATACATTATTTCTTATGATGAGCCTCCATCGACATACATACGATGTATACTGTGTTCACCGATGTTTATTTCTATCACTAACGGACCTTCTGCCACATTCTTCACGCTATGGGGGAAGAGATGTCTCTTCCTTTCGAGAATTTTTGGCTCACCTTTTGCTTTGTCCTTCGCTGCCACGCTTGTACCATGTAAACATTTGCGTTAGCAATTTTTGGTTTCCCATCCTCCGCGGTTTCTTTGACAAGGTGTTTTAGCTTACCTTCTTTTACCATATTCTCGATATGTTTCTGCAGCTGAATACATTCATTCGTAGGGTGTCCCTTCTTATCATGATATTCACAATATCTGTTGCCAATGTGCCTTTCTACCGGAGTGGTCATTGGCAATGGTCTTGGGAAGTTCGTGCCTTTTGATATAAGGATTTCCCTTGGAGTTAACTTAAGGGGAGTAAACCGGAAGTTACTGGCTCGTCCCTCTCTTTTATTTCCTTGGTATTTGAGACCTTCAGACCTGCTTTGTCTACTAGACCTTTATTAGGCGCGTCACAGGTTCTATAACCATGGGCATTTTTTATGACTTCTGAGGCAGCTGATTTCCCCAGTATGAAGGATCTTACTCGCCGTAGTACCCCATCAAAGGTTTCTGGGGTTTTTTCATTTAGCTTTTTTATTAGATCACTGTTGCGTATACCTACCATGAAGCAAGATACTATTAAGATCTCTGGGCATTCCTTTCTTTGAAGACATTCGCTTTTGAAATTTTCTAGAAAGTCCTCCAGGTAGTCACCCTGGTTCTGCTTAATTCCGACAAGTGATACAGCACTCCTATCATGTCTTTTCTGTTGCACATAGTTTCTTTTGAATGCTTTTCGCAATGCTTCAAACCCATTAATTGTTCGTGGTGGAAGTCTATCAAACCAGATCCGCGCTGTAGAAACTAGAAGGAGGGGTTGAATAGTTTCTCTTCGATTGGTGACCAAATTAAAATTACTTTCAATTTGGTTTGTATCAAAACTATCTTTTACTTGATGCTAAGTTGCATAATGATTAAGTTCAATTGAGATACACTAGCAAGGATAATAAGCAAGTATAATGATAATGAAATAAGTAAAGAGCAAGGAAGGAGACAACCTAGTGGGAAGACACCAAGATTTATAGTGGTTCGACAACGAGGCTCTATCCTCGTTTCTACTCCACTCCTCGAGTACACCTACTCGAGATTTCCACTATATCCACAAGCTCCCTTCTCGGCGGAGAAAACCTTACATCGTTGCTTACATTATTTTCCGACACTAAGCTAAATGTCGAGACCTAATCTTTAGCTAGGACCAATCTACACGACGTTGCCTACTTTACAATTTAACGACACAAGGCTAGATGTCGGGTTCTAATCTTAAGGTAGAACCAATCTTCACGACGTTGCCTACTTCACCATTTTACGACACAAGACTAGATGTCGAGTTCTAATCGAAAGCTAGAACTAATCTTCACGACTCTTCACTTTGAAGCTAAGTGAGAACTTCACACAACACAACTACTAATCACTTTACAGTTTAGTGAGAACTCACAAGACACAACCACATCACTTTATAGTTTAGTGAGAACTCCTAATCAAATCTATTACAACTCAACTAGACTTATCCAAGTACACACATGTAGCTTGGATTTACACAACACAAATCCAAGCAAACACATATGCAATGGATGTACACAACAAATCCAAGTATCCACAAATAACTTGGATGAACACAACTAGTCCAAGTATTCATAAATATATTAGATTGACCTAAAACAAAAAGGGTATCATGATGAATATGACTAGCTCATAGATTCATCTTTATCATAACACTAGTGAGTGAGTGATCTTCTCATTGGACATGGTAAAGGAGGGGATCAAGAGGATAATCATATGTAAACATCCTTAACAATTTAAGTGATCATTTACTAATGATTATGCTATAGAAAATAGAAAGAGGGCTGAGAAAAACGTCCAAGAGGCTTACTGGAAAATGAGATTTGACCCACTATTTAAAGGAGACAAAGTTAGAACGGATCTATAACGGCTATTGTGCGCGGTACCTTATCTCACCCCGCGGTACCATATCGCTAGGGTACCGCGTAGGTACTTAAGGTACCGCCACTAGACTCCGCTCCATTTTTTGTCTTTTAGTGGGGTGGGAATATCTGAGGTATTTGAACCCTTCAAAGGATATTCTAACAGCATTTGGAATATGCCATTTTCAAATTTTCATTTTCCACTTTAATAAAACATTTTCTAAAAAAGAAAGTTTATTAAAAAGTCTTTTGTCTTATTAACAAAAGTGAGTTTTAAGGATAATCATTTTGATGATCACTAAGTATGATTAAGAAAGGTTAGTGATATGATTATTACCTTGATGATAGTGTTAGTTAAATAATTTATTTTGTGTTTTACACTAAATGTGTTGTATGGTTTGTTGTGATCAAAACTAAGAAAGATTAGTTAACACTAATAATGTTTTTAGGCATTACTTGCATTAACAATCTCCCCCTTTTTGATTACGACAAACGATAAACTCATTTACGTAGAAACACAAACTATGGAATTATTAACTAGTTTATCACTATCATTTCTCCCCCTTTTCGTAGCAAAAAGGTTAGCATAAGTCTTTGAAGAGCATCGAACTTTGCTAGTAGCTCCCCCTTGGTGGTTGCTCCCCCTTGCTTGGGGCACCAAGTTTGTGAGCTAAGGTGACATGCTACACAAAGGTTAGTAGAAAGGAAAGAAACACCAATGTATATATGATCACTACCTACTAAGTAACTTGAGAGGGAGAAAGAAAAGAAATCTCAAATTAGAAGCAAGTATTTTGCTAAGTATGTCCAAAGAGGTAATTGACAAAATCAAACTTCAATCCAATGAAGATGATAAGCTTGTCAATGGTTTAAAGCTTTAGAATTGATGGAATCACCCATAAGCAATTGTAAAAATTAACCAAGATCAACCCAAAGTAGAACTAATTAAATAGCACACAAATAACACAAAGGTTACAACAACAAAAAATACAACAAAGAAGATAGTCATACACATAGTATGAGTATCTAAAAGCAATAAATATGGAAAATAAACCACTAAGCATAAGCTAGTCTAATAGTGATATTTTCCAAGATTGCTAAAAATAAAATAAAACTAAAAAGACGACGATGCATCATTCGAAGTTTTGTCCACCGAAACGAAAACTTGAATAGGAGGTCGAGTGAGGAGGAATTCAAGAAAATTTAACTTCTCATACACATGAGCAAGTTCAATTTGTTGAAATCGACAACAATCACACGAGGATCCATGATGCAACACAAAATCGTTTGATGGGGGTATGGCATCAAGCTTAGGGTTTAGTGGTGGTGGGGTAAAGGGTTTGGGAATGTTTTCACAATGCCTTGTGAGGTTTGGAAAGGTTGAAAGGTCATTGAGTTGGGGGGTATTGAAGGATTGTGGTGGTGGTGGAACATGTTCTTTTGCTCCGGTGATGGGATTTATGGTGTAAGTCTCATTCCAATACTTGATTGGAGAGAAGGTAGGGTTTTTGGGTGGTTTGGACGAAGATGGTTCATTCTTCTTAACCCAAACGGGTCGAACCGAGATTTTTGGTTTCTTTGAAAGCTTGGATGAAGAAGCTTTGGGTCAGAGGGGTTGTGACAAAGAAATGTCAAGGTTAGGAATGTAGGAGTTAGGCATTGTGAGAGTGTGAGAATGATATCTCAAGGTTATGTGAGAATGAATTCTCAAGGTTGGGAAGGTGTGAGAATGAAATCTCAAGGTTGGGGTATAAGTAAAATGTGATCAAGGTAAGAATTTGAATACAAAATGTGTAGTGTCAAGGAATGTTTAGTCAATTTGAGTAAACAAGGAATCTTGACTGGGAATAGGGTTTTAAAGGTTTTGACCAAAAATTCGTCAAAAGTCACTTTCTGGCCGCGATTCCTTATAGGGGCCGGTGGTTCCATATCACTAAGGAACCGCGGGTCTTTAAGGAACCGCGTCCAGAGGACTTTAAACCATGTTTTTCCTGGGTTTTGGGAAAAACTGAGACTTTTTCAAAAAGTTGCAAATCTTGGAATTTTACCTCTATTAGAACCAAAATATGCTAGGGTTGCATAAAGCAACACATTCACAAAGAATGTCTTGACAAAGGGTGACAAAATAATTTAGATATCATTTTGAACCAATTTTAGTCAAGTTTAGGGGTTGTGATAGATTTAGGTTCAATTTTAATTTCAAATTAAAGTTGATTAGTGTGCACAAAAGGATAGAATCACACAAAGCTAAATCCATAAGACAACAACATAAAACATTCATTAATGAGGCAAGTACAAAGACAAATAAAACTAACTAATACATAGCTAGCTTATCATTAAATCTAGATAAGTGGTTTTCTTTGGCTTGTTGTTGTTGAAAACTCTTATTAAAAGAACTCCATCATTCATCTCCTAGGAGGAGGCATGGAGAACAAAGCAAGCAAGAAGTTTTGCAACCTCCTATGTAGCTCATACATGTCCATCCTAAGGTTATGGATGATGTAGTGATTGTAAAGACAACATGGGCAACTAGGACCATGAGTTTGTTGAAACCCAAAGTAAGGATCACCCAAGAGGAGGGAAAGAGGGACACCCAAAATTGGGATGTTTGAGTTGGGTGGAGGTGGAGGAGGCAAGTTCTCCAAGGGTGAAGTGGGTGAAAGTGGAGGCATATTCCCCAAAGGGGAAATGGGTGAGTGTGGAGGTAAATCCTCCAAGGTTGGTGAAATTGGTGAGTTGTGAGGGGTAAATGGTGAAGTCACCAAAATGTCATCAAAGTCATTCCCAAAAGGAATGCTTTGGATTGGTTGAGGTTGTGTGGTCACTTCCAAGGGTGCACTTGGAGTGAAGGGTGAAGAAAGCTCATTCATTCTAGAATTGAATGAAGAGGAGGTAGAACCAATGGAGTGGTTAGTACCATGGGTGGAGGAGGTCTTGCATGGTGCAAGAGGTGGGGAAGGTGATGAAGAAATGAGGATAGGAGCATTCTCATTCTTAGGTGTGTGGAAAGGTGAAGAGTTAGGCTTAGCTACCTTAACCCTTATTTTGAGTGTTTTTCTTGGGGTGGAGGTCTTGGAAGTGTTTAAGGTTTTGGTACACACCATGGTTGATTAGGGTGGTTTAAGGTTTAGGGAAGTATGTTTGATGTGTGAAGAACATGGCAAACAAGGTGGGTTTAAATGGGTGAGGGGATGATCCAAACTAGTAATGGGTTAAAATCATTTGAGGTGAATAATGAATTTAGATACCCTAGTTTAGGAAATGTGCAGTTTATTACTAAAAATCATGCAAGGTTTACAAAAAATTAAGAAAACAGTGTAAAGCAAAGATGCTGTCGTGCACAGTGACCGGCGGTTCCTTATCTAGGACCGGCGGTACCTTATCGATAAGGAACCGCGGGTCGATATGGAACCGCGACCAGAAGGTTTTCAAAAATTTCCCATCCCAGTTTTTGATAAACCCGGATTTTTCCCAAAAGTTTCACAAGCCAAAGTTAACTACAGATCATAATCTAATAAGCTAACTATCATATGGCATGCACAAAGCTATGTAAAACACAAATATCATTGCGTAAGCAACATTTAGGATCAAAATAGGTAATAGTCCAAACATGCAACATAAGTAAATAAACAACTAAGCCAAAGTGTTAATAAGTAAATGTTTAAGCTGCAAAAGATAACCAAACTTTGACACTTCTCAAAGTCTTCACCTCCTTTTCTTCCCTAAGTCCTTGATCATTTTTCCCAGATACTAAATTCCCTTTCTTGACTCAATTCGGTGTTCATGCAAATCACCTCGGGTTCGAAGATTTTGACGGTAAAGTTCCTCTAAATTGAGATTACTAGGAACTTCACTAGAGGAATGGTGGGGAGGGGAAGCAATGACATCTAAACCATCCACGAATGAGTTTGTGGAGTGGTGAGAGGAACTCGAAGAGTCAATGGGAGCACTTGTGCCAATGCCATCACCATCACTTGTTGGCATGTCCATGTCCTCATCATTGAGCTCTAGTTGGTCGAATTTTCGATCAGATCTTGTCTTTCTCTTATATACCTCTTGAATAGGTAGCATGACCCGTTTGACCGGTTGAAACTGAGAAAGATCAAGATTTGGAAAATCACGGCCAACCCTTTTAAAAAGGCGAGTGAGGAGCATTGCATAAGGGAGGTTTGTTTTGGGTTTGTGAATAGCATAATTGATCCGTTGAGCGATAAAATATGCCAAATTGTACTTGGTGTTGGTAAAGATGCAATATAGCATATGCACTAAACACGCCGGAACATGATCCCGGTTTCCACCAAGACAAAACACATTTTCCCTAAGAATATTGATCCATTGAACAATATTATCATTAAGGTCGCTCAAGAGAACCTCATGACGTTTTACCGAACGTACCTTAGTATGAAGGCTTCTCTTAACGGGTCGATTACGCTTTTTGGAGACGATGTCGATAATGAAGTAAAGATCAATTTCCTCATGATCATTTGGAGGACAATTGTAGGATTCAAGGAGAGCACTAAGCTTCCATTTATCCATGAAGCGACAAGTGCCTTCAAATGGGACATCAAGAATTTGACCAAACACTTCGAGAGAGTATTGAATGAGTTGATCGTTCAAGATGAACCTAACAAATATTCTGATAACTTGGGTTTACTCAGGTTAAAAAATATCGTTGTACCAATCTCTTCGAATTGAAAACCGGATTTAATGTGCGACTCAATCGTTCTTTGGTGAAACAAAAGTTGTGTCGTTGTAGTATATTAAAATGTGCAAAACAATTAAAGTAAAAGGCGTTAATTTAAAACTAAGTCTAATTAAGCGAAAGGGTGCAATATTTAAAAACTTTGAAAAGTAAAATAATTAAATGACTAAAGATTAAAGCGTGGCGGAAATTAAAATTAGACAAAGTATAAAAATGAGGATGAAAAAATTAAACAAGGCAAAACACTAAAAATTAACCCAGATCGGAATAAATTCCGATCAATCCAATCGGAATGAACTTAATCCCCTTGATCGGAATATATATACCTACCTGATCGGAATGCTGGAGTGACTCCCAATCGGAATACTGTCACTACCCCAGATCGGAATATCAATCTTACCTTTGATCGGAATAAGGAATGACCCCTGGTCGGAATACTGATCGGAACTCTATGATCGGAATATCGTTACTATACCTAATCGGAATAACCAATCAAACACCTCGATCGGAATATGGAATAGCCACCCAATCGGAATACTGTCACTTAACCCAGATCGGAATAACCAAGCCACTCCTCAATCGGAATACCAAAAGGAATATCAAAACACTTTTCCGACCACTCCAATAGGGATGTAAAACCCTCTTCCGATTTGTCAGATCGGAATACGGTGGTAAGTACACAAATAAGCTAGAAAAATAAGCTATAACTCTAATAAGCAAACCACGAAAATTCTAAGGCAAACCGATTAAGAAAAAGCTAATAAACAGAAATTTAAAGACTTTTAAAACACGAAATGAAAAAGCTTTACGAAAAACAACTTTTATACGAAAATAATTTTTATATAAACTTTAAAAACTTAAAGATAATCACAAATAAGCTATAAAAATCAATGATCTAAAACAATCAAAAGCATAAAAACACAATCTTTAATCAAATAAGCAAGATAATGAACACATAAACATAAAGATCAAGCAAGAAAGAAAGGTAGAATGAGAGATTAAAAGCAAGAAAATTAAAGAACACTTACTTGGAAATTAAATGTATTAAAAGTGCAAGACAAGTAATTAAAGGTGCAAGTAATTAAAGGTGCAAGGTAAATAAAAGTGGAAGACTAATTGTCACCTTAGCCAACAAAATGAAAAGTGATTAAGACTAATCTATATATAGGGGAGGATTAGGAAGCTTCCTCCCCTCCTTCCTTTCTTCTTAATTGCGTCATTAAGTCCTTAAGCCTTTAATCTTTATTAATTGCACCATTAGTCCTTTATTCTTAGTCTTTTGTTAATCTTGGACTTTAAGGACTTTTTGGCTCGGGATTTCTTTAAACTCGTCTTTTAATTCTTCAATAAATAAGACTCGAGTTCTTCGGCTTCATCTTTCATCTTTTTCTTCAATAAAAGCCCGTAAATGCCGTGTTTTCTCCACTTTTCACAATTTCGTCCTAAATCACAACAAAAACACAAACCACGAATAATTCCGACATAAAAGACATAAAATACACGTTTTGGCTCGGTTAATATTGTAATTAAGTGGTAGAAAAGATGGGTGTTTACACACCTATCATATTCCATCATTGTTTTCAATGATGGAGTATGTGCTAAAGAACTCCAATAGGAATCGAGGATAGATGTCTTCCTTAATGTTCAACAAACAATCAAATCCAATGTTTTCAAACATGGACTTGATGTAGACATAATCCTTGATATATTTTTGGACAACTCTACCCTCATGAAAGCAACGAGATTGAAGAGAGGAAAAGGTATGGGCAAGGTGAGTTGAGGGACAAAAGTCGGATAGGTTAGGCATATATTGTTTGGTGAGTTGATGATCCTTTTGGTGTTGTGAAGGCATCACTAGTACCTAAATAAACACAAGACAATATTTCTCCAATCACTCATATGAAAAAAAATAAAAAGGAAAACGAAAAATGAAAATGTGTTATATCAATTTCTTGACAAACATAGGATTGAATCCATATCATTTTCATGTTCACAATGTGTCTATGCCATCATTGACCAAGAACACATGATCTATGTTAGATCAACAATGGATTAGAACATTGGTTTTTCAAAACAAGGTTTTTAGGTAAGCATTAACAATGTCATTACCTACTTGTTCATGGGTTCATCTCAAATCCATCATTCAACCAAAATCATTTAGCCTAAATTCGGATTTGTTCTACAAGTGGGTTTTAGTGAAATCTTAATGAATATCAACCTAAGGAATCATAGTAAGATTACCATGTCAACCCACATTCCTATTAAGGTTTTAATTCAATTTCAATTTTAAAAATCCCCAATTATAAAAGGATGAACCCTAGAACAAAATAGATGAAATTGAAAGAAAATACTTACAATTAATTGATGTTAGATGAAGGATGAGTGAAACCCACAACTTGGAATCAATTAATTTGAGTGATTGAAGGTTTTAGAAGCTTCAACAATGATGGAAAAGGTAAAACCCGTCGGCTGTGTGTTTTTGGGAGAGAGAGAGTTTGGTTTGAAAAAGAATAAAAAACTCAAACTGGCGCTCTGACAAAAGTTACTGCCCGCGGTACCTTATCGATAAGGAACCGCGGGTTTGAGCCGCGGAGATAAGGAACCGCCTACAGAGGCAGGTTTCTATCTCTGAAAAACACCAAATTTTGAAAATCCAGTTTTTCTAAAATACTTAAAATAAAATCATGAGCCTTTTAGAATATCATTGGATCATCATAACACTAAGCAATATGCCTTAATGAAGGATTACGAGTTAAATCAAGATCGAAAAGAACCGAAACGGACAAACGACTACTCGTAGCAAAACGACTAAGTGGAGAGAAGTCAAGAGAGGTGAATCAAGACTAGGATCAATGCTCAAGGGATTAATGACAATCTTCAAGTAGTTGTAACGAAGAGCTTGTGTCATATATAGTGGTTTAAGACGTGCCTTTCCGGCGAAACGATAAACGGCTTTGGTAATGAATAAGCACAAAGTAATTATTCAAGTATAAACTAAGATCACTTTCAATAATAGTCTTAGTCTAAACTAAAATATGAGCAAAGTATTAATTCACTTTCTCTCCCACAAAGGGCCTACTAACCGTATGGGTGCAAACCATGGAAATCATGCTTGATACTTTAAGCTTCTACTAACTCACTCTTCGTCACCATAGTGAGTCAAGTATCCAAGCAATGAAGGTTTGAGAGGATAAAAGAAAAGAAACACAAACCACAAATAAATGTCAAGGCAAGGATGCCGAGAACAAGCACATAGTCAAGTAATGATTAAAAGAGTGATCAAAGGGCGTGTGGAAGAACGAAAACGTACCTTGGCCACAAAGAGCAATCCATGAAGGAATAAGTGTTATGCCCAATAAATGACTATGATGAGTACTAAGTCTTCAAGGACTAGTATCATTCCCAATCATCTTGGTATCATCATTCAAAGATGTTAAGATCAATGAAGATGATTCATCTAAAAGTGCAAGTAACTCAATCCATAACCAATTAATTGATTGATCTTCATGAGTACCTACACAAAGCAAGATGCAAACTAGTAGATACATTTCAAGAGTATATCTAAAATGCATAACGGCTACTAATCTTAAGTGGGATGCATTATTATCAATTAAAAGACCTATTTTCAAAGAAAACATAGTTTTGACCAAAGAGAAACTTTAGTACAACTAGACCTTCTAATTTGAGGAGACAATGGATCGATCCAAGTTTGAAAGGAAAATATACTTCAAAGATCTTGAGTGACCATCGCTCTGATACCAATTGTAGAAACTAGAAGGGGGGGTTGAATAGTTTCTCTTCGATTGGTGACCAAATTAAAATTACTTTCAATTTGGTTTGTATCAAAACTATCTTTTACTTGATGCTAAGTTGCATAATGATTAAGTTCAATTGAGATACACTAGCAAGGATAATAAGCAAGTATAATGATAATGAAATAAGTAAAGAGCAAGGAAGGAGACAACCTAGTGGGAAGACACCAAGATTTATAGTGGTTCGACAACGAGGCTCTATCCTCGTTTCTACTCCACTCCTCGAGTACACCTACTCGAGATTTCCACTATATCCACAAGCTCCCTTCTCGGCGGAGAAAACCTTACATCGTTGCTTACATTATTTTCCGACACTAAGCTAAATGTCGAGACCTAATCTTTAGCTAGGACCAATCTACACGACGTTGCCTACTTCACAATTTAACGACACAAGGCTAGATTTCGGGTTCTAATCTTAAGGTAGAACCAATCTTCACGACGTTGCCCACTTCACCATTTTACGACACAAGGCTAGATGTCGAGTTCTAATCGAAAGCTAGAACCAATCTTCACGACTCTTCACTTTGAAGCTAAGTGAGAACTTCACACAACACAACTACTAATCACTTTAAAGTTTAGTGAGAACTCACAAGACATAACCACATCACTTTATACTTTAGTGAGAACTCCTAATCAAATCTATTACAACTCAACTAGACTTATCCAAGTACACACATGTAGCTTGGATTTACATAACACAAATCTAAGCAAACACATATGCAATGGATGTACACAACAAATACAAGTATCCACAAATAACTTGGATGAACACAACTAGTCCAAGTATTCATAAATACATTGGATTGACCTAAAACAAAAAGGGTATCATGATGAATATGACTAGCTCATAGATTCATCTTTATCACAACACTAGTGAGTGAGTGATCTTCTCATTGGACATGGTAAAGGAGGGGATCAAGAGGATAATCATATGTAAACATCCTTAACAATTTAAGTGATCATTTACTAATGATTATGCTATAGAAAATAGAAAGAGGGCTGAGAAAAACGTCCAAGAGGCTTACTGGAAAATGAGATTTGACCCACTATTTAAAGGAGACAAAGTTACAACGGATCTATAACGGCTACTGTGCGCGGTACCTTATCTCACCCCGCGGTACCATATCGCTAAGGTATCGCGTAGGTACTTAAGGTACCGCCACTAGACTCCGCTCCGTTTTGTGTCTTTTAGTGGGTTGGGAATATCTGAGGTATTTGAACCCTTCAAAGGATATTCTAACAGCATTTGGAATATGCCATTTTCAAATTTTCATTTTCCATTTTAATAAAACATTTTCTAAAAAAGAAAGTTTATTAAAAAGTATTTTGTCTTATTAACAAAAGTGAGTTTTAAGGATAATCATTTTGATGATCACTAAGTATGATTAAGAAAGGTTAGTGATATGATTATTACCTTGATGATAGTGTTAGTTAAATAATTCATTTTGTGTATTACACTAAATGTGTTGTATGGTTTGTTGTGATCAAAACTAAGAAAGATTAGTTAACACTAATAATGTTTTTAGGCATTACTTGCATTAACACGCGCGTTTCCTACAAGTGTAGAATTGAACATATTACACCATACAGGTTCTAGCCATTGCTCAATGCCTGCTTGGGATTCGAAGACTTTTAGGTGGTCTTATGGATCTGAGGTGCCATCGTATGTTTTAACGTTTGCTGGCATGTGACGCTTTCTTGTATCTGAGTAATACTGTATGCGTCTTGTGAAAGTATTTTTTCTAGCTCTTCTCCAAGGTTGTGAGAAGTCTAGGTTATCTGAAGAGTAATATTCACGCGTGCGCTTTGCAGGGTGGTTATCACCCGATCTTGATGGATCGCTTTCAGAGGATTGACCGCGTTCTGCGCACTCCTTTCCTTTCATTCCCTTCTAATTTTTCATGTGTTTGGCAACTAGTGGGGTGAGGGCTTGCAGATTATTCGCTACATATTCTTCCATCGCGCGTGCCTCAGTAGCGATTACTTCCCCGCTTTCTTCTGATGCAGGGGGTATCCTTCTTTTGTCTTTATTAGGAGGAGGTTGAGTTGACTCCTGCCCTACATTTCTTTCCTCAACAGTAGGTAGGGGAGTTGAGAATAGTATATTTGTTCCTCTGAAAGGTGGATTTGTTACATCCCAACTGTTTACCTCGCTGGCGGATCTAGGAGTAACATTCGCGGATGCAATGTGACCATCTACCGTCGAAGATCTTCGTTGGCCTTCGTTCACACCGTTTTTAGTCATTGCTTAGAGTTAGTGTAGGGTCCCATGGATGGCGCCAACTTGTTGATACAAAAGTTGGATGGACCGAGCTTGACCCGAATTAGGCTTAATTTGGGGTCTTGTGGACTCCGGCTCTTGCACCAAGTGAAACTTGTTTAAGGACCCTGTGCACTAAAAACAGACACCGTTAGGCTTACCGTGGGTTTGTGACCCATGATTAGACTCCAGCGTGAGAGTAAGTAATCGATTTGAGTATGTTAGGGTTTAGGGTATTGTGTGTATCGTACCTTTGTGGAACCTATGGGGTTCCTTTTATACCCAAGAGATTCCTGGTTGGGCTCTCCTACTCTTGCGGCCAAAGGAAGAGATAATGACCCAGAATAGTTTTATATTTATCGCATAACCATGGCAAGTGTATATCTCTTCCCTTTAAGCGAATATATCTATATGATAAATTATGTTCTTGTCTGATCCTGTTGCAGTGCGACGAGGACATAGTTAAGGAATAAACCATATGTGCGACAGCGACTTACTGGGCCTCTTGGGTTGTGCGCGCATCGCATAAGTATTAGTCCATTATTGATGGATGCGGGTAGTACCCACAAGTCGGACTATCCAGTCCGACTAGAGACTATGCATCATCAACAAATTCAACCAACCTTAATCCAAACAGCCTATATGAACTTTTTGTACAAATTTAAAGAAGAGACTTATAGATCTAGTGATTATGAAGCTAAAACAATAAACCAGAACACACAAACAAACCTAAACAAGTAAAATGAGCAATTAAATTTAACCAAAACACATGAACATAGCAGATCAACACATAACCTAATTTTTCCTAAAATTTAAAACAATGTATACCTCACATCCAGGCCTCCTTTGTAGCAGATAAGCCAAATTCTAAACACCTCTATCCTAAACTAGCTTCAAACATCAACAAGCAACACCAGAAACACACAGATCTGGATCTGTGTGTTTTGAATCCAAAATTCCCTCCAAAACTTGAAAAACTTCAATACTGCATCAAATACCAAACCAAGAGTTCCTAAAGCTTATATCTAAGCTCTATAACATGAATCAACACAAGCTTTAACAATTCGAACCATAGAACAGTAACAGAAATTTGAAACGAGATGAACAATAATTTTTTGGAATTTTTATTTTTATTAATGAAGGAATTTGAGTACAAGTTGAAAGGAAAGTTACAATAAGCTTAAACTAAAACATTTAAACTAATTGGAATGAAAAATAAGCTGAAAATAAGCTAGGGTAGGTGAACACGTTCAAGGTGTGAGGGAAGGGGTATTTATAGGCTGTTTAGGAGAGGTAGGTGAGTTGGTTAAGGATGCGTGTGGGTGAGGTAAGGTGTGTGAGGTGACAGGCGTCAGGAATTGACACCTAGATCATCCAATTAAAAGCTGACATGTGGCTTAGGGTTTGGGTCGAGTTATAAATGGATTTGGGTTCTTTTTGTTAAGTGAACTGCAAGGCATGAAACTAGTACCAATGGGTTCGTCTCTTTGAGGCGATCAAAATCCATGTTGAGGTCGAAGCATGACATGGCCTCTATCGTCTTCTACATTCTGGTGAAGATGGCCATAGAAACACAAACACGTGGCTAGCAGATAGTGGCCTTTTTTTTGAAAAAATGAGTGGCCACGTTGGCAATCCGTATGAGGTGGTTATGGAGAATATTACTGGTCCACTTGGATTCCCACTCAACTTAACACTTTCACCTTTGACAATTCTGGTCTTTGGAGTTGTATATCTTTGGCAGTATGTATAAATACTTTCCAAACTAGTATTATACTTAGAAAATGTTTCATTTCAGCCCTTGATCTTTGAAAAGTGGCAACTTCAGTCCCTTAACTTTGGCAAATCTTAATCTTTAAGCTTTATCTTCCACGAATCTTCATTTCAAGCCCTTGTACTTTTAAACATTTGCACTTTTGGTCTTTTGACTTTGTCTTTTGTCATTTTCTTCAACAAATGCCCGTGAAATCCCGTGTTTTCTTCTATTTTGTCCTTTTGTACCTATTTCACAACAAAAACAACAAACCACGCATAATTCCGACTTTTATGATATTAAATACATGATTAGGTTTTGTTTTTCCTTGTTTTTAGTGGTAAAAGGGGTAAGTGTTTACACACTTATCAGTTCACAATTTTTAATATTAGTAGTTTCTCGTGTTCAGTTGTTTATCGTAGTTTAGCAATTCTTTATTAACTTAAATGTAAGTTTTCATAGTGTATCACTGAATTTGCGAATAAAATAATTATTTAGGCTAATAATATTTTGTGAAGCAAAACTATATATCATATGTATCAGTTATAAAATTTTTACGTAAAAATTTTAGTGTTTTTTATATCAATTTTTATGTATAAGATTTATTGTTTTATGTCTAATATTAAATAACTCATATGTTAATTGATGAAATCAATGGTTAAAATGACTTCTCATTTTAATGTAATTACTTTAATTTAATGTAATTACTTTAAGCCACAACATTATAATAACCCAACTTTATATATAAACCACATTGTCATAGCAAAATTGACAATTACACCATGATACATATGGCATTTGAAAATTGCAGATACCTTTTATGCATCTACAAAACTCACACACCATATACCACCACTCCACATACATCGCTCCTAGATACTTCTATCTATCCATTCGTATGCTGTCAAACGAATTTCATGAAATTGATTTGCAGTTGGTTCAACTTTTTTTCCAAACATACGGCAATTGCAATTTTTACATACATAGTATTCTCTTATCCAAACCACAGACTGCCACAATTTCTTATATTATGGTGAAATTGCAGTGCCACCATTATACCTTAACTCCATTGTAGAGAATTCATTTACATTCTGTAAATTCCACCACTCTAAAACTTTTTCCCAACCCTTCATTGGCTCATTATAGAAGACCATGCTATGATCGATAGTCTCACACATCTCATCACTATTTCGGCATAAAATCGTTTCAAAATCGATCCATTTCTTGTCTAACACCACACGAACCGCCCTACACACAAAAATATTCACCCTTTTGGGAACAAGTTCATTCCATCATCTCCCTATGGTGTTTTCTTATAAGAGAAAAACTCTCGGTTTTCAGGAATGGATATAAGGAAATGCAAGATTGTAATAGTGGTTTACAAAGAGCCTCAATCTCTAAAATGTAATTTTTTGCGGTAAACAATAAATGTATTTCTAACATAAAAAACCATTGTTGGGTATACCAAGGTTTCCGACTCGACATTGCGAGCCGACTAATCCCAGGGCGACTACCCTTTTGGATAGCCCGGAGTCGTCGCAGGTGAACCTCCGTGGTCACCCCCAAGTGTACACACCTAGTGAGGTTTGAACCCTTGACCTCTCAAAATATTTCGTAGAAGAACCAAAGCATTAGGATACTATAAACATAAACCATTCGTTTTAATTAAACATCATACTAAACAAGAAACCCGTACTATATATGTCATCCATAAAAGATAACCCTGAGTACAAAAAAAACTAATAAAGGATTCATAATCTAGTAGTAAGATCAGCAATTACAACATCTATACTTGCTAAGGAAGTGGAATGGATACCAAGTATTAAATTAGAATGTAACTTGATCGTGCTCGGCTTTTCACTCTCAGCCAGTCATATTGTACTCGTCATTTTGCATATACGGTTGGTAGCCCCCTGAAACTTCCATCTTTCCAATTATATGATCCATTCCTGCATTTATAGACATGACAGCTGCTAAGAATGTTACACGTCTTTTTTATGATAGAAAAACTAATAATTCGTTTAGTGATTGTTTTGTTTACTTGGATTATGACAGTAAATGTATCATCTGATATTGTACTTACTTGGATTCGCTAACATACTTCCATAATATGACATCTGGCCTACATTTCCTGCCGGTTTGGAGCTAGCATCAGATGGAAAAATGGGCTCCACTTTCTTGGTGCGTTGATCTGCGGAAGTTATCCCTGAGCTTACATTTGGATTCTGAAAACACATATTATCATCAGCTGTTGATGCTGAATTCTGCTGTGGTTTAGGGGACTCAACTTCGGTCTCCACTTCAGATTCACCATTGTTAGGAGCAGAGACTTGTTGCTTCCTCTTTGACCGGGCCCGCCTGTTTTGGAACCAGTTGTAGACGTTTGTTTCAGAAATTTGTCCATGTTGTGACAATTCAGATGTGATTTCTTTTATTTTCTGTTTGCTTGGGGTCCCGTTTCCTTGGTCAAATAGACGCTCAAGAATCTGAAGCTGAACAGGTGTTGGGGTCCATCTTTGTCGGCCGGAAAATTTATGACCACCAGATGTGATCAATGGGTCACTGTATAAATTCCCAAGTCTAACTCCTGCAATGACATAATCAAGATTTTCTTATCAAGGGTTTATATGTCTTATTTCTTTGTTGTCAGTCGGCAAAATCTAATATCTAATATTTAATCAAAGTAATTGCACAACTGAACTCAACCCAAGCAAGAAGGCGACGCCATGGATGGAGTGAAAATATGGGGTTCAAGCTACGATGTATTTTGACATATATATTATTATAAAAAAAACAATATGCATAAAATCCTAAAATAAGACTTTAGGCGCCTATTTGTAGCAACTGTACAGTTGAAAGTTTGGGTAGGCTACCAGATAATTACTTCAAGTCTTCAAGAGATCATTTGCACGTAAGAAGTATATACTAATACACAAGTCTAACTACTGCAAGGTCATCCTTGACCAAACCACACATTGTTTTCTAATTACTTTGTCACAGCCATGTTTTGCTCTTACACGAGTAATCTGCTAACTAGAGAGGTTTGAAAACTACCCAAGACATTTTACATAACACGTCCTCATCATGAATATGCTTAAAAAGCATAGAATCTATTTTGAGATATCTTCCTATACATAGATTCACACTCACACAGGGACAGAACATACCCACTGTCATATTTTGACGGAATACTGTTTTCCAACATTCTATACGTTGCAGCTGTGCCTTAAGTCTCAACATTGGTAATTATTACTAGAAAGAGAACCATGGTAGCCTTTCACCAGCCCTAGGGTACCAAGCATTTTAGGGGAGAGATCAAATAAAAAGATTTTTTTTGAGAGAAGGATAAGAAGGATTTTCAGCCATTGATTTAAAATCAATGGATGAGATTAAACCACAATCCTAACTAACTAACTAACCATATATTTTATGATTTTTAAAAAGTTCTTCAAAAATTCTAAAAAAATTCCAATAGACCGGGTACGAAAACTACCCAACACATTTTACATAACACGTCCTCATCATGAATATGCTTAAAAAGTAGGGGTGTTCACGGATCGGTTCGGTTCGGTTAGTTAGACGATTTTGACTATCCATCGCGGTTCGGTTAGTTAAATTTACTATCCGTAACCGAACCGTACAAGGCGGTTAACCGGACATACGGTTACCCGAAATGAGTGGTTACCCACGGTTCGGGTCACGGTTAACCATTATATAAGTTTCATAAAGTTTTAGTTTATAAATAATAACATGGTTTAGACCATAGAATGTCGTTTTCGTATAATTCAACGATATTAAATAGATAAAAATCATATAAAAATTATTTCGTTACAAAAAGTGCATTAGAATATTCATAAATAACATATTAACTAAAAAATATTTATTCGATATTTATAAACTACGATCACATTAATTAAATTTACACATACATGTTTAATACATGTACTATAATTTGAATATTTAGTTAAAAAATTTCATGTATAATAAAAGTAGGGTACTAATACAATTAATACATGTACTATAATTTGAATATTTAGTTAAAAAAATTTATGTATAATATGTGTGGTTCGGTTCGGTTAACCACGGATATCTAAAAATGAAAACCGTAACCGAACCGTTATAAGCGGGTTTTTTCGGTTTCGGTTTTTTCGGTTTCGGGTTTTTTCGGTTTCGGATTGAGCGGTTCGGCTCGGTTCGTCGGTTTCTCGGTTTTTTTGAACACCCCTATTAAAAAGCATAGAATCTATTTTGAGACATCTTCCTATACATAGATTCACACTCACACAGGGACAGAACATACCCATTGTCATATTTTGACGGAATACTGTTTTCCAACATTCTATACGTTGCAGTTGTGCCTTAAGTCTCAACATTGGTAATTATTACTAGAAAGAGAACCATGGTAGCCTTTCACCAGCCCTAGGGTACCAAGCGGAGAGATCAAATAGAAAGACTTCTTTTGTGAGAAGGATAAGAAGGATTTTCAGCCATTGATTTAAAATCAATGGATGAGATTAAACCACAATCCTAACTAACTAACCATATAAATATGATTTTTAAAAAGTTCTTCAAAAATTCTAAAAAAATTCCAATAGGACCGGGTATGTTGGTGCAAAAAACTTTTGTAAAAAAAATTCTTTTAATTTGAAGTTTTTTACGTTTTTTACGTTTTTTAAATGCACAAAAAGGTGAAATTTTGATGCACAAAAACGTTATCTTTTACGGTTTTTACGTTTTTTTGTGCATCAAAACTTCGTTTTTAGGCCTAACTTCATTTGACTTTTTGCTTTAAAATTTGATTCCGCATCAACTATAACAACTTGAAAATTTTGTGCATGAAAAAAATTTGTACACAAAATTTCACCTTTTTGTGCATCAAATTTCGTTTTTTGTGCATCACAAAAACGTGAAAAAATCAAAACAAAAAAAACTTTATTCACAACTTTTTTAAGCACCAACAAATCCGACATTCCGGAATTTTTTCAGAATTTTTTGAAAACTTTTTTAAAATCATGTTTGAATGGTTAGTTAGTTAGTTAGAAGTATGGATTGATCTTATCCATTGATTTTAAATCAATGGCTGAAAATCCTTCTTATCCTTCTCAACAAAAAAAATCTTTTTTATTTTAACTCTCCCTTTTTATGGTGTGTGTTTCTATAGAGTGGTCTGCCACTACTAGCATCCTTTCATCCTTAGGGGTAAGCTTAAAAAGGGTGAGGTCAAACCCGAAGCATTTTACTTGGTAAGCACCCTATTTAGCTTTTCTCCGTATTACAAGTTAAGCAACTTCGTCTCAATTTGACGACAGGTTGATATCTAATATGACTAACAGTACTAGCGCTAGCTCCATAAGTGTGGGCCGGCCTCCTCTATGTATGTAAAGCTTTGGATTTTATCGGGGGCATGCTTGCACAGCACCACAAACTTGCTCCCTTGGATCATATTCAAGTGATGTCAATGTGTCATGAACTTGAACGGGCTTAAATCATCCTCTGGGACATGTCAGATAATGGAGAGGTTGTCTGCAAGTTCCTACGCATAAGCTATTCCTTCCTTGTATTTAAACTTTCTTTGAGCTTAGGCCTAGCCACCTAGGGCATCATGTCATTTTCCCAATCGTACATTCCTACCCTAACATAGTCCATGTGTCTGGTGAAAATTTTGAAAAAGAAATTCATTTTTGCAACACCATGAAAATCGTTTTGAGTATGTTGGTTGAATAGCTACATTTTCGTCAATCTAAAGAAACCTGAATCAATGTATCTAGTTAATGTCTCTCACACTTAAGAAAATCTTGAACCAGAGAGAATATCATACACACTGCATTTATGGTACGAGTTATATCAAGGTTAATGGTGCTAACAGTACAATGAGGTTCAGTGTCACAGTGTAATTAACAAAACAGTACATAAAGAAAATCCGCATTTTTGTATGATTTTTCTAAGGTCGTATATGTTATTCGTTCGTGTCACGCGGGAATAGTAAGGTTAAGTTGATAATAGCCTCCCCAGTGCAAGAAACAGAACTATATCAGACACTCCTATACCTTCAAAGTTAATTTTGCCTTGAATGATTTTATAGACAAAGAAAAAAAGAACTTACAATAACTGTGGTTCAAGATCCACAGATGTCCTGGTAAATACGATAAACTAGACAACCTTAGATTCTGTTTTGAAGTTGTCAGAAGCTTCATCGCAGGTTACTAACAAAGCAAATGCTTCATGGGGTGATGGATATTGTAATATATAAAATTTAAAAACTCTGTAATTGTCTCAAATGTCCTGGTAAATACGATAAACTAGACAACCTTAGATTCTGTTTTGAAGTTGTCAGAAGCTTCATCGCAGGTTACTAACAAAGCAAATGCTTCATGGGGTGATGGATATTGTAATATATAAAATTTAAAAACTCTGTAATTGTCTCAAAGATTCTCTATGTTTGCCCCCCCCCCCCCCCCCCCCCCCCCTAATCTAATATATGTGCTGATTGAAGAATAAAACCTGTCAGGGATTAAAATTTTCGCTAAACACCAACATGATCACACCGACCATGAGGTCGCGTTCAAACCACAATATGGACAAGTGTGTTGGAGTATTTCCCGTTAAACAAAAAATCACAAGTTTTTGTTTTAGTTAATAAAATAACAAATCATCTGCTTAGGGTCAATAAGCATTTGGAACATACTATAGCTGTTCAAAAAGGAGGTGCCCAAGTACAATGTCTTGGATCCTACTTTTCCATATGGGTAAATATTAAATATATAAACCACATTATAAATTTTTAAAAAATCAAAGTAAACTACAAAATTCTTTGAATTTCCACCAAAATCCTACTATACTCAGACTAGTCATACATATCAGTTCATCAAACGACTTACTAATAAGCATATATAACATGCAGAAATGAAACAAAAATAAGACCAATTTAAGTTATTTAGGCCAGGTGTCCCCCCGTGGCCCGTGCCCCATCAGCTTTTTCTCTTCAGGAAAACTTCTTGACCAACATCTTACAAAGAGACCGAAAACACCACAAAAAACATACCCCGCTTAAACCCAAATATACAAAAAAAAATGTAATAAAAATACCCACACACATATAACTCACACAACTCGGCCGACTGTTCGATCGAGTTCTTGCAAAATTCCGTTTGAGACGCGTCTACTTGGGAAGGTACAATGGTGGGCCGTGGGACTAGTCGAGTTTGGTGCCACATGGGCATAGGGACGCGTCTCCTATGTCCCCATTACCACCGGTCTAAGTACCTTACTTAGTTACAATCAAACACACCCATTACATTTCTATCAAGATGAAATCGTCAATTAGTAAAATAACGATATAGATATCACATAACCGCAATCCATACTCATCATGTATAACGAACTAATGAACACAATACGTGATGCTGCCCAATTAGAAACAACATACTGTATATGAAATGAGGGAAAAAACATAACAGTATATATATGCACCAAAAACCTACCAGACTAGCATAAAAACAAAATGGATTTAAGAGTTTTTTCCAAAATCAATCCATCATGAGTCATTAAAATTCTGAAAAACATGATATGAATACAAAAACATAGAAAGAAAGAAAGAAACACGAACCAGTAAGATCATGATGAGAAGTGAGTGATTTATGCAAATCAACAAGCTGCTCACAAATGGTGGCATAAATAGCAATCTGTTTACGGAGCACTTCCATTTGCTCATCAGTCATTACTTTCACAAACATTCCATTTCCATTATGCACATCATCATGTTCCATAATTCTTATTATCCTTTCAATTAACAAAAAATTTTGTTTTTAAGAAGAAAAAAAAAATGATGAGAACAGAGAGAGTCAGCAACAGAGAGTGGAGTAGAAGTTGAAAAATGAGGAGGAGGAAAAGTGAAGGAACAGGAAAATGGCAGACAAAATGACATAAAAGACAAAGACATAAATCCATAATTAATTCTTTTTAATGGAATGCCCCGTGATGTGCGGCATTTATTTCTTTCTTAATTTTGATTGTTTTCCTCTTTTTCGTTTTTTCATGGGAAAATTAAAAAAAATGTCCATTGCTCGTTATACTTTTCTTAAAAAACATTTTAAATTTTCTTTTTCTATAAATGATCTAATATATTTACGTCTGTGCAACTATTGCAGAAATGTACAAGTGGCAAATACTGTCAGCAATGATCCGGTATAAATACGCCATGTACTTAAGGGTAACAAGATGAATTAGGGCAATTGGAATTTTGGGCAACAGGTTTATTAGTCATTTGATACCTGCAAATAAATACACCTCACTTTTGGGCAGCAACTAAATTTTGGGCAGCCCAAAGATTATATTCGAGCAACAACTAAAAATTTACCCCCATTACATCTCTCATTTCGGCCTTCTTCAAACAAAAAAAAAAAAACAATTTTTCTCTCATCTTCTCCCGCGTTCCTTCTTCTTCCTCTGTTTCTTGTCCGGCACCGACGAATACCAAATAAAGGAAAGCTCAAAGTAATTGAATATCAAAATCGTAGAATGATCTTCATAATGGTAATCACTACGTACTTTCTATTGTTTATCTATTACCATTGATCAATTTCGTCACAGTAATTAAATTTAAAATCCGTTATACTGAAATTGTAATTAAATCGTGTATTTGTAAAAGAACAATTTGTTTGGCTGATTTAATTAATTGAAAACACTATTCACTTGTATTTAATCTCGGTATTTTTACAACTATGTTTTCTTGTTTGATTTGTTAACTAATTTACATTATTGGGGAACATTAAACCAGTACGGTATAACATGCAATGAGTATCTTTTTTTGTATAGATCTTAAATTGTAACAGAAATCGTTGATCCTTTTACAGGAAACTTTTTCGAAGCTCATCATTAGGAGTAAGTTGAACTATTTGTTTTTTGTTAAACAAAAGTTAAATGCAAAGCGGAGATTATTGTTTAGGAAGACTTGTTTTGGAAGTTGGATAGATTTACGATTGTATGATCATGAACCACATTTGATTGAGTATATGTTGAGAAAACAGCATCGAGTTGATGATTCACATTACGATATACCCCTTATATATTATATGGATGGTCATACTTTGCATTTTGGTAGCCGAGAATTTGCTCTTATTACTGGTTTGAGATTTGGGAACGTTAATTTTGGCTTGTATAATTCTGGTCAACTAGAATTTCGTAATAGAATATTTCTTGAGAAGCTAGGCGTAGGTGTAACAATTTTAGATGTAATCGGTGTTATGGAGGATGAAGAAATGTTTTCCAAACTATGTGATCTGGATGTTGTACGCCTTTGCCTTTTGTTAATTTTAGAGGTAATTTTTATGGGTAGGTTGTTGTATTCAGAAGTAAACAATAGCTTGTTTAGATTGGTGGAAAACATTGATAGTTGGAATGCCTTTCCTTGGGGTGAGCCCATATGGGCAAATTTGTATGAAGATCTTAAGGATGTAATAGAAAATAACTGTGATGCGCAGCTTCTACTTATGGAGAAAGACCCTAGTTATGTCCCCACATATAACTTAAAAAGCTTTGTGTTTGCGTTTTAGGTAAAAATTTTTGCTCTTAATTGTAATTATAGTTATAAACCGATACAAGTTAGCGTTTTATGATGTAATTGTTTGGTTTTCTAGATATGGATAATGGAGTCGTTTGAAAGGTGCAACGTTTGGTGGGTTAAAGAACCAAATGTTATACCAAGAGCAGTTTCTTGGTCGAGAGTATCTATCTTTAAAAGATCTGATATTCCTTATGTTGTTGGCAAGGTAATTTTGATAGGTTGTTTAAAACTATTGGAGATATTTTGACGAGTAATGAAGTTTAAAAATCTCTATTTTCAGGCTGGTAATACAACTATTGATATTAGGCCCACATTAGATGAGTACGCTTCATCCGTTTGGAAAGATAACAATGTTTTTTTAAAGAATATATCCCCAAAACTCCGGTTATTCGATATGATAATCTTTTTCAGACATATCTTTCTAAGTTGGAATCTGCAAGCAAAGAAACATCCAAGAACCATGCTCTGAAACTCATAACAAGTGTTTCGAACTCTGGAGGCAGTTGTGAGAAACATACTATAAGAGATCGAGTTATTTTAGAATTAAATGCCCGTGTGCTAAAGTTAGAGACAATCATTTAAGGTAATTGTTTTTTTATTAGTCATATGTTTTCGTTTCGTTATATATTGTGTAACTATTACATAATAGTTAACAAGTTAAATTTCAAGTGCTTTGTCGTGAGAGGCACATTGATGTAATGGTAAGTTAAACCCTTATTTTAATAATTTGATTTTGAAAATCTAGTGTAACTAATATGTAACTAATATATAGGAGAGTTTCCCATGCATTGATTGTTCTTCCAGTATCTGCAAAAAAAATTATGATTCAATGCACACTATTTTCCAAAACTTGATGAAAACAGACAATTTCGACGACGATGTTTCAAATGTAAGCATTTTATAAACTTTAGGTTCGGTAATTTTATGTTTTTCTGTACATAGTTAATATAAGTTATTAATTTGAATGCAAGGATTATCTTCGTGAAGTAGAATTAAGATTAGCATTGGAAGATGAAGATAGGTTATTGTTGGAACCGGAGAAAAACATGGAAGAGGAGAAGAGGTATCGGGAGGAAGAGGCAATAAGGCTGAAGCTCGAAGAAGAGAAAATGTTGTAGGAGGCAGAAAAGAAGAAAAGAAAGCGGATAGATGTTGATGCAAAAGTTGGGTGATCCTTGCTAGACCCGAATTAGGCTTAATTCGGGTTGGCTGGGCTCCGGCTCCTGCACCAATTGAACTGTATGGTTGGGATCCTGCACACTAAACAGCACGCGTTAGACTTACCGTGGGAATGTTTCCCACGATTAGACTCCGGCGTGAGAGTAAGTATCAGTTTAGGGTTTATGAGAATCGAGTGAGTTGAGAGTATAGAACGTAATACCTTTGTGGAACCCTTGGGGGTTCCTTTTATAGGCAGTGAAACCCTAGTGGGCTGTCACTGATACTTCGGCCCCAAGGAAAGGATAAGTACCAGAATTAGATTGATTGTTATCTCCTAATTATGGTGAATGAATATCCTCTTCTTTGGGGTAAATCCTATTCATAGACAGAATATGATTCTGTCTAACCCTGTACCAGTCGTGTCGGGGCGTGGGCCGCACACGTGTGTGCGGTTACTGTTCATCCAAGCCCATAAGCTTAAATGACATTATTCCCACCCATCTGTGATGGGCCGGATACGGGTAGTACCCGTGGGTCGGGTTCCTGACCCGGCTGGGGACTATACATCATCATGTCCCCCCAGTCTAGTTGTTACAGCCGTAGGCGTAACCTCTAGACTATCAAGATGCTCTCCGGACATACTAAGAAAGACCTAGTGAATGAGAAATATTTAAAATGTTGCTTTGGCCGCACGTAGCTACCTGCCTTAGGAATATTATTATAATAGCACCTCAGCCGCACGTAATGGCCGAGACAAATTAAATGTAGCATTGAATATGGTCTTACGTAAGACCGCACATCCCGACACAAGAATAAATGCATTAATGGTAGTCAACTGGTCAGCCGCACTTCTACAAAAGTGCACCATTAATGCCCACCATTGAGCCACATAAAACTGCTAAGAAGTGATCCGTGGGCCCCTTCTGACTTTTGCAGAAGTGTCAGGAATCCCACCCGTTGGATAGGCGTAGTGGCCTACACGTGTCAGACATCCACGTTACCTCGGAAACCGAGGCAACCCTATATAAGAGTTGGTGTGTGTGTTTGTTACACACACATTACATACTCTCTTCCGCCATTGTTATTTCCAAGCTTCATCCTCCAAACTTTTGCCTTCTATTCCACGGATTTCCTCCGCCGCAGGTTAGATCATCACGCCTTTCAAACCCTTTTTATAAAACATGGTAAAGGACAACCCACTTATCACGGATGTCCTTAACGTGATGTCGGCGGAAAAATACATAGACTTTTTGTCGAAGTATTACATTCCCGAAAGCGTACACCCCACCTATCCAGGTGAAGGTGAGGCAATTACGGATGCACCGGCGGGGAAAACAGGCGTGTACACGCGCCTATTTGACTCGGCCAACTATCGTATCCCCATGTCCAAATTCTTGGTAGATCTGCTATTGTATTATGACTTCCACATAACCCAGCTTCACTGCATAGGGGCGTGTAAAATCAACCAGTTTGAAATTACATGCCATACATGCAGAGTGACTCCGACCGTGAACCTATTTAGGGCTTTTTACTTCCCCTAACTAGTGAATGGGTGGCTATCGTTTAAAAACGACCCGGGAACGCCCCCATGACGTATAGGAAGCCTTTAGACTCCCTTAAGAACTGGTACGACCATTACTTCTTTGTTGATGTGAAGGTATTCCCTACTCCTTTCGTACTCAAAACCAGAGCACCCAAAGATTTTCCGCCCAAATCCAAAGACTATAGCAGCAAAGACTTAAAAATACTAGATACTCACCGCACAGAATTCCATAGGGGGTTGCCGGAACATTTTCTGTTCTTAGTAGGATTAAGCCGCCGCTACTATGGGAGGGATGACTTATATCCGTGCTTCCTGACGGAACATGGAGAGGGTAGGTTTACTTATACCTTGTAAATGTGAAATGTCATTTGTATTGTAGAACCGTACTAACCCGTGTATTTATAAATGTCCGCAGAGATGAACCTACACGGATTATTACGCCAGGGCGACCCAATGAAGGTGCCTGAAGGGTTCCGCCCTCTGAAGGAGAATGAACTCCCCCTTATCGAAGCGACCGCAGACCGCATCATTCTGCTCAAAGAAACGTCCGAGCAAAGATCATTTGAAGAGGAGCCTATCATTGAGAAATCCCCATTGGACTTCCACAATGAAGATGGTGGAGAGCTACTGTTGGAGGGAACCACGACCCACCAGGAAGATGAAAACGACTTCTGTTGGGTCAATTCAGTGCCTGATTTGTCCCTTGCACAGGATTTGGATGTAAAGTATCCTAAGTAGTGTTAGTCACTGAACTTACGTATGTTATAAGTTCAGTGTGTCATTCTTTAGAGTTCTTTAGAGTCTACGAGATAGACTCGTCATTAGCTGAGGCGGATCTCAGTAAGTGTGCAAAGAATCAAGGATGATGGAGTTAGTAAGTGATGACATAATAGCTTACTAACTCCTCAAGACTATTACTGATTACAAGACCTGAAGATGTTAAGAAGACCTGAAGAAGTGTCTTATTCATTAGTGGGCACATGTCTTATTAGCAATGAAGACAAAGGTTCAAGAGGAAGGCTTACTTTGTCAAAGGTGCAAAAGATGAAGACAACAAAGTACAAGGTGGTTACTTGTACTTTAGTAAAGCTTCTCAAGGAAGCTTCACACTCCCACTATATATATGTGGTACTTGTAATAGAATAGAAAATGATTCTCACCCACAGAAACAAACATGTAATACTTTAGTGGTTTAGGGTTTCATCCTCCCATTGTTGCATAAGCTTAGCTAGCTATGAACATGGGAGTTTAGTTTGTCATTCATCGCCCGGTTGTTATTCCGCAAACAACCGGGCAAGTCATGTATATTTGTTGATTCATTATTAATAATATATACATACGATGAAAAGTACAAGCTTGTGTTATTAGTTAGTCAATTGGTTTAATTGTGCAAATGTTCTTCATTGTTCTTCACAGATTCATTATTTGCACAAGATTCGTGGACCAACAATTGGTATTAGAGCAGGTTGGATTTTCTCTATCCAGATCCGTTCATATTACGGCTGCTAATAACATTTTACATGGTCAAAATCAGCAGTGTATGGTAAAAAATCTGCACAGCAGTAGCAGTTTTTTGAAGGGGAGATAAACACTGCTGATGACCCCAGATAGAATAATAACCAACCAAAAACCTTATCCAATCCCACCACCCACCAAAACCCACCACCGACACTTTCATCGTTTTCTACCCCTAATCCCTTCGTCACATTCTTTCTTCCCAATCTATCTAAATCTTATCCCCACCAATTCAATCAACATAAATCAGATCCAAATACCCACCCTCGTTATTTCTCACATTCGCATCTCACAACAACACAAGATCCAAAATAAAAACAAAAAAAACAATCTCTTATCCACCACCACCCTCTTATTCATTAACATCACCATCTCATTCTATTATTTCCCTCTCTCCAACCACCGTCTCCTTCCTTAACCTATCCCCACACATCCACTGTCACTCAATCCTCTAATCCCTTCTCCCAATCCCTACATCTATCCGGTACAAAAAAAAAAAAAAAAAAAAAAAAACGAATCATCAAACCCTCCTTCTTTTTCCCCAAACACGATTCACTCAAATCCATCATTGATTCACTGTATCAACAAAAATTTTATTCCTTTCGTTGTGGCCACACGAAGGATTCGGTTTTATTGAAGAAGTTGATTGTGTTTATATGAAGATTGTGTACTGGGTTTAAATGATTTCGTAGTTGTGGTAATATGAGCAGATTCAAATGATTCAATTTTTGGTGTTTCGACAAAAGAATGATGGGTTCGACTCTTGGTGTTGAAATAGAATTGGAGATGATGAAGTGAGCGGGTTTATGAATGAAGAAAGATGGGTTGTCACCAGTTTGTGTACTGGTGTTGTTATGACCAGCTTTAAAAAAAAAAAAAAAAAAAAAAAAAAAAGGGTGTATGACGAAGGTGGTTGATGTGATGAATCGGCTGAATTTAAGTTGAAGTTATAATAATTGATGTCGCTGAATGAATGTGGATAAGCCATGTGTACCGAGTTGTTTTTTCCTCGGTTTAAAGATCAGCGAGGCTTCAGCGGGTATGATGATTGTTCAGTTTTAAGATAAAACTGACGAGGATATTGATGGGATGTTATATCAAGCTTCAAAGAAGCTGATGATTTTGAAAGGGGCGCTGGTATATTGTAGCTGAAAATAAGATCAGTGGGTTTGATCATCATATAGTTTGGTTTCAATGGAGTGATCTCGAGGCTGAAAAAGAATTTTTTATTAAAAAACGGTCGTGAACAGAGCTGGTATAGATTGGGTCAATGAAGTGGTGAAACTGATTATGAAAAATCAGTAGGTATGGGAAAGCTCAAGCTAAGAAGAAAGCTTAGCTAAATGGAATTTAATGGCAGAAAAGCTGTTAAAATGGTGTATGGGTGATGATACACAGTTGGCTCTAAAGCTGGAATACGACACAGGGATCGCTGACCCTACAGCTGAAATCAAGTCGACTCAAGTCGCTGAGTTAACCCACGTCATTTAAACAGCGAGAGTTTATGGAGTTTTACTTCATAAGGGGAGTAATGGTCTGATGTTTATGAGCTGATTAATATCAGCTGATGTATGACGCTAGCGTAGGGCTGAGCCTGCATCAGGCCATTAGGGTTGTGTACTTTCGGATGACATTAGAAGACCTGAATTTGGAGTCAAAAGGCTGATAAGAGATTACAACTAATTGTGTACTTTCGGCTGAGTATTGTTTTTACTCAAATGGCTCATGTCATAAGTCACAGGCGTGGAAGAATTGATGACCCAAACACTGTGAAATTATACCCACAGCTGACCCAAAACCCGCTGACCTGCTGAAATTATGGGGTTGCACCAAAAAGCTGATAAATTGTTTCTGGTAAGGTCTGTGTTTGATGTTCAAAAATAACATCACAGGCACTTGGCTTTAAAAGAAGCTGGCAAAGTAGCTGTGAAGAAAGTCCCTGAAGTTGCAGGACTGCTGAACCCCCTGTGAACACCTCCCTGAACCCTCCAGCTCTTTGAACTTTTCGAACCACAGCTGTTGAACTCACACCCCTGTGGTCAGTGACCCCAGGCAAGCAAATGTCCCAAGACCAGCGAACCTTTCATCATCGACCCTTGTCACTTGAACCCCCAAGTCGCTGGATTAACAGTAAGCTGACCCCCCCAGGGCCGCTGAACCCCCAGGGCCGCTGAACCCCCAGGGCCGCTGAACCCCCAGGGCCGCTGAACCCCCAGGGTCGCTGAACCCCCAGGGTCGCTGAATCCCCAGGGTCGCTGAATCCCCAGGGTCGCTGAACCCCAGGTCGCTGAAAGAACTTATGCACAGCGAACTCATTAAATTAAAAGGATGACCCCTGTCTATCAACAATGATCTGAACTCCTGGTCAGCTGACTGAATACCTGAGGAAAATGAACCCAGGTATCAAAAAAAAAAAAAACCCTAGAGGTCACTGAAGACGCTGAACCCTCACACAGCTGTGAACCCATGTCGCTATGAACCCAACAAGCTGAACTTCAGTCTCTGAACCTACAGCAGTTGTGAACTTTCAGCAGCTGTGAACTTTCCAGCAACACTAAAACCCTGTCAACAGCAAAACCCTGTCAACAGCGAACCCGTGTCAAAAGATGCTGCTAAAGCTGCATATTTTGAGGGGGAGAGAACCACAGACATACACACCGCTGTGATATTGATGCCGCTGTGATCCACATGCAACTGTCATATACCCACCAAACCTATACCCACCCAAACCATTCACAAAAAAAAAAAAAAAAAAAAAAAAAAAAAAAAATTCAGTTTAACAGGGATTCGCTGGCAAGATGACCAGCTGATCAACATGCTATCTTCAGAGCCTTCAGCTGTTGAAGGACTTGGTCACTCAGGAATTTTTTTCTCACACCAAGACAAAGAAAGAAGATATGCTCACAGCCCCTCTCCCCACCCCAGCAGTTGTCACCCTCCCCTACCCTGCTGTAACCACAGCCACAGAGTTTTTGAGAGACCAGGCTGTGTTACAGTGGTTTGATGAAACATTTATTATACAGGGGTTTGATAACATCAGGTGGTTGATAGGCGATGAAATTCAGGGGGAGTTGTATTTCAGGCGAGATGAAGACCATCACGCTATGCTTGTGTACTAGTATGTAGCCGGTCAAAACTTGCTTGGTTCCCTAGCAAATTTTGAGGGGGAGAGAAGCAAGGACAGAGGTAAACTTGTGTTTATGTGAAGAAACACCAAGTTTACTCAAACTACATACATACTATCATACACAACACATAACCTTCAGGGACTTAGAATGTTTACATTTGGCTGATGGAGCAAAGTCACTGAAGATGGGTTGCTGAACAAGTTGCATTGTCTGATCTTTTATGGTTGCTGCGTCAACCATTGACCACACTTCTCTGATTGAAGGTAAATGAACTCGTGATCTACATTGATATAATATGCTACTTTAATATATGCTAGGGTGAAGCATATGGTCTTTTTGGCAAAGCATATAATATACTTCACTGATGACCTAAGGTGAAGTTACCTTTATGAGTTCTATATAAGCATCAGGGAATTGGTTCAAGTGTTTCTCAAAGTACAAGATCAGACATTGCAGTTCAGTAACAACTACAACAGGTACAAGACGATACAAGTTAGCGGATGACTTGAACTAGTAAAGCTAGTTATTCTTGGTATTCATTGTTGTAATATAGCAGGTAAGAAGAAGCCTTTATGCTTACTTACTGCTATTTAACTTAGGCTACTTTTCTATCCAAATAGGGGGAGATTGTTGGGTCAATTCAGTGCCTGATTTGTCCCTTGCACAGGATTTGGATGTAAAGTATCCTAAGTAGTGTTAGTCACTGAACTTACGTATGTTATAAGTTCAGTGTGTCATTCTTTAGAGTTCTTTAGAGTCTACGAGATAGACTCGTCATTAGCTGAGGCGGATCTCAGTAAGTGTGCAAAGAATCAAGGATGATGGAGTTAGTAAGTGATGACATAATAGCTTACTAACTCCTCAAGACTATTACTGATTACAAGACCTGAAGATGTTAAGAAGACCTGAAGAAGTGTCTTATTCATTAGTGGGCACATGTCTTATTAGCAATGAAGACAAAGGTTCAAGAGGAAGGCTTACTTTGTCAAAGGTGCAAAAGATGAAGACAACAAAGTACAAGGTGGTTACTTGTACTTTAGTAAAGCTTCTCAAGGAAGCTTCACACTCCCACTATATATATGTGGTACTTGTAATAGAATAGAAAATGATTCCCACCCACAGAAACAAACATGTAATACTTTAGTGGTTTAGGGTTTCATCCTCCCATTGTTGCATAAGCTTAGCTAGCTATGAACATGGGAGTTTAGTTTGTCATTCATCGCCCGGTTGTTATTCCGCAAACAACCGGGCAAGTCATGTATATTTGTTGATTCATTATTAATAATATATACATACGATGAAAAGTACAAGCTTGTGTTATTAGTTAGTCAATTGGTTTAATTGTGCAAATGTTCTTCATTGTTCTTCACAGATTCATTATTTGCACAAGATTCGTGGACCAACAACTTCCTCAACGAAGACATCACTCAAGCTTCCGGGTCCGCCCCCCATCCCCCCCCCCCCCCCCCCCGCATCTAGAAAGAGAAAGACCACCAGGAGGGTGGCAAAGACGATAGGGGATGAGGCCGGGGCCTCAAATGCTCCCCCAAAGAAACTGAGGAAGGACCATCCGCAGTATCAGGAGGTAAGTGGTACTGCGACTGCTCAAGCCGACCCTACCCCGCACATGGAAGAGCAAGTCTGGCGAGCTACCCCTGTAATTGTTTGGTTTTCTAGATATGGATAATGGAGTCGTTTGAAAGGTGCAACGGTTGGTGGATTAAATAACCAAATGTTATACCAAGAGCAGTTTCTTGGTCGAGAGTATCTATCTTTAAAAGATCTGATATTCCTTATGTTGTTGGCAAGGTAATTTTGATAGGTTGTTTAAAACTATTTGAGATATTTTGACGAGTAATGAAGTTTAAAAATCTCTATTTTCAGGCTGGTAATACAACTATTGATATTAGGCCCACATTAGATGAGTACGCTTCATCCGTTTGGAAAGATAACAATGTTTTTTTAAAGAATATATCCCCAAAACTCCGGTTATTCGATATGATAATCTTTTTCAGACATATCTTTCTAAGTTGGAATCTGCAAGCAAAGAAACATCCAAGAACCCTGCTCTGAAACTCATAACAAGTGTTTCGAACTCTGGAGGCAGTTGTGAGAAACATACTATAAGAGATCGAGTTATTTTAGAATTAAATTCCCGTGTGCTAAAGTTAGAGACAATCATTTAAGGTAATTGTTTGTTTATTAGTCATATGTTTTTGTTTCGTTATATATTGTGTAACTATTACATAATAGTTAACAAGTTAAATTTCAAGTGCTTTGTCGTGAGAGGCACATTGATGTAATGGTAAGTTAAACCCTTATTTTAATAATTTGATTTTGAAAATCTAGTGTAACTAATATGTAACTAATATATAGGAGAGTTTCCCATGCATTGATTGTTCTTCCAGTATCTGCAAAAAAAATTGTGATTCAATGCACACTATTTTCCAAAACTTGATGAAAACAGACAATTTCGACGACGATGTTTCAAATGTAAGCATTTTATAAACTTTAGGTTCGGTAATTTTCTGTTTTTCTGTACATAGTTAATATAAGTTATTAATTTGAATGCAAGGATTATCTTCGTGAAGTAGAATTAAGATTAGCATTGGAAGATGAAGATAGGTTATTGTTGGAACTGGAGAAAAACATGGAAGAGGAGAAGAGGTATCGGGAGGAAGAGGAAATAAGGCTGAAGCTCGAAGAAGAGAAAATGTTGTAGGAGGCAGAAAAGAAGAAAAGAAAGCGGATAGATGTTGATGCAAAAGTTGGGTGATCCTTGCTAGACCCGAATTAGGCTTAATTCGGGTTGGCTGGGCTCCGGCTCCTGCACCAAGTGAACTGTATGGTTGGGATCCTACACACTAAACATCACGCGTAGACTTACCGTGGGAATTTTTCCCACGATTAGACTCCGGCGTGAGAGTAATTATCGGTTTAGGGTTTATGAGAATCGAGTGAGTTGAGAGTATAGAACGTAATACCTTTGTGGAACCCTTGGGGGTTCCTTTTATAGGCAGTGAAACCCTAGTGGGCTGTCACTGATACTTCGGCCCCAAGGAAAGGATAAGTACCAGAATTAGATTGATTGTTATCTCCTAATTATGGTGAATGAATATCCTCTTCTTTGGGGTAAATCCTATTCATAGACAGAATACGATTCTGTCTAACCCTGTATAGGTCGTGTCGGGCCGTGGGCCGCATACGTGTGTGCGGTTACTGTTCATCCAAGCCCATAAGCTTAAATGACATTATTCCCACCCATCTGTGATGGGTCGGATACGGGTAGTACCCGTGGGCCGGGTTCCTGACCCGGCTGGGGACTATACGTCATCATGTCCCCCCAGTCTAGTTGTTACAGCCGTAGGCATAACCTCTAGACTATCAAGATGCTCTCCGAACATACCAAGAAAGACCTAGTGAATGAGAAATATTTAAAATGTTGCTTTGGCCGCACGTAGCTACTTGCCTTAGGAATATTATTCTAATAGCACCTCAGCCGCACGTAATGGCCGAGACAAATTAAATGTAGCATTGAATATGGTCTTACGTAAGACCGCACATCCCGACACAAGAATAAATGCATTAATGGTAGTCAACTGGTCAGCCGCACTTCTACAAAAGTGCACCATTAATGCCCACCATTGAGCCACATAAAACTGCTAAGAAGTGACCCGTGGGCCCCTTCTGACTTTTGCAGAAGTGTCAGGAATCCCACCCGTTGGATAGGCGTAGTGGCCTACACGTGTCAGACATCCACGTTACCTCGGAAACCGAGGCAACCCTATATAAGAGTTGGCATGTGTGTTTGTTACACACACAATACATACTCTCTTCCGCCATTGTTATTTCCAAGCTCCATCCTCCAAACTTTTGCCTTCTATTCCACGGATTTCCTCCGCCGCAGGTTAGATCATCACGCCTTTCAAACCCTTTTTATAAAACATGGTAAAGGACAACCCACTTATCACGGATGTCCTTAACGTGATGTCAGCGGAAAAATACATAGACTTTTTGTCGAAGTATTACATTCCCGAAAGCGTACACCCCACCTATCCAGGTGAGGGTGAGGCAATTACGGATGCACCGGCAGGGAAAATAGGCGTGTACACGCGCCTATTTGACTCGGCCAACTATCGTATCCCCATGTCCAAATTCTTGGTAGATCTGCTATTGTATTATGACTTCCACATAACCCAGCTTCACTGCATAGGGGCGTGTAAAATCAACCAGTTTGAAATTACATGCCATACATGCGGAGTGACTCCGACCGTGAACCTATTTAGGGCTTTTTACTTCCCCCAACTAGTGAATGGGTGGCTATCGTTTAAAAACGACCCTGGAACACCCCCATGACGTATAGGAAGCCTTTAGACTCCCTTAAGAACTGGTACGACTATTACTTCTTTGTTGATGAGAAGGTATTCCCTACTCCTTTCGTACTCAAAACCAGAGCACCCAAAGATTTTCCGCCCAAATCCAAAGACTATAGCAGCAAAGACTTAAAAATACTAGATACCCACCGCACAGAATTCCATAGGGGGTTGCCGGAACATTTTCTGTGCTTAGTAGGATTAAGCCGCCGCTACTATGGGAGGGATGACTTATATCCGTGCTTCCTGACGAAACATGGAGAGGGTAGGTTTACTTATACCTTGTAAATGTGAAATGTCATTTGTAATGTAGAACCGTACTAACCCGTGTATTTATAAATGTCCGCAGAGATGAACCTACACGAATTATTACGCCAGGGCGACCCAATGAAGGTGCCTGAAGGGTTCCACCCTCTGAAGGAGAATGAACTCCCCCTTCTCGAAGCGACCGCAGACCGCACCATTCCGCTCAAAGAAACGTCCGAGCAAAGATCAGATGAAGAGGAACCTATCATTGAGAAATCCCCATTGGACTTCCACAATGAAGATGGTGGAGAGCTACTGTTGGAGGGAACCACGACCCACCAGGAAGATGAAAACGACTTCCTCAACGAAGACATCACTCAAGCTTCCGGGTCCCCCCCCCCTCGCGCATCTAGAAAGAGAAAGACCACCAGGAGGGTGGCAAAGACGATAGGGGATGAGGCCGGGGCCTCAAATGCTCCCCCAAAGAAACTGAGGAAGGACCATCCGCGATACCAGGAGGGAAGTGGTACTGCGACTGCTCAAGCCGACCCTACCCCGCACATGGAAGAGCAAGTCTGGCGAGCTACCCCTGTAATTGTTTGGTTTTCTAGATATGGATAATGGAGTCGTTTGAAAGGTGCAACGGTTGGTGGATTAAAGAACCAAATGTTATACCAAGAGCAGTTTCTTGGTCGAGAGTATCTATCTTTAAAAGATCTGATATTCCTTATGTTGTTGGCAAGGTAATTTTGATAGGTTGTTTAAAACTATTGGAGATATTTTGACGAGTAATGAAGTTTAAAAATCTCTATTTTCAGGCTGGTAATACAACTATTGATATTAGGCCTACATTAGATGAGTACGCTTCATCCGTTTGGAAAGATAACAATGTTTTTTTAAAGAATATATCCCCAAAACTCCGGTTATTCGATATGATAATCTTTTTCAGACATATCTTTCTAAGTTGGAATCTGCAAGAAAAGAAACATCCAAGAACCCTGCTCTGAAACTCATAACAAGTGTTTCGAACTCTGGAGGCAGTTGTGAGAAACATACTATAAGAGATCGAGTTATTTTAGAATTAAATGCCCGTGTGCTAAAGTTAGAGACAATCATTTAAGGTAATTGTTTTTTTATTAGTCATATGTTTTCGTTTCGTTATATATTGTGTAACTATTACATAATAGTTAACAAGTTAAATTTCAAGTGCTTTGTCGTGAGAGGCACATTGATGTAATGGTAAGTTAAACCCTTATTTTAATAATTTGATTTTGAAAATCTAGTGTAACTAATATGTAACTAATATATAGGAGAGTTTCCCATGCATGGATTGTTCTTCCAGTATCTACAAAAAAATTTGTGATTTAATGCACACTATTTTCCAAAACTTGATGAAAACAGACAATTTCGACGACGATGTTTCAAATGTAAGCATTTTATAAACTTTAGGTTCAGTAATTTTCTGTTTTTCTGTACATAGTTAATATAAGTTATTAATTTGAATGCAAGGATTATCTTCGTGAAGTAGAATTAAGATTAGCATTGGAAGATGAAGATAGGTTATTGTTGGAACTGGAGAAAAACATGGAAGAGGAGAAGAGGTATCGGGAGGAAGAGGCAATAAGGCTGAAGCTCGAAGAAGAGAAAATGTTGTAGGAGGCAGAAAAGAAGAAAAGAAAGCGGATAGATGTTGATGCAAAAGTTGGGTGATCCTTGCTAGACCCGAATTAGGCTTAATTCGGGTTGGCTGGGCTCCGGCTCCTACAACAAGTGAACTGTATGGTTGGGATCCTACACACTAAACAACACGCGTTAGACTTACCGTGGGAATGTTTCCCACGATTAGACTCCGGCGTGAGAGTAAGTATCGGTTTAGGGTTTATGAGAATCGAGTGAGTTGAGAGTATAGAACGTAATACCTTTGTGGAACCCTTGGGGGTTCCTTTTATAGGCAGTGAAACCCTAGTGGGCTGTCACTGATACTTCGGCCCTAAGGAAAGGATAAGTACCAGAATTAGATTGATTGTTATCTTCTAATTATGGTGAATGAATATCCTCTTCTTTGGGGTAAATCCTATTCATAGACAGAATATGATTCTGTCTAACCCTGTACCGGCCGTGTCGGGCCATGGGCCGCACACGTGTGTGCGGTTACTGTTCATCCAAGCCCATAAGCTTAAATGACATTATTCCCACCCATCTATGATGGGCCGGAAACGGGTAGTACCGGTGGGTCGGGTCCTGACCCTGCTGGGGACTATACGTCATCATGTCCCCCCAATCTAGTTGTTACAGCCGTAGGCGTAACCTCTAGACTATCAAGATGCTCTCCGGACATACCAAGAAAGACCTAGTGAATGAGAAATATTTAAAATGTTGCTTTGGCCGCACGTAGCTACCTGCCTTAGGAATATTATTCTAATAGCACCTCAGCTGCACGTAATGGCCGAGACAAATTAAATGTAGCATTGAATATGGTCTTACGTAAGACCGCACATCCCGACACAAGAATAAATGCATTAATGGTAGTCAACTGGTCAGCCGCACTTCTGCAAAAGTGCACCATTAATGCCCACCATTGAGCCACATAAAACTGCTAAGAAGTGACCCGTGGGCCCCTTCTGACTTTTGCAGAAGTGTGAGGAATCCCACTCGTTGGATAGGCGTAGTGGCCTACACGTGTCAGACATCCACGTTACCTCGGAAACCGAGGCAACCCTATATAAGAGTTGGTGTGTGTGTTTGTTACACACACAATACATACTCTCTTCCGCCATTGTTATTTCTAAGCTCCATCCTCCAAACTTTTGCCTTCTATTCAACGGATTTCCTCCGCCACAGGTTAGATCATCACGCCTTTCAAACCCTTTTTATAAAACATGGTAAAGGACAACCCACTTATCACGGATGTCCTTAACGTGATGTCGGCGGAAAAATACATAGACTTTTTGTCGAAGTATTACATTCCCGAGAGCGTACACCCCACCTATCCAGGTGAAGGTGAGGCAATTACGGATGCACCGGCGGGGAAAATAGGTGTGTACATGCGCCTATTTGACTCGGCCAACTATCGTATCCCCATGTCCAAATTCTTGGTAGATCTGCTATTGTATTATGACTTCCACATAACCCAGCTTCACTGCATAGGGGCGTGTAAAATCAACCAGTTTGAAATTACATGCCATACATGCGGAGTGACTCCGACCGTGAACCTATTTAGGGTTTTTTACTTCCCCCATCTAGTGAATGGGTGGCTATCGTTTAAAAAACGACCCGGGAACGCCCCCATGACGTATAGGAAGCCTTTAGACTCCCTTAAGAACTGGTACGACCATTACTTCTTTGTTGATGAGAAGGTATTCCCTACTCCTTTCATACTCAAAACCAGAGCACCCAAAGATTTTCCGCCTAAATCCAAAGACTATAGCAGCAAAGACTTAAAAATACTAGATACCCACCGCACAGAATTCCATAGGGGGTTGCCGGTACATTTTATGTGCTTAGTAGGATTAAGCCGCCGCTACTATGGAAGGGATGACTTATATCCGTGCTTCCTGACGGAACATGGAGAGGGTAGGTTTACTTATACCTTGTAAATGTGAAATGTCATTTGTATTGTAGAACCGTACCAACCCGTGTATTTATAAATGTCCGCAGAGATGAACCTACACGGATTATTACGCCAGGGCGACCCAATGAAGGTGCCTGAAGGGTTCCGCCCTCTGAAGGAGAATGAACTCCCCCTTCTCGAAGCGACCGCAGACCGCACCATTCCGCTCGAAGAAACGTCCGAGCAAAGATCAGATGAAGAGGAGCCTATCATTGAGAAATCCCCATTGGACTTCCACAATGAAGATGGTGGAGAGCTACTGTTGGAGGGAACCACGACCCACCAGGAAGATGAAAACGACTTCCTCAACGAAGACATCACTCAAGCTTCCGGGTCCCCCCCCCCCCCCCCCCCCGCATCTAGAAAGAGAAAGACCACCAGGAGGGTGGCAAAGACGATAGGGGATGAGGCCGGGGCCTCAAATGCTCCCCCAAAGAAACCGAGGAAGGACCATCCGCAGTACCAAGAGGGAAGTGGTACTGCGACTGCTCAAGCCGACCCTACCCCGCACATGGAAGAGCAAGTCTGGCGAGCTACCCCTGTAAGTGTCGTAGCACCATCAAACAGACCCCCATCCCCTGCTGCGACACACGCCGAGGAGCCACTCCCGAAGGGCCAGAAAATAGCCTGCGCCTAGCATGGAATCTCTCAAGTCTAACAAGGTTGGAAGCAGAATCAGAGTGCTCAGAGTTCATAGAGCACATTACCCCTCCAGCCCTTTGATATGAGCTTAAACTCATATCCTTTTATCAACAAATAACCCTAAAACACGAAGCAAAATACCCTTTTATATTGTAAAAAGCAGTGTTATGTGGTATGTTTGTGTTTGTGTGATCTTATGTAGGTAAAAGGATACAATTTCAAGCAAACAAGGAAAAACCAAGCTAAAATGGATGAAAAAGACAAGGAAGGATCACAAGTGACAAGTTTTCAAAGCTCAAGGACCTATCTTGACAAGTCTTGAAAGTTGAGGGACTTAAAGTGCAAATACTGCAAAGTCAAGATCCAAGTCAAACCTGGTCAAACTACAAAGTCAATCAAGTCAAAGGGCCATTTTTGTTGAAGAATGAAAGTTGAAGGGCCAAAATTGTCAAAGGAATGAAGTTTCTAGCCTTAAAGAGAAATCTGCCAAGTTAAGGGACCTAAATTGCCAAGTTTGGAAAGTATTGCAAGTTGAATCCATGTGCAAAGGCTTTTAACCAATCAGAAACAAGGAAACATGTCACACGGATCAAGTAATTAATATCCACTCAAGCCGCCACATTTAATAACCAGATCATAACAGTGTAATCCATGTGACACTTTTTCCACCAATTAAAAGCCTCCACGTGTCTCTCTCTTTCACCAAAATATTTTCCAGGATCGCGTTTTTGATAGAATGAATTTCAGAAGAAGATCAAAACATCAAAGTTGCTCGTTTTGAAGAGACGAATCCAATGGTGCTACTTAATTAACATATAATTCATTGGATCAAAAACCCCCAAATGAGTTCATCACCTTCAAAGTGGGAATGCAGAATTCTTCCACGTGTCAAGCAATGATTGGCCTGAACACGTCACATCTCCAACAAACTCTCAATTCTAGCCTATAAATACACAACTTGTTCTTCATTTTCAGAAGTAGTTAATTTTCAGAAAACACCTAGTTCTCTCAATTTCATTTTTCTTCTTTTCCCTCCTTTTCACCTAACAACTCAAGAGACTGACAACCTCTTGAGTTTGTTAGTTAGTTAGAACCCTTGTAACTACCTTTGTAACAGAATTCATCAATAAAATTTCAAATTCTAGTTTTCCCGCCAAAACTTGTTCTTCAATTCCTGCTACTTACTTGCTGTAATTGGATTCCATTGTTGCTGTTTGAAGTTTGTTATGATCATACATTGATCATAACTAGCTTTGTTGAAGATTTGTTGCTGTTTGATCAAAAATTCAGTCCTTTCCATTGTTCTTGAAGTTTTTCATGGCAGAATGATGATTGTAGCTGTTTTGGTGATTGATTTGAGTTGATAGCTAGTGATAGGTGGTGGTATCACTAGGGCAAGAGAGCTCAGCGCTCCTCTTCTACCCAAAGGTTCACTACAAAAGGTTTCTGAGTTTCTGATTTAGGTTCCTCTAAAAAGTTCTTGCATGCTAAATTCCTTAGTATAAATTTGATGGCTGCCTGATTCTAATTGCTAAGTAGTTGTTGATTGTGTGATGTTAGTGTTTTGTAGCTTGGTCTTGTGCTTTTGAGTTCAGTCTTATAGATTTGAGCTCATTTTCAGTAACTTTTTAGTCATTTAGCTTAATTGAGTTCTAGTTGTTGTAAGTGTGTGATTTCAGTTTCATTAGCCTTCATTTGGATCACTTAAACTAGTTTGCTAATGCTCTTTACTCAGCCTTAATCAGAACTAAATAATCCTTTGTAAAAGTTTGATCATAATCTGATAAGGTGTGTTTGGGACTAGTGGTTAATCAGTATTCAAGTATTGTTAATTGGATTTTAAGTGATCATTTGTAGTCATTAGAAGTTAACAAGTGTTTTTGAGTCTTTTACAAGTCCATAAGATAGTCAAACAGGCAATTGGTTGATAAAAAGTATGGGTCATACTTGTTTTCAGTTTTAGTTCATAAATTTGCCAATTTCAATTGTTCATTTCTCCTTCATTACTTGTTCAAAATTGCTCAAACCAGTTTCTAGTTAAAGCTTACATCATAATCTTTCAGACTTTAAGAGGAAATCCTACAGTTTTCAGAAATAAGCAAGAAATCAGCTTATTAGTTAAGACCTGAGCAAATTGCATTCTCTGATATAAGTGGTTGACTGTTTTGCTAGATCTCACAATCCACTTCATAAAAGTCCTTATTTTCTTTCACAAATCTGATCAGTAAGTGTTGAATATCAAGTTTTGATATTTTGAGCTTTTTCATAAATCTGGTCAACTTTTGGTCAACATAAGCTCATTTGAGCTTATTTTCAGATTTCTAGCTTATTAGTGGATGAAAATTGTTCTAGTTTGATTTCCCCTACTTTAAATCAAGTGCTTATTCATTTTCTTTACAAAAATCAAGTTGTGGATGTCTGGATTATGCTATAGCTTATTTTGAGCTTATTGATAAGCTCTCTTTTGCTTATTTTGGACTTTTAGACGTTTTCCTTAAACACACGTTTCTATTATTGGATTTGAAGTAGTTTGCAATTTGTTTCAGTTTAATTGGTTGAGAAATAAGCTCAAACGAACTTAATCTTTCATTAAGCCCGTTTTTACTTAAAAAGTTTGGAAATTTGCATTTTAGTCCCTGGATTTCAATTAAGTGTTTAAACCTAGCTTAATTGCCTAATTTTGTGGTAATTGCAGAACTTAGTCCCTGGAATTTGTTAGTTTGTTTAATTTCAGTTTTAGAAGTTTGTTAGTTTGTTAAATTTGGTTAGTTTGTTAGAATTTTTACAAGTCTAGTCCTTTTAGTTAACTGAATTTCATTTTTAGTCCTTTTAACTTTTAGAATTTACATTTCAAGCATTTATATTTCATAGAAATTACATTCTTAGTCCTTATAGTTTTATATTTTGCACTTTAACATTTTTACTTGAATAAAATTTGGATTTTGCAATTTGTTTTACGTATAAGTAGGGTTTATATTTTTCATTTTTACTTAGTGTTGTTTGAATTAGCAATAGATTACCAAGCAAGCTTGAACAACCAAAAACAATTAAAAATTTGATATTGATTGGACTTTCTATTAGTTAAGAACTGAGAAAACGAACTTGCATCTATTAGTTAAGAACTGAGAAAACGAACTTGCATTATACACATTTCAAATGGCGCCGCTGCCGGTTCTTTGACTACACGAGAGACTATCGATTGACGGTTTTCATTGGCTTTTGGGATCCGTTCACTTTGTGAACGTTATTTTTACGTATCATAAATCAAAAACAAATAAAAAATCAAAAATATAAAAATATATAAAAACTAAAAAATTAACAAAACAATTCTTTTCCTAAAGAATTGACCAAAAAAATTAAAAAAATCCAAAAAGCAATCTTTTTCCTAAGAGATTGCAACCAAAAATATATATTATTGGCTTCTCTCGGTTTTTATGTACATATAGTATTTTCCTTTAAAAAACTCATAAATACAAAAATATTTTCCATATATTATTATAAGTAAATACGTATACGTATAAGAACAATCAATCTACATATCTTCCATAAGTATTGCCGAGGCAATACACCGTGTTGAGGGGCGCTCCGGTCCTTGACACGCGTATCGATCAAACAAAATAAAGCAAGAATAGATAAATACTCTCAATAAGTAATAATTCGAAGAATACGAACATTTAAGTGAATAGAAAGGCGATGTGCTATAAAATGCCATCTAAGGGTCAATAGGTACTTAAGTGCTTCGCGCCACCTAACCCCCCGTTCACTTGGGAGTATTCTAAGAAGGAAAGCTTCATTGAGGGTCTTGCACCCAAAGTAGTATTACATATATTGTTACTTTCTTGTGGATATTTAATATCGAAACTCGAAGAGGATAATCTTATTCTTTTCAAAGTCACACGAGAGCTTCTCTCTCATTCCTCGTATTGAGTTGCATGCTCACTCGCGGGCGTGCACAAATACCGATTGGTGTACAACCTCTTCCTCCGAAAAGGAAGAAGAAAAGAAAGAGTAAGACCACCATCGTCTACCAAGCCGATCACGAGAATCGTGCTTTGTCACCACCACAAGGAGCCATGGCTGTTGATAACCGTACTTTGTTTGAACGTATGCAAACCAACATTCATGGATTTGTTAGTGCCATTAAGATTCCCGACTATCCCGCTAACACATTTGAGCTACATACATCTATGATCAATATGGTTGCTGCATCACCTTTCTATGGAAAACAAAATGAGGATCCCCATGCTCATCTTAAGAGATTCCTTTCACTTTGCAATACCATTAAGCATAATGGGGTTCCACCGGATGTCATTAGATTGTTGTTAGTGTCATTTTCACTAGATGGGAGTGCTAAGCATTGGTTAGACACCCAACCACCCGATAGTATCACCACATGGGATGGTTTTACCACTAAGTTTTTGAACAAATTCTTTCCTCCACAAAAGACTATGGCTTTGAGAAATATGATTATGGGCTTTACACAAAAACCTAGTCAATCCTTTGGTGATGCTTGGGAAGAGTATAGTGAGTTGTTGAGGCGATGCCCTAATCATGGAATGGATGATCTAAGCAAAATCAATACTTTCTACAATGGCCTTAAACCTCACCACCAAGATTCACTAAATGCTTCCGCGGGAGGGAGTATTCATTTCAAGACATACCAAGAGGCTTTAACCATTATTGAGACTAAGGCAATGGTTCAAACCAATGATCCATTTGAGGAAAGAGTTCATGTTATCCAAAACACTTCTCAAATCCCTTTTGACAACCAACTCCTCAAGTTTCAAGAAGCTATTTTTCAAAGGATGGATAGAGAAAGTGAGAGGCATTTGCAAGCACAACAAGACATGCTTCAAACTTTTAAGAGCATGACATTGAACAATTCCTCAAACAATGTGAATGCCATCACCATTTCTTGTGTTACTTGTGGAGGCCCTCACTCTTATGAGCAATGTGACAAGGTGCAAGGGTATCAAGGGGAATGCTATGCTTACCAAGAGGAACACCGTGAACACTTCAAGCCTAACATTAATCCAAATAACCTTTCTTACAAATCCCAAAATTACCTTACTCCACCCGGTTTTCCACCCCAACCACCCACCCAAATTCAACAAAATCCTCCTCAAATTCTAGCAAGGAATCAAGGGCAAAGACAACCATACCAAGGAAATAATTACAAAGCACCCAATCAATTTCAACCTCAAGCTAATACCTTTTATCCACCACAACAAGGATTTAATCAACCACTTCCATTTATTCCCAATCAAGCATATGCTCCAATTCCAAATCAAGCTTACCCTCAAAACCAAACTCAAGGATATGGGATGCAAGAGACTCAAGAGTATGTTGACAAGAAAATGCGTGATATTGAGAAGAGAATGAATGACCAAGTGAAACGTACAATAGAGGAACAAATCAATAGGGTTTTAGTGGCGGTAACCCAAAGACCACAAGGGGCTTTACCTTCCAACACACAAACAAATCCTAGGGCTAATGTCAATGCTATTACAACAAGGAGTGGTACAACAACAAAGGATCCTTCACCTCCTAAACCTACTATTGTTCAACCCACTTGTGCTCCTACTTGTGATAAGCCTTCTACTTCTACTCCACCTCCTCAAAGTGCTCCTATTCACTCAAACACACCTTCTCAACCACCTCATACTTCTCCTTTACCTTCCCCACTTCCCAATGAAGAGGCTAACAAAGACAAATCTTCCACTACAACACCTATTCCACCTACACCCAAACCTACTCTTCCATACCCTTCAAGGTTGAAAAAGGACAAGTTAAAGAACAAAGATGACATACAAGTGTCCAATTTCTTAAGGATGTTCAAGCAACTCAATATCAACATATCCTTTGCGGAAGCTCTTGCTTATATGCCAAAGTTTGCTAAGATGTTCAAGGATTTGCTCTCAAACAAAGAAAAATTGGTTGACTTGCCCAACACATCACTTAATGAAAATTGTTCCGCGGTGTTACTTAAAACCTTACCAACAAAACTTGGAGATCCGGGGCGCTTCTTGATACCTTGCAATTTTCCCGGTGTTGAAAATTGCATGGCTTTGGCGGATTTAGGGGCAAGCATAAATCTCATGCCTTTATCGGTTTGGAAACAACTCTCTCTTCCCGAGCTCACCCCCACTAGGATGACTCTTGAACTAGCCAACCGAACCATAGCTCACCCCGTAGGTATAGCGGAAGATGTGTTTGTAGGTGTGGATAAGTTTACTTTTCCGGCCGACTTTGTAGTGGTCGATTATGACATGGATCCTAGAGTGCCTTTGATTGTTGGTAGACCGTTTTTGAGAACGGGTCGTACCTTGATAGATGTGGCGGAAGGAGAATTAATTATGAGAGTAGAGGATGAGAAAGTGGTGTTTAAGTTAGGGAAAGTTTGTGATAGAAGAGAGGTTAAGGAGTCTAGACCTTGTGAGACGATTAACATTGTGGACGTGTTAGATGAAGTGTGTAATGAACACTTTCATGATGCTTGTAAGAATGCTAGTAATGAGATTCCACATGTTGAAACCGTGGCCTCAATTGCTCCCTCTTTAACACCTTTTGGAGAGAGTGATTTCCTCTTGGAGGAATTTGAGTCCAACTTTCTTGGTGATGATGATTCTCCCATTAATTGGGAAGAAGATATTCTTACAATCCAAAAGTTGCTCAATGAGGACCCTATTCCTTCCCCTATTCCACAAGAGATTACCATTGAGGAACCTTCCATAGTGAAACCTTCCATAGAGAGTCCACCTCCCATTGAACTTAAGGAACTTCCATCCCACTTAGAATATGCTTTCTTAGAAGGAAAAGACCAATTACCGGTGATTATTGCTAAAGAATTGAAAGAGGATGAGAAGGAGCAACTTATTGAAGTCCTTAAGAAACATAAGAAAGCTTTAGCATGGAAAATATCCGACATAAGGGGAATTGATCCACATTTTTGTACTCACAAAATCCTTATGGAGGATGATTATAAACCCGCCATTCAAAACCAAAGGAGAGTTAACCCAAAAATTCATGAGGTTATTAAGAAAGAAGTGATTAAACTCTTAGATGCGGGTATGATTTACCCCATTTCCGACTCTCCATGGGTTAGCCCGGTTCATTGTGTTCCAAAGAAGGGTGGAATCACCGTGGTGCCTAATGAGAACAATGAGCTTATTCCCACGAGACTTGTAACCGGTTGGAGAGTTTGCATTGATTATAGAAAACTCAATGAGGCAACTAGGAAAGACCATTTTCCGCTTCCCTTTATGGATCAAATGCTTGAACGCTTAGCGGGAAATGAGTACTATTGTTTTCTTGATGGCTTTTCGGGTTATTTCCAAATCCCAATTGACCCTAAGGATCAAGAAAAGACCACATTCACTTGTCCATACGGTACATTTGCTTACAAGAGGATGCCTTTTGGCCTATGTAATGCACCGGGGACGTTTCAAAGGTGCATGATGGCAATTTTCCATGATATGATAGAGCAAACCATGGAGGTTTTTATGGATGACTTTTCCGTATTTGGGAACTCCTTTAGCTCGTGTCTCACCAATCTTGAGAGAATGCTTAAGCGTTGTGAGGAAACACGTTTGGTGCTTAATTGGGAGAAATGTCACTTTATGGTAAAAGAGGGGATTGTTTTAGGACACAAGATATCCAATAAGGGATTAGAAGTTGATCGTGCCAAAATTGATGTGATTGCTAAGCTTCCCCCACTCACCTCGGTTAAAGGTGTGAGGAGTTTCTTAGGTCATGCGGGTTTTTATAGGCGCTTTATACAAGATTTCTCTAAGATAGCTAGACCGATGACTCATCTCTTGGAGAAAGAGGCTCCTTTCATTTTTGACCAAGCTTGTTTAGAATCTTTTGAGACACTAAAGGAAAAATTGACAAAGGCTCCCGTTTTGGTTTCTCCAAATTGGGAATTACCTTTTGAGCTTATGTGTGACGCTAGTGATTATGCGGTGGGGGCCGTCTTAGGACAAAGAGTTAATAAGCATTTCCAACCTATACACTATGCGAGTAAAACCATGACCGGTGCACAACTTCATTACACTACCACGGAAAAAGAGTTGCTTGCTATAGTATATGCTTTTGAGAAGTTTAGACCATACCTTGTGCTTTCTAAGACCATAGTGTATACGGATCATTCCGCTCTCAAGTATCTTATGACAAAACAAGATGCTAAGCCTAGGCTTTTGAGATGGGTTTTGTTGCTTCAAGAGTTTAAGATAGAGATTCGTGATAAAAAAGGGGCCGAGAATTTAGCGGCGGATCATTTGAGTAGACTTGAGCATCCTTTTCAAGGAGATTTCCCACATCAAGAAATCAATGAATCCTTTCCATTAGAGGAGCTCATGTCTATCTCTTCCCAAGAGGATGCCACACCTTGGTTTGCGGATATTGCAAACTATCTTGTGGGCAATGTGCTTATTGCGGGTCTTACTTACCAACAAAAGAAAAAGTTTCTTAAGGAAGTTAAGTATTATTTTTGGGATGATCCATATCTTTTTAGGCAATGTGCGGACCAAATCATTAGACGGTGTGTAGATGGGCCCGAAGCATTTAAAATCTTAGAGGCATGTCATAAAGGACCTACGGGTGGACATTTTGGGCCTAACTACACCGCCAAGAAAGTCTTTGATTCGGGTTACTATTGGCCTTCCATTTACAAGGATGCTCAAGAGATGGTGAAATTTTGTGATGTTTGTCAAAGACAAGGAAAAATTACACAACGTGATGAGATGCCACAAAATTTTATCCAAGAGTGTGAGATATTTGATGTATGGGGAATAGATTTCATGGGACCTTTTCCATCCTCTAAGGGAAACAAGTATATACTTGTGGCGGTGGATTACGTGTCCAAGTGGGTGGAGGCTAAAGCCTTACCTACTAATGATGCTAGAGTGGTGGTAAAGTTCTTGAAACAATTGTTTGCTAGATTTGGTGTACCTCGGGCCATCATAAGTGATCGTGGTACGCACTTTTGTAATGATCAATTCACGAGAGTTATGAAGAAATATGGAGTGAATCATAGACTTTCTACCGCGTATCACCCTCAAACAAATGGTCAAACCGAGGTCACAAATCGTAGTTTAAAGAGAATTTTAGAGAGAACGGTGGGAGAGCATAGAGCTTCTTGGTCGGATAAGCTTGATGATGCTTTGTGGGCGTTTAGGACGGCTTTTAAGACACCAATTGGTTGTACTCCTTATAGGCTTGTCTATGGAAAAGCGTGCCACCTCCCATTTGAGTTAGAACATAAGGCATCTTGGGCTCTCAAGTGGGCTAACTTTGATTTAAACCAAGCCGGTTCACATAGGAAAGATCAACTCAATGAGATGGATGAGTTGAGAGCCAATGCCTATGAGAATTCTTTGCTATACAAGGAAAAGACTAAGAAATTGCATGATGCTAAGATTAAGAATCGTGAGTTCAAAGTTGGAGAGCCGGTTCTCCTCTTTAACTCAAGATTGAAGCTTTTTGCGGGCAAGCTTAAGTCGAGATGGTCCGGTCCATTCACTATTGCTCAAGTGTTTCCATATGGAACTCTTGAGTTGTCCCAACCCGATGGTCCAAATTTTAAAGTGAATGGTCACCGTGTTAAGCATTACTTTGGGGAGGACATTTCCGTTGAAATGGTCCAAGAGGTCCCCATTTTCCCCATGAATTAATTCATTGAGGGACGAGTCGAGCTAGAGACTCATTAACTCAAGCATCGTATAACTAGGTTAGAGTGTTGTAGGTTAGAAATAAGGGCATAGATTTGGAGATAAGTGTAGGGGAGACCTTCTTTTGTCTTCATGTTTGTTTGTAGGGTTGCTCACTCATCTCATGCTTTGGAGCTTATGGAGGAGGCCTTTGTATCCGGTTCACTTCGTTACTTTAAGTGATTTTTCATTGACACGTTGTGCTTAAACTTGATTTCACTAATAGTAGTCCTTTCCTTAACTTGGGTTAAGCAAAGTCTATTCATTGTCATAAGTGTAGGGGAAGTTTTTATACTTCCATGCTCTTAAACATTGAGGACAATGTTTAACTTAAGTGTAGGGGGGTCTTCTATCGAAGTGACCTTACCTAGAACTTGTCATTGTCTTGCATGATAACATGGAAAATTGGATTTTCAACATTTTTCAAATTTTTGATCTACTTTGGCCACCAAAAATATGCATTCATAATTTTTGCATCAATCATTTTTCATTTGCATAACACATTTGCATTGTATATATTTCTTCTCTTATTTTGCATCAAAAATATATAAAAAGGAAAAATATAATAAAACATGGTTTTAACAAGTTTAGATTTCTTTGACATATTAGGCCCGCCATGGATATTTTGACTCAACCCGAGTTTGCTTATTTTAGCATTCTCTAGCTAGTATCCTTAACCATGTAGTCCTTCATTGGTCTATTAGGCTAAGCTTCCACCAATTTCATTCTTTGAAATTTTAAACTTGTGGAGAATGGGAAATGATAGAGTTGAAGCAAGTGTAAAAGGGCTAGATAGACTTCATGGCAATTACTTGTGGCTAAACCCTTCTCTTCTCTACCTCTATTTTCTTCGCTTGTATATAATTGTTAATAAATAATCAAGTACGGTTTTAATTGGTTCGTAATCTCTTATGCATTTTTGGCTAATCATTTATGGTTGATATGAGTACGTCTTAAGATTCTAAGTTAGCACGTTTTATGTGTACTAGACTTGTGTCATGCTCCATATTTAGCGGGTGTTTTTCCTTTTCTTCTTTGCAAATTTTTTGGAGAGGAATAAAGAAAAATAAGAGCGGCTTATGAAAAAAAATGAGTGGCTAGAAAAAGAAAAAAAGAAAAAGAAAAAAAAAAATAATGCAAGACTCCCAAGAGGGGCAGTGTGGTGTTAATTATAGTGACTATTGAGTTCCAATATTACCTTGACGGGTTGCGGGGATTCAATAGATTGCTCCAATCCAATATTACCTTGACGGGTTGCGGGGTTGAAGATCCAAAATCTCAAAAAGATGCGGATGTAAATTATTGCGTGAGTTTTATTTTTCTTTCCTTAGCGAGTGTGTAGTTACTTATGAAAGCATGACATGAGGATTTTACACATAAGGCGAATGACTTATTATTCTTAATACGGACTTGTATTAATTGTGAGCGGTTTTTCAAGTAATGGATAAGAAGATTACTTAGGATTAAAACCGTCCTTCCTTATTTTTGGATTTTACATTTCTTATATTTCACACTTTAATAATGACAAATTTGCTCACAAGCAATTTGCTCAAATAATAACCGGTTCCACATTTAATTGTCATGAATAAGTTGATGCACTTTTTACTTGTGAATGCAATGATTCCATTTACTAGCTTGGTATGGGGAAAGTGAAACTTGAGGGTGATAAGTGTCCATGGTACCCAAGCCCTAATCCAAGTCATTGAATTCTTTATGAGTTATTTCCATCAAAACCATTTCAAGAAAAATCAAAAAGATATAGATAGAATTGTATTTTAATCCATTGCATTGTTAAAAGTCAAAATCATGCATCATTTAGTTTAGAGTAGTGTAGATGCATCTCATATGGCCAAGGTGGATTAATTATGAGGGAAATGTAAATTTTTTAAGCCTTGAAAGATAATATTGCATGAGGACATGGCAATGCTCAAGTGTAGGGGAATTTGATATGAGCTTAAACTCATATCCTTTTATCAACAAATAACCCTAAAACACGAAGCAAAATACCCTTTTATATTGTAAAAAGCAGTGTTATGTGGTATGTTTGTGTTTGTGTGATCTTATGTAGGTAAAAGGATACAATTTCAAGCAAACAAGGAAAAACCAAGCTAAAATGGATGAAAAAGACAAGGAAGGATCACAAGTGACAAGTTTTCAAAGCTCAAGGACCTATCTTGACAAGTCTTGAAAGTTGAGGGACTTAAAGTGCAAATACTGCAAAGTCAAGATCCAAGTCAAACCTGGTCAAACTACAAAGTCAATCAAGTCAAAGGGCCATTTTTGTTGAAGAATGAAAGTTGAAGGGCCAAAATTGTCAAAGGAATGAAGTTTCTAGCCTTAAAGAGAAATCTGCCAAGTTAAGGGACCTAAATTGCCAAGTTTGGAAAGTATTGCAAGTTGAATCCATGTGCAAAGGCTTTTAACCAATCAGAAACAAGGAAACATGTCACACGGATCAAGTAATTAATATCCACTCAAGCCGCCACATTTAATAACCAGATCATAACAGTGTAATCCATGTGACACTTTTTCCACCAATTAAAAGCCTCCACGTGTCTCTCTCTTTCACCAAAATATTTTCCAGGATCGCGTTTTTGATAGAATGAATTTCAGAAGAAGATCAAAACATCAAAGTTGCTCGTTTTGAAGAGACGAATCCAATGGTGCTACTTAATTAACATATAATTCATTGGATCAAAAACCCCCAAATGAGTTCATCACCTTCAAAGTGGGAATGCAGAATTCTTCCACGTGTCAAGCAATGATTGGCCTGAACACGTCACATCTCCAACAAACTCTCAATTCTAGCCTATAAATACACAACTTGTTCTTCATTTTCAGAAGTAGTTAATTTTCAGAAAACACCTAGTTCTCTCAATTTCATTTTTCTTCTTTTCCCTCCTTTTCACCTAACAACTCAAGAGACTGACAACCTCTTGAGTTTGTTAGTTAGTTAGAACCCTTGTAACTACCTTTGTAACAGAATTCATCAATAAAATTTCAAATTCTAGTTTTCCCGCCAAAACTTGTTCTTCAATTCCTGCTACTTACTTGCTGTAATTGGATTCCATTGTTGCTGTTTGAAGTTTGTTATGATCATACATTGATCATAACTAGCTTTGTTGAAGATTTGTTGCTGTTTGATCAAAAATTCAGTCCTTTCCATTGTTCTTGAAGTTTTTCATGGCAGAATGATGATTGTAGCTGTTTTGGTGATTGATTTGAGTTGATAGCTAGTGATAGGTGGTGGTATCACTAGGGCAAGAGAGCTCAGCGCTCCTCTTCTACCCAAAGGTTCACTACAAAAGGTTTCTGAGTTTCTGATTTAGGTTCCTCTAAAAAGTTCTTGCATGCTAAATTCCTTAGTATAAATTTGATGGCTGCCTGATTCTAATTGCTAAGTAGTTGTTGATTGTGTGATGTTAGTGTTTTGTAGCTTGGTCTTGTGCTTTTGAGTTCAGTCTTATAGATTTGAGCTCATTTTCAGTAACTTTTTAGTCATTTAGCTTAATTGAGTTCTAGTTGTTGTAAGTGTGTGATTTCAGTTTCATTAGCCTTCATTTGGATCACTTAAACTAGTTTGCTAATGCTCTTTACTCAGCCTTAATCAGAACTAAATAATCCTTTGTAAAAGTTTGATCATAATCTGATAAGGTGTGTTTGGGACTAGTGGTTAATCAGTATTCAAGTATTGTTAATTGGATTTTAAGTGATCATTTGTAGTCATTAGAAGTTAACAAGTGTTTTTGAGTCTTTTACAAGTCCATAAGATAGTCAAACAGGCAATTGGTTGATAAAAAGTATGGGTCATACTTGTTTTCAGTTTTAGTTCATAAATTTGCCAATTTCAATTGTTCATTTCTCCTTCATTACTTGTTCAAAATTGCTCAAACCAGTTTCTAGTTAAAGCTTACATCATAATCTTTCAGACTTTAAGAGGAAATCCTACAGTTTTCAGAAATAAGCAAGAAATCAGCTTATTAGTTAAGACCTGAGCAAATTGCATTCTCTGATATAAGTGGTTGACTGTTTTGCTAGATCTCACAATCCACTTCATAAAAGTCCTTATTTTCTTTCACAAATCTGATCAGTAAGTGTTGAATATCAAGTTTTGAGATTTTGAGCTTTTTCATAAATCTGGTCAACTTTTGGTCAACATAAGCTCATTTGAGCTTATTTTCAGATTTCTAGCTTATTAGTGGATGAAAATTGTTCTAGTTTGATTTCCCCTACTTTAAATCAAGTGCTTATTCATTTTCTTTACAAAAATCAAGTTGTGGATGTCTGGATTATGCTATAGCTTATTTTGAGCTTATTGATAAGCTCTCTTTTGCTTATTTTGGACTTTTAGACGTTTTCCTTAAACACACGTTTCTATTATTGGATTTGAAGTAGTTTGCAATTTGTTTCAGTTTAATTGGTTGAGAAATAAGCTCAAACGAACTTAATCTTTCATTAAGCCCGTTTTTACTTAAAAAGTTTGGAAATTTGCATTTTAGTCCCTGGATTTCAATTAAGTGTTTAAACCTAGCTTAATTGCCTAATTTTGTGGTAATTGCAGAACTTAGTCCCTGGAATTTGTTAGTTTGTTTAATTTCAGTTTTAGAAGTTTGTTAGTTTGTTAAATTTGGTTAGTTTGTTAGAATTTTTACAAGTCTAGTCCTTTTAGTTAACTGAATTTCATTTTTAGTCCTTTTAACTTTTAGAATTTACATTTCAAGCATTTATATTTCATAGAAATTACATTCTTAGTCCTTATAGTTTTATATTTTGCACTTTAACATTTTTACTTGAATAAAATTTGGATTTTGCAATTTGTTTTACGTATAAGTAGGGTTTATATTTTTCATTTTTACTTAGTGTTGTTTGAATTAGCAATAGATTACCAAGCAAGCTTGAACAACCAAAAACAATTAAAAATTTGATATTGATTGGACTTTCTATTAGTTAAGAACTGAGAAAACGAACTTGCATCTATTAGTTAAGAACTGAGAAAACGAACTTGCATTATACACATTTCAAATGGCGCCGCTGCCGGTTCTTTGACTACACGAGAGACTATCGATTGACGGTTTTCATTGGCTTTTGGGATCCGTTCACTTTGTGAACGTTATTTTTACGTATCATAAATCAAAAACAAATAAAAAATCAAAAATATAAAAATATATAAAAACTAAAAAATTAACAAAACAATTCTTTTCCTAAAGAATTGACCAAAAAAATTAAAAAAATCCAAAAAGCAATCTTTTTCCTAAGAGATTGCAACCAAAAATATATATTATTGGCTTCTCTCGGTTTTTATGTACATATAGTATTTTCCTTTAAAAAACTCATAAATACAAAAATATTTTCCATATATTATTATAAGTAAATACGTATACGTATAAGAACAATCAATCTACATATCTTCCATAAGTATTGCCGAGGCAATACACCGTGTTGAGGGGCGCTCCGGTCCTTGACACGCGTATCGATCAAACAAAATAAAGCAAGAATAGATAAATACTCTCAATAAGTAATAATTCGAAGAATACGAACATTTAAGTGAATAGAAAGGCGATGTGCTATAAAATGCCATCTAAGGGTCAATAGGTACTTAAGTGCTTCGCGCCACCTAACCCCCCGTTCACTTGGGAGTATTCTAAGAAGGAAAGCTTCATTGAGGGTCTTGCACCCAAAGTAGTATTACATATATTGTTACTTTCTTGTGGATATTTAATATCGAAACTCGAAGAGGATAATCTTATTCTTTTCAAAGTCACACGAGAGCTTCTCTCTCATTCCTCGTATTGAGTTGCATGCTCACTCGCGGGCGTGCACAAATACCGATTGGTGTACAACCTCTTCCTCCGAAAAGGAAGAAGAAAAGAAAGAGTAAGACCACCATCGTCTACCAAGCCGATCACGAGAATCGTGCTTTGTCACCACCACAAGGAGCCATGGCTGTTGATAACCGTACTTTGTTTGAACGTATGCAAACCAACATTCATGGATTTGTTAGTGCCATTAAGATTCCCGACTATCCCGCTAACACATTTGAGCTACATACATCTATGATCAATATGGTTGCTGCATCACCTTTCTATGGAAAACAAAATGAGGATCCCCATGCTCATCTTAAGAGATTCCTTTCACTTTGCAATACCATTAAGCATAATGGGGTTCCACCGGATGTCATTAGATTGTTGTTAGTGTCATTTTCACTAGATGGGAGTGCTAAGCATTGGTTAGACACCCAACCACCCGATAGTATCACCACATGGGATGGTTTTACCACTAAGTTTTTGAACAAATTCTTTCCTCCACAAAAGACTATGGCTTTGAGAAATATGATTATGGGCTTTACACAAAAACCTAGTCAATCCTTTGGTGATGCTTGGGAAGAGTATAGTGAGTTGTTGAGGCGATGCCCTAATCATGGAATGGATGATCTAAGCAAAATCAATACTTTCTACAATGGCCTTAAACCTCACCACCAAGATTCACTAAATGCTTCCGCGGGAGGGAGTATTCATTTCAAGACATACCAAGAGGCTTTAACCATTATTGAGACTAAGGCAATGGTTCAAACCAATGATCCATTTGAGGAAAGAGTTCATGTTATCCAAAACACTTCTCAAATCCCTTTTGACAACCAACTCCTCAAGTTTCAAGAAGCTATTTTTCAAAGGATGGATAGAGAAAGTGAGAGGCATTTGCAAGCACAACAAGACATGCTTCAAACTTTTAAGAGCATGACATTGAACAATTCCTCAAACAATGTGAATGCCATCACCATTTCTTGTGTTACTTGTGGAGGCCCTCACTCTTATGAGCAATGTGACAAGGTGCAAGGGTATCAAGGGGAATGCTATGCTTACCAAGAGGAACACCGTGAACACTTCAAGCCTAACATTAATCCAAATAACCTTTCTTACAAATCCCAAAATTACCTTACTCCACCCGGTTTTCCACCCCAACCACCCACCCAAATTCAACAAAATCCTCCTCAAATTCTAGCAAGGAATCAAGGGCAAAGACAACCATACCAAGGAAATAATTACAAAGCACCCAATCAATTTCAACCTCAAGCTAATACCTTTTATCCACCACAACAAGGATTTAATCAACCACTTCCATTTATTCCCAATCAAGCATATGCTCCAATTCCAAATCAAGCTTACCCTCAAAACCAAACTCAAGGATATGGGATGCAAGAGACTCAAGAGTATGTTGACAAGAAAATGCGTGATATTGAGAAGAGAATGAATGACCAAGTGAAACGTACAATAGAGGAACAAATCAATAGGGTTTTAGTGGCGGTAACCCAAAGACCACAAGGGGCTTTACCTTCCAACACACAAACAAATCCTAGGGCTAATGTCAATGCTATTACAACAAGGAGTGGTACAACAACAAAGGATCCTTCACCTCCTAAACCTACTATTGTTCAACCCACTTGTGCTCCTACTTGTGATAAGCCTTCTACTTCTACTCCACCTCCTCAAAGTGCTCCTATTCACTCAAACACACCTTCTCAACCACCTCATACTTCTCCTTTACCTTCCCCACTTCCCAATGAAGAGGCTAACAAAGACAAATCTTCCACTACAACACCTATTCCACCTACACCCAAACCTACTCTTCCATACCCTTCAAGGTTGAAAAAGGACAAGTTAAAGAACAAAGATGACATACAAGTGTCCAATTTCTTAAGGATGTTCAAGCAACTCAATATCAACATATCCTTTGCGGAAGCTCTTGCTTATATGCCAAAGTTTGCTAAGATGTTCAAGGATTTGCTCTCAAACAAAGAAAAATTGGTTGACTTGCCCAACACATCACTTAATGAAAATTGTTCCGCGGTGTTACTTAAAACCTTACCAACAAAACTTGGAGATCCGGGGCGCTTCTTGATACCTTGCAATTTTCCCGGTGTTGAAAATTGCATGGCTTTGGCGGATTTAGGGGCAAGCATAAATCTCATGCCTTTATCGGTTTGGAAACAACTCTCTCTTCCCGAGCTCACCCCCACTAGGATGACTCTTGAACTAGCCAACCGAACCATAGCTCACCCCGTAGGTATAGCGGAAGATGTGTTTGTAGGTGTGGATAAGTTTACTTTTCCGGCCGACTTTGTAGTGGTCGATTATGACATGGATCCTAGAGTGCCTTTGATTGTTGGTAGACCGTTTTTGAGAACGGGTCGTACCTTGATAGATGTGGCGGAAGGAGAATTAATTATGAGAGTAGAGGATGAGAAAGTGGTGTTTAAGTTAGGGAAAGTTTGTGATAGAAGAGAGGTTAAGGAGTCTAGACCTTGTGAGACGATTAACATTGTGGACGTGTTAGATGAAGTGTGTAATGAACACTTTCATGATGCTTGTAAGAATGCTAGTAATGAGATTCCACATGTTGAAACCGTGGCCTCAATTGCTCCCTCTTTAACACCTTTTGGAGAGAGTGATTTCCTCTTGGAGGAATTTGAGTCCAACTTTCTTGGTGATGATGATTCTCCCATTAATTGGGAAGAAGATATTCTTACAATCCAAAAGTTGCTCAATGAGGACCCTATTCCTTCCCCTATTCCACAAGAGATTACCATTGAGGAACCTTCCATAGTGAAACCTTCCATAGAGAGTCCACCTCCCATTGAACTTAAGGAACTTCCATCCCACTTAGAATATGCTTTCTTAGAAGGAAAAGACCAATTACCGGTGATTATTGCTAAAGAATTGAAAGAGGATGAGAAGGAGCAACTTATTGAAGTCCTTAAGAAACATAAGAAAGCTTTAGCATGGAAAATATCCGACATAAGGGGAATTGATCCACATTTTTGTACTCACAAAATCCTTATGGAGGATGATTATAAACCCGCCATTCAAAACCAAAGGAGAGTTAACCCAAAAATTCATGAGGTTATTAAGAAAGAAGTGATTAAACTCTTAGATGCGGGTATGATTTACCCCATTTCCGACTCTCCATGGGTTAGCCCGGTTCATTGTGTTCCAAAGAAGGGTGGAATCACCGTGGTGCCTAATGAGAACAATGAGCTTATTCCCACGAGACTTGTAACCGGTTGGAGAGTTTGCATTGATTATAGAAAACTCAATGAGGCAACTAGGAAAGACCATTTTCCGCTTCCCTTTATGGATCAAATGCTTGAACGCTTAGCGGGAAATGAGTACTATTGTTTTCTTGATGGCTTTTCGGGTTATTTCCAAATCCCAATTGACCCTAAGGATCAAGAAAAGACCACATTCACTTGTCCATACGGTACATTTGCTTACAAGAGGATGCCTTTTGGCCTATGTAATGCACCGGGGACGTTTCAAAGGTGCATGATGGCAATTTTCCATGATATGATAGAGCAAACCATGGAGGTTTTTATGGATGACTTTTCCGTATTTGGGAACTCCTTTAGCTCGTGTCTCACCAATCTTGAGAGAATGCTTAAGCGTTGTGAGGAAACACGTTTGGTGCTTAATTGGGAGAAATGTCACTTTATGGTAAAAGAGGGGATTGTTTTAGGACACAAGATATCCAATAAGGGATTAGAAGTTGATCGTGCCAAAATTGATGTGATTGCTAAGCTTCCCCCACTCACCTCGGTTAAAGGTGTGAGGAGTTTCTTAGGTCATGCGGGTTTTTATAGGCGCTTTATACAAGATTTCTCTAAGATAGCTAGACCGATGACTCATCTCTTGGAGAAAGAGGCTCCTTTCATTTTTGACCAAGCTTGTTTAGAATCTTTTGAGACACTAAAGGAAAAATTGACAAAGGCTCCCGTTTTGGTTTCTCCAAATTGGGAATTACCTTTTGAGCTTATGTGTGACGCTAGTGATTATGCGGTGGGGGCCGTCTTAGGACAAAGAGTTAATAAGCATTTCCAACCTATACACTATGCGAGTAAAACCATGACCGGTGCACAACTTCATTACACTACCACGGAAAAAGAGTTGCTTGCTATAGTATATGCTTTTGAGAAGTTTAGACCATACCTTGTGCTTTCTAAGACCATAGTGTATACGGATCATTCCGCTCTCAAGTATCTTATGACAAAACAAGATGCTAAGCCTAGGCTTTTGAGATGGGTTTTGTTGCTTCAAGAGTTTAAGATAGAGATTCGTGATAAAAAAGGGGCCGAGAATTTAGCGGCGGATCATTTGAGTAGACTTGAGCATCCTTTTCAAGGAGATTTCCCACATCAAGAAATCAATGAATCCTTTCCATTAGAGGAGCTCATGTCTATCTCTTCCCAAGAGGATGCCACACCTTGGTTTGCGGATATTGCAAACTATCTTGTGGGCAATGTGCTTATTGCGGGTCTTACTTACCAACAAAAGAAAAAGTTTCTTAAGGAAGTTAAGTATTATTTTTGGGATGATCCATATCTTTTTAGGCAATGTGCGGACCAAATCATTAGACGGTGTGTAGATGGGCCCGAAGCATTTAAAATCTTAGAGGCATGTCATAAAGGACCTACGGGTGGACATTTTGGGCCTAACTACACCGCCAAGAAAGTCTTTGATTCGGGTTACTATTGGCCTTCCATTTACAAGGATGCTCAAGAGATGGTGAAATTTTGTGATGTTTGTCAAAGACAAGGAAAAATTACACAACGTGATGAGATGCCACAAAATTTTATCCAAGAGTGTGAGATATTTGATGTATGGGGAATAGATTTCATGGGACCTTTTCCATCCTCTAAGGGAAACAAGTATATACTTGTGGCGGTGGATTACGTGTCCAAGTGGGTGGAGGCTAAAGCCTTACCTACTAATGATGCTAGAGTGGTGGTAAAGTTCTTGAAACAATTGTTTGCTAGATTTGGTGTACCTCGGGCCATCATAAGTGATCGTGGTACGCACTTTTGTAATGATCAATTCACGAGAGTTATGAAGAAATATGGAGTGAATCATAGACTTTCTACCGCGTATCACCCTCAAACAAATGGTCAAACCGAGGTCACAAATCGTGGTTTAAAGAGAATTTTAGAGAGAACGGTGGGAGAGCATAGAGCTTCTTGGTCGGATAAGCTTGATGATGCTTTGTGGGCGTTTAGGACGGCTTTTAAGACACCAATTGGTTGTACTCCTTATAGGCTTGTCTATGGAAAAGCGTGCCACCTCCCATTTGAGTTAGAACATAAGGCATCTTGGGCTCTCAAGTGGGCTAACTTTGATTTAAACCAAGCCGGTTCACATAGGAAAGATCAACTCAATGAGATGGATGAGTTGAGAGCCAATGCCTATGAGAATTCTTTGCTATACAAGGAAAAGACTAAGAAATTGCATGATGCTAAGATTAAGAATCGTGAGTTCAAAGTTGGAGAGCCGGTTCTCCTCTTTAACTCAAGATTGAAGCTTTTTGCGGGCAAGCTTAAGTCGAGATGGTCCGGTCCATTCACTATTGCTCAAGTGTTTCCATATGGAACTCTTGAGTTGTCCCAACCCGATGGTCCAAATTTTAAAGTGAATGGTCACCGTGTTAAGCATTACTTTGGGGAGGACATTTCCGTTGAAATGGTCCAAGAGGTCCCCATTTTCCCCATGAATTAATTCATTGAGGGACGAGTCGAGCTAGAGACTCATTAACTCAAGCATCGTATAACTAGGTTAGAGTGTTGTAGGTTAGAAATAAGGGCATAGATTTGGAGATAAGTGTAGGGGAGACCTTCTTTTGTCTTCATGTTTGTTTGTAGGGTTGCTCACTCATCTCATGCTTTGGAGCTTATGGAGGAGGCCTTTGTATCCGGTTCACTTCGTTACTTTAAGTGATTTTTCATTGACACGTTGTGCTTAAACTTGATTTCACTAATAGTAGTCCTTTCCTTAACTTGGGTTAAGCAAAGTCTATTCATTGTCATAAGTGTAGGGGAAGTTTTTATACTTCCATGCTCTTAAACATTGAGGACAATGTTTAACTTAAGTGTAGGGGGGTCTTCTATCGAAGTGACCTTACCTAGAACTTGTCATTGTCTTGCATGATAACATGGAAAATTGGATTTTCAACATTTTTCAAATTTTTGATCTACTTTGGCCACCAAAAATATGCATTCATAATTTTTGCATCAATCATTTTTCATTTGCATAACACATTTGCATTGTATATATTTCTTCTCTTATTTTGCATCAAAAATATATAAAAAGGAAAAATATAATAAAACATGGTTTTAACAAGTTTAGATTTCTTTGACATATTAGGCCCGCCATGGATATTTTGACTCAACCCGAGTTTGCTTATTTTAGCATTCTCTAGCTAGTATCCTTAACCATGTAGTCCTTCATTGGTCTATTAGGCTAAGCTTCCACCAATTTCATTCTTTGAAATTTTAAACTTGTGGAGAATGGGAAATGATAGAGTTGAAGCAAGTGTAAAAGGGCTAGATAGACTTCATGGCAATTACTTGTGGCTAAACCCTTCTCTTCTCTACCTCTATTTTCTTCGCTTGTATATAATTGTTAATAAATAATCAAGTACGGTTTTAATTGGTTCGTAATCTCTTATGCATTTTTGGCTAATCATTTATGGTTGATATGAGTACGTCTTAAGATTCTAAGTTAGCACGTTTTATGTGTACTAGACTTGTGTCATGCTCCATATTTAGCGGGTGTTTTTCCTTTTCTTCTTTGCAAATTTTTTGGAGAGGAATAAAGAAAAATAAGAGCGGCTTATGAAAAAAAATGAGTGGCTAGAAAAAGAAAAAAAGAAAAAGAAAAAAAAAAATAATGCAAGACTCCCAAGAGGGGCAGTGTGGTGTTAATTATAGTGACTATTGAGTTCCAATATTACCTTGACGGGTTGCGGGGATTCAATAGATTGCTCCAATCCAATATTACCTTGACGGGTTGCGGGGTTGAAGATCCAAAATCTCAAAAAGATGCGGATGTAAATTATTGCGTGAGTTTTATTTTTCTTTCCTTAGCGAGTGTGTAGTTACTTATGAAAGCATGACATGAGGATTTTACACATAAGGCGAATGACTTATTATTCTTAATACGGACTTGTATTAATTGTGAGCGGTTTTTCAAGTAATGGATAAGAAGATTACTTAGGATTAAAACCGTCCTTCCTTATTTTTGGATTTTACATTTCTTATATTTCACACTTTAATAATGACAAATTTGCTCACAAGCAATTTGCTCAAATAATAACCGGTTCCACATTTAATTGTCATGAATAAGTTGATGCACTTTTTACTTGTGAATGCAATGATTCCATTTACTAGCTTGGTATGGGGAAAGTGAAACTTGAGGGTGATAAGTGTCCATGGTACCCAAGCCCTAATCCAAGTCATTGAATTCTTTATGAGTTATTTCCATCAAAACCATTTCAAGAAAAATCAAAAAGATATAGATAGAATTGTATTTTAATCCATTGCATTGTTAAAAGTCAAAATCATGCATCATTTAGTTTAGAGTAGTGTAGATGCATCTCATATGGCCAAGGTGGATTAATTATGAGGGAAATGTAAATTTTTTAAGCCTTGAAAGATAATATTGCATGAGGACATGGCAATGCTCAAGTGTAGGGGAATTTGATATGAGCTTAAACTCATATCCTTTTATCAACAAATAACCCTAAAACACGAAGCAAAATACCCTTTTATATTGTAAAAAGCAGTGTTATGTGGTATGTTTGTGTTTGTGTGATCTTATGTAGGTAAAAGGATACAATTTCAAGCAAACAAGGAAAAACCAAGCTAAAATGGATGAAAAAGACAAGGAAGGATCACAAGTGACAAGTTTTCAAAGCTCAAGGACCTATCTTGACAAGTCTTGAAAGTTGAGGGACTTAAAGTGCAAATACTGCAAAGTCAAGATCCAAGTCAAACCTGGTCAAACTACAAAGTCAATCAAGTCAAAGGGCCATTTTTGTTGAAGAATGAAAGTTGAAGGGCCAAAATTGTCAAAGGAATGAAGTTTCTAGCCTTAAAGAGAAATCTGCCAAGTTAAGGGACCTAAATTGCCAAGTTTGGAAAGTATTGCAAGTTGAATCCATGTGCAAAGGCTTTTAACCAATCAGAAACAAGGAAACATGTCACACGGATCAAGTAATTAATATCCACTCAAGCCGCCACATTTAATAACCAGATCATAACAGTGTAATCCATGTGACACTTTTTCCACCAATTAAAAGCCTCCACGTGTCTCTCTCTTTCACCAAAATATTTTCCAGGATCGCGTTTTTGATAGAATGAATTTCAGAAGAAGATCAAAACATCAAAGTTGCTCGTTTTGAAGAGACGAATCCAATGGTGCTACTTAATTAACATATAATTCATTGGATCAAAAACCCCCAAATGAGTTCATCACCTTCAAAGTGGGAATGCAGAATTCTTCCACGTGTCAAGCAATGATTGGCCTGAACACGTCACATCTCCAACAAACTCTCAATTCTAGCCTATAAATACACAACTTGTTCTTCATTTTCAGAAGTAGTTAATTTTCAGAAAACACCTAGTTCTCTCAATTTCATTTTTCTTCTTTTCCCTCCTTTTCACCTAACAACTCAAGAGACTGACAACCTCTTGAGTTTGTTAGTTAGTTAGAACCCTTGTAACTACCTTTGTAACAGAATTCATCAATAAAATTTCAAATTCTAGTTTTCCCGCCAAAACTTGTTCTTCAATTCCTGCTACTTACTTGCTGTAATTGGATTCCATTGTTGCTGTTTGAAGTTTGTTATGATCATACATTGATCATAACTAGCTTTGTTGAAGATTTGTTGCTGTTTGATCAAAAATTCAGTCCTTTCCATTGTTCTTGAAGTTTTTCATGGCAGAATGATGATTGTAGCTGTTTTGGTGATTGATTTGAGTTGATAGCTAGTGATAGGTGGTGGTATCACTAGGGCAAGAGAGCTCAGCGCTCCTCTTCTACCCAAAGGTTCACTACAAAAGGTTTCTGAGTTTCTGATTTAGGTTCCTCTAAAAAGTTCTTGCATGCTAAATTCCTTAGTATAAATTTGATGGCTGCCTGATTCTAATTGCTAAGTAGTTGTTGATTGTGTGATGTTAGTGTTTTGTAGCTTGGTCTTGTGCTTTTGAGTTCAGTCTTATAGATTTGAGCTCATTTTCAGTAACTTTTTAGTCATTTAGCTTAATTGAGTTCTAGTTGTTGTAAGTGTGTGATTTCAGTTTCATTAGCCTTCATTTGGATCACTTAAACTAGTTTGCTAATGCTCTTTACTCAGCCTTAATCAGAACTAAATAATCCTTTGTAAAAGTTTGATCATAATCTGATAAGGTGTGTTTGGGACTAGTGGTTAATCAGTATTCAAGTATTGTTAATTGGATTTTAAGTGATCATTTGTAGTCATTAGAAGTTAACAAGTGTTTTTGAGTCTTTTACAAGTCCATAAGATAGTCAAACAGGCAATTGGTTGATAAAAAGTATGGGTCATACTTGTTTTCAGTTTTAGTTCATAAATTTGCCAATTTCAATTGTTCATTTCTCCTTCATTACTTGTTCAAAATTGCTCAAACCAGTTTCTAGTTAAAGCTTACATCATAATCTTTCAGACTTTAAGAGGAAATCCTACAGTTTTCAGAAATAAGCAAGAAATCAGCTTATTAGTTAAGACCTGAGCAAATTGCATTCTCTGATATAAGTGGTTGACTGTTTTGCTAGATCTCACAATCCACTTCATAAAAGTCCTTATTTTCTTTCACAAATCTGATCAGTAAGTGTTGAATATCAAGTTTTGAGATTTTGAGCTTTTTCATAAATCTGGTCAACTTTTGGTCAACATAAGCTCATTTGAGCTTATTTTCAGATTTCTAGCTTATTAGTGGATGAAAATTGTTCTAGTTTGATTTCCCCTACTTTAAATCAAGTGCTTATTCATTTTCTTTACAAAAATCAAGTTGTGGATGTCTGGATTATGCTATAGCTTATTTTGAGCTTATTGATAAGCTCTCTTTTGCTTATTTTGGACTTTTAGACGTTTTCCTTAAACACACGTTTCTATTATTGGATTTGAAGTAGTTTGCAATTTGTTTCAGTTTAATTGGTTGAGAAATAAGCTCAAACGAACTTAATCTTTCATTAAGCCCGTTTTTACTTAAAAAGTTTGGAAATTTGCATTTTAGTCCCTGGATTTCAATTAAGTGTTTAAACCTAGCTTAATTGCCTAATTTTGTGGTAATTGCAGAACTTAGTCCCTGGAATTTGTTAGTTTGTTTAATTTCAGTTTTAGAAGTTTGTTAGTTTGTTAAATTTGGTTAGTTTGTTAGAATTTTTACAAGTCTAGTCCTTTTAGTTAACTGAATTTCATTTTTAGTCCTTTTAACTTTTAGAATTTACATTTCAAGCATTTATATTTCATAGAAATTACATTCTTAGTCCTTATAGTTTTATATTTTGCACTTTAACATTTTTACTTGAATAAAATTTGGATTTTGCAATTTGTTTTACGTATAAGTAGGGTTTATATTTTTCATTTTTACTTAGTGTTGTTTGAATTAGCAATAGATTACCAAGCAAGCTTGAACAACCAAAAACAATTAAAAATTTGATATTGATTGGACTTTCTATTAGTTAAGAACTGAGAAAACGAACTTGCATCTATTAGTTAAGAACTGAGAAAACGAACTTGCATTATACACATTTCACCCTTGCACAAGACTTAGATGAGCTGGATCATGAATCCCTTCTGGAGCAGTTTGATGTGTCGTCTGCGCATCAAGTGACGGTGGGTGCCGCTCTAAGACGCCGCCTGATCAAGGCCCTGGCGAATGTGAAGCGGGCCGACAAAAGGATAGCTCATCGGGAGGCAATGGTTGTGAAGAATGAGAAGACCATTGCGTCATTTCAATCGGCGCTGGTGACGGCCGAGGCTACAGTGAAAGAGCAAGCTCATCATGCCGACATCCGAGAAAAGCGCATTGCCGAGCTCGAAGCCCTTGTAGCCGCATCGAATGAGAAGGTATGCTTTCGAAAATTTTATACATATACTCTTTCCTTGATTTTTTATTCGACCCAAGAAAAAGAATATATTATCCTTGTGATAACTCGAAGTTCCATATGCAGGTGTCCGTGGCCGAAGCTTCCACCAAGGCCGTAACCGTACAAACCTTCAACATCGCCCAAGAGCGCGATGCGCTGAAGGATGAGCTAACACAAGTGCGGGCCAAGTTGGAAGAGCAAACTGCAACGGCGGAGGAGGAACTGAGCAAGATGGCCACAAGTTGTGCTGAAAGACTGTGTCCTCCCTTGCTATCCGCCATAGCTAGACGCAGGTGGATGATTGGGCAAGGAATGCGCCTCGCCGTAAGCAAGGCCATGGAAGCTCCGCACCTACTACAAGCATTCGTCGGGGTCGTGTCGGATGGAATCGACCGTGGTAGGCATGAGGGTTTGGTCAAGGCTGCGGAATTGATAGGTAAGAACAAAGACATCATGCAGCATCCCTACCATAATCCCTTAGCTGCGGACAATATGACCGCGTCGATGAATGCACTGGCGGAAATCCAACACCCTCTTCTAGATGAACTCGAGGCGCTTAAGGATGCTCCGAACGAGGCGGTAATATCCAAGCTTACTGCGGATTCCATCCCCTTGACCCTGCCTACTTATGACTCCACATCGAAAGTGATGAAAGGTGAAAAGCTGCTTGCGGAGGCATTGGATGCGACTGCGGTCAAGGCACAGGATGGAAAGGACGCTCGCGGGGAGGCCCTCCGTGCTCTGATCGAAGAAGGAAAGAAAGACATAGGGGAATTCCTACATCCCTTGTAATTTATCTTGTAAACATTTGTAACTTTTATTCGTCCGTGCATGTACACGGCTAAGACTGATATGGTAGATAACTGTCTTTTGTTTGTAGGTCCGTGATAACCACGACCATTTTGTTATTTATTGGGAAACTTGTGTATTTTTATTTTGTTAAATATCGCATACCGATACTGCATGACATGTCACGTCTTACACAAAAAGGAAAATACATTCAAGTCTATAATTTACTAGACATGCGACGTGCGTCTTTACTATGCAAAGCACTACGTGAGTACGACATACGGAAACTTATCACAACGTCTTGTGAGTAAGGTGTCTAGTAAGGATACATGATCCGCGCCGCTGGGGTTGCATCCCTTTTACGCGGCAAGTTGAATTAGTAGGTTCACCTAATCCTCTTACCCCGCCTGGAGGCGTATAGTACATGTACGGTGATTGAATGAATGCATATGAATGAAACATGGCATATTATAATAATAACCAAAATTCATATGACTAACAAAATCCTAAGAAATAATTTGCACAAAACAAGCCGTGGAGCTAGCTAGGCACCACGACATTTCATTAGAACGTTTACATTTTTTGTTTGAACAAGAATGATAAGTCCTAAAAAACAAAAAAGGAACCTAGACAAAACATAAGAATCAAAATAGATAGAGTGCATGGATCTTCATTAAAGCCACATATAGCGAAGTACCCATGCGGAAGCCGTAGCTTTCAAAGATAGCACCTTTTGAGATTGGAGATGTTCCATGTGCGCTCCAGGTCACGGCCATCCATGTCACGTAACTTGTACGCGCCTCGTCCCAAGGCTTCCGTGACCTCATACGGTCCTTCCCACTTAGGGTCCAGCTTTCCTGTATTCTCCGCTCGACTTGCTTCGTTAGCACGATAGACATAGTCTCCCGGTCGAAAAGAAACACCTTTAACCTTGGCTTCATAATAAGCCTTCATTTTAGCCTTGGACTTAGCCTCATTGATGGCTGCTATCTCCCTTTTTTCTGCCAACAGATCCAGGTTGATTCCCAACTGCTCGTCGTTCGTGGCGACATTAACCTCCGCCGTACGAATGGTAGGCATTCCTATTTCTGCTGGTATAATAGCTTCAGTGCCGTAGGCCAATGCAAATGGAGTATCTCCGTTGGCTGTTTTGATCATAGTCCTATGTGCCCATAGAACATGTGGTAGCTCATCGACCCATTTGGCACTTCGTTCATCCAGACGTGCCTTGATGCCGTTTCCCAAGCTTCTATTTGCTCGTTCCACAAGGCCATTTGTCTGCGGATGCTTAACAGACGCGAAGCGCCGTTTGATATTCATTGATGCACACCAGTCCTTGAATGGATTATCCGCGAACTGTTTACCGTTGTCCGAGATGATTTCTCCTGGTAAGCCAAAACGGCACACAATGTTCTCCCAAACAAACTTTTTAACTTGTTTGCCCGTGATGGATTTGACTGCCTTGGCCTCTATTCATTGTGTGAAGTAGTCTATCGCGACAATCAAGAACTTAACTCCCCCCGCAGCTACAGGAAATGGTCCTGCGATGTCGATTCCCCACTTATAGAATGGCCATGGGGATGTAATAGGTCTAAGCTCCTGCTGCGGGTGTCGCGACACTGGTCTATGAACTTGGCAATCACTACACCTACGAATCATGTCGCGTGCGTCCCTATGCATGGTAGGCCAATAATATCATGTACGTAGGGCTCGAGCTACCACGGATCGTGGACCTACATGCATGCCGCATAACCCTTCATGTATCTCACTGATTACATAAGTGGCCTGACGTGGTCCAACACACCGCAACCACGGCTGCAAGAAAGAACGCTTATAAAGGATACCTTCTCGAAGTTTGAAGTGTTGCGACTTCCTTCTGATGCGCCGCGCCGCTTTTTCATCGTCCGGAAGGGTTTCACTAGTCAAATAGTTGATGATCGGGGTCATCCATGTAGGTCCATCCTCCTCAACTATAGTAGCGACCTCCCCTTCTGTTATAGATTTTTCCTTGAGTATTTCCACCAAGACTTGCTTGGACAAGTGGGCGACGCTTGTAGATGCGATCTTGCTAAGAGCGTCCGCCTTCTTGTTCTCACCTCTTGGCACCTGCTTGATGGAAAACTTGCCGAAAGCCGCGATGAGTGACTTGACTTTCTCCAAGTATCGGACCATGTTGTTCTCCTTAGCCACATATCCACCTAGAATGTGGTTCGCGACAAGCCGTGAGTCCACGTAGGCCTCAAGGTTGCGGACTCCCATTCTAGCGGCGATTTTTAAACCCGCAATTAATGCTTCATATTCCGCTTCGTTGTTGGTGGCTGTGAACTCAAAACGGAGGGCATACGTAAACTCCATTCCTTCCGGATTTGTGAGGATGAGACCAGCTCCTGACCCATCCGTACACGAGGATCCGTCCGTAAATAACACCCATGGTTCTGTTTGAGTCTCGTCTTGTTTAACGATTGGTCCTTCCTCATCCGTCTTCTCTATCAAGAAATCTGCCAAGATCTAGCCTTTAACAGCCGTCCTTGGCCTATAAGATATATTATGCTCCCCCAATAGAATGCTCCATTTTTGTAGCCTTCCTGCCACATCCGGTCTAGAGATGACTTGCTTTATTGGTTGGTCCGTAATGACTACAATTGGGTGCGCCTGAAAGTATCGGCGCAACCGCTTTGTAGCAAATACTAGTGCCAAAACCAATTTTTCCATAGAGGAGTAATTCAACTCCGGCCCTTGTAATGTTCTACTTATGAAGTAGACCGCAGTTTGTACCGTATCCTTATCCGTCATGAGTACCGCACTTATTGCTCCATGTCTGGCTGAGAGATACATAATGAGTTCCTCCTTTGGCCGGGGAGCTACTAGCATAGGGAGAGATGCAAGGTGCTGCTTGAGTTGGCCAAAGGCTTCCTCGGCTTCCTTTGTCCACCGGAAGTCTCCCTTCCTAATGAACTTCTTGAGTGTCTTAAATAGGGGTAATGACTTCTCTGCGGACTTTGACAGGAACCTATTTAGCCCGGCCAGCTTCCCATTTAAGGATTGCACCTCCTTCCGTGTCTGAGGGGATGGCAGCTGTATTACTGCGTCTGTTTTTTCTGGACAAGGTTTGATGCCATTTGGATCAATCATATATCCAAGGAACATTCCCTCCCTTGCCCCAAACGTGCATTTCTTTGGATTTCGCTTCATATTAATCCTCCTCAGTGTGTCGAATGTCTCTTGGACATCCCGGAGAAGTGTATCCTCCGTATGACTTTTTATGACTAAGTCATCCACATAGACTTCCAGGTTGCGACCTATCTGTGATTCAAAGGCTTTGTCCACGAGCCGCTGGTATGTAGCACCGGCGTTCTTTAGTCCAAACGGCATTTTCGTATAACAATATACGCCTTGACTAGTATGGAACGCCGTCTTTTTTGCGTCCTCCTCCGCCATCTGGATCTGGTGGTATCCTTTATATGCGTCTAGGAAGCACTTAAAGGGATATCCACATAGGGATTCCACCTTCCAGTCAATCTCCGGTAACGGGTAACAATCCTGTGGACAGGCTTTGTTCAGATCCGTGAAATCCACACACATGCGCCAACTTCCGTCATGTTTTTTGACCATGACCGGATTGGATAACCACTCGTGGTAGTATACCTCGCGCATGATACCTGCGTCCACTAGTTTCTGTACTTCCTCCAATATCACTTGGCTGCGCTCAGGTGCCTGGCCGCGCTTCTTTTGCTTGACGGGTTGGTACCCCTGGCGGATTTGGAGCTTGTGTTCTGCTATCGCGCGTGGTACGCCTGTCATATGCTTTGGCTCCCATGCGAATATATCTAGATTTGCACTTAAAAGAGAGCACATGGCCCTTTTGCCGCTATCCGAGAGCGCCCCCCTTATGGATACCTCCTGTTCCGGATAGTCAGGATGGATTGCCACCCTCCAATTGGGAGGTGGTGACCCATCCTTGGGTGGAACAGGTGGAGCCGGTGTTGTCACAGTATGACACTCGGATGCTGGTACGATTGTGTTGTAAATGGTGACGATTCCTCCCTCAACAGGGAACTTGATCATTCCGTGTGCCGTGGAAGGTACCGGCCGTATAGCCAGAATACCTGGTCTGCCTATGATCCCATTGTACGGAGAATGTGAGCGTATCACCATGAAGTTCATCCACGGCGTAGTGGAGTGTTCCTCATTCCCAATGGTTACAAGCAGACGCAGTTGCCCTATCGGCCAGATGGTGTCTCCACTAAAGCCAGTGAGCGGCGCCGTGGCCGGTACTAATTGGCTTCTTATTTCTGGCCGAAACTGCACAAAACAGTGTTCATACAGTACTTCTGCTGATGACCCTCCATCCACATACATGCGACGAACATTGTGTGTTCCAATCCTTATCTCAATAGTGAGAGGCGCATCAATCACATCGCTTGCTGTAATGGGAGGGAATGAGATTTCCCTGCCGCGTGAAATTTTTTGGCCAATTCTCTGCCTCGTGCGGCGTTGTTTGGATTGGATCATGTATATGGTCGAAGGTTTTTCCTTTTGGGGATCCTTCTTGTCATACTTCTTGTTGTCTTTTCCATCCTTCCAATCCTTAACCAAATGCTTTAGTTTACCTGATTTGATCAGTGACTCAATGTGCTTCTTGAGTTGGATACACTCCTCCGTGCCATGGCCCTTGTCATTATGGAACTCGCAGAAGCGATTTCCTTGCCGACGGTCCGACGGAGTTGTCATTAGGGGAGGCCTCGGAAAATTTGCCCCTTCCGTCAGCAAGATCTCCCGGTAGGACATCTTTAGGGGGGTAAACTTATCGTCCGGCCGTCCTCCTTTGTTTTGGCTCTTATAGTATGAGCCCCTGCTATTGTTGTGATTGCTTTGACCGCCCGATTGCCTCCTGGACTGGTCGTTTGATCGGTAGCCGTTTCCTTTTGAAGGGTAAGCCGCGGCAACCGCCGTTTCTCCTTCTATGAAGTTTCTGACCCTTTCCATGAGGTCATCATATCTCTCCGGACGCTTGTCATTGAGACGCCTGATCAATTCCCTGTCTGTTATGGCGTGCATGTAGTCAGAGATTTTCAGGAGTTCCGGCATTGTCTTTGTGCGTGTGCACTCGTCATTGAAGCGTTCAGTGAAGGCTTCTGTGGACTCCCCCGGCCGTTGTTTGACAGTTGCCAATAAGACCGGATCCCTATTATACTTCTTCCACTGAGTATAATTATTCTTGAACGCAGTGCGTAGTTCCGTGAAGCTATCAATGCTTCGTGGAGGGAGTCCCTCAAACCAGTCACGGGCATTGCCGATCAAGGTTGAATTGAACATTTGGCACCATATAGGCATGGGCCATCGCTCAATTTTAGCCTGCGTGTCAAATATTTTGAGGTGATCATCCGGATCACCAGTTCCATCATAGGTCTTGACACACGCCGACATGCGACGTTTTGTGTCCTCGGAGTAGTTCCGTATACGGAGACTAAAAGGATCTTCCCTGGGATCCGCCCATGGACGGGTGAGCCTAGGGTCTTCCTACGGGTCACACCACGGACGGGAAAGATCCTCCGCTTCTGCCTCTCGATAATAAGGGACACCATAATAATCATCATTATTTGGTGGTGGTGGAGGGGTACGCCTAGGTCGGTGACGCTTGGGCGGATGGTCATCCGAGTCCTCTCCTGATGGATCTGGAGAAGGAGGCGGTGCCCCATCTCTTGGGTGAGGGCCGCTCTTTTGAGAAGAGCCGGGAGCCTTCTTCCCAGTGTTCATCCTATCCCACACACTTGTGCGGCGAGCGGCTCTTGTTAGTTCTCGGTCTGGTCGCTTGGGTGAACCGTCAGACTTCTCTCCCCCCCTCTCGCGACTGCGTTAGTTCCTCTATGAGGCGATCTCTTATGCGCTCGAACACATTCCTAGGTTGAGGAGTTTCCTCGAAGATGCTCTGCTCCTGAGGCCGAGTCTTCCTTTTCCTCTGATTTTGGGAAGAGGTGATTGGTCCGGTATTGCCAAAGTTGAGTGTAGATTGGAGGTTTCTCCCTAGATTCAACCTTGATGCAATCCCTGGGACGATCCTATCAAAGTTCTGCGTGAGAACTCGAGTGAGATCCTCCTCGCTGAGTGGTTGGACTTCTACTTCCTCCTCAATCGATGGTCTGCGCGGCTCCTTGTTGGGGGGATTGGGCGCGCTCCCTGGATCAGGGTTGTCCAGGGTTGAAGTAGGTGGGGGAGTTATGGAGATCGTGCTCGTCACCCCCATGGACTGAAAACCACCGCGGTTACTTGGTCCGCCCGCTGGGCGGCTAGGGGATTGATTTGGGATGAGTATCCCTTCCCCTTGGGACTTCCGATTTCCAGGATTCGTGTTCCTGGGATTAGCTTGGGGATGCCCCTTCATCATTGGGAATTCAAGATGAGATTTCTCTCTAGCTTAGTGTAATGGGTCCCACGGATGGCGCCAACTTGTTGATGCAAAAGTTGGGTGATCCTTGCTAGACCCGAATTAGGCTTAATTCAGGTTGGCTGGGCTCCGGCTCCTACACCAAGTGAACTGTATGGTTGGGATCCTGCACACTAAACAGCACGCGTTAGACTTACCGTGGGAATGTTTCCCACGATTAGACTCCGGCGTGAGAGTAAGTATCGGTTTAGGGTTTTTGAGAATCGAGTGAGTTGAGAGTATATCACGTAATACCTTTGTGGAACCCTTGGGGGTTCCTTTTATAGGCAGTGAAACCCTAATGGGCTGTCACTGATACTTCGGCCCCAAGGAAAGGATAAGTACCAGAATTAGATTGATTGTTATCTCCTAATTATGGTGAATGAATATCCTCTTCTTTGGGGTAAATCCTATTCATAGACAGAATATGATTCTGTCTAACCCTGTACCGGCCGTGGCGGGCCATGGGCCGCACACGTGTGTGCGGTTACTGTTCATCCAAGCCCATAATCTTAAATGACATTATTCCCACCCATCTGTGATGGGCCGGATACGGGTATTACCCGTGGGCCGAGTTCCTGACCCGGCTGGGGACTATACGTCATCAATAGAGTTTTTCAAAACAAGTCATGCATAGAAAGCTAAGGGAGAACTGTCATACACCACGAGGATGGAAACCAATGATGTAACTGTAAAGTCAAAACCGATAGTTAAGTAGGTCAAGTTTCAAAAATCCCAACATAAATAAATGATCCAACTATCGCGTATTTGCTTAGCAGAGTAAAACCGTGGGTTGAGGTATAATGTATACACAAATAACATATTTGCAATTTGTTATATCTATTTTACATTGTCTTTGAATGGATGAAACTTTTTATTGTAGGAAACTTCTCGACGTACTAGGTCTATGGACATAGTGTGGTGTACAGATGATATCAAGCGATTTTATTACTCAAGGAGTAAATATTAAAAGTAAATTTCCATGGAGCAATGAATTCACTGTAGATATCAACTTTTGGCGAGCCATTTTTTGCTTAGACCGTAGTCGTCTTGGTTGGCTAACTGAAGAGGTATGTCTTTAAAGCATGCACAAGTTTATTTGCATACGGTATTGGTATTTACTTTAGCATGTTTCTTTTAACAACACATAGACTTGTGGGTCGACTATTGTGGCACATTATACCTAAGAAAGCAAATTGGGCCATCGTTAGTTGCTACTTTGTTCAGCTTCAACTCTAGAACGGCATGCCCATGTTTTATGATAATGGTCAACGTTATTGTATACCATGGACTGATGTTGAACAGGTAATAGTTAAAAACTCCATTAAATAATTTGATATCCGTTATGTTATAGAAGTTGTTGATACACAGTCTATTTAATCCGTTTTAGGTATATATACCAATCAACAAAACACAGCAACATTGGTGTGTTGGCCAGTTTAATATCCGGTTTGGGTTAGTTACTTTTTACGACTCGGGATGAACTTATGATTATGATTTTCGGCCTTGGTATGTCCGTGTCCGCGAGTGCTTAAAGGTAAACAAAAATTCTGTTTATATTCATCCAATCATTATATTTAAAGTTTGAAAGTATAGTGCTACGTTTTGACATTAGTTTCATACTAACCCAACCCATACTTTTTTTATTTGTATAATCTTTAGTTATAATAAACATACATTTAGTTACAATGTAACTAGATACAACTACACACCTTAGCTGGCCTATCGTCATTTACCATAACATTGGGTTAATAAATTAGAGTAAAAAATTTAAGTGACTGAAATAACTTTGACCATCTTCTTACCTTTTTAGCATTATGGCATCCTTTCTAATCAAATTAGTTGTGGTTGTCTTATGTCTGCAACTCTATAATGGCCACTTGAAGCTTAGTCAACACTCTTTCCCTTTGGAGTAAAAATATTATATTCAAAATTTTGGCCTATAAATAAGTTACCCCATACTCTGTTTTCATATCACCACTACTTTTCCATCATAATCCATCTACACACACACACTTCCTTACTTCAATCCACAACAATGTCTAGACTAAACCAGTTGGCTGTCGATGATAACTCATTGTATTTGAAAGACATGATGATCAAGCTTTTTGAAATGGATAATGAAAAGGACTTTAAGCTTATTAGTGACACTTATGAGATGTGCAATGCTCTGAATGCCCGTTCTAAGGTTAGGCGTAAGCAGCTGGTGGAGTTGCAAATGCTTGATCCATGAACTCTCCTTCTATCTGATTCAATCAAAGTTCTTGCTGACCTTCAGAATGAGGAACTCGAGAAAGCAAGGCAGCTGATGAAGCTAGTTCTTGAAACCCAAATCATGGTTCTAAAAAAATATTCATTGCTCACTTACACCGCCAGTGATGCATTTGTGAAGGGCAGCTCTTGGTGCTCACTACAATATTCTGTCAAAACCAGTTTAATGTCTTTTGGTAACTAGATTATGGAAGGGTGGTTTAGCTTTTGGTTCTTAGCATTTTCTCAACCTGAACACCTTGTTTAGTATTTGGTCTGTCGAGTCTTATGTTTGTTAGTCTTATTAGAATGTGAATGTAATCGTTGCGTTTATGTTAGAATGTGAATGGAATCGTCCCTTTTGTGTTAATGGAATCTGGTTAGTGTTAAACATAAATGTTATTTTCTTATATCTTTTTATATTGTTTATAGGTTAACCTCCCTATAGTACTAGGACGTGCCAATGTTTTTAATAAGCAAGGCATTGATTCAACCAAATACACTATAACGTTTAAACTTGGAGAAAATGTCCCTAAACAAGGTGGTATATTTGGGGATTGTGGTGTTTGGGCGTGTATAAACTTATACCTTTTGTCACATGGTGTATCTTTGGAAGTGGATGACCCCGTTAACTTTGCTTTGGCATATCGCGAGCAGATGTTGCGGTTCTTCTTCGAACATAAATTCTAGTTAAGAAACATTAGTTGTAATCCTTAATCTTCCTTTTATATGTTTATATCCATTTTATTTCTGGACACATTTTTGTGCTTATGATACTTGACGAGTTTAAACGTTACTTATTGGAGCTAATGATAATTTAGAATAACACATAACAAGTGTATCCCTTATAAATACAAAGTGTATCCTCATAGAAAAGCGGTTCCTTAGGTGGGATTTTCTTTGTCAGTCCTAAGATGGGCAATTTATTTGGTTGCTTCCTGGCTTGGTATTTTGTTTTTGGAGGCAAATTTCCATATTTGAATTCTTTACAGGGAGGAATTCGTTTATAAAAATATCCAGGCTTAGGTTTTGATTTATATACTTCTCCGGTTATCTCTAGCATAGTGGGAATATCAGTCGATATTTCTGATGATATGTTCATCGGTTCATCTAAAATGATATATACAATGGACATGATTCAACAAAAAGTCAATTGATTTGATCTAACTAAGGTCAAGTTCTAAGAAATCTACTAAGGGATTCATTCAATGTTATAAATGAATATAGGATGAATATAAGACAAATGAACACTTAATTGATCAAAAATAAAATATAATTTCATTATGGATAACATACCTTTTATGTTCATCAGTGCATCTGACATCGTTTATTACCAGAAAATGGGTACAAAATGACGGTTTGTATTGGGCCACAATTGTAGAACAGGCCCAGTAAACAATTTAGTGTATTCAAAATCTTTCCAAAACCCATTATGTTAACCTAAATACATAAAACGTACTTTCATACAATTAAGTAAGTGATTATGGCAAGTACAATTAGATAAGGTTATTGTTTGATTACAAAATCACACATAGTAGAACTACACACACTACAACCATGGAAGATTTACCTAATTATCAAGAAGAACTTAGCAGAGCGGTCGACTGTACTAACCTGGTGTTTTCTTACTTTTATAGGTACGTTATATTTGCATGTTCAATATTTGCATTACTTTTAATACTAGTTTGCATTTTCAATTAATTTTATTAATCGTTATTGTTAACTAAGAAGTACCTTCCATTTACAGGACTAATGAATCCCCCAAAAAGTATTGTGTATTTGAAATCAACCACAGTGGTGTGTTTAATGATTACCCTTTAAGGTATGATTATGGGCGAAAGTTACCACTTAAGTTAGCCAAGTACAATAGGATAAGTTTTTCTAGATTGCTTGATGTCTGTTCCTACAAACTAGAATGTGCTATTTTGGGGTTGTTTTACTGCATTCCCTGAAAATATCTAGCTAATGGTTTGAAGGTAATTGATTGTGATGCTCAAGTAGACGAAATGTATGACATGGGTGAGAAATATAGACTGATTGAAATGTACATGTTGATCCCAAACTTAGATCGATTAAGCTTTGTGTATACGAGATTAGATCAAGTACTACACGTAGAGAAACCTTTGCTTATGAATAAAGTAACAAAGTGTTATGCGGAATTAACACTTGATCTAAAACACAATGATGTTAAACAAACTTTCACTTGTATTAGAATAATCGTACTTGGTTACAATGAAAGGGTTTAACAATCGAAAACTTATGAAAACTAATATTAAACATTAACCTAAAAGATCTTCTTTTATAGAACAAGAAGTCTTGTACAATAAGCTACGAATCAACTATTCTAGGTAAAGATAAACATAGAAAATACATTGTCGTCTCTATCCTTACTAGAAGTAATCTAGAATATAATATACGTGTAGCTCACATCTTCCATCAGTGCTTGTCTTCAATCTGTCAACGCTTGACTTTATCTTGTCAACGCTTATGCTGTCAGCGCTCACTTTGCTCTTGTCAACGCTTAAGTTGTTCTTGTCAGCGTTCAAGTGTTCTGGCCTAAATTTATTCCCAACAATCCTCCCCTAAACTTGATATCCACTCTTATGATCAAGTTTCTGAATAAAAAATAAGAACTTGGAGGAGTCTGACAAACCTTATCATATTGGTAATAAACAAATCTGATCAAATTCTTTGCCACGTCACTTGTATAGTCTATCTCCAACTGGGTGTCCTTCATCTTCTCCAAAACAGCCTTGGATATGAAATACTGAGCATCTACAAGTAAATACTCAGCAAACTTTGTAGAACTCAAATGGTATACACCTGCAGCTGAATATAACCTCCATTGAAGACCACTGAGGTCATCTTCAAGATCCTTCCATATTTCAGGATCTTCTTCTTTTGTCCCACACATTCTTTTGAATGTGGTCCAAAGTTTTATTCCATTGGCTGAAGTTGGTGCTTCAGCCTCATACTTGGTCTCTAGCAACCTCCAAAGGTCTACCAAGTCTTCTCTGTCACAACTTGCAAATAAAGATATGAGAGTGGTAAAAGTGTGTACCTCCTTGCCAAATCTTCCAATTTTCCAGAATCCACATTCATCTTCCTCATAACTTACAATTGGATTCCTGGAATCTAGTGGTAACACATGCACCATATCTGAAGCTTCTAATGGGGAGAGCTTGAGGCTCTTTCTAATGATTGCTTCACTTGGATATAGTTGATTCATATCTTTTGGAAACTCAAGAATAAATCCCTTCTTTAGTGGTCTAGGAACTATCATAGCTTTCTTGATTGCCATCTCTTCTGCAAGTTGCTCCTTTCTTTCATCTGAAAGAAGTCTGAAAGTGTTCTCTTCTTGCACTTTCACCCAAATAGGATAAGCCCTATGTTCCAACTCATCAAATGTCAAAGCCTTCAGCTTCTGATGTGTCCATCCAACTCCATGACATTTGAGCAACATAAAATAGAGCTTTCTTCTATCCCTTTTCAATTCAGAGAGAATGTTGCTTGCCTTGTATTTCAACATCACCTTACAATCCTTCTGAACTCTAAGAAGAATTTCCAAACCCCATATTTGATCTGAAATGGTCAAGTCTGGATTATCCATACAGCTTTCTTCCCAAGAATTGTACATCTGAACTACCTCTGGCATATCAAAATCAATTTGCAACTTCAAATCTCTCAGCTTTTCCCTAGCAAGCTCATCACCATACTCAAGTCTTTCTGGTTCAACAATCATCACACTTGAATCTGAGCTAGCTCCATCACTTTCTTCTTCAGAAGTCACAACAAATGGTGACTTTTCCTTCTCACCTTGTTCCATCATTTGCTCAGCCAATCTTCTATCAAATTCAACCTAAGCTGCATTCTTTGGAACAATTTCTTCTACCAACTTACCCTTACCCTTATCTGTTGGTTCAATTGTTGGTAGGGTAGATGATAATACCTGAGTAGGAACATCTTTGATGATAGATGATGACTGGAATACATCACCTCCATATGCAGATCTGTCAACGCCCAAATTTCCTCTATCAGCGCCCAAAATACTTCTGTCAGCGTCCAAACTTGTCTTGTCAACGCTCAAATATTTTCCCTCAGCGCCTTGTGTAACCTCCCTCAACATATCTGTAAATGATAAATTTAAATTGGTTGGAGAGATTAAGGACGTATCAAAACCTTTTTGTTCCTTCAATGTAGTAAGAGCTTCAGCAATATCCAATGATTGACCATCTTGACTGCTCTTATCACTCAGATTTCTTTGATCTTCCTCCCCTTTGGAAGACTCCTCCATACCTCCCCTTGAATGAGCACTCTCCAAAACAACAATCCTCTCCCTCAATTCTTTGAGTTCAAGGCCTTGGTTACTGACAATTTGTACTAAGTCTGCATTTTGCTTTTGCAAGCTAATGCAGACAGCCGTCAATTCCAAAAGCGTCATTGGTTCCAGTCTGCCCTCTTCCAAAATGGGAATTTGACCTCCCAAGTCAGGTTCATTGGGCATGGATGAGGACTTAATTATGTTGGGACTGTCTTGACCAGCATCTAAGCCTGTATCAATAACCTCAGCCTCATCCAGGTCACCAGCCACACTTGTGGTGGTGGTTCTCTCTGCTACATGGCTAGGACCACCAGAGGAGAACACTCCAGCAGTCCTTTGGCGTTTAATCAACCTATATTCAGGTGGTGTGGAAGATGGTGTAGAAGAAGATGTAGATGTGGGTTGGTTAAGGGGTGTTTGGGATTGTGATGGTTGGGTGTCAGCGGTGGAAATAGGCATATCAACGCCCACATTAGATGTGTCAGCGTCGAAGGGATTTTGGTCTATTTGCATTTGGTCAGGTGAGGGTAAAGGTTCAGGGATAGGTTCAAGTTGTGGTTGAGGGTCAATATGAGGTTGGGGATCTGGTTGAGGTTGTGCTGCTGCAATAACAACAAGCATAGCTTGGGTTAATGGTAGGTCTCTATGAGGTGGTGAATTCATCTTGGTAAAAATAGCCTTCTTTTGTTCAGGGATCTTATAAAAGTCATTGTGATCCCTTGAACAATATCCTTGAGCATCAAAAACCATTTGCAGAAAACGGGGATAAGCTAAAGTCATTTTTGTCCCCTTGTTTTTACACATTCCTTCAAAAATCATTTTAGACCAATTATAATTTTGCCCTGTTGCAATACACACAATAGCAGTTGCAATGGATCTATTGATCTCATTGTGTGCAGTACATTTGGGACTCAAACATTGAAGGAGAATGTGAATTAGGTACTTCCAGGCTGGGGGAAATTCCTGCTTATGGTACTTATTAAGAGTACCTTCATCAAGAATAGGGTATCCCAAAGCCCTAAGCCCTTGTTCTATTTCAGATATGGGAAGCATGGTTATACCATCAGCATCATGAAGATGCAAGGCATGGCGTACCAAGGCCTCAGTAACCACCCAAGGTCTCCCATGTACAATAGAAGTCAATGTTGTCACTCCATTAACTGTTGAGGAACTGACAGTGTTCCAAAACTGTTTAATGTGTGTGACTGGAATGAGTGGCGCATGAGAAAGAGCATACCTTAATGGGGATGCATTCAAATACTCCACCATCTGAGTGTATTGAGGGAACAAAGTATTATCAGCAACAAGATAAGCAATCATGTTGTGTTGAGACTTGAACCCCAAATCCAATTCTGCTGAGTTAAATCTTGGTGCCATTGATGAAAGCTGTTAATTTGATGTATAAAAGATGAAGGTTGATAAGAGAAAAGTGTTAGAAAAGAATTATAGATACCCTATTTAAAATAGGAGCCAAATTTATAGGAGTGGATGAATGCACGTGATTGGCCCAAAAATAGGCAAAGATTTTCAAAAATCAATCATGAAAATATTGAAAAAGTTTATAAGTTATCTCATGCATTTAATGAAAGTAACAACTCCTAAAATTACGGCTTGAAAATATGTCAAAAAGTAACAACTGGGTAGGTCCCATTGTTTGTCAACGGTCAAATATAACCCATCAACGCCCAACGGCTATAATCTTGTCAACGTTCGCCTAAAGCCATGTCAGCGTCCATTTTGGTCACAACAACGCTTGGAAAAATCTTGTCAGCGTCCAAAAATAAAATTGTTTTAAAAAGTGAAAAATGACCTTAACAAGTAATTTATCCTAGAGAAGATAACCAAAAGCTGATAATTATCATAGGGCGGCAAGCACTGTCCAGTTATGCACACTCGCATAAGCAAGATAGACATAACAGTCCTCTAGTGTCCCTTGCTAACCAAAATTCTTAACAACCAAGTTACCTCATAAAATCCTTGTTACTCCCAGGTAAAACCCATATCAAAAGGATTCCCAAGCCTCCCAACAGACCACAACCAAATCTAGGCCAAAAATGTCTTGGCAGCATGCAAAGTTGATATACTATGCATGCTACAGTGCCTCATGGTTTAGTAAAACTAACCCATACTCACCAGTGGACACAATCTAGAATTGTGATGAGAGTATTCTAAGAATACCCAAGAGTCCTAAAGGTTCCTTAAACCTCCCCTCAAACTATGATACATGAGTTCTCAAAATATATATGAACATTAAAAATTTATGTCAAGATAGGAATATAAATATTCCAACCATCATCCATAAACAAAACATGTCCAAGTAGCTCTTCAAAGATCCATAAGCAACTCTGTATCCAATGGCATAAAGCTGCCATCACCTGTACATTTAGATGAAAACCACAAAACTAACATTTGTTGCTGACAGCGTCCCGACAACACTTAACAGCGTTGAAGGAACTCTTGTCAGCGTTAGACAATAATATCTCTAACAACGGCAAAATAACACTTGACAGCGTTACATTTACCTTTGTCAGTGTTAGCAAGATAAAGTGGAAAATCTAAATCATCACAAAGACCAATAACTATGCATTATCCTGTACATACTTTTACAAAAAGGTTCCAAAACACATATTAAGTGAGATTAACCATTCCAATATTTGTTACCAAATATTGAAATCTTCCAGCATCAAAAGGTTTAGTTAATAAATCAGCCACATTATCTTCTGTGTCTACCCTATCTAGTTGTATTAAACCTTTCTCAAAGCAATCTCTTATAAAATGATGTCTAATTTCTATATGTTTGGTTTTAGAATGATGTACAGGATTTTTAATAATGCATAAAGTACTGTTATTGTCTACAAAAATCTTGGTATGCATAAAATTATACCCATAATCCAACAGCTGGTTCTGAATCCATAAGACTTGTCCACAACAAGCAGCTGCAGCCACATATTCTGCTTCAGTTGTAGAGTTTGCCACCACTGTTTGTTTCTTGCATTGCCAAGATATTAATCTGCTCCCAAGAAATTGGCATCCACCAGTTGTGGATTTCCTATCAAACTTGTCACCACCATAATCACTGTCTGAATATGCAATAAGATCCAATGGAGAATCTTTTGGGTACCATAATCCAAGATCTGGATAACACCTTAAGTACCTAAAAATTCTCTTCACAGCAAAAAGGTGACATTCTTTGGGAGTCACTTGATGGCGTGCACATGCACACACAACAAACATGATGTCAGGTCTTGAGGCTGTAAGATACATCAATGAACCAATCATTGATCTATAGTGCCTAACATCCACATCCTTTCCAGCTCCAATTTTTCCCCAAGGGTGTTGCCTATCCATAGGAGTGGAAGCCTCCTTCTCATGTGGAGAAAAACCATATTTCTTCAAGATTTCAGCCACATACTTGTCTTGGGAGATGAAGATACCATCTTCTTTCTGCTGAACTTGTAAACCTAGAAAGAAGTTCATCTCACCCATTGCACTCATCTTGAATTTATCTGTCATGAGCTTGGAAAATTCCTCACTCATTTTTGGATCAGTAGACCCAAAAATGATGTCATCAACATAGACCTGCACAAGCAACACATGTTTTCCTTTCTTCTTTGTAAACAATGTCTGATCTATGGTGCCCCTCTTGAAACCATTTTCCACCAAGTAGGTGGACAATGTACCATACCATGCTCTTGGGGCTTGATGAAGTCCATACATTGCTTTCTTCACTCTATAAACCTTGTCTGGATTTTCAGGATCTTCAAAACCAGGAGGTTGCATAACGTATACCTCCTCAACAATTGTCCCATAGAGGAAAGCACTCTTCACATCCATTTGGTAAACAGTAAAATTCATACAAGAGGCATAAGCTAGAAAAATTCTTATAGCTTCAATTCTTGCAACTGGTGCAAAAACTTCTTCATAATCAATTCCTTCCTCTTGTGTATATCCCTGAGCTACCAAACGTGCCTTGTTTCTGACCACAATGCCTCTTTCATCTTTCTTGTTCCTAAGAACCCATCTTGTCCCAATTGGTCTCACATATCTAGGACAATCAACCAGCTCCCAAACATCCTGTATAGCAAATTGGTGAAGCTCATCCTGCATTGCTTCCACCCAACTTGGTTCTTTGAGAGCATCAAAAATCTTCTTGGGTTCTTCATGTGACAGAAAACAGGCAAACAAACATGCTTGTACAAGAGGGGTATCAACCTTCTTGTGTATATTGGCAATAAATCCACCAAGACCTTGATGGGATCTTCTTGTCTGAACTGGAGCCATAACATCACCAATGATCTGAGATGTGGGGTGATCCTTAGCTGTGGAAGTGAGAACTCCTCCTTCAAAAAGTCTGGTGTCCTCAACTTCACGCTCCATGTTGCCAATATCTTCTTCCTCAGATTCTTCTTGATCAACAGAAATCCCTTCATGGACATTGGAAGGTCCACCTTGTTCAAAATGGGAAGAGAAAAGCTGTGTAAAGGTGTCTCCAAAGTCTGAACCTTGTTTGTCAGCGTTTGGGCTAACAACACTTGAACTGTTGTTGTCAGCGTTGGAGCCATCAGCGTCTGAATTGGTCGTGTCAGCGCTTGATTTCCCTTTGTCAGCGCCTGAAGAATCATGCATGTTTGTATTTGGTGGTATTTGAACACCACCATTATCTTTCCTTGCAGCAGTAGCAGCAGCATAATACTCATCTGTCCATATAGGAAGTGTAACAAATTCTTGTGTGGGAGATGATTTAACTGCTGGTGGTCCATCCTCCTTAGCAACCTGTATACCTGAAACATTACCAATTCTATTTTCCAAAACACTTGAAGTTACCTTCACAATGTCTGGATCAGTAACAGGCATATAATTTAAAGCTCTAGACAAAGGTTCTAAGTCAAACAACCAATTTGGACCACTCTCAGATCACTAGGTTTACTTTCTAAAAACCTAACATGTACCTTTTCAAGTATACGTTTTTCCTTTTTAATGTAAACCCTATATCCTTTACTCTGCACTGAATAACCCATGAAGTAGCCTTCATCACCTTTTGAATCAAATTTACCTAGGGCCTCACTAGTTTCTAGAACAACTACATGACATCCAAAAGGCTTCAGAAAACCAATATTTGGCTTCCTTCCCCAAAGTAATTCATAAGGTGTCTTATTATGTATCTTGTTGACCAATGCCCTATTTTGAACATAACAAGCTGTGTTAACAGCTTCAGCCCAAAAAGCTATAGGAAAGTGGGCATCAGCCAACATGGTTCTGGCTGCTTCAATAAGGGTCCTATTCTTCCTTTCAGCAACCCCATTTTGCTGTGGGGTTCTAGCTATGCTAAACTGCCTAGTAATCCCTTTCTTGGCACAAAAATCATCTAACAACTGATTTCTAAACTCACCCCCATTGTCACTTCTAATAATTTTGACCTCATTACCATTCTTCTTTTCAATTTGGGTAATGAAATTAATCAGACTTAGGGCAGTTTCACTTTTCTTGGCTAAAAAGAAAGTCCATGTAAACCTGGAATAATCATCAGTAATAACAAAACAATATGATTTACCCTTCAAACTTTCTATATTAGTTGGACCAAAGAGGTCCATATGCAATAAGTGAAGTGGTTTAGAACTAGAGTGCACCTGTTTAGACCTGAATGAGACCTTGTGCTGCTTGCCCTTAAGACATGCAACACAAGAGTGGTCATTGTGGAAAGCCTTTTCAGGCAAACCATCAACTAAACCAAGCCTCACAAGTCTATTGATATTCTTAAAGTTTATGTGCCCTAATCTCCTGTGCCAAAGATTACTTTCATCTACTGAGGCTTTAGCATACAGACATGTCATTTTATTATTTACCTTAATTCCATTAAGATTCACATTATATATGTCTTTATGCCTTGGTGTTCTAAAATCTATGTATTTCTCCTCAGGGAGCTTATAATCTTTGCTTAACACCAAGCACTCAGTATCTGTGAAAAGAACCTTATTTTTGTTATCACACACTTGTGATACACTAAACAAATTATAATCCAGATCTTTTACCAGGAAGACATTCTCAAATCTTAGATTGTTGGTGACAAGGGTTCCTTTTCCAGTGATGGTGCCGTAGCCCCCTCCAAAGTATACCTTATCACCATCTTGAATAGGAGAGAAATTGGTCAGATAGTCTTCCTTTCCTGTCATGTGCCTTGAGCATCCACTATCCCAGTATCCATAATCATTGATCTTCTTCTGAATGCCCTGCACATAAAGAAAACACATTAGTTTTCTTTGGGAACCCAAGCCTTGGAAGACTTGGATTCATTTGGTTGTTCAACAAGAACAGACTTGGTTCTCATAACAACCCCATTTTCATCCCTGTTTGAATGAAATTCCCAGTTAACCCCAATTGGTGTTGACAATGCCTTTGAAATATAATGAAACCTGTTGCATGTCATAGAAACACCAGTAAAATTAGGGTTTTGGTCTTGTTTTGGTCTCCATGTTAAGCTAGTAGAAGCTTTAGACCTATTTCCCTGTGGTTGCAAATACCTAGGTTTAGCAGTGTGTCTGTCAGCGCTGAAATTTCTCTTGTCAGCGCCCCGATTGCTCTTATCAGCGTTGAACCTAGGGTTTGCTACAGGAACCCATTGCCTATTTGACCAAGTGTTTGACTTTTGAAAAGGTCTTAGGCCTTGTGTGTTAGACCCTCTAGAAAAGAATGGGGCTGGTCTAACAACTTGTGAACTTTTGTTCACAAAAGTATTGGGTCTGACAGTGTTTGACCTATGTTGACTTTTGTCAGCGCCGAAATGGTTCCTATCAGCGTTGACATTGGAAGCGTTGACACATTTGTAGGCCAAATGTGAGAAGCTACCACATGTGTAACAAGCTTTTCTAGACATAGTCTTAGGTCTAGAAGCAAAGAAGCCTGTTCCATGATTACTAACTTGGCTTTTTGGTGACCTAGTATTCCTATACATCTCTGCATATTTAACACTAGGTTTTCTAACAGTTTGTGGGCCAAGGTCAACAGCTTTGCCAGTGGTGGGGTGTGTGATCTTAATAGGTTTACGATCAATGGACTCATCAATTGGTATCATGTTTGGTGTGGGCTCATTTGGACTTTCACACAACAACCCTCCCTTAACAAACAAAGTGTGGTTAGCTTTCTTCCACTCTTCTAGGTCAGTCAGCTTTTGCTGATATTCCTCAACTGGGGAAGTCACTCTAGGTGGAGGAATAAACTCCTCCTCTTGGCATTCTGGCAAGCCAGTCCAAGATAAGTCCTTTGATTGGACACCATAGAAATCCCCAGCTGGTGGTGGAACAACAGTATAATTATTCATCCCAATCCCACTCATATCCTTAGAGTCTCTTTGTTTACTAACACACTCTCCTAGGGATTGTGTGGCCTTATCAAATCTCTGGATTTTAAGACTCACATTATCTTTATTTTTGTTAGCCTCCTCTAACTGAGCTATCAAATCAAGATTAACCCTATTTACTATATCTTGAACATCCTTACTCTGATGTAACTCATGTTTTAAGATATTTATTTGATCCTTTAAATCAAACTCCATTTTCTTATACTCAGCTACTGTCTTTTCTGTTTGGGTAAGAGCAATTTGATAGTTAGATACTTTGCATCTTTCAGTACTTGCCTCATCTAATAATTTAACTATCTCTTGTTTTAATTTTTCAGTATTTAAACGACAACCCTTAGAACAGAAAGCATCATCATATACCTCATTATCTGATGAAGAAGAGGAGTGTGCCATGAGAGCATATTCAACATGCTCTTCTTTAACTTCAGCAACCAAAGCTCTGTCCTCTTCCTCATTCTTGGCCATCCAGCTCCAATCCCATTCTCCAACACCATCAATTTGTTGAACAGCAACCATGGCCTTGGGATCTGGGCTCTTAATCATTTGGCTTGAAGGCTTCCCAGCATCAGATCTTCTTGGAGATCTACATTCCCTCATAAAGTGCCCCATCCTATGACAGTTGTAGCATTCAACCTTGGACTTGTCAAATCCAGCAACATCCTTAGCATTAAAGGTCATCTTCTTCTTGAACCTTTTATTGAACCTGTTTGCTCTTAAACTCACAAGAGCCATAGTCCACTTGATGTCCATCTCTTCCAATTGTTCATCACTTATCTGCTCAAGATCTTCATATGTAATCCTTGAATCACTGGGCAAAGAAGCAATGAATGCACACACAATATCTAGATCAAAACCAGCAGGTTTAATTCTATCAGCGCCATGATTGTGTGTGTCAGCGCTTGAGTACAAAGCGTTGACAGGATATGATCCAGCGCTGACAGACTGACATCCAGCGCTGACACCTTGAGATCCAGTGGCTGAATGTCCATAGAAGTTCATGGAATCAAATTGGCCTTCACTTTGTGAAAAGAAGGCCATGTTGCTGCTGGAAGATTTGTTATCACTCTCCAATTGCCATTCATTCTCCAACAGTCTTAGTTTGTTGAAGATGTCATCAAACCTGGAAGTCTTGTGGGTATTATTGACAAGAATGGATCTTGTCTCAATCTTCCATACATCACCAAGGCTTTTGAGAAAAGTAGCATTCAATTCAGGGTCATCAATCTGTTTTCCCATGAAGGAAAGTTGACTTGTGATGTCAAGAAGTCTACTTCTCACACTGCTGAGATTCTCATTAGGTTGAGCTTTAAAGACAGCATACTCATGCAATAGTTGCTTCTTCTTTTCTTCTTTTGTATCAGCATTGCCACCATGTGCTACTTCAAGAGCTTCCCAAAGCTCTTTTGCAGACTCAAAGCGTTTGTACTTGTGCTGATTCTCATGACCTAGGGCATGTTTCAAGATATTCAAGATTTTCATGTCCACCCTCTTCTTGGCTATGTCTTCAACAGCTACAGCTCTCCCATCTTCAGGCTTTTCCACCTTATCAGATTCAGGACAATTAGGAACAGCTGTCCTTGTGGCAATAGCAGCAGTAATCTTTGCTGCTTTATCGAATGTGTTCCCATATTCGATAATTTCCCAAAGAGTGTAGTCATGAATAGCTATGTATTGCTCAAAATTGGACTTCCAAAGCTCAAAGTTCCTGGCATCAAACATGGGAATTTTGATACTAGGGTTTGAAAAGTTGTTTTGTAGCAAAGCAGCAGGTTGATCTGTGCCAGACATGATGTTTTTAGGGTTTTGAGAATTTAGGGTTTTTAGGGTTTGGTGTTTTAGGGTTCTTGCGTTACTTAAAGATCAAAAGTTTCTCAACAAGCTCTGATACCACTTGTTGATCCCAAACTTAGATCGATTAAGCTTTGTGTATACGAGATTAGATCAAGTACTACACGTAGAGAAACCTTTGCTTATGAATAAAGTAACAAAGTGTTATGCGGAATTAACACTTGATCTAAAACACAATGATGTTAAACAAACTTTCACTTGTATTAGAATAATCGTACTTGGTTACAATGAAAGGGTTTAACAATCGAAAACTTATGAAAACTAATATTAAACATTAACCTAAAAGATCTTCTTTTATAGAACAAGAAGTCTTGTACAATAAGCTACGAATCAACTATTCTAGGTAAAGATAAACATAGAAAATACATTGTCGTCTCTATCCTTACTAGAAGTAATCTAGAATATAATATACGTGTAGCTCACATCTTCCATCAGTGCTTGTCTTCAATCTGTCAACGCTTGACTTTATCTTGTCAACGCTTATGCTGTCAGCGCTCACTTTGCTCTTGTCAACGCTTAAGTTGTTCTTGTCAGCGTTCAAGTGTTCTGGCCTAAATTTATTCCCAACAGTACATTGCACATGCTCTAGTTAACTTGGCTGGATACTACTATAAGAACTTGAAGGCCAATTTTGTTGATGCTGTGTATCAACATATGTTACCAATCCATGAAAAAAGGAAAAATCTTGCCACACTCCCATACAAATATGGACATGTAGCGTGGTTGAAGCTAGAATCACGTTTACCTTTTCTAAGAACATCCCCTCTAACCCCTAGGAGAAAATGTATTGAATATCCATGCGAGAATCTTTTTGGTGATTATTTGCATGTTGATAGCGTAGCTGATGACCTCTTCGATGAGGATTGGTACCATGAAGGCATGTCTTTGTCATAACCGATTGATGTAGGAGGGTGCAGCCTAGGTTGTCTAAAATGTTTAGATGATTCAAGTAACGACTTTGCTACTTTACCAAAATTTGAAAATGCAAAGTTTGAAGAGGAAGTCCTGTTAGAACCTAACAGCTCTCTTGTTGGTGCTAGTCAACGTTCACCTCTGGAATTGTTGTTAAGGAAGAAGGTCACTAGTAGGGCTAAGAATAATGGTAGGAGATCGAGTCAGAAGCGGTTAAAGATTATCCGGTTGTGCAAAGGGTATGGAAAAAGAGTATTTGCTGGAACAAGCTCTGGAAGGATGATGGGCTACAACATAGAAAAGGGAATTACAACTGGAGGATGTCCTATCACAAACTGGCCCCGAACCCGTCTCAGGTAAGAATCATTAACAATGTAACGGTTCTTGGAGATTTACCACATCTTTTGTAACCTTATGTATGTTGTGTACAATTAGCTGTATCTAACTAATATTTTGTACTAGGTTGATAAATGTGCACAAACTTATCATTTTGCAGACTGCACTTTGATGTGTATGTTGTGCATGATTTTATCAACCAACTATTATTGTAATAAAATATGAATCTTGATAACGGCAATTGCAGCTACTTATGAAAGTCATCATGATTAGGTCTAAGTAATGTCACAAGGTACATCAAATGAAAACAACACCTTCGAAACATTTTAGTTCAAAATATGATGATGGTGTCTAGTTGTAGGGACAACACACATAAATGTGGTCACCTATTGATTTAAGAATTCAAATGGGGTTAAAAAGTCAGACAAGCTACCTGTAATGATAGTGTTGTTAACTTGTTGAACCATCATGTAGTTGCCTTCATTTTGTTCTTGTGGGTAGTATGCATCTGTAACTTGCGGGTGATAAGGTTCGGCATTACCACTTGGCCCATCAGATGCGTCATACAAGGGCTGTGAAAACATTACATGACTAGCATCTTCGTGGGGTTGCGTCTGTAACATTTGAAATAAAATCAGTTGTATGTTATTTATATATTAACGGAAAATGTTCTTATTGAATAGATAAATACTTACAACATAACTAGGCATTGGTACGTGACAACTTGCTCTGTTGTGACCATTTACACCACATCTACTGCACTTTCCGTTTATTGGTTCTTCACCTTTAGAACGAATTCTATCAGATTTTTTGGTCGACCAGGTTGTTTCTTATGCATTAGTGGTTGCTTAACAATTTGGAAATCCGCAACATCATGGAATTTGTAGTTATTAGCTACGTCGTAAAAGTACCCGGCGTATGTCTCCTTAATGGTTTTGTTCAAAAACCAAGGTTTAGCAAACTGGTTTACATTATTCAAACCCTCTACTCTAGCAACAACACATACATGACCACAGGGTAATCCTGATAGCTACCATTTGCGACATGAACACTCACCTTTATCCAAATCGACAACATGAATTTGATTAGAATCGCGTACTTGATAGATTTTGTATCTGTCTATACCCTTGACTTTCTAAGTTTTACTTTTTCAAAACCTGTCGTGGACCTTTTTAGCAACCCATGGTGTGAGCTCATCATCAGGTGAATCTAGCATAGATGAAGGTGATATTTGTGAGATTATCTGGGTCAAGATGTGTTGTTATATAATAGTTGATAGAAAGTTAACATAGTAAACTAACCTTGGTGCTTAACTCGAAGTTCGTAATACCATAGTTGTAGACGATCTAAAACCAATCCATTAACGCATGTACTGGCAGTTTTCTCACATCCTTTGTTAAAGCATTAATCGACTCAACACTATTGGACGTCATGTAGTTGTATCCATTTGCGGGGCAATATGCCCTGGACCAATTTCCGTATCTTGCCTCGTGAAGTTTTTTATGTGCATCAGGTCGTAGGGCATGTATTTCAGCCATTAGTTGATCAAATAAGTCAGTAGTATATGATTTGCAAGTCTTCCAATATAAACCTTTAACCTTATTGCTTTGCATACCAGCATTTATCATCAGATGACGACAACAAAAACCATGAAATGAGTTGGGAAAAACCTGTTTGCAGGCAAGGCTTATTGCATAATGCCTGTCTGAAATTATGGTCAAATTAGGTGGTTCACCAATGCATTCCTTTAGTTTCCCCAAAAACCAAGTCCATGATTCTCTGGTTTCACCTTGGCTAACACCTGTGGCGATTGGTATAATCTGATTGTTCCCATCCATTCCAACGACAACCATGTTTGTTCCCTTGTAAGTCCCTTTCAGATGTGCAACATCAATTATAATCAACGGCCTCATGTAGCATAGGAAGCTCTTTATCTAAAAAACATGTGTTTAGAACAAATTCAGATAAGCTAGTAAAGTTGCAAAAAATGCAAAATATAAAGGTTAAAGTGTGTAAATATGTACTCAAATCCAATATTTGTTGACCAATTGTTAGTTGGGGCCACAAAATCTAAGCATGTGTATATCTATTTTAGGCCCAACAAAAGGAAGTCCTTTAGACCTTAATATACTAATACTTACTGTTAAGGATATTGTGCTGGGACCAAATTCGACCAAACATCTTAATTAGAGAAAGGGGGTAATCAATTATTGTCTGCTGCACTTGTACAAGGTATGTTGTCTTTTTCAATGACTTCATGTTACTTTTTTTGTTTTATTCTACTTAATTAATTCCAGAAGTTATTAGTTTTATTATTGGAATTTTGTTTTTTTAATTCAAATTGGGGATCTGCTATGAATTAATTGTTTATATATCACTAAGATTTGATTGTTTTTTAGGATATAATATTTATTGGGATGTAGATTAGTTTATGAATACAATGAAACATTAACATGTTTTTAGACTATGATTATGTAGTATCCAAATTGTTTACAAGTTATCAATTACAAACAACACAGTTATCATCATAACAATTAAATAAAAGATTAGAAGCCATTGAAAAAAAAAATTCTTACTACAACACCAAAGGCTATGAATAACATAGAAAACCTTCCTTCCTCATCTGTCTCAATGTGTGTTACTGTTGTTGGATTTTCCAACTTTAAGTAATGACAATATGCTGCTAACTGAGCAAATGATTTTTTAGGACACCCATAAACTTCCGCCAATGCCTTGTGTCTTCCCGCCCAAGCTACTTTGTATGAAACTTCTAAACTCCGCTCCATTTGCAAACCACTAACAATATCCTTTGGTTTATAAACCCTAGTTGGCTCACTGATTTTAGGAACAAGATATTTTGACAAAAACCTAGTTGTTACGTTGCGGTGTCTAGGATGGAAATCATACTTGTTACATTCATGAGTATCATGGATGTGTGTTATCCGAAAAGCTTTGCTGTTTTTTACACCGCGGGTATATAAATCCCAACTACAGTCTACCGAAGCACATGCTACTTGATATATGTTAGGACATGATCTAACAACTTTGAACTGTGTTCCATCATTTACGCATTTTAAACTGATAAAATACACGCACTCTTGCTTGTCATCAAATCTAAATTCCTTACACCAATAAATATGTTTGGTAAATCCTACAAGACTATTTTCAACTATAGGCGTATGCTTGGAGTTAGGTGGCCAACAGTTTTTGGATTCAGGAGGTGTAAAGACTTGATTATTAAGATCATTGACATTAGGGAGAAGATTAAATATATGGGTTGCCTGCGAAGGTTGTTCGGATACAAACACATAGAGCTTCATAACATGATTGGATTCAGCGATTACATTATAGAAATAAAGAAGATCATTGTTATCGATTATGTTGATGTTGTTGAATTCTAGTATGTAGGCTATATGAATATTGATGTTGGGACCAAGCTTGAACTTTTTCTTCATATACTTGAGTAGATCCAAGTAGCTAGTACGACTAGGCAGTAGAACACCATATTATTGATCTTCATAACTAGTATGACCCTAAATTTTTGTGTTGTTGTTGTAGACATTTTTGGTTCAATATCTTATCCTCCTACCTAGTTATGATAAGTAAATGAGATTTATTCTTAAATTTTGTCACCTAAAAATAGTACTTGTAATTAATGTATGCTTGTAATAAATACACTGCCAATGTAGTTGGCCTTGCAACAATTACACTTAAGTTACCAATAAACATTTCATAACTATGCTAATAACCATTGACAACCAAGAGGGATAACATATCAAATAACATAAAAACTTAGTACCATATTGAAATTACTTGATTAGTTTACAATACGGGAAAACATAAAATAAATAAGAAGTAGATAACAAAGGTTCACAAAAAGATAATATAACTAGATAAGTTGGTTGCATAGTGAAAAACGCAGTTGACTAGCGTTCTTGTTTATCGAAGGTTCGATGCGCTCCTTAGACTATATCTTATCCCCGTCCCAACAGGGTTCACTAATGTTTCGACATAGGTACACCAAGGACCCCTCATATACTCTAAAATCCTAAAAGTCTCGGTGGTAGGATTATACAACATTACTTGATAACCAAATGGAATTACAAGACACCCATCTCCAGTTATACATATTAGAGAATAGTATCTTGTCCAGCCTTCTACGTAATGTTGTAAAGGATATAGATTATGATCTGGTGTGGGAATTCTAAACAACAATGACCATGTGTGGTTGACAGGTTTGTTAGTCATCACCCAAACATACGAAAGAGGGTCTTCATTGTAGGTAGATAGCATGGTCAGCCCTTGGGGCAACACCCCCAAGTCAAAGGATTTTTCCCCCTTGGTCTAGGAAGCACAACTTGAGTAATTTTTTCATCAGTTAGATGAATATAAATTACCCTTTCCGTATCTGGTTTCCAGTTAAAATCCCAGAAGTATACACATCTGTCATAACCCACGCCGTCTGAAAAGACACTACCTTCCCCTGGATAAACACCAACGTTTTTCCAATTCCTATTTTGGACGGAAAACATTTTAACCTTGACATTGCGCTTAGAAATGGCAATCAACTTGTGATCACCATCTGTTATCTTACCCAAGCCATAACCAACATAATCTGGTTTCTCTTTCACAAAACATGAGTCAGTCACATATGTGTAACGGGTGGCAGAGTTGTATAGAGATATACCTGTAGTGTTAACCACGCATAACCAACCGTCGCATGAACCAACAACTCTATTGAAGTTGTTATTCATAAAGGATGATCATGGCCATGGTATAACGTTGAGGGGTTATTTAACAAGTCATTAGAAATAGAGCGAGTGCGTATACCATCATATGATCTTAGCAATAATCGTGGGTGCTGAGAAGCATTGGCATGCTTCCTTATGAACGTCGCATTAGAGATGATTGACAACCATGTTTTGCACACGGCCTTGCAAGTCAAGAGTGATGAAACAGGAAGGTTTAGTAACAGAATCATCATTAGATCGAATGTTAAATCTTCAAAAGTAGCCATTTGTGATAATTTTGAGATACTAACTTAGATGATGATTTTCCTTTGGTAAATAAAATGTATTATGCGTACTTGTGTGTACTTATAATAGTTTTTTGAGAAGATTATGGGACAAGTGGGTAGTTAATAGTAAAGGCCAGTTACCCAAACGTGGGTGGTTAACAGTAAAGGGTTGTTACCTAAATGTTCTAGATTAACTAGTGGGCAATTAATTTAAAAAGTTGGGCAATAAGGGCAACTCAGCAATTGCACTCATACTATAGGGATTTCAAATAGAAAATAGGCAAATGTATCCAATTTTTTTATAAATTACATATAATCTAGAAATAAAATTTATAAATAGAATGAACATGTGACGATAACGAATAATGACGAAATTTATTCACATTAACCAGTGCAGGTAACGGGTCAATGTCAAGTGAAATGGAAAACCAGTTATGTGTTTGTGATCTCCCAGTGAAAGTTTTAAATTCATGGAAACCTAGTAATCCTTGCAGAAGGTTTGTTGTATGCCCAAACCGTTACAACCTAGGTAAGAAATGTGGTTACTGGGATTGGTATGATGGTGAGGTTGAATCAGATTGGTACAGGATGGATTTGAATGAGATGTACACTATGTTGAATCAATAAAACAGGCGTGATCTTAAACAATTATTGACAAGTCGGCAAACAATTGAAGTACTTCATGCTAAATTGACAGAGAAAAACATTCTACTGGACAAGAATAAATCCTACATACGTTTCTGGAAGAAAACTTGTATTTGGATTGGACTTACCTTGTGTGTGTTACTAGCCATGAAGTAGAAGTTTATTGTTAGGCAAAACATGTTTCTATGCGTTTCTGTAATATTTAGGATCTCGTAACTGGATTTATTCGTATCTAAGTATGTAAACTTAATCTATCCAACTAACAATTAGTTGTTTTGTAATATATTCCTTAAACAGGGTGTTTCAAGTGCAACTATATTTAAGTTAGTAGGAAAGATTTCGTTAACATTAGTTTTGTTAACAGAATTATAAATAATAGAAGCATACGTGTTTTAAAAGTTAGGCAAATGCGCGTACGGCAGGAATTCATAGCAAACAAAAGTTTGTAGAGATATTACAACACATTCGTAGGTAATTGCTAGTCTTCATCTACGGCCTACTCCGTTGATCTTGAAAAATTGGCCTACAAAGCTTGCAACCAAAGGATGAAACCTACAAAAGTCAAATCTGAAATTTCAAAAAATTTGAGTATCAAATTTAAACGTATTCAAATAAGATGCTAATTACAACTCATACATCATGCATTCGCGTGCATATAATAAAGTGCTGCAAAAGGATGATCGTGTAGAACAAGAGATTCTTTGTATGGTTCTACATGTAACGAACAATGAACACTAGTGATACCAACATTCAGAAAAGTACGATCAATCATATCGTAGATTAGAATGATATGAGCCATTGGGTTATTAATAGCAGATTCAACAATTGGATTACCATTGGGAGAAAAACCGAGCAGTTTCGGTATGGAGCGGGATTGAATGTTGAAAATGTTAGTAAAAGTTGGTGTAGTACCACCATCTAAACTAACTCCAACCACAGAATAGTCGTATGTCATATGCCAAAAGATGACCAGAGAACACAAGGGAGTCACCCAATACGGAAATCGACAGGGGGTTCATCAATTCAGCAAGTAAGGTAAGTGGAATATCTAAAACTTGGAACTAGTGGTTAACCATATCAAATGAAACAAGCAGATACACTTTTATTAGATCCTCGTTGTTATACGAACGCAACTCATGTCCGATACAAATAACATACTTACCTACAACAGCCTGACTAGACCTACTAAATCTTATAGTCTCACGGGGTAAGTTATCATTGTCTACTCTAGTCCAACATCTTGAACTTAAACTAAAAACCGAAGCGTACCACATACCTATTCCACTGACCGGGTAAGAAATCTTAATAATAGTTGGATCTAGTGTATCAGGCCTAACACCAAAACCTAAAAGGATTTTATCACCTATAGGTTGACTCCTAAATGTGGGTATAAAGGTACCAATATACTTATTCATCGACGGGTTCGAGATAATAGCAATGTTTCTTGGGATCCAATGATAGCACCACATCCCACACGATGTGCCCATCGGATGCATATTAGTAAAAAATAGGTTAGCATTAACTGGGATTGATGCGAAGTTTTCAGCAACACATAAAAGAAAACACTGCTATTGACGGGTATACTTTATTAGATAACCACATTCTAACGAATTACGAACACCATATGATAACAAGAAGTTCCTTTCGTCTATCGTAGCTTTCCAACTCTTTAAAACACCACGACAACAAAGTATATACTTGACAGGGAGTCTGTTCATGATATTTATTTGTAGATCGAATGGGATGTAGTCTGACATGTTTTTAGGGTTTGTTTAACTGTTTGTTAATTAAAATGAGTGGATAAAGTGATGAAGGTGGAATAAGGCATTGTGTGATAGGGAATAGAAGATTTATTAGGTTAGTAAATTAAAGTAACCATTCACTTAACTTGTACTTTACAAGGGTTGCATTTAGTATGTCTCAACCACAAATATATTCTAGAAGGTTGCAATTACAATAAAGGAAAGTGCAAAAAATTCATTGTTAAGTGTGAATATACCTTAAGCATCATCAAATGCAAACACCTTGTGCTTCCAAAAGTATTTAACAAGTTGTTCCCGATAAGCTATGGCTGTTTGAAGAGGATCATCAAACATAACGGGTAGGTTACGAGACAACCTGTATAAAAATATACACACCCAAATCCCACAGTCGCCATATTTTTTGTCCTGCCTTGGAACATCTGCAAATGCATATGAGATTTTATAGTTATCGGGTGATATTCCCTTGTTCTCCAATATCCCATGAAAATTTAGATAAAAGCTTAGCTGCTCGGGCAGCTTCTTTTTCATATTTCTCCACCAAGGTCTTCTATTACTAACAACCCAACCTAGGCTATCGTAAAATGTAACCAATCCACTCCTTATGTGAAGTTCAGCTAGATACAAGTGTTTCTTTGGTTCGTTGACGGGAAAGTACACCTACAATATTTGAATTCATATCACTTTCTATGGGGTTTTTATATTATATGAGTAACTTTTCTATTTAAAAATAAACTACCTTCTCAACCAATCGCCATGGGACAGGATACCTGATGCCATTAGAATAATAGTCTGACATCGAACCAGCGAGAATTTGTTGTAAGAAATGAGGGCTCACCATTTCCCAATCAGCATTAAGTGGTCTAAATGTCCACATTATATCTACAAATAGATCAAGATGCTGTGTATGGAAAAAATGGGAAGATTAATAACAACATTCATAAAGATTGCTCTAATTCACTATGAACACTTTGTTAACTTACACTGTCACCCAACCACCCATCTTTGGCAATATCAAGACACACTAATGCTCGCCAGAACTTTGCATTCACTACAATGTCTCATTGTCCCCAGGTAAACCGAGACTCTGGCGGGTCAGGCAAATTAATATACTGTGCTACAGCTGGGAAAACTCTTACGATATCCATGTTACTGTTCGGATCTCTTAAAAGATTCTATAAACAATCTCCGTGAGGTAAGACCAAGGTAAATTCATTATAAAACAAAGATGGGAACAACATTAAACAAACAACATACCTCCACAAATGGTGGTAGTGCAAGTAGTTCTTGGACATAACACAATTTAGGCTTGCCGGATACATCCCGGATATAAGATTTTATGTTATCATTACACACATGGATATCTGGATTTGTATGTTACATATGCATTGAATATACCTCTAAAAATTCAGGCGGACCGATATCACCATGTGCTTGATTCCTTGAAGTACTTTTATGGGCATCTGGAGTAATGTTGGGTTGCTTATCAATGGGTTGAATAAAAGCCATTGCCAACCTCTTCATCATCTTCCTTCTAACTTTGAGAGACCTGGGTACACGCTTCTTTCTAGATCCCAATTTGTGATTCGTTTTTACAACCGAAAAAACTTTAGCCAGAGATGGTTTGTAATCAAGTGTGACAACATTCACATACTGCTGTAAGAAAAATATATTCGTCACAAGCTTGTAAAAAGAAAACAAAATACTGATTCTGACAAATTCCGTGAGAAAGTACCTTAACTTCAAGAGGCCGAACCGTTCCTTTTTGAAGGTCAAGATCCTTAAACTCGGAAACAAGTTTTGTGTCAAACAATTGTTGTTTCTGAATGTCATCTGTGTCAGTTTTGTCTACATCCATGGCATCAAGAGAAATAGCAGCCATGTCTTCTTCATCGTTCAACACATCCATGAATTCATCTTTAAATTCAACCTCCTGTAATGAAGATCACAAAAATATAAATGGAACACGTATGAATAGCAATGTCTATGCCACGCATATGTAAAGGGGAACACATACGTCGTTGACAGCAGGGCTGGAGCTAGATGGTTCATTCAATTTATGGATGTTGTTCCAGATAACATAACACCAGTTATGGAATCTATTCCTGGGTTTTCATCATTATTATGTAAGGCCTTGATTAATATAGCCATAGATCCAGTGATCTGGGAAGTTGTTTGATCATCATTCCCTAAACTTTGTTCGTCCATCATACCTTCTGGATCCGCATCTGCTCCAATATCATACACTACCAGCTTTAGGGTACAAAACCATTACAACATTAGGGAAATAGTTGGTACACATCATGGATTTAATTATATTGTATCAGGGTATACTAACCGTGTTATTGGTTGGGGAGCCGGCCACACATGGCTTAGGGTATGACTTTTCACCTACATTCATATCAGCAACTAACACGCCCTCAACAACTTTCTTCTTAGAATCAAGGGATGGTTTTGGCGATTCATTCCCTAAATTGTCTTCCTCCACCATAGTTTCTGCTACATCTTCTAATGTGATATCGGTCGAAGCCGCCTGTACGTAATATAAATAAAAGAATTACCAAATCTTGTTGTTTAGAATAATTGCTTTATTTTTCAATTCAGTGAATACTAACCATGTAATCGGTTGATTCGCCTAGAACTACTGGCTTCAGGGAATAATTCTCAAATCCGTTTATATCATTAACTAAAGCGCACTCTACATCTTTTTTCTTAGTATCAGGGGTTGTTTTTGGAGAATCTTTGCCAAAACTCTCTACATCCACCATACATTCGGTTTCATATTGTTTTGGGATATCAGACGGAGTTGGCTGTAAGTAAAGTCAGTCAAACAACTAGCAAATCATTTATGTAAAACCTGTAAATTCAGGTTTTGACTAAGTCATCATTGTATACGTCACTTTATGATATCTGAATAAATAGTGCCACCTTTGCATGAGATCTCTTGAGCAATCATATGCATCATACACAACATACATTATTTTAATCACCCAAAACATGAGGGCATTTAAATCTCATAGCATGCATTATGATTCTCATCAGTTAAGCACCAGAACAGCCACACTTGGATGACTACATTTTATAAACTTGAAGGACTTTAACCAGTCACTCCTTTCTGAACATTTAAGTCACTTAAACATACACTCATAAGCATTCATCCCATTTGTTCATACATTCAAACTCATGATCACAATTAATACACAATTATTTAAGTATAAATACTAAAGCTTTAAATATATTAATAAATATATATTTTTAATTACACTATAATTAACTTTACGCTACGACACCAACTATTTTATACTTAAACATTACCTTTGACCATTTTTACCTTTTTAAACTAAATTGACATACTTTCGATGTAGTAAAACCTTTTCTCATATAAAAATGACCATACTTTCACCAAGGGTCCCAAACTTAACCAAAACTAACCTAGACTTATACATACTCACCCAATATAACACCTATACTCCTAGTGACATTATCTAGACACAAAATTAAACATAAAAACCCATAGACTAAATAATAGCCGAAAATATATACCTACACACAACATTTAAATACCAAAAACCATTACCATTCCAACCTTGACTTTTAGACTTGTACAATTATTTCACTTAAGTCTTATACTATACAAAACATATTTTTCTTTTCCTTGGCTAGCAAAACCGCCGGTATTAACCTAAACTATGTGTCTATGTACAACTTTGAGCAATTAAGGGATGTACTAACATTACTATGCACATACCACAAGTACAAGACACCTAAGCACACTCCTTGCACCTATAGACGTGTGATAGGGCTCCTCCACACAACCCTTGCACTTGTACAAATAGACCAATTATGTGAAACACTATGCAAGACTTACATGTCCCCTTTGGGAGCACAACATGCGACGGAAAAAGAGTAGGAAGGGTCAAGTGTACCTATTTTGTCATTAAGACATGTACTAACATAGTACACTACCAAAAATCTCCATATCTAGCCTTTTCCTCTCACTTGGACGTGTATAACCCCAAGCCACAACACAAGTGCATACACCAAGATATTTAGCAAGCCTCATTCACTCCTCTCTTACCCCATTCGGTTATCACACTCAAACAAAACACCTAGATATCCCAAGCATTTACTTCTACTAGTTCTTAGTCCTTCCAAGCATTTAGAGCATCTCATTCAAGATACTTGGCATTTAAGACGAATCCAAGACCCCTTCAAGAAGACCCGTCGGCTAGAATCATCAAACCATTGTCACCATCCCATTTTCCTTGAAAACAAGTAAGTGTAAACCTCCTTTAAGATTTTCTTACTTATTTCATGTTTCATGCATATAAATGTTATGGAAATGGAGCTTATGATGCATGCACACGTAAAAGCCTCTTGAACAAACCCTAAAATGACATACAAGCCCACGGCTTATATGAAGTTTATGGGTGTTCTTGCCCTAAAACCTTGAAAACACTAGTACATATAAGCTCATGTAACCTAATTAAGCCCTAGTATAATCACTTGCCATAAGAGTTTATGAGAAAGTAATATAAGCCGAAACATTGAAGCTAATATAAGCCCATAATTCATATAAGCTTAGTTGTATTTTAAGTTGGATGTTTAAACCCATAAAATAAATATAAGCCGAGACACATGAGTTGGTATAAGCCATGTTAAAGGACTCCTAAAACATAATGTAAGCCGAGAACCATAACTATATAAGCCACGTCATATAAGCCCTAGAAACATATATAAGCCGAAACTTGAAATCCTATATAAGCTAAACATGTAGACCATAAAAAGCTATATGAGCCGAACCTTAGAAATAATTAAGCTAGCTTATATAATCCCTTGAAATGTTAAAATAAGCCAAGATTGTATAAGCCCTCATATAAGCTAAATAAGCCGGTTACAAATAAGCCCATAATATTAACATAAGCCCAATAAGGAAAATAAAGATATTAGCCCACTTGTTAATTCACTAGTAAAATTACATAAGCCCAATAGGCCCATAGCAAATAAGCCGAGACCCATAATGGGCTAGCCAAGCCCATTTACTAAACTTGGGAGACTTTTTGGGCCATATTTGACAAATGGTGAAAGTTGGGTCCAAATTCACAAATTTATAAAACTTATATATTCATTTCGAGACTTTATAAAGTACAAGGGTCAAATTTGTCAATTTACAAACTATAGGGTGTGTTTGTTATCAAACTGTGAACCAAAGGAAACCACAAGGGCCATTGTTGCTAATATTGAAACTAAATATGAGCCCCAGCTACCTCATTAAATATTCCGAGACCCCAAGGGTCATTTCTGCCATTTGGGCGAAGTTTTACAAGCCCTAATCCCTTTTAATTAATATCCAAAACTTAAAGGTCTATTCCTGCCACTTTTGAAACGTAACTCAAACCCTAGAAACTCTATATAACATTTCCGAAACTTAAAGGACTAATTGTGTCATTTTGCAAACTTGAAGCAAACCCTAACCCTTATTATATTATTTCCGTGACATATGGGGGGGGGGTGTTTTGTCATTTCCCTAAAGTTTTACAAGCCCTAGGGGCGTTTTTATAAATAAAACTAACTAACAAGGACTAACAGCGTAATATACTTAACGAACGAAACCTTAAAGGTTATTTTTATAATTTGTCACACTTACAAGGGTTTACTAGTAATTTCAATCTAATTAAAAGTATTAATAAAATATTTTATTAAATTTAGTTATTGGAATAGTTAAATATATCACTAAGTTTATTTACGAGACTTTATAAACTGACGAAACCCGTTAATTATGTTTTTGAGACTTAAGAAAATTATATAATATCGCCTTACAGTTTATTTAATTAAAATCCATTTATTTAATTTATTCCCGTTTACTAAGTCAACATATATATTTTTAGACACTAAAAATATACGTTTATCACAACCCTTTATAAGTATAAACATTTATCCAATTGTTATAACATATTAAATTGTGATCATGCATTATTTAAAATCATACATCCATCATGCATTATTTAAAATCATACGTCCATCATGCATTATTTAAAAACATACATCCATCATGCATTGTTAATTTATGTATTGTCTAAGGCACTTAAAAATTACTTAGGTAATTACTCCGGTTCGTGATCATATTGTGCCAGTTTGTTCAGTGACATCATCTTCACCATATCATTACCACTAAGGTGAGTTCATGGCCCTATCTTTACTGTTTTATAACTGGGGGAGAAAACATACAAAAACTATATTTATATAATATGCAAAACATGCACTGACAACAACAAAAAAAGCTTATTGCCTATTGTTTGCCCCATACCCGTGGACTGTAATAGTTAATAGTGTAGCGCGAAATGTGTGCATAGATCTATTTAGGTGTTGACAACACCCGACCTGCGTGACTTGCTATCACGAAACGCTTAGGCCAAGCAACAGGTTTACATCATTGTCGGACTGAAGGAACAACATCGGGAAAGATCCAAATGGGAGTACCGAACAACTAATTTTGTCTAGCTTCTATTACAGGGCAATAGCAACTACTATAGTATGTAGCTTAGTGCTCTACTATCCTTGTGATGTTTTGGCATATTATTAACTTATTATTAAATTAAACCTGTGAATTCACCAACTTCGTGTTGACCCCCACATTTTACTTTATATGTTTTCTCAAGAAAATAAAGCAGGTTCATGCATTGGATTCCAGCATTATAGGAGCATCATGTCTACCATTGGGCTGGGATATTTACTTTAGTTTTTAATAATAAATGTGGTTTACAAACAAGATACTGAGTGTGTACAACTGATTCATGTAATTTGTATTAAATGACTTTTATGATCATTGCTCTATATACTATGTGCTATCGATCCACCCAAGTAACACCCCAATTACTATTCCGCTGCATTTGACCAACTTGGGGGTGTTACCGAAATGGTATCAGAGCGCATAGTTATAGAGAACCAGATCGATAATAAATTTTTTAAATATAATGAAAATTTTAAACTGGACTATAACTGAATTTTAAAAATCAATAAAATAAAAAGAAAGTTGATTTTTGGGGAACCCTTATAAGTTATGCATATAGTACATAGAGCATACACATTATGTGAACTAGTTTCACACTGATTTATAACATTTGAGTTGATAAATCACCTAAGTATCTACTTATACTTTTAACAGTCATAGTTAAAAGACATAGACCGCATCGCATTGCATTTTAAAAACTTTTTGAATTGTGTAAGCTAAAAACTTACTCAACTTTGAAATGCTATTTTCAGATATCATGACGCCACCCACTATTGTGACTACCTTTGAGGAGCTCATGGCTCCTACCACTACTCCAGTATCGCCAACGTCAGTATTTGTTGGACCCGCATCCGACACAGAGTCCAGAGATGACCAGCCAGACGGGGTCATCATACTTACAAATTTACCTACTCCATCACCACCTACTGTATCCCCTACTTCACCATTTCTTGTAGTACCTGCATCTCCTCCTAGGAGATGGATCAGGTTGTACCATCCATACCACCATTGCCACCACCTTCTACACATCACCCTTACCCCACCAGCACTCTACCACCTCGCAAGAGGAGGCGTAATTTCATTCATGACTCGACATTCGAGGTAGGAGAGGGATCTGGAGCTGGGCAGCCTAGTCTTGGCGCACTGCAGGCACAGGTCGACGCACTTGTGGCCCACCAGGCGCAGGATACCACTCTCATTCATGCCCTTTTACAGGCGGACCAGCAGGGTCGCGCCTTGCTTCAAGAGAGGTATAGATCTCTCTATTGGGCTGTGGCCAGTGAGTCACACACCACGCAGAGTTCTCTGGGTATGACCGAGGGAACTGTGCATTGGTTACTGGATGAGGTTGCTTACATCCGTTGCCGGTTAGCTACACTCGAGGGTTACTCATACGAGACCCAGGCTGCTATCCTCACCCAGGAGGAGACATTTCGGACATTCATAGACCTAGCAGACCTCCGCCATCAGGGACTCACTACCGAGACAGACCATCTACGGAGAGCCGATGCAGCACGTCAGCACCAGTTGCTAGAGACTATGAGATTCTCCAGTGAGACTAGGAGGGCGATGATCCGTATGCAGGATGATTGTGCACCTACGCCACCAGCCGGACCACCTGCACCCGCAGACAGCCATACTAGTGTAGGCTAGATTTCATTGTACATCATGACAAGCATTGAGTTGCATCTCAGCTCGCATGATTTAGATCTTTTGTACTTGTATTTCCATTTCAGTTGTATCCGTATCGTATCACCTAACCTTAGTAGGTAGGTTATCTTTGTAGTATTACAAACATTTGTACCACTATCTTAGACAGGATGGTTGTTGATGGTTGAGTTTTTGTATACCCTTTAGGAAAAGAGTACCAAAATAGGGTAAGCACGACGATTTAGGAAAACCGTGTGTAAATGACCCTAAAGTGAGTTCGTTCTCAAGGAGGCTAGTGTGTTATGTGTGTAATGACTTGGATTAATTTGTGATTATACTTGTGAGAAAGAATGATAGAAATGAGATTAGGAGAGAATGACGGTTACGAAGACGGATTAAACTAAGTCGAAAAAAGTGTACACGTAAAACCGTAAAAAGTACTAAAATTGAAATTTTACCCTAAAATTCCTAAAAATTACCAAAAATCCACAATAATATTCTAAGAGTTTACAAAAAAATCCAAACTTGCCAAAACCTTTTATTTAATTAGATAATGACTTTTTAATGCTAATTAAAGCCCTAAAAATCAAAGTTAATTATTAAAAAGTCCCAAACAAGATCTTAAAGTTTGTAAACCACAAAAACACTCTAATTAAGCTTAAAAGTATTTTTCAAAATTTTAAAACCACTAAAAACTATTTTTAAACAATTAAAAACTACTAAAATCAATTAAAACTTAAATTAATTCTAGAAAATAATTAAAAGACTTTAAAAATATTTGGAAAGTTTCAAAATTCCTAATAAGTGTCTACAATCTAGGAAAAATATAAAACTTAGAAAATCAGACTTTTAATTTTTAACAATAAAATAATATTAAAATATTATTAAAAATCCAAAAATCATAAAAAAATTCTAAATACTTGCAAACTAGCTTAATTTAACCTAAATAACACAGAAACGAAAGTGAAATTACCTAAATACCCTTAATGGGCCTAGAAAATGGGCTAAACCCAAAACAGTCCACTATTGGGCCAAATTTGGGCCCAATATAAAAAAGTGTTCAAAATAAGCCCAAAAAGCACTGGTTGACTCAAATTTGATTTTAAACAACTTTTTCCAAAGGCCCAAAAGCTGAAAGTGTGAAATAAGCTAGCTTATACCAAACAACTTATTCTTAATGGGCTTTTTGGCCCATTAAGCTATAAGCCAATGCCATAAGCTGAAACTAAACACACAAGCTTCTTTTGTCCTAAATAAGACATCTGCAAAAAGAAATTTGAAATAAGCCCAAGAAATAAGCCTGAAAATGCAATAAGCAATCTACAGAAAACGACAAAATAGTCGTTTTTGAGTTCTAGGCCACCCCAAGTGCTGATTCAAGTTTCTAAAGATTTTAAATGACTTAATTAAGAAAAATAAACAAAGATTTTTCAAATAAGCTGACTCAATAAGCTGGAAAAAGCAAATAAGCACTTATGTAAAAGTCAAATAAGTTGGTTTTCTAGCAAAAAGTCAGTCAAAGTCCAATAAGCTCCAGTCTACTCAAAGAGGTCAAATAATGAAGATCTATCACAAAAAATAAGTTGTTGCAAGTCTGGATAAGCTAAAACAGCTTATTGATAAGCTGAATACAAGTTTACACTAGCAGGGGCTAGTTTTGGGTGTTGAGCAGTGGGAACTTTTCCCACTGCTTGACTATTAGACTTTTTTGTCTTTAGTGAACTTTTTTGGGATTCAGATTACACATAGGCACCCAAATGATCTTTGGATCATAAGGAGTCAATAACAATCAAGAATTCACAATCACAAACACCCAATTTGCACAGATTAATCAAATAAGCACCAGATATGATACAGACATGAACAAATAAGCAGTTGAGCACTTATAAGCAGTTTTAGCAATAATCAGCCAACCAAATTCAACCAAATGCATACACAAGCTATTATAAACTCCAATGAACAAGTTTAAATAGTTTTCATGCAATGGCTTAAATCCTAAATCAAGATTCAAGCTTATGAATGTTACTGATGAACACTAACACTAGCAGATTTCACTTTGCTGATGTATTTGACACACAAGCCAGATTCAACACCTCAAATCTCACAAACAGGTTACAATAATGATGTTTTAACAGCTTTTAACCCTAAGCATGCATAAACTCTAGGTTTTCCCAAATTCTTAGGTCAAAATCAGTCAAACTCACAAAGATATAGCAGATTGTTTGATTTTAAGGTTTGGTTCCAAAAACTTGCAGCAAAACACTCTCAACAAGGCATATAACAGATACCAAGCACAAATAACACCTTCTAACAACACAATACCAAGATTCAATCACGAACAGGTAGACCCAAACACCCCTTTATCTTTTCAAATCTAAATTTAAACAAGAAAAAGTGAGAGTTAAGACCACCCAAGCACCAATTAACACAATAACAGATTAGAACAACAGATTCAAGCAAAATCAAGCCACAAAACACACAAGAACATAGGCAACACTCAAATATCACAAATATCCAAAATATTTTCAGATTTTGGGATTAAGGGTGTGTACCTCATGGATGTACATCCACACCCACGGATTTTGAGCTTATGTGCTAGCAAGAACAAGCACAAGCTTCCACAACAAAGCCTGCTAAGAATCAACAAAGTTAGAAGCAAGAGTATAAAAATAGAAACTTGAAAAATCCTTGATTGATGCAACTCTTGTCCTCCACACTTGATTATCCCCAAGTTATAAGCTTCACGACACCTTAATCAACACAATTAGGATGCTATGATCAGCCCTATAACCCAAGAATTCCAAGATAGACCAAGATCTTAGCAAAATATCAAGAAAATGAAGAAAAGTGTGCAAACTTTTGCACACTCCTCTTTTGAAAACAGGTTTTTGATTCAGATTCAGTAAACAAAGAACATAAACAAGCATAAATAAGATGGCACTTGGTCTTTCTTCAACACACTTAACACAATTTCATAAATCTGAAAATAGGATTTACAAGTGCATGAACAAGGAAAAACCAAAAGCAAACGTACAAGTGAGACCCTATGGCTTTATATATAGCCTTACAAGTGAACTAAGAACAGATAAAAGTGCTAAACCCTAATGCTTGAACTTCCAAAATTGCCCTTGTGAAGTTTGAATATCTTGGATAATCATGTGACTTTTCTTGTTGTTTAGTGGCAGCTGGCATGTGTGAGTGTATCCAATGGTTTATATGAAGCTTAGAAAGTAAGCATAATTCTCCAACGTTGGATTGCTGCCACCTTTTTGGCAGTATGCATGAGTGTGGAGCAGGGAGTCACAAGGAGACAAATGGGGTGATGAGGTGTCCAAGTTTAAGGTTGGGAAGTGATTATGATATCCTTAATCATAAATCTGGACAAGATGGTGGCTTAATTTTGGCTTAAACAAAATTACCCAATTTGTATTAAGAACACCAAGAACAGGCGTTTGATATGTTTTGGGTTAAATAGTTGGTGTTAAGCACCAATATTCAAACTTAATTAATTAAGTTTGTTAATCCGGTGTGAGTGGAAGGGTGATGTGGAGGGATGGTGGCATGTGATTGGTGGAAAGGAGAAAGTAGGACACATGTCACCATCTGGTTGGTCTAGGTTAGAATCTTGTCTGCCAGCATTAAACCTTCAACTTTCAACAACTTGTCATTTCCATTTAAAACCTTGTCAACGCCCAGTTTTAGTTATAACAACTTTTGCATCTTTACACTTTTGCCCCAAAAACTTTTGTGAAGTAAATTCAGGGGTAATTCTTGCCATTTTGTGATTTTTGAGGGACTGTTTTGGCAATTTCTTGATGGATAATGGTCTTGACTTGTATAATTGATGTTTTGTAGGACTGAATTTGCCAAGTCTTGTTTGATGAGGGACCATTCTTGCCAAATGTTGAAAGTCAAGGGTCCTTTTTGTAATTTTAGGATTTTCAAAGGACCAAACTTGTAATTTCTTGTACTTTGAAGGACTTCATGATGTATTTGACTTTGTGGAGGATAATGGTTGACAATTTAGCTTTGTTGAGGGGCTAAACTTGCCAATTATTCAAAGTGGAGGGCCTTTTTTGTAATTTTGACAAACTTTAGGGACCAAACTTGTAATTATGAGTATACAAGGGTATAAAGTGTCAATTCTTCCATATTGGAGGACCCTTCTTCATAATTCTTCAAATCTTCAAGGGTTAATCTTGGGAAAGTCTTCATTAGGGCTTGGTTCATTGTGCGGCTTCGTTTCCCGTGCTCGTTTTTGTATGATTCTTGTGATCTTTTGTCAATTTCTCAATATCCGTACCTAAAACACACAAGCAACAAACACAAGCATATATTTGGGTATTTTGATGATATTTAATGCATTTTAAGCCCTATTTGGACGATGAGACTATGTATAAAAGCAGTCTCATCAGTTGTATCTCTGTCTTAGATCGGTTGTATTGTATTATATTGATATTCACCAGTACTGATATTATCATCCTTTACTTGTTTGTTTGAATTTATATTATTATGAAATCTTGACAGGTTATCTAATTTGTTGCGAATTGTATGCATATCCATTTTATGCAGCTTAATATTATAATTCTACAAACCAACTGATAAATCTCATCTTTGTGTATGATAGAACGATGACACAAAGAGTCACTCGACAGAACACTAACGCTGCTCCTTCAGCGACCGTTTCAGAAGCACAACTCCGAGTGCTTATCGGTCAAGGCATTGCTGACGCCCTAGCCGCCAGGGAAACACACCCCAGCGGGAACCAGGGCGACAGTCAAAACTCGAATGATAGAGATCGAGTTGCCAGAGGATGTACCTATTCCGACTTCCTGAAATGCTAGCCCAGTTACTTCAAGGGAAAGGAAGGGGTAATAGGACTCATGCAGTGGTTCGAAAGGACCGAGACAGTATTCCGCATTAGTGATTGCACCGGGGAGAACAAGGTGACATTCGCCACCTGTACTCTCTTGGAACATGCTCTCACCTGGTGGAACTCCCTAGTTGCTACTCTTGGACATGACGAAGCCTATGGGATAACCTGGAATACACTTAAGGAAAGACTTACCACGAAATACTGTCCTCAAGGCGAAATCAAGAAGTTAGAGATTGACTTGTGGAACCTCAAATGCTTGAACCATGACATCACGACTTACAACCAGAGATTTTAGGAGCTAACTTTGATGTGTACTCGGATGTTCCCTGACGTGAAGGACAAGATAGAGAAGTATGTCAGTGGAATTTTGGATTCTGTGCACGATAGTGTACTTGCATCCCGACCCACTACAGTCGAGGGTGTCATAGAGTTTGCCACAGAGCTGATGAACAAACGGGGACGTGATCATGTGATTAGGCAGACTGAGTATAAAAGGAAGGTTGAAGAGAACTACTGTGGTTATAATCAGGCCCAACCACCAAAGAAGCAAAACTTAGGCCAGATCTGTAGTGCTGTTTCCTCAGCACCACCACCATATGCAGGCAACAAGCCAAAGTACACCAAGTGCTATTTCCATCATTTCTCTACTATTGAATGCCGAAGGCCCGGACAGGGCAACCCTTATGTTCCAGCCATCAGGAACAACTCCAACACCAACTACAAGCCCCACAATGGCAACAGTCAGAACTTTCGTGGAAATGGACAACAGGGAAACCGCCAGCACACTGGCGGCGGTAACACAAACCGTAGGGAAATTCGTTGCTATGGTTGTGGAGAGATCGGACACATCAACCCTGATTGCCCAAAGCGAGCAGTTAGGAACGAGAGCAGAGGAGGAGCACCATCTAGAGTCTATGTGATAGGAGACGCCAAAACCCACCCAGACTCCAATGTGGTTACTGGTACGTTCTTTCTAAACAATCGCTATGCAAATATATTGTTTGATACGGGAGCAGATAGGAGTTTTATATCTACATAATTTAGTAGCTTACTAGACATCACACCTACACCGTTAGACGACTGTTACATAGTCGAATTAGCAGACGGTAAGATCATTGAAACTAACACTATTTTAAGAGGCTGTACCTTAAACCTTTTAAATCATCCATTTGATATCCAGTTAATACCTGTAACTCTGGGTAGTTTTGACGTCATTATTGGTATGGACTGGTTAGCCAAATACCACGCGACCATTGTGTGCGACCAAAAGCTAGTCCGTATACCATAGGGAAAAGAAAACCTAATCGTTCAAGGAGAAGGAAACTCAGATAGAATTGACACCAGGCTGAGTGTTATCTCCTGCACTAAAGTCCAGATTTACATACTAAAAGGATGCCCTATCTTTTTAGCACATATTTCAAAAACCGACAATGAAGAAGAACCAGAGAAGAAACAAATCAAGGACGTGCCAATTGTCCGTGATTATCCTGAAGTTTTTCCAGACGACTTACCTGGTTTGCCTCTGACTCGTCAAGTGGAATTCCAAATCGAATTGATACCAGGAGCTGCACCTGTAGCCAAAGCACCGTACCGATTAGCACCCACCGAGATGAAAGAACTCGCAGAACAACTTCAAGAACTGTCAGACAAAGGTTTTATCAAACCTAGTTCCTCACCTTGGGGAGCTCCAGTACTCTTTGTCAAAAAGAAAGACGGATCTTTCCGAATGTGTATCGATTACAGAGAAGTGAATAAGCTAACTGTAAAAAATCGTTACCCACTACCACGAATCGATGACTTATTTGATCAGTTACAAGGATCAAGTGTATACTCCAAGATTGACCTGCAATCGGGGTATCACAAGTTAAGGGTCATAGAAGAGGACATACCGAAAACAGCTTTCAGAACTCGTTACGGTCATTATGAATTTCAAGTCATGCCATTTGGCCTGACTAACGCTCCAGCCATATTCATGGACCTCATGAACCGAGTGTGTAGACCCTATCTAGATAAGTTCGTGATTGTGTTTATCGACAACATACTCATCTATTCCAAGAACGAGAAAGAGCACGGAGAACATCTTGCTCAAGTACTAAAAGTACTTAAAGAAGAGAAGTTGTACGCAAAATTCTCGAAGTGCGACTTTTAGATTCCTAAAGTTCACTTCCTCGGTCCGGTGATCGATGACAAGGGAATTCAAGTAGATCCCGCAAAGGTCGAATCCGTGAAGCATTGGGCATCACACACTTCACCAAAGTAGATTTACCAATTTTTAGGCCTTGCCGGTTACTACCGGAGATTCATAGAGGGATTTTATAAGATAGCTAAATCTATGACAAAGCTTACCCAGAAAGGCGTACAATTCGATTGGGGAGAAAAAGAAGTGGCCGCATTCCAAACCATTAAGAAAAATTTGTGTAGTGCACCCATTTTAGCTTTACCAGAAGGCAACGAAGACTTCGTCGTCTACTGTGACGCCTCACACAAAGGCTTAGGAGTTGTCTTGATGCAGAGACAGAAGGTGATTGCCTATGCTTCAAGGAAATTGAAGAAACACAAGCAAAATTACTCTACCCATGATCTAGAGCTCGGATCTGTAGTTTTTGCTTTAAAAATTTGGAGACACTACCTGTATGGAACGAAGTGCACAGTGCATACCGACCACAAGAGCTTGCAACATATCCTATACCAGAAGGAGTTAAACATGAGGCAACATCGTTGGATAGAATTGCTCAGTGACTACGACTACGACATCAAATACCACCCAGGAAAAGCCAACGCAGTTGCGGATGCTCTAAGTCGAAAGGGAACTGATCCTCCCATGAGATTTCGAGCCCTAGTCATGACCATTAGTTTGGACCTACCCAAGAAAATACTAGAGGCTTAACTCCAAGCACAGAAACCTGAAAACATTAGAAGAGAAGACATAGGAGGAATGCTTAGGAATGACCTAAGCAAGGAGAAACTAGAAGCTAAAGCAGATGGAACGTTATGTTTACACGGAAGAAGTTGGTTACCGTGCTACAGAGACTTGAGAAACGTGATCATGCACAAATCTCATAAGTCCAAGTACTCAATACATCCCGGATCTGAAAAGATGTATCAGGACGTGAAGAAGTTATATTGGTGGCCAAACATGAACGCAGACATTGCCATATACGTGAAGAAATTTCTGACTTGTGCTAGAGTAAAGACAGAACATCAGAGGCCATCTGGTTTGTTAGTCCAACCCGAAATACCTAAATGGAAATGGGACAACATCACCATGGACTTCATTACCAAGCTCCCTACCTCATCTCACGGTTACGATACAATCTGGGTAATCGTCGACCGACTCACGAAATCCGCTCATTTCCTGCCCATTAGAGAGAATGACTCACTGAACAAGTAAGCTAAGGTGTACCTAAAAGAAATAGTGACTAGACACGGCATACCAGTCTCAATCATTTGTGATCGAGATGGTAGGTTCACGTCAAACTTTTGGAGAGCCTTCCAACGAAGTTTAGGAACAAACTTGGACATGAGCACCGAATACCACCCGCAGACCGACGGTCAGAGCGAACGAACAATCCAAACCATAGAAGACATGCTAAGAGCATGTGTGATCGACTTTGGAAAAGGATGGGTCGAACATATACCATTAGTTGAATTCTCCTACAACAATAGCTACCATGCCAGTATTAAAGCAGCACCATTTGAGGCCCTGTATGGCCACAAGTGTAGATCACCAGTGTGCTGGGCAGAGGTGGGGGAATTTCAACTAACTGGACCCAAACTAATTCAAGAGACGACAGAGAAGATCACCCTCATCAGGCAGCGGATTCAGGCTGCCCAAGATAGACAGAAGAGCTATGCAGACAGGAAACGTAAGCCTATGGAGTTTAAGGTAGGTGACCGTGTTATGCTGGAAGTATCACTTTGGAAGGGCGTCGTCCAATTTGGGAAACGTGGGAAACTAAACCCACATTATGTGGGAGCCTTCAAGGTGATTGCCAGAATAGTTGAAGTCGCCTATCGTCTAGAGTTGCCCCAGCAGCTGAGCCGGGGTACACTCTACATTCCATGTCTCAAACTTGAAGAAGTGCTATGTGGATGAGCCGCTAGCCATGCCATTGGAGGGAGTCCACTTCGATGACAAACTCCATTTCATAGAAGAACCGGTGGAAGTCATGGAGAGAGTAGTCAATAAACTATAGCGAAGCCAAATCCCGTTAGTTAAGATACGATGGAACTCTAGGAAAGGCCCTGAGTTCACGTGGGAACGTGAGGACTCATTTAGAGCTAAGTATCCACACCAGTTCACTTAAGCAGTGACGTCATCTTAATTTTTGAGGACAAAGCTAAAATAACGGGTTAATGCTGTAAAACCTGTAAATTCAGGTTTTGACTAAGTCATCATTGTATACATCACTTTATGATATCTGAATAAATAGTGCCACCTTTGCATGAGATCTCTTGAGCAATCATATGCATCATACACAGTATACATTATTTTAATCACCCAAAACATGAGGGCATTTAAATCTCATAGCATGCATTATGATTCTCATCACTTAAGCACCAGAACAGTCACACTTGGATGACTACATTTTATAAACTTGAAGGACTTTAACCAGTCACTCATTTCTGAACTTTTAATTCACTTGAACATACACTCATAAGCATTCATCCCATTTGTTCATACATTCAAACTCATGATCACAATTAATACACAATTATTTAAGTATAAATTCTAAAGCTTTAAATATATTAATGAATATATATTTTTCCTCACACTATAATTAACTTTACGCTATGACACCGACCATTTTATACTTAAACATTACCTTTGACCATTTTTACCTTTTTAAACTAAATTGACATACTTCCGATGTAGTAAAATCTTTTCTCATATAAAAATGACAATACATTCACCAAGGATCCCAAACATAACCAAAACTAACCTAGACTTATACATACTCACCCAATATAACACCTATACTCCTAGTGACATTACCTAGACACAAAATTAAACATAAAAACCCCATAGACTAAATAATAGCCGAAAATATATACCTACACACAACATTTAAATACCAAAAACCATTACCATTCCAACCTTGACTTTTAGACTTGTACAATTATTTCACTTAAGTCTTATACTATACAAAACATATTTTTCTTTTCCTTGGCTAGCAAAACCGCCAGTATTAACCTAAACTATGTGTCTATGTACAACTTTGAGCAATTAAGGCATGTACTAACATTACTATGCACATACCACAAGTCCAAGACACCTAAGCACACTCCTTGCACCCATAGACGTGTGATAGGGCTCCTCCACACAACCCTTGCACTTGTACAAACACACCAATTACGTGAACACTATGCAAGTCTAACATGTCCCCTTTGGGAGCACAACATGCGACGGCAAAAGAGTAGGAAGGGTTAAGTGTACCTATTTGTCATTAAGACATGTACTAAGATAGTACACTACCAAAAATCTCCATATCTAGCCTTTTCCTCTCACTTGGACGTGTATAACCCCAAGCCACAACACAAGTGCATACACCAAGTTATTTAGCAAGCCTCATTCACTCCTCTCTTACCCCATTTGGTTATCACACTTAAACAAAACACCTAGATATCCCAAGCATTTACTTCTACTAGTTCTTAGTCCTTCCAAGCATTTAGAGCATCTCATTCAAGATACTTGGCATTTAAGACGAATCCAAGACCCCTTCAAGAAGACCCGTCGGCTAGAATCATCAAACCATTGTCACCATCCCATTTTCCTTGAAAACAAGTAAGTGTAAACCTCCTTTAAGCTTTTCTTACTTATTTAATGTTTCATGCATATACATGTTATGGAAATGGAGTTTATGATGCATGCACACGTAAAAGCCTCATGAACAAACCCTAAAATGACATACAAGCCCACGGCTTATATGAAGTTTATGGGTGTTCTTGCCCTAAAACCTTGAAAACGAGTACATATAAGCTCATGTAACCTAATTAAGCCCTAGTATAATCACTTGCCATAAGAGTTTATGAGAAATTAATATAAGCCGAAACATTGAAGCTAATAAAAGCCCATAATTCATATAAGCTTAGTTGTATTTTAAGTTGGATGTTTAAACCCATAAAATAAATATAAGCCGAGACACATGAGTTGGTCTAAGCCATGTTAAAGGACTCCTAAAACTTAATGTAAGCCGAGAACCATAACTATATAAGCCACGTCATATAAGCCCTAGAAACATATATAAGATGAAACTTGAAATCCTATATAAGCTAAACATGTAGACCATAAAAAGCTATATGAGCCGAACCTTAGGAATAATTAAGCTAGCTTATATAAGCCCTTGAAATGTTAAAATAAGCCAAGATTTTATAAGCCCTCACATAAGCTAAATAAGCCGGTTACAAATAAGCCCATAATATTAACATAAGCCCAATAAGGAAAATAAAGATATTAGCCCACTTGTTAATTCACTAGTAAAATTACATAAGCCCAATAGGCCCATAGCAAATAAGCCGAGACCCATAATGGGCTAGCCAAGCCCATTTACTAAACTTGGGAGACTTTTTGGGCCACATTTGACAAATGGTGAAAGTTGGGTCCAAATTCACAATTTATAAAACTTATATATTCATTTCGAGACTTTATAAAGTACAAGGGTCAAATGTGTCAATTTACAAACTATAGGGTGTGTTTGTTATCAAACCGTGAACTAAAGGAAACCACAAGGGCCATTGTTGCTAATATTGAAACTAAATATGAGCCCTAGCTACCTCATTAAATATTCCGAGACCCCAAGGGTCATTTCTGCCATTTGGGCAAAGTTTTACAAGCCCTAATCCCTTTTAATTAATATCCGAAACTTAAAGGGCTATTCCTGCCACTTTTGAAACTTAACTCAAACCCTAGAAACTCTATATAACATTTCCAAAACTTAAAGGACTAATTGTGTCATTTTTCAAACTTGAAGCAAACCCTAACCCTTATTATATTATTTCTGTGACATATGGGGGGGGGGGGTGTTTTGTCATTTCCCTAAAGTTTTACAAGCCCTAGGGGCGTTTTTATAAATAAAACTAACTAACAAGGACTAACGGCGTAATATACTTAACGAACGAAACCTTAAAGGTTATTTTTGTAATTTGTCACACTTACAAGGGTTTACTAGTAATTTCAATCTAATTAAAAGTATTAATAAAATATTTTATTAAATTTAGTTATTGGAATAATTAAATAAATCACTAAGTTATTTACGAGACTTTATAAACTGACGAAACCCGTTAATTATGTTTTTGAGACTTAAGAAAATAACATAATATCGCCTTACAGTTTATTTAATTAAAATCCATTTATTTAATTTATTCCTGTTTACTAAGTCAACATATATATTTTTAGACACTAAAAATATACGTTTATCACAACCCTTTATAAGTATAAACATTTATCCAATTGTTATAACATATTAAATTGTGATCACGCATTATTTAAAATCATACATCCATCATGCATTATTTAAAATCATACATCCATCATGCATTGTTAATTTATGCATTGTCTAAGGCACTTAAAAATTACTTAGGTAATTACTCCCGTTCATGATCATATTGTGCCAGTTAATTCAGTGACATCATCTTCACCACATCATTACCACTAAGATGAGTTCATGGCCCCATCTTTACTGTTTTATAACTGGGAGAGAAAACATACAAAAACTATATTTATATAATATGCAAAGCATGCACTAACAACAATAAAAACAGCTTATTGCCTATTGTTTGCCCCATACCCGTGGACTGTAATAGTTAATAGTGTAGCGTGAAATGTGTGAATAGATCTATTTGGGTGTTGACAACACCCGACCTGCGTGACTTGCTATCACGAAACGCTTAGGCCAAGCAACAGGTTTACATCATTGTCGGACTGAGAGAACAACATCGGGACAGATCCAAATGGGCGTACCGAACAACTTATTTTGTCTAGCTTCTATTACAGGGCAATAGGAACTACTAGAGTATGTAGCTTAGTGCTCTACTATCCTTGTGATGTTTTGGCATATTATTAACTTATTATTAGATTAAACCTGTGAATTCACCAACTTCGTGTTGACCCCCACATTTTACTTTATATGTTTTCTCAGGAAAATAAAGCAGGTTCATGCATTGGATTCCAACATTATAGGAGCATCATGTCTACCATTGGGTTGGGATATTTACTTCAGGTTTTAATAGTAAATGTGGTTTACAAACAAGATACTGAGTGTGTACAACTGATTCATGTAATTTGTATTAAATGACTTTTATGATCATTGCTCCATATACTATGTGCTATCCATCTACCCAAGTAACACCCCAATTACTATTCCGCTGCATTTGACCAACTTGGGGGTGTTACAATTTAGGTTATGAATTTGGTATAAATATGAAATAATTGTATACTAACCGTATCATCTGTTGCTGAAACTTCCACTAATAGCATAAGGGGTGATTGCTCAGATCGGTTAAGATCGGTAATAGTACCGCTGTCGACATCTTGCTTCTTACGATCTAGCGTTGCTTTTGGAGACCCATTCCCATAAATGTCTACGTCCATAATACATTCTTCTTGATTGCGTGTACCAATATCAGACGAATACGGTTGTGCCTATAATAATATAAAAGATGAAGAAAGTTATTTGAATTATACAAAAACTGGATTTAATTATGTAGTCATAGTATACTAACCGTATTAGCACTTGTTGAACGGGTACTAACACTACAACAAAATGAAGCTAAAGCAGCACTCTTAAAGCGTTGTATTATGTCTTTAAAGTGTTACCTTATGCCTAATGTAACACTTTATCAAGTGCTCCTTTATGTAACGTCGCCTTAGGTATGTGCAACACTTATATTGGATAATGCGTCTCTTTTTGAAAGTGTTGCCACTATTTTGCAAATGTAATACTTTAAATTGCAACACTTTTTACACTCAAACACAACACTTCTTACACTAAATGCAACACTTGTATACTCAATTGCAACACTTTTTACATCAAATACAACACTTTTAGAATCAAATACAACACTTATTTTATGTAGATGCATCACTTTTTTATTTGTCATTGCGAGGTATGCAACACTTTAGTGCACCATGTGTGACACTTTCTGTTGTTTTATACCATGTTATATATGCAACACTTTATAAATTTAGTAACACTTTTGTTTCATACAACACAATGCATTTTCATAAAACACCATAGAAATAAAAGTGTAATATATAAAAAATAATATCATGTCGTAGTCTGACAAATTATCCCATGTAAGATAACTAACATAGTGGTGTAAAAAACCTATCAAGTTACAATCCTATAAATCTGATATCTTTGCAAATTTCCACTCGCAACTTGAGGCAGACCAAAGCAACGTTGCCTAATAATTCGTTTTTAGTGTAGTTGTCTTCTCAGCTCGATTCGAATTGATATAACGTTTTCTAGCAAAGACTTAATTGTTTTTGGTTAAAAAGACTTGTTTGGATTCTATGTCTAATTGGCACAAAGCAATTAAAAAGGTAAAAATATCTATTATACTACATATACCTACTAAACTAAAACATTTAGCACATACCACAATTAATTGCACAAAATGTAAAAATGTAAAATACAAATTTACACTACAATCCAAAATTTCAAAATACAAAATATAAAACTAATTCAATTCTATAAAATGTAAATCAAATCAAAACTTGAAATTGTGAAATTGTTTAATAATCTAGCCTAAACAAATCTAGTTAAGTAAAAACCAGTCCAAATTCAAATCCAATCAGGCCCAAACTAGCTACAGCCCAAAAATACAACAATCCTTGAACGTGTCTTTACAAATCTAACCATTAAGGACTACGAATGTAATAGAATTTCAACCAAAAGGACTAATGACTCTAACTGATTAACAAGAATGGACCATGATTGAAACAAGACAAGACAAAGTGAAGGATCAAAACTGGTTTACACTGAAACTTACTAAATTCATTTGCCACAAAGATTACAGTGACTTTTTTTTCCTACAAATCCTTTTTATTTACTAACTTGCTAAAAAAAACATTGTCCTATTAGAACTAACAAACTTCACACTAGATTAGTCTATAAGCTCTGACTGAAATTCGTTATCAAACTAAATTCTCTTGTATCCAAATTCGATGAAACAGTACTCTAAATCTCACAGCCAATTACTCATTTAACTCAGTAAATCAAAATCCATAGTCAAAGTAAGCTAAATGAACCTATTTTCCACATAAAAATAGGCAGCAACTAACTTTTAACTGTAAAATGCAAGGAAACAATAAAATGTGCTTAACCAGAACATCCGAAGCCAGTCCGTTGTGGAAGAGTAGCGCGGCGCTGAGCCGGCTTAAAAACATAACACACCTCCACTTTGGACTCCAACAGATCTACTCATACAGCATATACGAATCCACATCGAATCTGTATATAGTGTTAGCAAACAAAAACAAACACGACCAAATGAATCGCATCCAAGTCTCAAAGTAAACTGATTTCAAAACTTGCTGAGCTAAACTGAATAAGCTAGCAGCTTATTGATCAATCGATCTTAAAAGAAACTCCAACCGAAACTTGTAGAAATTAAATTTGAGACTCTCAAACCATTCTAGTATGACTTGAATTGAATCGAACAAATTATCTAATCTACTGACTTGATCAAAAATTTCCAAAAAGAAGCTTATGAGTTAGAATACTAGCAGAAATCGAAACCACTACATGAGTATTAACTCTACTGATACAAAAGAAACTGATTCTTCATTCTAAGTTTCTAAATTGATTAAGACTGTAGCTCAAAACTTCTCATAAGCTGATTACAGCTTATGAACTAAAATAGAAAATGAAATCTGAATATGATTGGTTACACCTACTCAACAAATCAAACAGTAACGAGCAGTTATCTTTTCAAAACTTGTTAACAGTAAATGTAGAAGATAAAAATGAAAGCTTTAAGCTGCGAATTTCATTAATGGAGAAACAAGAAAATCAGTTACAACTAGAAACTGAAAGTTTTAACAGATTTGAAAGAAAAAAAACTAACAAGTTTAACTAACTAACTACTCTAAACTAACTAACTAGGTGAAACTACACCTAAGCTAACCCCGAAAAATGAAGCCTTCATCTTCCTTTTATAGCCGCCGTGTGGTGGTGGAGTGACGTGTTCTCGCCAATGAAAAGTGGACACGTGGAAAATACGAGGTTTAATCGTTCTTCATCTTCAATCCAAATTGGGCGTTTCTTCGTCTTTGGGTCTTGATCTAATTGACTGCTCCCATCTTGTAGAGGAGATGGAGAGGAACACTTTTGTAGTTATAAGCTTCGATTGAATCCTTCTTGATCGTTCTTGTTTCTTGTTTGCAGGTTTAGGTGGAGAAAAGGTTTAACCGTCTCTCTTTTCTCTCTCTTGAAGGTTGAAGACGAAGCGTGTGTGTGTTATTTGTGAGTTTGACCGGTCTTGGTCAACTTGACCAAGTTAAGTAAATACTAACTTTCCAAAATTTGCCATTTGGTCCTTTTCTTTTAATTTCTTTTCAAATGATTATAAAACCCTTTTAAGTAATCACTTTTCCATCCTTTAACATTGTAGAAATTGCACTTTAAGCCCTTTATCTTTGGAAGTTTGGCAAATAAGGTCCTTGGAGCATCTTTCATCCTTTTCTTCGTCTTTTGATCAAATAAGTCCTTGAAAACTCGTGTTTATCTCAAATGTACCTATATTACCTGAAAATACACAAACACAAAATACACACGTAATTCTGATAATTTACAGTTTAATATCAGGTATTTGACAGTGTTTTGAGTGGTATTTGGATCATTATTGATGAGTGTTTTCACACTTATCAACTCCCCTCCACTTGACCATTGCCATGTCCTCATGCAATGCAGCATTTTAAAGCTCTAAATTACACTTTTCTCATATTTAACCAACCTTGGCCATTTTATGATTTAATAAACTATACTATGCTATATGATGAATGATTTTGAATATTTACAATGCAATGCAAAGAAAACAATTCTATTTTTATATTTTTATATTTTTCATAAATGGTTTTGATGGAAATAACTCATAAAGAAATCAATGACTTAGATTAGGGCTTTGATACCATGGACATTTATCACCCTCAAGTTTCACTTTCCCCATACCAAGCTTAAAAATGGGATCATTGTATTCACAAGTAAAAAGTGCATCAACTTATTCATGACAATTAAATGTGGAACCGGTTATTATTTGAGCAAATTGCTTGAAGGCAAATTTGTCATTATTTAAAGCGTGAAATATAAGAAATGTAAAATCCAAAAATAAGGAAGCACGGTTTTAATCCTAAGTAATCCTCTCATCCATTACTTGAAAAACCGCTCACATTTAATATAAGTCCGTATTAAAAGTAATAAGTCATTCGCCTTATGTGTAAAATCCTCATGTCATGCTTTCATAAGTAGCTACACACTCGCTAAGGAAAGGAAAATAAAACTCACGCAATAATTTACATCCGCCATCTTTTTGAGACTTTGGATCTTCAACCCCGCAACCCGTCAAGGCAATATTGGATTGGAGCAATCTATTGAATCCCCGCAACCCGTCAAGGTAATATTGGAACTCAATAGTCACTATAATTAACACCACACTTCCCCTCTTGGGAGTCTTGCATTATTTTTTTTTCTTTTTCTTTTTTTTTCTTTCTTTTTTTTTTCTAGCCACTCATTTTTTTTCATAAGCCGCTCTTATTTTTCTTTATTCCTCACAAAGAAATTTGAAAAGAAGAAAAGAAAACACACCCGCTAAATATGGAGCATGACATAAGTTTAGTACACATAAAACGTGCTAACTTAGAATCTTAAGACGTACTCATATCAACCATAAATGATTATCCAAAAATGCATAAGAGATTACAAACCAATTAAAACCGTACTTGATTATTTATTAACAATTATATACATGCGAAGAAATAGAGGTAAAGAAGAGAAAGGTTTAGCCACAAGTAATTGCCATGAAGTCTATCTAGCCCTTTTACACTTGCTTCAACTCTATCATTTCCCATTCTCCACAAATTTAAAATCTCAAATAATGAGATTGGTGGATGCTTAGCCTAATAGACCAATGAAGGACTACATGGTTAAGGATACTAGCTAGAGAATGCTAAGATAAGCAAATTCGGGTTGAGTCAAAATATCCATGGCGGGCCTAATATGTCAAAGAAGTCTAAATTTGTTAAAACCATGTTTTATTATATTTTCTTTTTATATATTTTTGATGAAAAACAAAAGAATATATACAATGCAAATGTGATATGCAAATGAAAAATGATTGATGCAAAAATTATGAATGCATATTTTTGTTGGCCAAAGTAGATCAAAAATTTGAAAAATGTTGAAAATTCAATTTTCCATGTTATCATGCAAGATAATGACAAATTCTAGGTAAGGTCACTTCGATAGAAGACCCCCCTACACTTAAGCTAAACATTGTCCTCAATGTTTAAGAGCATGGAAGTGTAAAAACTTCCCCTACACTTATGACAATGAATAGACTTTGCTTAACCCAAGTTAAGGAAAGGACAACTATTAGTGAAATCATGTTTAAGCACAAGGTGTCAATGAAAATTCACTAAAGTAACGAAGTGAACCGGATACAAGGGCCTCCTCCGTAAGCTCCAAAGCATGAGATGAGTGAGCAAACCTACAAACAAGCATGAAGACAAAAGAAGGTCTCCCTTACACTTATCTCCAAGTCTATGCCTTTATTTCTAACCTACAACACTCTAAACCTAGTTATACGATGCTTGAGTTAATGAGTCTCTAGCTCGACTCGTCCCTCAATGAATTAATTCATGGGGAAAATGGGGACCTCTTGGACCATTTCAACGGAAATGTCCTCCCCAAAGTAGTGTTTAACACGGTGACCATTCACTTTAAAATTTGGACCATCGGGTTGGGACAACTCAAGAGTTCCATATGGAAACACTTGAGCAATAGTGAATGGACCGGACCATCTCGACTTAAGCTTGCCCGCAAAAAGCTTCAATCTTGAGTTAAAGAGGAGAACCGGCTCTCCAACTTTGAACTCACGATTCTTGATCTTAGCATCATGCAATTTCTTAGTCTTTTCCTTGTAAAGCAAAGAATTCTCATAGGCATTGGCTCTCAACTCATCCATCTCATTGATTTGATCTTTCCTATGTGAACCGGCTTGGTTTAAATCAAAGTTAGCCCACTTGAGAGCCCAAGATGCCTTATGTTCTAACTCAAAAGGGAGGTGGCACGCTTTTCCATAGACAAGCCTATAAGGAGTACAACCAATTGGTGTTTTAAAAGCCGTCCTAAACGCCCACAAAGCATCATCAAGCTTATCCGACCAAGAAGCTCGATGCTCTCCCACCGTTCTCTCTAAAATCCTCTTTAAACCACGATTTGTGACCTCGGTTTGACCATTTGTTTGAGGGTGATACGCGGTAGAAAGTCTATGATTCACTCCATATTTCTTCATAACTCTCGTGAATTGATCATTACAAAAGTGCATACCACGATCACTTATGATGGCCCGAGGTACACCAAATCTAGCAAACAATTGTTTCAAGAACTTTACAACCACTCTAGCATCATTAGTAGGTAAGGCTTTAGCCTCCACCCACTTGGACACATAATCCACCGCCACAAGTATATACTTGTTTCCCTTAGAGGATGGAAAAGGTCCCATGAAATCTATTCCCCATACATCAAATATCTCACACTCTTGGATAAAATTTTGTGGCATCTCATCACGTTGTGTAATTTTTCCTTGTCTTTGACAAACATCACAAAATTTCACCATCTCTTGGGCATCCTTGTAAATGGAAGGCCAATAGTAACCCGAATCAAAGACTTTCTTGGCGGTGTAGTTAGGCCCAAAATGTCCACCCGTAGGTCCTTTATGACATGCCTCTAAGATCTTAAATGCCTCGGGTCCATCTATACACCGTCTAATGATTTGGTCCGCACATTGCCTAAAAAGATATGGATCATCCCAAAAGTAATACTTAACTTCCTTAAGAAACTTTTTCTTTTGTTGGTAAGTTAGACCCTCAATAAGCACATTGCCCACAAGATAGTTTGCTATATCCGCAAACCAAGGTGTGGCATCCTCTTGGGAAGAGATAGACATGAGCTCCTCTAGTGGAAAGGATTCATTGATTTCTTGATGTGGGAAATCTCCTTGAAAAGGATGCTCAAGTCTACTCAAATGATCCGCCGCTAAATTCTCGGCCCCTTTCTTATCACGAATATCTATCTTAAACTCTTGAAGCAACAAAACCCATCTCAAAAGCCTAGGCTTAGCATCTTGTTTTGTCATAAGATATTTGAGAGTGGAGTGATCCGTATACACTATGGTCTTGGAAAGCACAAGATATGGTCTAAACTTCTCAAAAGCATATACTATAGCAAGCAACTCTTTTTCCGTGGTAGTGTAATGAAGTTGTGCACCGGTCATGGTTTTACTCGCATAGTGTATAGGTTGAAAATGCTTATTAACTCTTTGTCCTAAGACGGCCCCCACCGCATAATCACTAGCGTCACACATAAGCTCAAAAGGTAATTCCCAATTTGGAGAAACCAAAACGGGAGCCTTTGTTAATTTTTCCTTAAGGGTCTCAAAAGAGTCTAAACAAGCTTGGTCAAAAATGAAAGGAGCCTCTTTCTCCAAGAGATGAGTCATCGGTCTAGCTATCTTAGAGAAATCTTGTATAAAGCGCCTATAAAATCCCGCATGACCTAAGAAACTCCTCACACCTTTAACCGAAGTGGGTGGGGGAAGCTTAGCAATCACATCAATTTTGGCTCGATCAACTTCTAATCCTTTATTGGATATCTTGTGTCCTAAAACAATCCCCTCTTTCACCATAAAGTGACATTTCTCCCAATTAAGCACCAAACGTGTTTCCTCACAACGCTTAAGCATTCTCTCAAGATTGGTGAGACATGAGCTAAAGGAGTTTCCAAATACGGAAAAGTCATCCATAAAAACCTCCATGGTTTGCTCTATCATGTCATGGAAAATCGCCATCATGCACCTTTGAAACGTCCCCGGTGCATTACATAGGCCAAAAGGCATCCTCTTGTAAGCAAATGTACCGTAGGGACAAGTGAATGTGGTCTTTTCTTGATCCTTAGGGTCAATGGGGATTTGAAAATAACCCGAAAAGCCATCAAGAAAACAATAGTACTCATTTCCCGCTAAGCGTTCAAGCATTTGATCCATAAAGGGAAGCGGGAAATGGTCTTTCCTAGTTGCCTCATTGAGTTTTCTATAATCAATGCAAACTCTCCAACCGGTCACAAGTCTCGTGGGAATAAGCTCATTGTTCTCATTAGGCACCACGGTGATTCCACCCTTCTTTGGAACACAATGAACCGGGCTAACCCATGGAGAGTCGGAAATGGGGTAAATCATACCCGCATCTAAGAGTTTAATCACTTCCTTCTTAATAACCTCATGGATTTTTGGGTTAACTCTCCTTTGGGTTTGAATGGCGGGTTTATAGTCATCCTCCATAAGGATTTTGTGAGTACAAAAATGTGGATCAATTCCCCTTATGTCGGATATTTTCCATGCTAAGGCTTTCTTGTGTTTCTTAAGGACTTCAATAAGTTTCTCTTTCTCATCCTCTTTCAACTCTTTAGCAATAATCACCGGTAATTGGTCTTTTCCTTCTAAGAAAGCATATTCTAAGTGGGATGGAAGTTCCTTAAGTTCAATGGGAGGTGGACTCTCTATGGAAGGTTTTACTATGGAAGGTTCCTCAATGGTAATCTCGTGTGGAATAGGAGAAGGAATAGGGTCCTCATTGAGCAACTTTTGGATTGTAAGAATATCTTCTTCCCAATTAATGGGAGAATCATCATCACCAAGAAAGTTAGACTCAAATTCCTCCAAGAGGAAATCACTCTCTCCAAAAGGTGTTAAAGAGGGAGCAATTGAGGCCACGGTTTCAACATGTGGAATCTCATCACTAGCATTCTTACAAGCATCATGAAAGTGTTCATTACACACTTCATCTAGCACATCCACAATGTTAATAGTCTCACAAGGTCTAGACTCCTTAACCTCTTTTCTATCACAAACTTTCCCTAACTTAAACACCACTCTCTCATCTTCTACTCTCATAATTAATTCTCCTTCCGCCACATCTATCAAGGTACGACCCGTTCTCAAAAACGGTCTACCAACAATCAAAGGTACTCTAGGATCCATGTCATAATCGACCACTACAAAGTCGACCGGAAAGGTAAACTTATCCACACCTACAAACACATCTTCCGCTATACCTACGGGGTGAGCTATGGTTCGGTTGGCTAGTTCAAGAGTCATCCTAGTGGGAGTGAGCTCGGGAAGAGATAGTTGTTTCCAAACCGATAAAGGCATGAGATTTATGCTCGCCCCTAAATCCGCCAAAGCCATGCAATTTTCAACACCGGGAAAATTACAAGGTATCAAGAAGCGCCCCGGATCTCCAAGTTTGGTTGGTAAGGTTTTAAGTAACACCGCGGAACAATTTTCATTAAGTGATGTGTTGGGCAAATCAACCAATTTTTCTTTGTTTGAGAGCAAATCCTTGAACATCTTAGCAAACTTTGGCATATAAGCAAGAGCTTCCGCAAAGGATATGTTGATATTGAGTTGCTTGAACATCCTTAAGAAATTGGAGACTTGGATGTCATCTTTGTTCTTTAACTTGTCCTTTTTCAACCTTGAAGGGTATGGAAGAGTAGGTTTTGGTGTAGGTGGAATAGGTGTTGTGGTGGAAGATTTGTCTTTGTTAGCTTCTTCATTGGGAAGTGTGGAAGGTAAAGGAGAAGTATGAGGTGGTTTAGAAGGTGTGTTTGAGTGAATAGGAGCATTTTGAGGAGGTGGAGTAGAAGTAGAAGGCTTGTCACAAGTAGGAGCACAAGTGGGTTGAACAAGAGTAGGTTTAGGAGGTAAAGGATCCTTTGTTGTTGTTCCACTCCTTGTTGTAATAGCATTGACATTGGCCCTAGGGTTTGTTTGTGTATTAGAAGGTAAAGCCCCTTGTGGTCTTTGAGTTACCGCCACTAAAACCCTATTGATTTGTTCCTCCATTGTACGTTTCAATTGATCATTCATTCTCTTCTCAATTTCACGCATTTTCTTGTCAACGTACTCTTGAGTCTCTTGCATCCCATATCCTTGAGTTGGATTTTGAGGGTAAGCTTGATTTGGTATTGGAGCATATGCTTGATTGGGAATAAATGGAAGTGGTTGATTAAATCCTTGTTGTGGTGGATAAAAGGTATTTGCTTGAGGTTGAAATTGATTGGGTGCCTTGTAGTTATTTCCTTGGTATGGTGGTCTTTGCCCTTGATTCCTTGTTAAAATTTGAGGAGGATTTTGTGGAATTTGGGTGGGTGGTTGGGGTGGGAAGCCGGGTGGAGTAAGGTAATTTTGGGATTTGTAAGAAAGGTTATTTGGATTGATATTAGGCTTGAAGTGTTCACGGTGTTCCTCTTGGTAAGCATAGCATTCCCCTTGATACCCTTGCACCTTATCACATTGTTCATAAGAATGGGGACCTCCACAAGTAACACAAGAAATGGTGATGGCATTCACATTATTTGAGGAATTGTTCAATGTCATGCTCTTAAAATTTTGAACTATCTCATGAGTCATTTCTTGTCCTTGTTTGACTTGTTGAAGGATCTCTTTAAGAAGTTGGATGTCACAAGGAGTTTGAGAAGTGTTTTGGATAACATGAACCCTTTCTTCAAATGGATTATTTGTTTGAACCATTGCCTTAGTCTCAATAATGTCCAAAGCCTCTTGGTAGGTCTTAAGAAGAATACTCCCTCCCGCGGAAGCATTGAGTGAATCTTGGTGGTGAGCTTTAAGGCCATCATAAAAGAGACTTATTTGATGAACTTGATCCAATCCATGATTAGGGCATCGCCTCAACAACTCACTATACTCTTCCCAAGCATCACTAAAGGATTGACTAGGTTTTTGTGTAAAGCCCATAATTAAATTCCTCAAAGCCATAGTCTTTTGTGGAGGAAAGAACTTGTTCAAAAACTTAGTGGTAAAACCCTCCCATGTGGTGATACTATCGGGTGGTTGGGTGTCTAACCAATGCTTAGCACTCCCATCTAAGGAAAATGACACTAACATCAATCTAATGACCTCATGTGGAACCCCATTATGCTTAATGGTATTGCAAAGTGAAAGGAATCTCTTAAGGTGAGCATGAGGATCCTCATTTTGTTTTCCCAAGAAAGGTGATAAAGCAACCATATTGATCATAGATGTATGTAGCTCAAATGTGTTAGCGGGAAAGTCGGGAATCTTAATGGCACTAGAATATCCATGAATGTTGGATTGCATACGTTCATACAAAGTACGATTATCAATAGCCATGGCTTCTTGTGGTGGTGACAAAGCACGATTCTCGTGATCGGCTTGGTGGACGGTGGTGGTCTTACTCTTTCTCTTTTTCTTCCTTTTCGGAGGAAGAGGTTGTACACCAATCGGTATTTGTGCACGCCCGCGAGTGAGCATGCAACTCAATACGAGGAATGAGAGAGAAGCTCTCGTGTGACTTTGAAGAGAAATGGATTATCCTCTTCGAGTTTCAATATTAAATATCCACAAGAAAATAACAATATATGTATTTACTACTTTGGGTGCAAGACCCTCAATGAAGCCTTCCTTCTTAGAATACTCCCAAGTGAACGGGGGGTTAGGTGGCGCGAAGCACTTAAGTACCTATTGACCCTTAGATGGCATTTTATAGCACATCGCCTTTCTATTCACTTAAATGTTCGTATTCTTCGAATTGTTGCTTATTGAGAGTATTTATCTATTCTTGCTTTATTTTGTTTGATCGATACACGTGTCAAGGACCGGAGCGCCCCTCAACACGGTGTATTGCCTCGGCAATACTTATGGAAAATATGTAGATTGATTGTTCTTATACGTATACGTATTTACTTATAATAATATATGGAAAATATTTTTGTATTTATGAGTTTTTTAAAGGAAAATACTATATGTACATAAAAACCGAGAGAATCCAATAATATATATTTTTGGGTGCAATCTCTTAGGAAAAAGATTGTTTTTTGGATTTTTTTTAATTTTTTTGGTCAATTCTTTAGGAAAAGAATTGTTTTGTTAATTTTTTAGTTTTTATATATTTTTATATTTTTGATTTTTTATTTGTTTTTGATTTATGATACGTAAAAATAACGTTCACAAAGTGAACGGATCCCAAAAGCCAATGAAAACCGTCAATCGATAGTCTCTCGTGTAGTCAAAGAACCGGCAGCGGCGCCATTTGAAATTCGTTTTTAGTGTAGTTGTCTTCTCAGCTCGATTCGAATTGATATAATGTTTTCTAGCAAAGACTTAATTGTTTTTGGTTAAAAAGACTTGTTTGGATTCTATGTCTAATTGGCACAAACAATTAAAAAGGTAAAAATATCTATTATACTACATATACCTACTAAACTAAAACATTTAGCACATACCACAATTAATTGCACAAAATGTAAAAATGTAAAATACAAATTTACACTACAATCCAAAATTTCAAAATACAAAATATAAAACTAATTCAATTCTATAAAATGTAAATCAAATCAAAACTTGAAATTGTGAAATTGTTTAATAATCTAGCCTAAACAAATCTAGTTAAGTAAAAACCAGTCCAAATTCAAATCCAATCAGGCCCAAACTAGCTACAGCCCAAAAATACAACAATCCTTGAACGTGTCTTTACAAATCTAACCATTAAGGACTACGAATGTAATAGAATTTCAACCAAAAGGACTAATGACTCTAACTGATTAACAAGAATGGACCATGATTGAAACAAGACAAGACAAAGTGAAGGATCAAAACTGGTTTACACTGAAACTTACTAAATTCATTTGCCACAAAGATTACAGTGACTTTTTTTTCCTACAAATCCTTTTTATTTACTAACTTGCTAAAAAAAACATTGTCCTATTAGAACTAACAAACTTCACACTAGATTAGTCTATAAGCTCTGACTGAAATTCGTTATCAAACTAAATTCTCTTGTATCCAAATTCGATGAAACACTACTCTAAATCTCACAGCCAATTACTCATTTAACTCAGTAAATCAAAATCCATAGTCAAAGTAAGCTAAATGAACCTATTTTCCACATAAAAATAGGCAGCAACTAACTTTTAACTGTAAAATGCAAGGAAACAATAAAATGTGCTTAACCAGAACATCCGAAGCTAGTCCGTTGTGGAAGAGTAGCGCGGCGCTGAGCCGGCTTAAAAACATAACACACCTCCACTTTGGACTCCAACAGATCTACTCATATAGCATATACGAATCCACATCGAATCTGTATATAGTGTTAGCAAACAAAAACAAACACGACCAATTGAATCGCATCCAAGTCTCAAAGTAAACTGATTTCAAAACTTGCTGAGCTAAACTGAATAAGCTAGCAGCTTATTGATCAATCGATCTTAAAAGAAACTCCAACCGAAACTTGTAGAAATTAAATTTGAGACTCTCAAACCATTCTAGTATGACTTGAATTGAATCGAACAAATTATCTAATCTACTGACTTGATCAAAAATTTCCAAAAAGAAGCTTATGAGTTAGAATACTAGCAGAAATCGAAACCACTACATGAGTATTAACTCTACTGATACAAAAGAAACTGATTCTTCATTCTAAGTTTCTAAATTGATTAAGACTGTAGCTCAAAACTTCTCATAAGCTGATTACAGCTTATGAACTAAAATAGAAAATGAAATCTGAATATGATTGGTTACACCTAATGTATGTTCTTCTTAAAGCTAATGTTTATTCTTGTGAACATTTGTTTTTTTCGCTTCCCTATCACTTGGAGCCATCAAGAAATTTACTCACATAGTAACAACCTATTAAAGAACAGTGGGTCAACTGAAGAAACAAAAGAATACATATAACTAACCAAATGAGAGCATGACCAAAAGACAAATTATGGTTCATATTTTTACGATAAGCAATCAAGAATTAGAAGCATTATTCATGACATAATATTGTGAAGATGATAAACATGTACATCGAGCAACTACTGCCACAAATCATTACCAGCGACATTACCAAACCTTCAAATCCTCAATATGTTGAAGAATGCTTTTCACATCACTTTGGATCTTCAGCAATAAAATTGAATCCTCATGCCTTGTTAGGGCCTTTTCGGACTCGCCAATCTTCGCGCCCCGCTTCATAAGTTATGCCTTGGCTATGAACTTTTATCATTACCGAGCAACTTTTAAACGATCTTGGGCTAGAAGCTAAGTAACTTTTCAAATCGTACGACCTTACTTATTGCATTTATTTATTTACAAGCGAGGGGAGAAAAAGATCATAATTAACTCACATAAGTTAATGAAAGAATACCAAACTTGTAACCAACTCTATCATTTCTCGTTCTCCACAATTTAAAATCTCAAGGAATGAGACTCGTGGATGCTTAGCCCAATAAACCAATTAAGGTCTACACGGTTAAGGATACTAGCTAGAGTGAACTTGGTTAAGTAAACTCGGGTTGAGTCAAAAAATTCACAACGGGCCTAATATATCTAAGATAACTAAACTTGTTAAAACCATTTTATTAAAATAAGAGAAAAATAGCAAAAATAAAGGGAACTACAACTAGGCCAAAATAGATTAAAAATTTTGAAAAATGTCGAAAAATCGATTTTCCGGTTAAAATGAGGACAAATACAAGGAAAAGGCCACTTAACTTCGATAGAAGTCCCCCCTACACTTAATATAAACATTGTCCTCAATGTTTAAGCATGTGGGAGTAAACTCCCATACACTTAGGACATTGTGCACTTTGTTTAAATCTTGCTAAGGAAGAGACAACTAAAGAGATTCCTAATTTAATATTGAGAAATATAAAATAGTGAATCGAAAAGAGTTTAGGATAGAACCGGGAAGAAGGGAACACGGAATCACGATTCGTCAAAAGTCATCAAGAGTGTGTCTTTGAAGCTCTAATCCCTGCATATGATAAGAAAGAGAACAAGAAACACCACGGGGCCCCCCTACACTTATGGTGAAAACAGATAAAGATAGATAATCGGGTTGCCTCCCGAAGAGCGCTTGTTTTTGTTAACCGAGTCGTAAGCATGACTCGTCCCCGAATTAAATGGTCTATGGGGAAGCCTCGAATGTAATACCGGGATCAAAGACCTTGTCCTCGTTTCCGGAGGACATCAACAAAGGAGAGGCGGGGGGATAAGTCTTGAATGGGAGAAAAACCCTTTCGACATACGAGAAGTATGTGAATTCAAGATCCACGGGAGGTGGGGTGGGTAAAGTAAGCACATTGTCATCCCCCAAAGACAATGGATGTTGAGCACTCGGCAAAGCCGTGAGGGTATCAATTATAGAATTGTCATTGTCACCTCCCGGGTCAAAGCACTCATCCTCATTTCCCGGTATGAAACAAGGAGAGTACAAGTGATACATCACCCGCTTGGGTGTGCACGTGGTAGGATGAGGTGGCAATATAATATGAGAAGTATGAGAACAATTACCTTCCACCTGCGTCCCTTTTTCAGTAGATTCACGTCTTTCCACCTCTGGGATAGAAGGAGGTATGGCTAACAAAGTTTTCTCATTAATAGCAAGAGAAGCAGCGCTATCAATGTCCTCAATCTCTTCGTCAAAGAGCGGATTCACCTCACTAGATATGTAGGCGTCATCAAAATCAAATAAAGGGTTCGAATAAATCTTGAAAGTTTCATGCAGAACGTCTTCATCGGATAGTGACTCATCATCACTAGAAGTAAAATCATCATCTTGATCGAAAAGAGGATTAGAGAAAGCCAAAGAATCATCTCCCAAAGTGTTTGTGGAAGGAACATAATCATTAAGAGCGACCTCATCCGTAAGCTCCTCAAAAGTTAGCACATCACAAACCTCATCAAAAAATTTATCAAGACCGAAATCACTAATCTCACTCGAAGTATCACAATCCTTAGAGGCGTTGGGGAAATTAAGAGAGGGAAGTACAATTACACTAGGACATTGAGCAACTAGATCATACCAAGAAATAGTATTCTCATCGTCATCATCATCATAATGGTATTGACGCACAAGAGGAGGGGTAGAATCACTAAGATTAGAAACTTGCTCTTGTTGCTGTCGCTTCTCCTCGTCCCTAATTTCTCTAAGCAGAACAACGGCTTCTTGAAGTTGCAAAACAATGGAGTGTGTTTCTTCATTCAAAGTAGTGAGTTGTTGAATTCTCTGAGAGGATTGATGATTGAGGTTGTGATGTGGGGGCTCAAAGTGTTGAAAACCTAAATTATAGCAAGGTTGTGGCTCACAGTTGTTCATCGGTTGAGAAGAATTAGAAACCGGGTTTGGTTCATAATAATCCATAGGTGAAGAAAACTGAGGACCCGGATTTTGCTCATAATAATTCATTGGTTGACAATAATAGGTATCGTGAGGGCCCCCACAGTTGTTGCAAAACGGGTATGGAGAAAAATCAGGTGCGTCTTGTGGATAGCTATTATCATTGTCATAATTATACCCCGGTTCTTGCCCGTGTCCATACGGGTATTGAACCGGGCACGAAACATGCCAATGAGAATCGCTTCCACAATAGATGCACGGGGGAACAGGAGGAGGTGGGTTCAAAAAGGATGAATTAATCGAGTTGCACAAAGGACAAAATCCGAATAGGAATTGCGTATTGTCGATATCGTTACCGCACCGCTCACATGTACACCTTTGACAAGAGTTGTTCCCAGATAATTGTTTCCCACACCGGACGCAATGGACATAAAAATCCATAAAGAAAGATAGATAAGCAAGAAGAATATTTTTGGTGCGAAACTTTGAAAAAGATATGCTTTTTATGATTTTTCAAATGTTTTTGGGATTTTTTGAAAATTTTTGACACGAAAAATAACGTTCACAAGTGAACGGATCCCAAAAGCCAACGCGTCTCTCACAAAAACCGTTAATCTTCACGAAAAGAGCCGGCAGCGGCGCCATTTTAATGTAAAGATTTTTACTAGTTGAAAAGTTCGTTTCTCGGTATCTTCTCGAATTGATCTCGGCTCTAAGTGGAATGATTTGTTCTTGGTTAATAAAAAGGTGATGGTTTGTTTATCTATTTTAAACTAATGACAAATAAGTAAGTGTTGAAGAGTAGAATTAAAGCTTTAAAAGATTAAACTAAAAAGACGAGTTTAAATATAAATGCTTGAAAACTTAAAGATTATATTAGAAAGATAGATGAACACTCAATAAAAACTAACACTTGGAAAACTTTGTAAAAATATGAACTTAGTCGGAAACTGCTAAAAGAAAGTAAGATCGGAATATCTTAAGAATAGTCACTGATCGGAATACAAAGCAATCTCGTCGGAATATGTGGCTGATCGGAATGTGGGGAACCAGTACTGATCGGAATACTAAAAATGAGAGCCAATCGGAATAAGGAGATCAATACTGATCGGAATAAGGGACAAAAGGGCACAATCGGAATATTATAAACTAGTACTAATCGGAATGTTATGAAAGCAACACAAATCGGAATATCACATAAGATCTCAATCGGAATAACTAGAAAAATTGCACTAATCGGAATATTGCCAAAACAGGCTACAATCGGAAAACCTAAACCCTTTTCTGATCACACGATCGGAATAAGGGTGTGGAGTGTTGGTCGGGATGACCCAATAGGAAAAGGTTTTTACCCTTTCCGATATCCCTATGATCCGAAATACAGGCAAGGTGAATAAGCTATTTCAATAAGCTACTACCCAAACTAGCTCGAATCTAATATGACACAAATCAAATAAGCATAAATAACAACTTATCTAAACTTCAAATAATCAATCTTATAAATCAAATGGTAAAAAGATTAACTTTTTATAAAAACTTTAAAAAGTAAATAAGCTAAATCAACAAATAAGCCAATAACCACAAAGATCTTAAAGCTTATTTGTATAGAAACTTAAGGAAACATAAAAAGATTAAATTTTTAAGCACAAAATCCTTGATGAACAACACGGATCATAAGTAATTCGCACCAAAAGTAAACTAGAATCAAAGAAAGGTAGAAAGAGATGAAAGATTAAAAGCTTGATCAAAGGTAAAGAAGATTTAAGATAACAAAATTAAAAACACTTACTTGAATTAAAGGAAAGAAATTAAAGGTGCAAATACAATAAAAATAACAAGGAATGAAAAATGGTGGAAGGGGTGGTTTGTCAAGCCACCCAACAACATGAAAATGAAACTAGGATCATCTATATATAGGGGTGATTAGGGAGGAGCTTAGGAAGCTTCCTCCCTCTTTCCTCTTTGCCTTAATTGCACACTTAAGTGCTTTTCTTCTTTATCTTTTGTTAATCTTGGACTTTGTCTTGGGATTTCCTTAACTCGTCTTGATTTTTCTTTATAAATAAGACTCGAGTTCTTCGGCTTTTTAGTAAACTTCCGTCCTTTGACTTTTTCTTCGATAAATCTTCAGAATTGGTCTTGGACTTCCGTTCTTTTTCCACTTTTGATCTTTCGACTTCATCTTTCGTCTTTTTCTTCGATAAAAGCCCGTGAATGCCTTGTTTTCTCCACTTTTCACCTTTTCATCCTAAATCACAACAAAAACACAAACCACGCATAATTCCGACATAAATGACATAAAATACACGTTTTGGCTCGGTTATTATTGTAATTAAGTGGTAAAAAGGATGGGTGTTTTCACACCTATCAAATCCCCTACACTTAACCATTGCAATGTCCTCATGCAATGCATTAGTTACAAAGCACGCTTTACATTTTCCATCATAATCAACCTACCTTGGCCTTTATTAAACAACTAAGGAAAATAAAAAAGATATAAAATAACAAGATGCAACAAGTAAGAAACTTGTAAAGAAATCTAAGACTTACATTAGGGCTTGTGTGTCATGAATGTTCATCACCCTCAAGTTTTACGTTCCCCATGCCAAGCGTAAAAACAAGATCATTGTTAGTACAAGTTAGCATAACAAACATTTACTCATGTGGTTCAATTAATCACTTAAACTCCCTTATTCCTACGAGTATCTCTTATATTTTATTGATGTCTTGAATGATCACGAGGATGCATTGTTGACTTATTTCGATAATTTATTTAGGCTGAAAGCAAAGTAGGACGATTTGATCAATAGTTAGCTAAAGGACAAAATCTCTTAAAACTGCTTCTCGGGATATCAAAAAGTTCATATCTTGGCATAACTTGGTTCACGATTTGAGACCTTTCTGGGGCCGATATTTGGCATGTACTTCATACTTCATATCTTCGAGAGACGTTTTTGAGATAATGGTCTTCTCTTCGTTATAGAGTTTCTTCACTTGGAGACTTTTGAGGGGTACTCCAGCTTTGTTGACCATGACTTCATGATTATTTCTTCAATCTCTAATTGGGATTTTGAGATACAACGATCCGCCTCCTATCGGACTTGGATCTATTTATCCTCATACCTTGTTAGGGTCTTTTCGGATAGACTTCTCCATGATCTTTATGGGAGTTGATTGCTTTTCGTCGTGAGTCTTGATCATTCATATTGATTTTGGGAATAATGCTTTTCACATCACTTTGGATCTTCAGCAATAAAATTGAATCCTCATGCCTTGTTAGGGCCTTTTCGGACTCGCCAATCTTCGCGCCCCGCTTCATAAGTTATGCCTTGGCTATGAACTCTTATCATTACCGAGAAACTTTTACACGATCTTGGGCTAGAAGCTAAGTAACTTTTCAAATCGTACGACCTTACTTATTGCATTTATTTATTTACAAGCGAGGGGAGAAAAAGATCATAATTAACTCACATAAGTTAATGAAAGAATACCAAACTTGTAACCAACTCTATCATTTCTCGTTCTCCACAATTTAAAATCTCAAGGAATGAGACTCGTGGATGCTTAGCCCAATAAACCAATTAAGGTCTACACGGTTAAGGATACTAGCTAGAGTGAACTTGGATAAGTAAACTCGGGTTGAGTCAAAAAATTCACAACGGGCCTAATATATCTAAGATAACTAAACTTGTTAAAACCATTTTATTAAAATAAGAGAAAAATAGCAAAAATAAAGGGAACTACAACTAGGCCAAAATAGATTAAAAATTTTGAAAAATGTCGAAAAATCAATTTTCCGGTTAAAATGAGGACAAATACAAGGAAAAGGCCACTTAAATTCGATAGAAGTCCCCCTACACTTAATATAAACATTGTCCTCAATGTTTAAGCATGTGGGAGTAAACTCCCATACACTTAGGACATTGTGCACTTTGTTTAAATCTTGCTAAGGAAGAGACAACTAAAGAGATTCCTATTTTAATATTGAGAAATATAAAATAGTGAATCGAAAAGAGTTTAGGATAGAACCGGGAAGAAGGGAACACGGAATCATGATTCGTCAAAAGTCATCAAGAGTGTGTCTTTGAAGCTCTAATCCCTGCATATGATAAGAAAGAGAACAAGAAACACCACGGGGCTCCCCTACACTTATGGTGAAAACAGATAAAGATAGATAATCGGGTTGCCTCCCGAAGAGCGCTTGTTTTTGTTAACCGAGTCGTAAGCCTGAATCGTCCCCGAATTAAATGGTCCATGGGGAAGCCTCGAATGTAATACCGGGATCAAAGACCTTTTCCTCATTCCCGGAGGACATCAACAAAGGAGAGGCGGGGGGATAAGTCTTGAATGGGAGAAAAACCCTTTCGACATACGAGAAGTATGTGAATTCAAGATCCACGGGAGGTGGGGTGGGTAAAGTAAGCACATTGTCATCCCCCAAAGACAATGGATGTTGCACTCGGCAAAGCCGTGAGGGTATCAATTATAGAATTGTCATTGTCACCTCCCGGGTCAAAGCACTCATCCTCATTTCCTGGTATGAAACGAGGAGAGTAAAAGTGATACATCACCCGCTTGGGTGTGCACGTGGTAGGATGAGGTGGCAATATAATATGAGAAGTATGAGAACAATTACCTTCCACATGCGTCCTTTTTTCAGTAGATTCACATCTTTCCACCTCTGGGATAGAAGGAGGTATGGCTAACAAAGTTTTCTCATTAATAGCAAGAGAAGCAGCGCTATCAATGTCCTCAATCCCTTCGTCAAAGAGCGGATTCACCTCACTAGATATGTAGGCGTCATCAAAATCAAATAAAGGGTTCGAATAAATCTTGAAAGTTTCATGCAGAACGTCTTCATCGGATAGTGACTCGTCATCACTAGAAGTAAAATCATCATCTTGATCGAAAAGAGGATTAGAGAAAGCCAAAGAATCATCTCCCAAAGTGTTTGTGTAAGGAACATCATCATTAAGAGCGACCTCATCCGTAAGCTCCTCAAAATTTAGCACATCACAAACCTCATCAAAGAATTTATCAAGACCGAAATCACTAATCTCACTCGAAGTATCACAATCCTTAGAGGCGTTGGGGAAATTAAGAGAGGGAAGTACAATTGCACTAGGACATTGAGCAACTAGATCATACCAAGAAATAGTATTCTCATCGTCATCATCATCATAATGGTATTGACGCACAAGAGGAGGGGTAGAATCACTAAGATTAGAAACTTGCTCTTGTTGCTGTCGCTTCTCCTCGTCCCTAATTTCTCTAAGCAGAACAACGGCTTCTTGAAGTTGCAAAACAATGGAGTGTGTTTCTTCATTCAAAGTAGTGAGTTGTTGAATTCTCTGAGAGGATTGATGATTGAGGTTGTGATGTGGGGGCTCAAAGTGTTGAAAACCTGAATTATAGCAAGGTTGTGGCTCATAGTTGTTCATCGGTTGAGAAGAATTAGAAACCGGGTTTGGTTCATAATAATCCATAGGTGAAGAAAACTGAGGACCCGGATTTTGCTCATAATAATTCATTGGTTGACAATAATAGGTATCGTGAGGGCCCCCACAGTTGTTGCAAAACGGGTATGGAGAAAAATCAGGTGCGTCTTGTGGATAGCTATTATCATTGTCATAATTATACCTCGGTTCTTGCCCGTGTCCATACGGGTACTGAACCGGGCACGAAACATGCCAATGAGAATCGCTTCCACAATAGATGCACGGGGGAACAGGAGGAGGTGGGTTCAAAAAGGACGAATTAATCGAGTTGCACAAAGGACAAAATCCGAATAGGAATTGCGTATTGTCGATATCGTTACCGCACCGCTCACATGTACACCTTTGACAAGAGTTGTTCCCAGATAATTGTTTCCCACACCGGACGCAATGGACATAAAAATCCATAAAGAAAGATAGATAAGCAAGAAAAATATTTTTGGTGCAAAACTTTGAAAAATAAATGCTTTTTATGATTTTTCAAATGTTTTTGGGATTTTTTGAAAAATTTTGACACGAAAAATAACGTTCACAAGTGAACGGATCCCAAAAGCCAACGCGTCTCTCATAAAAAACCGTTAATCTTCACGAAAAGAGCCGGCAGCGGCGCCATTTTAATGTAAAGATTTTTACTAGTTGAAAAGTTCGTTTCTTGGTATCTTCTCGAATTGATCTCGGCTCTAAGTGGAATGATTTGTTCTTGGTTAATAAAAAGGTGATGGTTTGTTTATCTATTTTAAACTAATGACAAATAAGTAAGTGTTGAAGAGTAGAATTAAAGCTTTAAAAGATTAAACTAAAAAGACGAGTTTAAATATAAATGCTTGAAAATATAAAGATTATATTAGAAAGATAGATGAACACTCAATAAAAACTAACACTTGGAAAACTTTGTAAAACTATGAACTTAGTCGGAAAATGCTAAAAGAAAGTAAGATCGGAATATCTTAAGAATAGTCACTGATCGGAATACAAAGCAATCTCGTCGGAATATGTGGCTGATCGGAATGTGGGGAACCAGTACTGATCTGAATACTAAAAATGAGAGCCAATCGGAATAAGGAGATCAATACTGATCGGAATAAGGGACAAAAGGACACAATCGGAATATTATAAACTAGTACTAATCGGAATGTTATGAAAGCAACACAAATCGGAATATCACATAAGATCTCAATCAGAATAACTAGAAAAATTGCACTAATCGGAATATTGCCAAAACAAGCTACAATCGGAAAACCTAAACCCTTTTCCGATCACACGATCGGAATAAGGGTGTGGAGTGTTGGTCGGAATGACCCAATCGGAAAAGGGTTTTACCCTTTCCGATATCCCTATGATCCGAAATACAGGCAAGGTGAATAAGCTATTTCAATAAGCTACTACCCAAACTAGCTCGAATCTAATATGACACAAATCAAATAAGCATAAATAACAACTTATCTAAACTTCAAATAATCAATCTTATAAATCAAATGGTAAAAAGATTAACTTTTTATAAAAACTTTAAAAAGTAAATAAGCTAAATCAACAAATAAGCCAATAAGCACAAAGATCTTAAAGCTTATTTGTATAGAAACTTAAGAAAACATAAAAAAGATTAACTTTTTAAGCACAAAATCCTTGATGAACAACACGGATCATAAGTAATTCGCACCAAAAGTAAACTAGAATCAAAGAAAGGTAGAAAGAGATGAAAGATTAAAAGCTTGATCAAAGGTAAAGAAGATTTAAGATAACAAAATTAAAAACACTTACTTGAATTAAAGGAAAGAAATTAAAGGTGCAAATACAATAAAAATAACAAGGAATGAAAAATGGTGGAAGGGGTGGTTTGTCAAGCCACCCAACAACATGAAAATGAAACTAGGATCATCTATATATAGGGGTGATTAGGGAGGAGCTTAGGAAGCTTCCTCCCTCTTTCCTCTTTGCCTTAATTGCACACTTAAGTCCTTTTCTTCTTTATCTTTTGTTAATCTTGGACTTTGTCTTGGGATTTCTTTAACTCGTCTTGATTTTTCTTTATAAATAAGACTCGAGTTCTTCGGCTTTTTAGTAAACTTCCGTTCTTTGACTTATTCTTCGATAAATCTTCAGAATTGGTCTTGGACTTCCGTTATTTTTCCACTCTTGATCTTTCGACTTCATCTTTCGTCTTTTTCTTCGATAAAAGCCCGTAAATGCCGTGTTTTCTCCACTTTTCACCTTTTTCGTCCTAAATTACAACAAAAACACAAACCACGAATAATTCCGACATAAATGGCATAAAATACACGTTTTGGCTCGGTTATTATTGTAATTAAGTGGTAAAAAGGATGGGTGTTTTCACACCTATCAGGTAGCTACTTGGTTAAGGGATGAATTGTCAACTGCATTCACATCACTAACTGATACGCCCTCCCCGTCTTGAAACTTAGAATCAGGGCTTGATATCATACAAGGTTGTTTGTCCTTGAGTTTTTCTTTTAGTAGCTTCTCCATCTTTTCAAGCCTAGATGTAACATCTGCAGCGGTAATCAACTCTACTTGTTTTCGAATGGAATGGACTTTGGCTAAAATATCATGTAATGAAAGACTTTTGGCACCAGACGTGGTTTCATTATAACTATTCCCTTGTTCAAAATCAAAAACACCATCCGGGTGCTCCATAGACATATCATTAGATTGGTCATCAGGGTGCTCCGTATCCATCCCATTAGATTGGTCATCAGGGTGCTCCGTATCCATCCCATTAGATTGGTCATCAGGGTGCTCCGTAGCCATCCCATTAGATGTAACAACGGCCGTTTCTATAGTTTCCAAAGTTGGTTTCTTTTCATCACTTAAAACAGGAGGATTATCGGCATCCATGCAGTTTATATATCTAAGACTAGCAACATACCAAGGTTGGATAATCTCAGCTGGTGTTGGAATAAGTTCAGGAAAAGGTCTTGAATCCTAAAATATCAATTCAATTAAGAAAACACATGAGGACACTAACATTGACAATTAATGGGATGTATTCAAACTGAAATACTTACCGGTCCAAAAAGGGTAACATAGTCTGCTTTTTGAAACTTAATATTATTAGACCACGAAACACCTCGTGGTAACACATCATGCCCTTTAATCCAAAATGAAGTGCTAATGGGATAACTCTCCAGAATTCATATCTGTATAACAAAATTGTCCTGTTGAAATACTTCGTGTTCATATCTAGTACTTAAAAACAAAAACATACTTTCTAACCTTGAAAGCCCAAGCAAAGCCGTATAAATTATATAGAGGATTGTAACATCGGTTTTGCTTCCTCTTAGATATATGAGTATCAGCATGATTACAACCAACATTTACAGTCCTTCTATAAAACTTATCCCACATGTACTCACCCCACGGATAACCATTCCAGGCTTCAAAATCATCCACCATAGTCACTAAATGATTTTCAATACAATTCCTATCCTCTTTGCCCATAAATACCAACTCGGCAACAATTAAAAGACACACCCTAACAGCATCAACATCTGATAATCCTAACCACTTATCTTGATTTCTAATAATTTGCAATAGTTTAAAAGCATGAATTTTTTAAAAACCTTTATTTTTTATTTTTCCTGGGAAAACCCTATTGCAAAAAGATCTATTTAAACCTACACTAGTTGAAACATTACCAAATCTGAATCCAGTAATTAAACAAAATTCCTTCCTACCAAATCGTAGCGAATGATTTTCAATTTTGAATATTATAGGGGGGCATGACTTGGAATTTCTGATACATATACCTGGTGTTGTAAAACATAATTCATCATATGACAATCATTATCCACGGAAGGGATATCCAACCACGGGCCAGAAACAATACTTCTAAACAAATTGTTCCAGACTGTATTTGTTTGCAATAACCCTTTGATTTCTTGAAGCAATTTAACATTGACCTGACAACAACTCTGACATCGTAAAAAACATTTAACTCGCTCATCGAAGAACAGAGATGGTTGTTTTTATTTATTCGGGGTCTTTGAATGTGTGCGTTTAATTATAGGTGATTTGATATTGAGATATGATGGGTTTGTTAGATTAAGAACAGAGATCACATGGTTTATTTGATTGAAGAACATAGAGTACTTGAATGTGTGTTTTTTTTATGAATTTGGGTTAGTTTTGAAAGAGGAGAGTGACGGAGTAGAAATAATAAAATACTAGGGAGCCCAAAAATTCTAGTTGCCCATAATACAATTGCCCCAAAAATACTATAAAATAGTCAACCACTTTTTGCTAAAATGACTAAAAAACCTTGTTGCCCAATATTCTTATTGCCCATATATGTGCAGTTGCCCAAAAACATGTCTTACACAATACAATACGTACTTTATACGGAGACACATGACGGATTCTTCCAACATTGCCCATATTTTTTGTTGCCTTGGATCATATCAAGAAAACATGTTTTTTAGACTCAATCGAGAATTGCTCAAAATTGAAGGACTCTTTTGATAATTATTTCACTAGAAATGCGCGTCTTTTTCTTGGCTTTGTTCATGCATTTAAGAGTCGGCAAAACAAGAAAAATGTTTATTCACTGTATTTTTCAACTCACTTTTTTATTAAAATATTACTAATTATAATAACTCGTGCATGCACGGGGTTTAACGTTAAATTTTTTTATCATATAGTAAGATCGTATACGTTGTCATAAAAAATGCCCAAAACCATTTTTTCATTTATTTTGTTACAAATGTATTTTAATGTGTTTATTCTATGTTTGAAGTTGATAGGTATGTGTGTGTGTTTTGTTCTCGTCGTAGAAATCCCAAAGTCCTATCAGAAAAGATACTCCCTCCATCTTAAAATTATTGTCATCTGATAAAAATATAGAGTTTAAGAAAAACACATTTATTACATCATTGTCTCTTTTACTTTTTGATAAAATTACACTTTTACCTTTAGTTAATTAGATTAAGTCTCCTTTAAATTTGATAATTATAAATTTAAGCAAGGGTAAAATATTAAACTTGATCAAAATTCTTTATTTATTTGTAGTAGTGGACAATTAGATTGAGACATTTAAAAAAAACGTAGACAATACTTTTAGAACGACAGGAGTATATGAGAAAACTTGTACAATTTAATTGAGGAATCGTTTAACTAAATAATTCGAACCTTATGAGAATAAGTGTCATCGTAAGTGTCAAATTCAAAATAAATTTTAAATAAAATAGAAATTTCATAGCAATATAAAATCATATAATACACTTAACTTTGTTGTATTATATGGTGTGGATATTAACATTCCAATCATATCATAAAGGCCAATAGTTGATAAATATTCATACAAATTTAAGGTTGAGTAGTTGTGCTCTAAGCCGGTTAGTCCATTCTACTTTATAAATAAGCTCTATAATTCGTATGGCTATCATGAACTATATCGATATGAACATTGTAACCTGTAAGAAAGATTAAACTTATCTTTATAATCTTTATCACCTTCGCTTTCTACTTTCAGCTAACCAAGATTCAAAAGTTGGTTAAACTCACAATGAATATCGAAAACCGAAACCCCTTTATGAGATTAGACTCGACACCAACGTATGTGGCATTCAAACATAGTGTGACCTGTAATCCGTCAAAGACGATGCCTATCAATATGAAACTAAAAAAATTGTAAAAAAATTTTATTCTCTCACATAACAAAAACAAAAACAAAATCTTGATTAAGACCATCTCTAAGATAATGCATATATATTTTTGTCGATTTAATCTATTAACCTCATGTCTAAAACAGTAATGCTTCATATAAAACTTCGATTAACAAAATAAATTCATTAAATATAAGCAAAACACATCTTTGATATTTACAAATTTAAAGAATAATAGATTTAAAAAATTCACAGAAGCCATTCCTTGCATCGAAAGTTTATGTTGTGGAAGAATGGTTGTGTCAATGGGCTAGACAATACTTTTTTCTTTTTATATTCTCGTCATTGGATAAAATCTTCTTTTAACCCTTCATGTTTTTGTAGATTACTTCCTCTATTTTAAGTTTTTTTCCTTATATTTTTTACACTTATGTTTTTATACTCAATTTTTTTAGAAAACAAATTTTTAAATGCTATTACTAAATAAAGAAATTTTTACGTTTTTTATTATAACATATTTAAATTTAAAATTTTAATTTTAATAAATATTACTAAAAAGAAGATTAAGACAAATATCCCACTTAAGTTTTTATTATACTAAGTAAATATTTTCATACTTCTCCACCTATATAATTTATACATACAACAAATTTCAACTTTTTCATAATTTATTAATAACCCAACCTATCATCTAATATTACTATTTTTATATTTAACTTGATTCTTAAAACGAATAAGAAACAAATAAAACTATTTTTGTTAAATATTATTTACCAATAAACTCAACCAATTAAGCCTAAATGAATAACTAATATGAGATTAATCAATTTCAGCCCATTTTATTCTTATACAACTTTTAACCAACATTTGGACACCAGTAAAAAGTCTAGTCAAACTTGTATCTAATTGCCCAATTGTGATACTAGCCCAAATCTAATTACCATAAAGCCCATTTAACCAACAATATATAGTAGTTTACCCTAAATATTCTCAAATCACAAACACAAAAAAATCACAGCTACTATATCTACTTTCTCATTTCATCAGCCACCATATTTACCTTCTCATATTCAACCACTTACTTTCGAATTTCATTTCATCAAACGTAAAAACAGCAACGTGATACTGCATCTGACGTTTTGGTTATAATGATGCCGTTACGATATCATGATTATTAAAATCCACCACTAAACAAATTTTAAAACCCACCACTAATTAAACAAATACAATATTGATATCATGTTGTTATGTTATGGTTTTGTTGGCAGATTTAGAATGCGACACATAGCATGGTTGGCTTGAAGATTTGAAAGTCACGAAACGATATGGTCGTGGCTTTCTCTTTCTTTCTTCTCTATTTATTCAATATAATATTAAATGTGTTTTGTATTTTAGCCACCGACCGATTGGTTCAGTTCGTGAATAAACCTAGTCTAAATCGTAGCTACTAGCTAACCATGTGAATTTCTCTTTATTTATCATTCTTTATCTTGCATTTATTCCATCTTGTCATGAATTACGGTTTGTATATAGATCTACATTTAATCGATAGACATGTAATTTTTTTTAACTATACTACGTATATCACTATTATTTATATTACATATAAAATATATTAGTCTTCTAATTTTAAAATACTTGAAATTTCAAGTTACATGCATTCTTACATAATATATAAAGGGTATTTTTTAAGATGGCCCATTTTCAAAGGCAAATTCCCATTTTAGCCAACAATTTTCAGGTTCTTTAAAAATGGTCTAAGGCGACAGAGGAAACCTATCCTCTCTGCGTGACTCGTGTCTCGGTTGCCTCGGGGTGCATCAGTTTCTTTCGTATTCCAAAATGTACTAGGTCGCCTCAGTTGCCTCGGGCCATTTTTGGAACTTTTTAAAGGCACTGACAAAAATGAAACATCCAAATGAAAATGGGTCATTTTGGAAAATACCCATGTATATATATATATAAATATAATTAAAAATTAATAATTAAAACATACAAACATAATTAAATACTCGTATTAGAACTACTTAATACATATAACTAATACACACTTGAAATAAAATTAATTAATACTAATTAATATATAATTGATACACCTCAATACTTAAATATACAATTTTATATTTACATTATATAAAAATTAAAAAACACATATCTACAAAAGCATATATATCTTGTTTACTTAAATCGTAAGAGCACCCTAAAAACCAATCAAAATAAGTTTTGAAGTTTTTTTGATAAACTTAAACAAAAAAGCAAAAACGGTCTTTTATAAAAATCAGAATAATTTTTTTGAAGACAAATGATGCAAATTTGCAAAGTGCTAAGTGCTAATTTAATTATCCGCCTGATTTTTTTAACATGTATTTTTTCTTAACATTACAAGCACTTTCTTATTTATATCTTTTAATTATGTTGGACAAGTTCATATATATTGTTAATAATATAAACATGTTCGTAACAAATATACTTTAATCACAAGATTGTTGATACAAATGTTGGATGGACCGAGCTTGACCTGAATTAGGCTTAATTCGGGGTCTTGTGGACCCCGGCTCTTGCACCAAGTGAAACTTTGTTTAAGGACGCTGCGCACTAAAAACAGACACCGTTAGGCTTACCGTTGGTTTTTGACCCACGATTAGACTCCAGCGTGAGAGTAAGTAATCGATTTAAGTATATTAGGGTTTAGGGTATTGTGTATATCGTACCTTTGTGGAACCTATAGGGTTCCTTTTATATCCGAGAGAGTCCTGGCTGAGCTCTCCTACTCTTGCGGCCAAAGGAAAGGATAATGACTCAAAATAGATTGATCTTTATCTCATAAACGAGGTAAGTGTATATCCTCTTTCCTTAGGCAAATATAATCATAAAATAGATTATATCTTCGTCTGATCCTGTCGCAGCGCGACGAGGATATTGTTAAGTAATAAACCGTATGTGCGACAGCGACTTAATGGGCCTCCTAGACTGTGCGCACATCACATAAGCATTAATCCATTTATGATGGATACGGGTAGTACCCGTGAGTCGGACTATCCAGACCGACTAGGGACTATACGTCATCATGTCCCAGCAGTCTAGTGGTCGCAGGTTCCAACCGCGGCTACTAGACTACTATCTCCGAAGGCCCCCTCTCAGAAACACCATAGGCAAAAAAGAAATTCGTGCGCAACATTATGGCCAATGAAATGATTTTGAATGTGCCCGCGAACCATGCATCCACGTCATACACCACTAGTACAACCCTCTTTGGGAACTGGGAAAGGCATCAACCACGTCAGAGGAACCAACTAATTAACACCGTAGGATGAATAATCCCTTGGACACATGTCGCATGATCCCACGTCTTAAAACTAGATATAAATGCAATTCTGTTGACCTTCAATCTTCATCACATCATTTGAAAAACTTCCACCATTGTTTGAAAACAAAGAAAAATTGGCACTCGAGCAGAAAACATCTTCAAATCAATACCCAAATTAAGAAATTCAAGAAGGAAAAAAATGGTGGCACAGCTATTTGATGTGAAATCACGTATATCAGAACAAGAACTTTCCAGTTTTTCCACCAAATATCACATTTCTGTAGACCTTCATCCGACCGTGCCAGATCCGCAAGCACACATAGGAAGCTATCTTTCTAAAAAAATTGGTGTATATACCAGGTTTTTTGACTTTTCTTGTAACACCCCACTTGGATTAGTGGACCGTTACGTGTATTTATGGCGTGTCATCAAAGCATGCAAGGCAACGTGTTAAACATTAATTGAGCATAACGGAAATACCAGAATCAAACATTGGTAAACCAAACATAAGCTCTAATATAAAAGATTAAGTACTGAAGGAAAAAGGGACGAAACAATGTCCAAACAACCAAAGTAATGTATAAGTGCATAAAGTAAAAGAGTCTGGATAACTCCATCCAATACACGTACTCTCTCAGAAGTCCTAAGAGCGTCCTTGTGTACCTGCCGTTTGGAACATGAAAGGAAAAACTACGGCTGAGCATAACGCCCAGTGAACGGATATAAAGCATGATAAAATATACTGGAATGGAACAAATAACAACTACTCAAGCTATAACTGATATGTAAAATAGTGGAAAGCTGTGTATAATATGAGAAGTATGATTTATAAATAATAAAACTGAATTATTAACTGTTTAAATCTGAAAACATGCATTTACTATATTTTAATTGCCAAGAGCTTATATAGGTCATGTGATGTAACAACTGTTGCATGAATAACTAGAGGGGTGACCTCTAAATAATGTGCTGGGTAGAGGGATCAACTCCAATGTGAAGGATGTAGAGCACACACCACATTCACCTGATAACTGTAAACTGATAGCCTAGGATGCACCCATACGCCCCGCTGATAATACTGATAAAATGGCCAAGCTGAAATAAATGGGACGCTGCAAGAAATCACTCTCTTGAAGAGGAGTCATGACACCGGTGCCTCTAGTGTCATGGTTACGGTACCTCCGTAACTAGTACATAAACTGGACATGCTTTTATATAAAGCTCAGGCAATTTATTTAGTTATTAGAATGATTACTGATAAGCTTAGAACATATACTAGGGAAAATATTTGGCTGAAGACGGGGAATCCTAATCATGCATAGGAGGAAGTGCTTACTGAAGGATAGAAGTTCGTACCTCGTGTCCAGTAACCGACTGAGATCAACTGACAGAAGGTCTACTCTGATTTCAGAGTTACATGAATAAAGGACGTGAATAAGTTAACTGATATCCGTTTATTTTATTTATCTTAACTGTACTTAGTTTAATTTATTTTCTTGTATTACCGTTTGTATATAAAATGATAAGTCTGAGTGTTCTAATATTTCTGGTTAACGTATTCCTCTTTTGCTATTAGTTACGCTATAACACGTATTCTGACGTTATAATATTCTTATATTTGGTAACCTGCTAAAAATAGAAAGTTTCCTAATTTAGAAAGTTTCCAAAATGAATTAGTTCATTTAATAATATTATACCTTTTTTAATTTTATAAAAACTAGTTTAACATTATAAATTTAATTTACTGATTAAAATATTAAAACATTTATTTGTAAAAGTGATTAAATAAGGTATAATTAAAATCTGCGCTTTTATCCTTTAATTGTAAACCCGAGCCTACCGAGATACCCCCTTCCCGGTCGCACTAAAACAAGCCAACAATACTACATAAATTCATAACTGGATTAGTGACACGCTAACCGTTGCGAACTGTCGCTAAAAACTGTGACTAATTATGTCTCAAACTGTTATATAAAATTGTGACCGAAAATACTGTCGCTAAACTGTCGCTAATTACAGATTTTAATCTATCAATTTATGTCTTAGAAGTACCCAGTGTGCACTATATTATTCCCACTGTTTTTATGTTGGTTCACACTGTTTTCAACCCAACCAAACACCCCCTTAATTATTTAACACCCGATTTGGGTTGTTTGGCTGTTGTTGATCGAACACAGCCCATGCCGCCCCTGTGTGGGTCACGGCTAGGAAGAGAAAGGACCACCGAGACATGGTGGTGTCTCGGTTTCATGAATCATCACCAAGACCCGTCACCCACAAACACATACCCCCTGTTTGGGGTGTTTCTGCTCGTGGCTGTGCCAAAAGAGAGCACCGCCGAGACATGGTGGTGTCTTGGTTCGTGTGCAGCCACACAAACCCGAACCCCATTTTATTATATGATTTCCCCACTGATTTCGTATGTATACACCATAATTAAAATAAAAACGTGATAAAACTGAAATTAGGATCAAGGGTGATTACCGTTACAATGATTTAAGATTGATGATGATTACACACGAGTTTATGATTAAGAATCGAACCCGAAACCCTCCTTTTTTTTCTCTACAGCCAGCGGCCACAACTCTCACACATACAAACCCTAAATATTTTCTTTGTTATGTAAACAATAAAATGGGAATACTCCCTTTTGTTTCCCTGTGATTTAAGTTTACTATGGGCCGGGTTCAAAGCCCATTTCTATTTTGTTTACTAATCTAACCGCCACCCCCTTAAGTATATTTGGGGTTTTCGTTTATTTTCGACACTAAAATTTATCGTGTACCATTTTGTATTTCTTGTTTTTAAATTTTCTGAAAACGTAAACCCTTTTCTGTAACTAAAATAATACATTCTAATTATTTTACGAAACTTAATAAGTGTTTACGTTTAAATATCGTTAAAGCTGAGACTATGCGTATTTAATATTCTATGATTTTAAATAAGGATTTTACAATTCTTCCCCTCTAAAAAAAATAATTCGCTCTCGAATTAAGGATACGATTTTTATGTTGTGGTTTTACAATTCTCCCTCTCCAAAATGAAAATTCGTCCTCGAATTAAAGGTAATCTAAGCTGGTGAAGTTTATCTAAGCTGAAAGACGCATAGACTGAAAGGACATGAAAGCTGAAAGACATATAAGCTGAAAGACGTGTAACTGAAAGACATACCCGAATCATAACTAGAAGTGAGGATAAGAAGTCCTTATAGATTCCGTTGTTTCCCAAGTGGCCTCCCGCTCAATATGGTTCCTCCACAGGATCTTGACGAAAGGAATGGTCTTCCTTCGCATAACTCGATCCTGGCGATCTAAGACTGCTTTAGGTTCTTCAATATAAAATAGGTCCTCCTGAATCTGATCGAGTGGATAATTAACTTTGTGAAGCTCATGATAGTTGTACACTCTGAGTAGTGATACATGAAACACGTTATGAACGTGTGAAAGTTGAGGCGGTAACGCCAACCGATAGGATACTTCGCCGACACGTTCGAGAATTTCGAATGGTCCGATGTAGCGAGGGCTGAGCTTACCCTTGAGGCCAAAACGTCTGACCCCGCGCGCTGGTGATACTTTGAGGAATACCCGATCACCAGTCTGGAATGATAGATCTCTGCGATGCTATCCGGCGTAACTCTTCCGACGAGTACGTGCTTCTTGCAGCTTTGCCCTGACAATGGCGACCTTTTCATTGGTCAGCTCTATTAATTCTGGTCCCTCAATCAAACGTTCTCCAACCTGATCCCAACAAATAGGAGCACGACATTTCATGCCGTATAACATCTAGAGGGGATCACGCTTGATAATGGCATGCCAACTATTGTTGTAGGCAAACTCGACCAAGCAGATATAGTCATCCCAATGTCCTGTCTATTCTAATGCACAGGCACATAGCATGTCCTCCAAAGTCTGGATGGTACGCTCTGACTGACCGTCCGTCTGCAGATGGAAAGTTGTGCTGAGCTTGAGCCTGGTTCCCCAAGCTTTATGCAGACCTCCCCAAAAGTGAGAAGTGAATCGTGGATCACTGTCTGATATAATTTCTGAAGGTGTACCGTGTAATCGCACGATCTCCCTCGTAAATAGGTCTGCTAGTTTACTAACTATGAATTCTTTACGGATAGGAATGAAATGTGCTGATTTGGTCAAGCGATCGACAATTACCCAGATTGCATCATGTCTCCTTTGAGTCTGCGGTAACCCAGTGACAAAATCCATAGAGATCTTTTCCCATTTCTCTATTGGAATATCTAATGGCTGAAGTAGACCGCTGGTATGTTGATGTTCTATTTTAACTTGCTGGCAGGTTAGACATTTAGAAAGAAAATTAGCGACATCCTGTTTCATGCCGCTCTACCAGAAATGATGCTTAAGATCGTGGTACATCTTAGTGGAACCTGGATGGATAGAAAACGGAGAGCTGTGAGCCTCAGTCATTAAGGCTTCTCTGAGAGTAGGGTCTTATGGAACGCAGAGTTTGGTACCCTGCCATACGATACCATCATCATCGATACGAAATTCAGTCTGCTGGTCAATATTCTGGACAATCGCCCATATTTAACCATCATCCTTTTGTCCGCCTTTAATCCGAGAGAGTAAATCTAGTTCCACTCTCAGACTAGCCCAATAACCTCTCTGTCCGCGTACTAAGAGCTCAATATCATATCGCTCCAAGTCCCGAATAATCTCCTCTTGAACCTTTATGCCATTTATCATTCCTGACTTTCTTCTAAGGGCATCTGCTACTACATTCGCTTTACCTAGGTGGTACTGAATATTAGTGTCATAGTCTTTCAGCAGTTCCAACCATTGCCTCTGTCTCATGTTCAGCTCGCGCTGTGTAAATATATACTTGAGACTTTTGTGATCGGTGAAGATATCACACAATTCACCGTATAAATAATGTCTCCAGATTTTGAGAGTGAAGACGACTGCTGCGAGCTCCAGATCATGCGTGGGATAATTTTTCTCATACGGCTTCAGTTATTGTGAAGCATAGGCAATGAATTTCCCATGCTGCATAAGTACACAACCCAAACTTTTCCCTGAAGCGTCGCTGTATATCTGATAACCACCTGTACCAGATGGGAGAGTAAGGATCGACGCTGAAATTAAACGATGTTTGAGTTCCTCGAAACTCTTTTCTCTCTCCTCGGTCCATATAAACTTTTCCCCTTTATGCATAAGTTTGGTCAATGGTTATGCTAAACATGAGAAATTCTCTACAAATCTATGGTAATATCCCGCTAACCCAATAAAACTACGGAATTCCGTGGCAGATGTCGTTCTCGGCCATTTAGTGATAGCCTCCACCTTTGTAGGATCTATGGTGATCCCCTCTGCAGAAACTATATGGCCTAGAAACGCCACTTTATTCAGCCAGAACTCGCACTTAGAAAATTAGCATAAAGCTTCTCTCGTCGGAGAATCTGTAAAAATGTACGACGATGATCCTCATGTTCCTCTTTAGATTTGGAGAAAATAAGGATATCGTCGATGAATACAATCACAAACTTGTCTAGGAACTCGTGGAAAACTCGATTCATCAAGTCCATAAATACTATTGGAGCATTTGTGAGACCGAATGGCATGACCACAAACTCGTAATGACCATACCTCGTACGAAAAGCAGTCTTAGATATATCCTGCTCTTTTACACGCAACTGGTGGTAACCTGATCGTAAATCAATTTTTGAGAAGTGCTTGGCACCCTGAAGCTGATAAAATAAATCATTAATACGAGGAAGTAGATAACGGTTACGAATAGTGAGCTTATTCAGCTCGCGGTAGTCGATACAAAGTCGCATACTACCATCCTTCATTTTGACAAACAAAACTGGCGCGCCCCATGGTGACACGCTTGGACGATTGAAACCTCTTTTAAGAAGTTCCTAAAGCTGATCTTTCAGTTCCTTAAGCTCGACAGGAGCCATACGGTAAGGAGCTTTAGATATTGGTTCTGCACCTGGAATGAGATCGATACCAAACTCTACCTCTCGCATGGTAGGTATGCCTGGAAGTTCTTCTGGAAATACATCCGGAAAATCTGATACAATTGGCTGGTCATGGAGTGAAGGTGTCTTAGAAGCAGTGTCATGAACTGTAGCTAGAAAACCCTCACATCCATGGTATAATAGAGTACGGGCCTACAAAGCTGAAATAATATGAACATGTTTTCCTGGTAAAAACCACGGTGAACAAACTCTGGTGTCTGGACATCACCGAAGATGACTCGGTGAGTATGACAATCTATGGTGGCACGATGAGCCGACAACCAATCCATACCCAGAGTAATATCGAACTCGCACATATCTAGAGGAAGGGCACTGACTGGACGGATTTTATTGTCAAACTCAATAGGGAGATCCCTGTACACCTAAGTAATGCGTACAAAGTATCGCATGGGTGTAGATATAGTTAGGACACTGTCTAGTGGTGTGGGGGTCATGTTTATTCTAACAGCAAATGAAGTAGATATAACTGAATGTGTGCCGCCTGTATCGAAAAGAACACAGGCAGCTTGTCCGTGTATAACCAAAATGCCAATAATGGTACCTGTGGTCTTATTTGCCTGCTCTCGGGTAGTAGTATTAACGCGACCAGTGGTTGGTGGTAGTGGTAAAATCTAAGGAGTATGGCCCGAGGTACAAGCAACATCTCCTTTCTTGCAATCCCTCATCATATGGCCCTGCTGACCACACTTGTAACAACCACTCGAACCACGACGGCACAGTCCATGGTGTTTCTTCCCACATGTAATGCAAGTGGGATTAGAATACCCCGTAGAAGCAGCTCTGGTTTGCTGTGAACCTGATTTAAGAAGATGTACAAGTGTCACGATCCTGATAACATAACTGGAATAAGAGTGCTTAGCTGAAATTTAAAATTACCAGAATTTGCTGGTCGGGCAGGCTGCTGACCTTTGTAGTTTTGTTCACGCCCCTGCCCAGCATATCTATTGACATACTAAAAGTTAGAATCTGTTTTATTCAATGATTTGGTGTTGTAAAGCTTAAAGAATCACCTGTGGTTGCCAGATGAGTTTGAGCTGCCACGATAGTTATCTCAGATTGATTTCGGTCATAAGACTGACCGTGGTTTTTGTACTGATGTGGAGTAGCCGTTTAGGATCGGTCTCCTCCTCTGTGTCTGCAAGATTTTAATTGGATATGGCATGATATATATATTGACAAGTAATAACAAGAGTTAAATTGTTTAAGTCTGCAGAATGAGATGTACCTTTTCTCAGGGCGCTCTACATTCTCGAGCTCATCTTTCTCGAAAAGCATCTCTACATCACGAGCTGCATTAGCTACCTGCGACACGTTTGAGAACGTGTCACTCATTAGCCTATACGCAGTTGTAGAGTGAAGAGCCCAACGAAATTGGGTGGCATCTGAAATTTAAATAGAATAAGCTGATTAACTTGTTAGAAACCTGGAATAAGAATCTGAAATATGCATGAGGTAGTTCATGAAGGCATAGCCAACAAAATATGACATGAATACTAGTGAACACCTATGGTCAGTTCACAAAATGACATTTGACTGAAAACATGCATCTGACATGAGTAAGGATGAACTCCTATGGTCAGTTCATCAATACAAAATCTGAACGGGCAAGGGTGAACGCCTATGGGCTGGTTCACCAAAACGTAAATTCACTGAAAAGCACATGCGACTAAGAATGGCCAGTCCTGTACCAACCTTTTACTTAGTCAAAATTTAGAAAAAATGACTGATGAAATGCATGAGCAACATGAAAGATAACAACGCCAAAATACAGGAAGTTCTTGGTGACTACCCACTAGTCACATGTCAAGTTTTAGAGCCTACAGGTCGAACCTTGTGCTCTGATACCATAATTGTAACACTCCACTGGGATAATTGGACCGCTACGTGTATTTATGGCGTGTCATCAAAGCATGCAAGGCAATGTATTAAACATTAACTGACCATAGCGGAAATACCGGAATCAAACATCGGTAATCCAAACATAAGCTCTAATATAAAAGATTAAGTACTGAAGGAAAAAGGGACGAAATAATGTCCAAACAACCAAAGTAATGTATAAGTGCATAAAGTAAAGGAGTCTGGATAGCTCCCATCCAATACACGTACTCTCTCAGAAATCCTAAGAGCGTCCTTGTGTACCTGCCGTTTGGAACATGAAAGGAAAAACTACGGCCGAGCATAACGCCTAGTGAACGGATATAAAGCATGATAAAATGTACTAGAATGGAACAGATAATAACTACTAAAGCTATAACTAATATGTAAAACAGTGGAAATCTGTGTATAATCTAAGAAGTCTGATTTATAAATAATAAAGCTGAATTATTAACTGTTTAAATCTAAAAACATGCATTTACTGTATTTTAATTGCCAAGAGCTTATATAGGTCATGTGCTGTAACAACTGTTGCATGAATAACTAGAGGGGTGACCTCGTCATGCGGTAAAGGGGTGACCTCTAAATAATGTGCTAGGTGGAGGGATCAACTCCAATGTGAAGGATGTACAGCACACACCACATTCACCTGATAACTATAAACTGATAGCTTAGGATGCACCCATACGCCCCGTTGATAATACTGATAAAATGGCCAAGCTGAAATAAATGGGACGCTACGAGAAATCACTCCCTCGCAGAGGAGTCATGACACCGGTGCCTCTAGTGTCATGGTTACGGTACCTCAGTAACTAGTACACAAATAGGTCATACTTGTATATAAAGCTCAAGCAATTTATTTAGTTATTAAAATGATTGCTGATAAGCTTAGAACATATACTGGGGAAAGCATTTGGCTGCAGACGGGGAATCCTAATCATGCATAGGAGGAAGTCCTTACTAAAGGACGTAAATCCGTACCTCGTGTCCAGTAACCGACTGAGATCAACTGACAGAAGGTCTACGCTGATTTTAGAGCTACATGAATAAAGGACGTGAATAAATTAACTGATATCCGTTTATTTTATTTATCTTAACTGTACTTAGTTTAATTTATTTTCTTGTATTACCCTTTGTATATAAACTGATAAGTCTGAGTGTTCTAATATTTCTGGTTAACGTATTCCTGTTCTACTATTAGTTACGGTATAACACGTATTCTGGCGTTATAATATTCCTATATTTGGTAACCTACTAAAAATAGAAAGTTTCCTAATTTAGAAAGTTTCCAAAATGAATTAATTCATTTAATAATAGTATACATTTTTTATTTTATAAAAACTAGTTTAACATTATAAATTTAATTTACTAATTAAATGATTAAAACATTTATTTGTAAAAGTGATTAACTAAGGTATAATTAAAATCTGCGTTTTTATCCTTTAATTATAAACCCGAGCCTACCGAGATACCCCTTTCTCGTTCGCACTAAAACAAGCCAACAATACTACATAAATTCATAACTGGATTAGCGACAGAATTTTCTGTCGCTAACCGTTGCTAACTGTCGCTAAAAACTGTGACTAATTCTGTCCTAAATTGTTATATAAAACTACGACAGAAAATACTGTCGCTAATTCTAGATTTTAATCTATCCATTTCTGTCTTAGAAGTACCTACTGTTCACTGTATTATTCCCACTGTTTTTATGTTGGTTCCCACTGTTTTCAACCCAACCAAACACCCCCTTAATAATTTAACACCCGATTGGGTTTGTTTGGCTGCTGTTGATCGAAAACAGCCCATGTCGTCCCTGTGTGGGTCACGGCTGGGGAGAGAAAGGACCACCAAGACATGGTGGTGTCTCGGTTTCATGAATCATCACCAAGACCCGTCACCCACAAACACATACCCCCTGTTTGGTGTGTTCCTGCTTGTGGCTGGGCCAAAAGAGAGCACCACTAAGACATGGTGGTGTCTCGGTTCTTGTGCAGCCACACAAACCCGAACCCTATTTTATTATTTCCCCACTTATTTCTTATGTATACACCATAGTTAAAATAAAAACGTGATAAAACTGAAATTAGGAGCAATGGTGATTACCGTTACAATGATTTTAGATGGATGATGATTACACACGAGTTTATGATTAAGAATCAAACCCGAAACCCCCCTTTTTTTCTCTACAGCCAGCGGCCACAACTCTCACACATCAAACCCTAATATTTTCTTTGTTATGTAAACAATAAAATGGGAATACTCCCTTTTGTTTCCCTATGATTTAAGTTTACTATGGGTCGGGTTCAAAGCCCATTTCTCTTTTGTTTACTAATCTATCCGCCACCCCCTTAAGTATATTTGTGGTTTTTGATAGGTGTGAAAACACCCATCCTTTTACCACTTAATTACAATAATAACCAGGCCAAAACGTGTATTTTATGTCGTAAATGTCGAAATTATGCGTGGTTTGTGTTTTTGTTGTGATTTAGGACGAAAATGTGAAAAGGTAAGAAAACACGGGCTTTCACGGGATTTTATCGAAGAAAAAGACAAAAGACGAAGTCAAGAGATCAAGAGTGCAAAAAGAACGGAATTCCAAGGCCTATTCTAAAGATTTATCGAAGAAAAAGTCTAAAGACGGAAGTTTAATAAAGTCGAAGGACTCAAGTCTAGTTTATGAAGAAATTTCAAAAACGAGTTTAATTAATCCCGAGACAAGTCGATAAAGTCGAAGAACTTAAAAGACGAGACAAGAAAGAAAGAAGAAAGAGAGGAGGAAACTTCCTCCCCTTCCTCTCCTCCTCCCCCTATAAATAGGAGTCATTAGTTCATATTGTAAAAGTTGTTGGCTAGTTTGACAAACTAAGTTCTTCCATTTTCATTTACTTGCACTTTAATTACATGTCATTTACCTTAATTGTTAAATTTAATTACCTTGCACCTTTAAATTCAAGTAAGTTTCTCTTTCATGTTATTGAATCTTTATCTTTATTGTTAATCTCTCATCTTCCTTTCTTGTGATTGATTTAATCTTATGTTTATGTTTATGATCTCTAGTTTTTATAGTTTTGATCAAGTGGGTTTTAATTATTTTGGTTATGATTGGTAGTTTTGTTGATTTGTTTTGATTGATTGTTGTTAGTTGATGTTTAGTGATTATTTTGGTTTAATCCTTTGATTTGATTTGGTTAGTTTTGATTAAGATTCATCCCTATTTCATTTCCTTGTTCTTCGCTACTGTTTGGTTTGCCCCAGATTCCGAATCAGTTCATTTTATTCCGAACCAAGCATTTACTTTCATTTTATTCCGGATCAGTGTTTATTCTGGATGAAGGATTTTATTCCGAATGAAGCTTTTAGTTTAATTATTCCGGATGAACTAAACTTTCCGAACCAAGGTTTTATTCCGGATGAAGCCCATTTATTCCGGATGAAGCATTTTGTTTAATTTATTCCGGATGAACGCTTTCTTGTTTATTCCGAATCAGCACTTCTTTCAGGATGAAGGATTTTATTCCGAATGAACACTTATTCCGGATGAAGCCATATATTCCGAATAAAGGATTATTCCAGATGAAGCAATTTATTCCGGATGAAGCCTATTATTCCGAATAAAGGATTATTCCGGATGAAGCTATTTATTCCGGATGAAAGATTTTATTCGGGATGAATGTGTTATTCCGATTGAGCAGTTTTTCTTATTTTTTGTAATTTCAGTTTTAGTTTATTTTAAGTTTATGATTTTAAGTTTTAAACTTTATTTTTCCCGCCTTTTACTTAGTTGCACTTTTAATTTACTTGTCTTTAGTTTAAGTTTACCTTATTTACTTTTAAGTTTGCCTTTTTATTTCTCGTCACGTTTTTAATTTCTCATCATTAATTTCTCGTCAAGTTTTTATCTTTCAGTATTTCTTTTCACCGTCTTTATTTTATTTTTATTGTTTCAAGTCTTTATGTTTAATTAGTGTAGACAACGACAACCATTCTATTTCTTTTCCACCAAGATCAACTGAGTCGCACATTTAACCAGCAATCAATTCGAAAAGATACCGAGAATTAAACTTTCAACCTAGTAAAATCTCAGTATTAAAATGGCGCCGCTGCCGGCTCTTTTCGTGAATATTAACGGTTTTTTGTGAGAGACGCGTTGGCTTTTGGGATCCATTCACTCGTGAACATTATTTTCCTGTCAAAAATTTTCAAAAATCCCAAAAATATTTGAAAAATCTTAAAAAGCATTTCTTTTTCAAAGTTTTGCACCAAAATATTCTTCTTGCTTATCTATTTTTCTTTATGGATTCTTATGTCCATTGAGTCGGGTGTGGGAGATGGTTATACGGGAACGACTCATGTCAATGGTGTACATGTGAGCGGTGCGGAAACGATATCGACAATACACAATTCGGATTTTGTCCATTGTGCAACTCGACTAATTCGTCCTTTTCTAATCCACCCCCTATTCCCCCTTGCATCTTTTGTGGAAGCGATTATCATTGGCATGTTTCGTGTCCGGTTCGATACCCGTATGGTCACGGGCAAGAACCAGGTTACAATTATGACAATGGAAATAGCTATCCACAAAACTCACCGGGTTTTTTTCCATACCCGTGGTGCTATATTTGTGGGGGCCCTCACGATGCTTCTTCTTGTGATCCGTCGAAGGTCTTTGAGAAAATTCCGTGCTATCATCCTAATGTGTATAACTTTGAGCCCCCACATCACACCCTCAATCATCAATCCTCTCAGCAAATTAGTCTTGACCAACAACTCACTTCTTTGAACCATGTTCTAGAAAGTTTAGCTCAAATCCGAGCTGACTTGCATCAGGAAAGGCAACCTTTGCTTGATGGTGACGAAATCTTGAAATCCACCAACACCTTTTTGAGCCAATTTGGTCCTTTTCCCTTCTTTTCTACACCAAAATGTTTAATTACAGCGTGGGATAGAATTGGTTTAATTGAACATACTCGGGGAGATGAACAACAAAAATTACTTCATGAGTTTCTTAAAGATGTGGAGGTTATCAAGGAAGAGTTAGCCGACTATGTCACTCCTAATTGGAATGGTCCCGTCTATTATGATGATGATGACGACGATGATGTCTACGCTCTCGACCCATCTACTGAAGTTGCTACTCCTACTCTCGATATTCCTAATGCGTCTAAGGATGATGATTCATTGAGTGAGATTAGTGATTTTGGTCTTGACAAATTCTTTGATGATGAGGTTTGTGACATACCGACTACTATGGAGCTTGAGGACGACGTTGCTCTTACAGAGGAGGTCGATCCTGATGATACCGATTTTTCTCCGCGCTATGAGAATTTCACTTTTGAAATTTATCAATCTCCACCGGGAGATGCGGGCGATGACGATTTATTCTCTCCGGCTTATGAGAAGTTCACCGATGAACTTGCTCTTGAAGATGAGGTGGAAGACGTGATTCTCCGCGACAGATTACGGAAAGTGCATCTTCTTATTGCTCAAATCGAAGAGTTGCCTTCTCCTCCTCTTTCCGAGTCTTTACCTCCATCTATTTCTCCCGTTGAAGATAATAACCCATTGCGAGAAGAAATCGACATTCACTCAATACCTCCGGGTATTGATGATGATGACACGGAGGGGGATATTATTTTTGATAATTTGCTGCAGGAAGGTATTGTCCCAAGTCCCCCTCCCGAGCACCTTTCATCCTCCCCTTTAGCCACTATTACGGAGGATGAGTGCTTTGACCCGGGAGGTGACATTCACTATTTCATGATTGATAACATTACGGCTTTGCCGAGTGCTCAACATCCATTGTCTTTGGAGGATGACAATGTGATTTCTTTACCCACCCCACCTCCCATGGCTCACGACTTCACATACTTTTCGTATGTTGAGAGGACTTTTCTCCCATTCAAGACTTATCCTCCCGCCTCCCCTTTGTTGTTGTCAACCGGGAACGAGGACAAGGTCTTTGATCCCGGTATTACATTCGAGGCTTCCCCATGGACCATTTAATTCGGGGACGAGTCAGGCTCGTGACTCGGTTAACAAAAACAAGCGCTTTTTGGGAGGCAACCCAATTAATTATCTATCTTTCTCTGTTTTCACCATAAGTGTAGGGGGAGCCCCGTTGGTGTTTCTTGTTTTCTTTCTTATCATGTGCAGGGATTAGAGCTTCAAAGACACACTCTTGATGACTTTTGACGACCCGTGATTCCGTGTTCCCGTCTTCCCGGTTCTATCCTAAACTCTTTTCGATTCACTATTTTATAATATTAAAATAGGAATCTCGTTAGTTGTCTCTTCCTTAGCAAGATTTAAACAACATTCACAATGTCCTAAGTGTAGGGGAGTTTACTCCCACATGCTTAAACATTGAGGACAATGTTTATATCAAGTGTAGGGGGGACTTCTATCGAATTTAAGTGGCCTTTTCCTTGTAATTGTCCGTATTTTAACCGGAAAATCAATTTTTCGACATTTTTCAAAATTTTTGATCTATTTTGGCCTATTAGTTTTTCCCTTTGTATAGTTATTTTCTTTCTTTAATAGAATAAATTTTAATAAAGTGGTTTAATTTTTAATAATTGTGAATCTTTTGACTCAATCCGAGTTTACTTATCTAAGTTTACTCTAGCTAGTATCCTTAACGTGTTTAAGTCAAGTTTTGCTAGGCTTTTATATAGGGAGCTTTAAAAAGCGAAAGTCTTAACTCTCACGGGTTAAGAACAAGAACTTTTCGCAAGTTCCTATAATTGATCCTAGAGAGTCGTTTATCAAGGGAACTTTAAAATGCGATTTCTAAACTTGAAAAAGTCTAAAAATTTGCAAGATCCTATAGACGACTCGAAAACCCAAAACTTTGATTTAATAGGCTAAGCATCCACGAGTCTCATTCCTTGAGATTTTAAACTGTGGAGAACGAGAGATGATAGAGTCAATTATAAGTTTGGTATTCTTTCGTGAATTTATGTGAGTTAATTATAAGCCTATTCTCCCATCGCGTGCTAATAAATTTATCTACAATAAATAAGGTTGAACGATTTGAAAAGTTACTTAGCTTCTAGCCCAAGATCGTTTAAAAGTTGCTCGGTATGGATTAGAGTTCATAGCCAAGGCATAACTTATTGAAGCGGGATGCAAAGATTGGCGAGTCCGAAAAGGCCCTAACAAGGCACGAGGGCTACATTTTGTTGCTAAAGATCCAAAGTGATGTGAAGAATAATTTATCAAAGATCAATATGAAGGATCGAGACACACGACGAAAAGCAAATACTCCCGTAAAGATCATGGAGAAGTCTATCCAAAAGGCCCTAACAAGTCATGAGGATAAATAGATCCAAGTCTAAAAAGGAGGCGGATCGTTGTATATCCAAATCCCAAATAAAGGTTGGAGAAAAATGAAGAAGTCGTGGTCCAAGTATGAAGAATCTCTCAAAACTTCAAGTGAAGAAATTCCTATTATGAAGAGAAGACCATTATTTCATGAACGTCTCTCAAGATTTGAAGTATGAAGTCGCTGCCAAATATCGGTCCGAGAAAGGTCTCAAATCGTGAAGCGAGTTATGCCAAGATATGAACCTTTTGAGGTCCCGAGAAGCAGTTTTAAAAGATTTTGTCCTTTAGCTAACTATTGATTAAATCGTCCCACTTTATTTTCAGCCTAAATAACTACCAAAATAAGTCAACAATGCATCCTCGTGATCATTCAAGACAACAATAAAATATAAGAGATACACCTAGGAATAAGGTAGTTTAAGTAAATAATTGCCCCACATGAGTTCATGTTAGTTTGCTAACTTATAATAACAATGATCTCGTTTTTAAGCTTGGTTTGGAGAATGTGAAAACTTGAGGATGATGATCATTCATGACATTTCCAAAACCCTAAGGTATGTCTTTGATTTCTTTACTTACTTTCTTCCTTTGAATGTTTATAATTTTCTATCTCTTTAATAAAGGCCAATGTGGATTGATTATGATGGAAAATGTAAAAACGTGCTTTGTAACTAATGCATTGCATGAGGACATTGCAATGGTCAAGTGTAGGGGATTTGATAGGTGTGAAAACACCCATCCTTTTACCACTTAATTACAATAATAACCAGGCCAAAACGTGTATTTTATGTCGTAAATGTCGGAATTATGCGTGGTTTGTGTTTTTGTTGTGATTTAGGACGAAAATGTGAAAAGGGAAGAAAACACGGGCTTTCACGGGCTTTTATCGAAGAAAAAGACAAAAGACGAAGTCAAGAGATCAAGAGTGCAAAAAGAACGGAAGTCCAAGGCCTATTCTGAAGATTTATCGAAGAAAAAGTCTAAAGACGGAAGTTTAATAAAGCCGAATAACTCAAGTCTAATTTATGAAGAAATTTCAAAGACGAGTTTAATTAATCCCGAGACAAGTCGATAAAGTCGAAGAACTTAAAAGACGAGACAAGAAAGAAAGAAGAAAGAGAGGAGGAAGCTTCCTCCCCTTCCTCTCCTCCTCCCCCTATAAATAGGAGTCATTAGTTCATTTGTAAAAGTTGTTGGCTAGTTTGACAAACTAAGTTCTTCCATTTTCATTTACTTGCACTTTAATTACATGTCATTTACCTTAATTGTCAAATTTAATTACCTTGCACCTTTAAATTCAAGTAAGTTTCTCTTTCATGTTATTGAATCTTTATCTTTATTGTTAATCTCTCATCTTCCTTTCTTGTGATTGATTTAATCTTATGTTTATGTTTATGATCTCTAGTTTTTATAGTTTTGATCAAGTGGGTTTTAATTATTTTGGTTATGATTGGTAGTTTTGTTGATTTGTTTTGATTGATTGTTGTTAGTTGATGTTTAGTGATTATTTTGGTTTAATCCTTTGATTTGATTTGGTTAGTTTTGATTAAGATTCGTCCCTATTTCATTTCCTTGTTCTTCACTATTGTTTGGTTTGCCCCAGATTCCGAATCAGTTCATTTTATTCTGAACCAAGCATTTACTTTCATTTTATTCCGGATGAAGGATTTTATTCCGAATGAAGCTTTTAGTTTAATTATTCCTGATGAACCAAACTTTCCGAACCAAGGTTTTATTCCGGATGAAGCCCATTTATTCCGGATGAATACTTTTATTCCGGATGAAGCATTTTGTTTAATTTATTCCGGATGAACGTTTTCTTGTTTATTCCGAATCAACACTTCTTTCCGAATGAAGGATTTTATTCCGAATGAACACTTATTCCGGATGAAGCCATATATTCCAAATAAAGGATTATTCCGGATGAAGCAATTTATTCCGGATGAAGCCTATTATTCCGAATAAAGGATTATTCCGGATGAAGCTATTTATTCCGGATGAAAGATTTCATTCCGGATGAATGTGTTATTCCGATTGAGCAGTTTTTCTTATTTTTTGTAATTTTAGTTTTAGTTTATTTTAAGTTTATGTTTTTGAGTTTTAAACTTTATTTTTCCCGCCTTTTACTTAGTTGCACTTTTAATTTACTTGTCTTTAGCTTAAGTTTAATTTACTTTTAAGTTTTCCTTTTTATTTCTCGTCACATTTTTAATTTCTCGTCAAGTTTTTATCTTTTAGTATTTCTTTTCACCGTCTTTATTTTATTTTTATTGTTTCAAGTCTTTATTTTTAATTAGTGTAGACAACGACAACCATTCTATTTCTTTTCCACCAAGAACAACTGAGTCGCACATTTAACCAGCAATCAATTCGAAAAGATACCGAGAAACGAACTTTCAACCTAGTAAAATCTCAGTATTAGTTTTCGTTTATTTTTGACACTAAAATTTATCATGTACCATTTTTTATTTCTTGTTTTTAAATTTTCTGAAAACGTAAACCCTTTTCTGTAACTAAAATAATACATACTAAGTATTTTCTGAAACTTAATAATTATTTTCTAAATAATATTAGTATTTAATTAAAACTGAGCATGCGTATTTATTGTTTACGTTTAATTATCGTTAAAGCTGAGACTACGCGTATTTAATACTCTAGGATTTTAAATACGAGTTTTACATTTCCAACAACCGCATACCACTGAGCCGTTTCCTGATCGACATGCTAAGCTACTACAGTATACATCTGTCACACCTGCACTACATCGGTGCAACGAAGATCTCGAATTTTGAAATCAACTACTTATTGAAGAATATTGACCCAACGATAAATTTGTTCCATGCCTTCTATCGCCCATCCTGGATAAACGGGTGTATATCCTTCGCTAAACGCCCCGGCCAATTGCAATGTTATAAGGTGAAGATACTCTTTGAAAAATGGAACGACAAATTTTTCTGGGTAGACAAGGTTGTATTCCCGTTCGACTATGATTTTATTACCCCCGAGACTATGATAAAAGATGACCGCCCAATCCCTGGCACTTATAACGAGGCAGACGCGTAGAGAATAGATGCCGACCGTATACCAATGCAGGAATATCCAGAGGCGCTATTATACGCATTAGGGCTGAGTCATCATTCTACTCTTCCTGCAAATCACCTTTCGCAGTACTTTGACAACTTTGATCATGGTAAAAATCCCTTTCCTTATTCGTTAAAGCTATAAAATGCAAATATTTTTATGCATACGTTCTCATACTCCCTCTATAATCTGATAGAGCTAACTTATATGCAACTCGCGAAGCGCGAGCACCCGTGTGATGTGACCATGCATCCTTGACCTTTTACACCATTCGAGCTATCTAATGGATTGCGCGTTGGCCAACGTACCGTAGCACTTGAGTTTCCTTCTCCTACAACCAGCGGAGGTACAAAGAGGATGGTCGTACTAAATGCCACTCCCATTCGGAGCATGCCGTGCATAATGGAGTCTTCGTCTGAAGAAGTGGATCTGTTAAGTGAGAAAGACTATGGTCTTGAGGATAGCTCGCACGCTGGTCCCTCAAAAGAAATTTTCCTTGTCCCTGGCTACAAAAGATTACCGTGCTCCCCAACATATCAAGTTCCTGAGAGGAGTAGGACACGGCTGACCAGACCACGCGCCGATATCACTTTATAGAGCTTGCTTTCAAGGCCACGCAAATACACACTTGTTCCAAGGTATATTGTAATTCTGTTCCTAACTTTCCTGTAATGGTAATAAAAAATCAACTTTCTAAAACTTCCATGACATCAAATGTGCAGCCCATGCATTGCATTTACCAAAGCTGATGCTAGCACTTCGAATTTTGAGAAATTCCTTCCTCCCTAGAAGTGTACACGTTCATGCGCACTGGATAGTGTGACCGATTGTGAGGAATTACACCAACATCTAACCCCTCCCGGACGTGCCCAACTTCTGAACAAACTATCTAATGAAATACTTATGAGAGAGTTGGCTACAGGCGTGTCGCAGGAGATGCCATTAGCCTTGCATTTGAAAAAGAAAATTTCGTATCTCTCTCACCGCCTGGCGCAAGTGAATTTGAAAATTACCCAAGTTACAGAACAGAAAGACAACGAGCTTGTGTGCGCCAAAGTTAAACTCACACGTCTGCGCGGTGTTTCTAGTTTAAATGCCATATCCATTCAGTACTTAGAGGATGAGGAGGCATCTTTATCCAAGTTCATAAACCGAGAACGCCGCCTTCGTGCGAGACAAGAGGAAAGCTAGATTTACATAATCATACAAGAAGAACATGAATGTGATTGTCCTCTTTTAATGTATGTTCGTTTAGTTTTTATTTCTACTATTTTAGGTGGCAGCTCTTGTGCTATTTGATGTTTTTGAAAAGCGGGAGAAACATTGAGCAGTCATCTCATAAGCACAAATAGTAAGTTGTACCATGAATTCATTTTTCAGCTATTGCTAATAGATAAGAAGTACACTCTTTGCATCGCTGGCAAAAGGTTATTAATCCTGATTCGTTCACCTAAATGACCACATAGGTCCAAATGGGCAGCATTAGATTGGTCCAACCCGTCAACACTTTTTTATTGATTTAGTTTTTTAAAATTTAACTCGCAATTTATTGATTTAGCCATATATATATATATATATATATATATATATATATATATATATATATATATATATATATATATATATATATATATATATATATATATATATATATATATATATATATATATATATATATATATATATGTAGAAGAATGATAATCTTTGTGAAACAAGGGGGTTGATGTTTTCTAGAGAGAGAAACTTAGAGAGAGAAATGAAAGAAATTTGTTATATGGAAAACAAGAAATGAAACAACCAGCACCTCTTTCCATGGTGGAAAGAGGTTTAAATACCCCAAGTCCTTAATGGACTTGGGCTTCCGGCCCATGAACATGCTCATGGGTCGGGCTATTTAATAAATGAAACTAAACATTACTACGAGCCTATAACTACATTGTTGGAATGACCGAGACTTTCTAAATACGTAAAACGTATTTCCAACAATCTCCCCCAAAGGGAGGTCACTCCAAATTTACAAAGTCCTAATCTAGTATGTTAGATCTTGTTCTTGAGCTCGTAGTCTTCTTTTCTGTCTTTTTCTTCCTTTTGTGAATATGTGTTGAATAATATCAACTTTTTGCTTGGAACACGTTCTTTTGGCCTTTCACGTGCAGTCTTTATTTTCTTGTGATGTTCGCCTCTTTGTGACTTCATGTCCCACACACTTATCCTTTGTTGAATTCTTGAAAGTTTCAGAGTCGATACAGCGGAAGACTTTTAGGTCATACTTTCTTGAATTTGCAGGAGTATTTGATGCAGAGGGAATAAGCATGTGAGGACGTCTTCAAAAGGTACATCGCAACGCCACCGTCTTCAACAAGTACACAACAACGCCACCGTCTTCAACAGGTACACAGCAACGCCACCGTCTTTGAATACAGCAACATAATAAGACACGAATAAAATGGCTTTGACATGTTATTCTAATTCGGTAGCATTTTACCTCCGGTCGGTGAAGACCGTTGGACGATATTAGATATCATACCCGTGACGGATAGTTTCAATTAAGTAACTTCCTGACAGGATTTCGCGGGTAAACCAGTTCTCTTTATTCGACCATCCAAAGCTGACTGCGAACATAAAGAGTGAATCATTTGGATGATAAATCCTTATGATTGAAGCCGTCAATTCATGAAACCTGGAACAAGTGAATTTCAATTAAGATATTCACCATCGTTGCTTTCTAGTTGTCAGAAACTTAATTCAAATTGAATCTTGCTTGTCACCTACCAAGTGCTGTTTGATGTTAACACTAGAAGGATTTCCACTCGTCACTGTGAACACTAAAGAGTGTCACTTTGAGTGTTCTGGAAAGATCGTACGATAATGCGTAGAGGCCTGGAACGAGTTTAAGTTCAATTAAGAAACTACTGTTTCTTTCCAGTTGTCACAAGATTAGTTCTTAAAGAACCGCACGTGTCACCTACCATGAGCTTGTTTGATGTAGGCTCAAGCAGGACTTCCATCTTCACTGTAATACTTGCGTATCACTCAGATGTTCTGGCAATATTACAAGAATACTGCGTAGGACTCATAAAGATCTCTTACTTTTCACAGTGTGTGAAGAAGCAAGGAATAAATGGAAAGTGTCCTAATGAGACTTTTGATGATCTCATGGCTCTAGAATCGATAGTGCGTTTTGATTTAGTGATCGATGGCTGGAGAGGAGTGCCACCTATTCAATACCAGTCTATTCGGAGTGAATAAACCAATAGATAACGTGTTGATCTCCGTGTGATTGAAACATATACCTTTTGAGAGATATTTGAGTTAGCTGGGGAGGGTTGTGCATTGCATCACTGGGTCCATGATGGCTTTCTTCAATATCGAGAATCATTAACTAATGATCTCAATAGCATATGTATTGACCCGGTTTCTGCCTAAAGTTGTAAAGAGGGCTTCTTTCTTTACACCCTTTATCTTTACAATTCTTTTTCATTCTTCAACCCCTTCAATGCTTACCAATACGTCATCACTAGCACCTTGTTGTGATTGTTCTAGTGCTAGCTTAAGTACTTGGTCGACATTCAGCTACGTTCACAATCATTCTCCATCTATCCTAGGACTTCTAGTTCTATCTAGGGAGTTGTCATTGGGAAGATTCCATCGGTTCTGATGAATCATTGGACTAATACCTATACCTACCACCCTCTTGTCACCACATCCGTCGTGAGTTAAGTGTGTTTTGGGTTGATATAGTCACCATGAAAAATCCTTGAAAATCACTTAAAGCACTTGTGATATTGTAATCAAAGTTTTTGTGCCTTAAGTGTTTTGATCATCAAAAACGCTCCCCCTTAACTTGTGCATTACACATATTAAGTTGGTTTATCTTTTAAGCCTTTTTCATTGTTTTAGCCAAATATCTTTAAGTCTCCTTAATCCCATTTTCTCCCCTTTCCAAAATGTTAACCATCAATATTGTGGATATTAATGGATTAACTGGTCTTTGGGTAATAAAATGAAATTAGATGTTGGCCAAAGAACATATTAATGCTCCCCCTCAAATTAGTGAGGGTACGTTGTAGTGCTTGAGTATGATTTGTTTGAAAGATTTTAGAATCTCGAGAGAAATTCTTGAAAAATATCATACTTTTACACTACAACAAGCCACAAAAGCTGATTAAGCAAAAAATAACATATTCACAATTATAGACATATGGAGTTGACCTGTTATAAGACGAACCATAATTAATTGGTTCATTCTGTGAACCGATGGTGAGCTCCATATGGTCGTCCACCGACGAATCGTTCTATACTTCGTAGCAACCGGCGCTTCCTTAGAAGTTCCCCAATCTTCCTGATTGCATACGATGCTCCCTTTTTGCACTGGGTTGTCTAGGTGTATTTGACTGCCGGAAGTGGTAAGTTGGCATTGAGAACCGACAGATCATCTCGAACATGCTTTAGCGTTCCATCACTAAATTTTTGTAGTTCGGAGAATCGCATGTATTGCATGACCCCAGTCTCATTTGGATAAAAGATCCCTGCTTCCGGCGTTGTTGTCCCCATGTAAACCTTCTTGTTCTTATGGAAATTACTAAGTGGAGTCGTATGGGGACGTTCCAGGTTAATCTTCTTCTGATAGCTTTCTACTCCAAGTTGAAAGTCTTCCACCCAGTTTTGAATGACGATTTTCCTGGCATATTGACGAAAGTTTGAACTCAAGGCTATGACAATCTCAGGTGATAGATGGTCAACTTTTTCTTGAGCCAATAGCAACAAAAAATCTTCGATGTCTTCAAGTTGAAGGTATTGGAGATCATTTTCGTCAATGCGGTATTCTTTCTCATCGGTACGTTTGAACACGATTACATTCAAGTAATCATAACCGAAGACGGTCTGAGTGGTTGCTCCTTGGATGCTTTTGATTCTGTGAGCTGAGACAATAGAGGAACCTCTCTTAGGACGATGAAAATGATTGTAGGCTAACCTTTTCTTTGTAGTCCAGTGAGAAATGCCAAGTGAAGCATAGGTATCATAAAACTTGAGTAGCTTCTTTCTTCATATTGAAACAGGCACTTTATCCTCTATCCATGGAACATTCTCCAAGTTAATGGCCTTGAGCATTGTTAGTGACGTGGCATATTTCTTTGCTTCATTTTCAAGGTATTCAAGATCGTGAGAGAGAAAATGCTCTATGGGGATCGTGGCAGAACTGGTGATGACCGTTGGTGTAAGGGGTCGCAACACAGGAGTCTGAATTCCTGTAGTTGTCGCTCTCATTGCCTTTGTCAGCTCATTCAAGTGATATTCTGCTTCATTATGGCTGATCTTTAATGTGTCAAAGAAATCCATATTTGCAGCGGCCATTTTGATCAGATCCAGAGTCATCGTCGGTTTCCCATGAGAATACCTTAGAAAAGCTGAGAAATCGATAGGGTTGTTGAGGAATTGAGTCAGCTCCATTTTAGTTGTAGTGTCAAAAGGATGCTGTGGTGCTGCATTTGTTAGCCAAAGTTGTTCTTGTACCGTATCATCGATGATAAGGGATTCAACAAATGTCGGTTCTGGAACATTTAAATCATCGACTTCCATATCAACATCATGCTGATCTGCAGATGATGTTGAAGGTTGATTTTGCATCACTGGTATATCATCGTGAGGTTCTTCTTCAAGCATTGGCTCTGTCGGTTCTTCTGCTTGCATATATTCTACAGATTCAATGTGAGAATAAGTAGTAAATTCTGGTGCAGTAGATATACCTGTAGCAACCTGCTGAGTTTCTGGTACTGTTGACTCTAGCGTCTTTTCTATGATGTCAGCAATGTTTTCTGCAGTTTCCTCTAAACCTTTCTCAGTAGCCGTATCATTGTCACCCTTGTTTGACTCTTCGGCATTTGTACCCGTGTCGTCATTCTTATCACCCTTGTTGATTTCATTACCCTCGTCATTATCATCATCGTCATCCTGATCATCATCTGTATCCTCGTCCTCATCTTCATCTTCATCCTTATCCTTTCCTTCTTCATCCTCTTCTTCATCCTCATCTCCTTCCTTATCCTTATTCTCATTTTGATCATTGTTACCATCATCCTCTTCACCGTTACCCTCGTCATCTTCCTCTTCTAGCTCATCTTCATCGTCAGACTCAGAGTCGGTAGCGTCTGCAGGTGTCTCTTCAAGAATTGCTTTGTTGAGATATTGTAGTACTTTGCGTTTGTATTTCGATTTATGAGCTTTCATGTCTAGCAGACGTGTCTGTAACAATGTCATTAGTTGAAGAGTAGATAAACCATTACCGACCAAATTTGCTAGTTGTTGATCAACATAAGACTTGACTTCTCGTCGAATGATCGTGGTCATCTGCTCGTCAATTGACCCGAGAAAAGCAGCATTTTCTTTATCACGAGTTTTCTTCTCTTTAAGAAATGATTTATGTTGTGCTTTAAGTTTGGACACTCTGTCTGTTAGTTTCTGAAGAGTAGGCTCATCAGGTTGCGGTTCCTTGGGAGGTGTGGTGAACCTTTCAGTCAATGTAGCTATTTGTGTAGCTTGAGCCTCTAGCTTTTGTTGAAGAGACTGGATCAGTGGATCATTGACTGTGAGGAAAGAATTTGATGTGGATGATATTTGTGGTTCTGTTGGTGGAGGTGTAACCATAACCGTTAAGGTGGTGGTGGATGATACTGGTTGTACAGGGATAGGTGTAGATGTTGGTGTAGATTCAGTGGTTGGGACGGTGGTTGATACAGGTTGTTCAGCTGTGGATGACGGTGTAGATTCAGTGGTTAGGGTTGTGGTTGATACTGGTTGTTAAACGATTGCGGGTGTGATAGTGGTTGTTATGACCTCACTGATGATCGGGGTAGATAGAAGTGGAGTGGTTGTTGATGTAACAGTAGTAATAGGAACATCCACCATTCCTTCATTTGTTGACGGATCAGTGTTTGTGACCTCGACACCCTCCCCTTCTAGATTTAGATATTTCATAACGTCATCAGAGTTTGAAGTAGACTTACTCTGAAGATGCGTTTCTGGTATGAAAGTAGCATGAGCATCATCGTGTACCACTGTGTGAGTAAGTTCGGGTAAGGATGTAGTGATATTGACGTCTCGATACATCATACATGTATCAGTGTCTGCACTACTACCATGTTCTTCACTTTGCTCTTGACTTTCAAAATGATAGTTACTCGCATCTTCATAAGCATCTTCATTAGTAGGATCTTCATAAAATGCCATGTCATCATCAGGATTACCAAAATCTGCTAAGTCTTCAAACATTCTTGAGCCTGATCCTGCCAAAGCTTCCTGTCTGCTTTGTTGAAGAACGATACGCAGTTATTTGGCTTCAGAAAGTTGTTGTTGAGCAGGTTCATTTGGAACAATACTTGCTTCTTTGCCTTTAGTCTTCCTTGCTTTCTTAGGCCTGCGGAGTGGTACTTCTTCCTGTTCGTCCTCAGTATGGATCAGCTCATCTTCATCATCTTCATCAACTATTTGCATTTTTCCTGGGCCTTTATCTTTAGAAGAAGCAGTTGATTGGCGCTTTGAAACTCGTTTCTTGCGTTTACCTTTTTGCTTCTCTGAAGGATGTGAATTTGCACGTTTAAACTGTGCGTCAATATCATTAAGCATCTCTTGGTATTTATCACTCTCCTTGATTCCATCATTAAGCATTGTGTCGGGTACTAGGGCAGGAAGTAATGCATACTTTGTGGAATTAGTGTCTGCATTCAATGTGAGAATCACATAATCATCATCTTTTGTGTGATAGAATAAATTCCCGCGAGTGTCAATGGTTGGGTCATTCTTCATAAAGTGGCTGATAATGAGCTTGGTGAATCTCGGGAATGGAAGATACACGGATTTCTTCTTCGTTCCAGTAAACTGATAACAAAATTCTTTCCAAAGAAGAAGTGCATAGTCGACCTTAGATGCAGTGTATAATCCCCAAAATAGGTGAGCCTGTGGTGGTCTCATTGCATCGGTGCCCCTAGTCTTTCCAGTAAGACACTTGACGATGATGGTGATAAGTGCTTTCCAGGGTTGCCCTATGTGTGAGGTGTTAAACTGAGATAGGTTGTTGATTTCACCCTCATAGTTCATGGCACGTATGATTTGAAGAACTTCATCGTTCTTTGGGTTAGCCACAAATTGTTCACCTTGTGCCAACCTAGGAAGTTTAAACAATTTCCGAAAAATGCTCAAGCTGAGTACCCTTGGTGTTTTGTTCAGTTGGAAGGAGATAGTCTTTTTGGAGAAAGATGCAGTGTTCCAGAATTCATGCATGTAGACTTCGGGAACAAATGCAGTACATCTGAGTGTGTCTTTGATGGGTGATATGTCTAGGATATCCGTGGCGATTTTGAAAGCGGGTAAGGACGGATCAAAATCATCTTATAATCGAGAGTTGTTCTCAGCATATGGAAGCCTATTGCTGAGCGAACCAAGTTCAAGATCACGAAGTCGTTGTTGTTCCTCTGTGATTGACATTTTCATGCTTTGATGACATAAGCACAAATGATATACACAAAATATATAGATGTCTTAAGTCTATGCCAAGTTGAATCATAGGGAAAAATTCATGACAATTATTACCACATATTATAGAGAAACAACATACACACATAATTCAGATGAACAAGGTCCTTACATTTAACAACACACTTAGGAAAATGACTGATATTCCAAAGACATTTTTATTCTAAAGAGATAATGACCTAGCATTAGTTCTTAAAATATTTGGATTTCTTGGTGGTCATGACCAGAACCTCAGTAGGTCTAGGTTTGATTTCTACTAACACCTCAGTAGGTCTTGGTTTAGTTTCAACCAAAACTTCAGTGGGTTTTGGTTTAGTTTCAACCACTACGTCAGGAATTATAGGATTATCCTCAACCCAAAATATAGTGGGCTTGAACAAAGATGAAGCTTTGTCTTCCATGGCCTGGAAACAAAACACAAGACATTGACTAAGTAATTTGTATCTCTTTTGTTTACATAGGAATCAACTTATTAAATAAGATGAACTTCTGTAATAAGAAACCGTTCAAGTATTCTTATGACATAAAAATTAACTCGTTTCAATAAAACTTGGTTTCGTGTTAATGGCCCTAATGTACTTAAAACCTAATGAGGAAATAGTGAAAGCTAGGCCGAACTCATTAGATAGTCTAAGGCAAGTGCATAATCATAAGAATCCTAAGTCCATCGCAATGTATCAATCCATCGGAACCCTAACCAAGCCATCACAATAAATCAAGCATCGTAATCCTAATGAAGCTATCGCGATGGATCAAACATCGTAATCCTAATGAATTAAAGTCCTATCGCAATATCTATGTCCATCGCAATAAGTACATTTCCATCGGAATAAATGAGAATCCATCGCAATATGACCCATCGCAATACCTACTGCGAAGCCATCGCAATAACGCATCGGAATGCGTCATCGCAATATGCCATTGCAATGTGCCATCGTAATGACCATCGCAATGAGCCATCGCAACGAGCCATCGGAATGACCCATCGCAACAGCCCATCGCAATGAACCATCGTAATGACACATCGCAATGAGCCATCGCAATGAGCCATCGAAATGACTCATCGCAATAGCCCATCGCAATGAGTCATCGGAATGACTCATCGCAATGACAGGCATCGCAATGATGGTATCGCAATGTACATCGAAATCCGTGATAGGGATCCGATCTTAAACGTTGACTTCTCGATCCAGGAACTTAGGCAATGTTTTAAGTGATTCTGGGCAAACCCAATGATCATCTAATCATATAGAACAAATCCCACAACTTAAATACCTTATTCATTGCAAAAACATGAGACCCTAAATCTTGGATATGAACACGGGAATCTGAATAGTTTTAGATGAATGAAATGATGTTTTAGTGGTAGCAAAAATAGCATAATACCGTACCTAGAAGATGAGCAAATATCAGAGATGCGAAAACACAAGGAACGAAGTTGTTGAAGATTTTCAACAATGGCGGATGAATAAGAGTTGTGTGTGTTTGCAATTGTGACAGGGAAGAGGGGGGGGGTCAGAAGTTTTGACTTGGTCAACATTTTGTCAAGTTGACTCATACACCCACCATTTTGCAAAACTTGCAAGAATGGTCCCCCTGTTTTAAAATTTTTAGTTAAAGTGATTTTAGAGTTAACCGAATCAACTTAACAAAAACAAACCCGGTCACAAACACGACCACAAAATCTTAACGCCAAAATTCAATAACCTAGTCATGAATGTCTATTCCACACAAAGCACACATAGCATAACAAATGATGGTGAGTAGTTTATATTTTTTGACAATCCTTTTTAAAGACCAAATTTGACTCCACGAAGATTTAATATTTGCTCCCCCTTAATAACGGACCCGTTTTCTATTTAAAGAGCTGTAGCCAATGATTTTAAGGACAAAAATATAAATGAGGACATTTTCCGGTTAAGTGTTTTTATGGAACGATTCTGGTGGCAATAAGATTTCTCTTATTTTTACAAAATAAGTGCACTGATACGTACACCAATTTGTGTTAGACCAAGTTATAAAGTAAACTTGGTCCCTTACAAGGTTTTAAAGTAAACATTGCCCGAGAAAATTAATTCCCGTTGTGAGCCAACGTTTTCAAAATAAATACGTGACTTTAATGCGAAAAGCGGGTTGCAGTCTGAAATAACTACAAGCCATGATGGGCATGTTTTAAAACTTGTATAACTTTTATACGGACTCTATTTATGGCGCCGTGTCAATATTAATCGACATTTCTAAAGCCGTAAATATAACCGTACTAAAAGACATGCCCGATTTGAAAATATTTTTGGATTTTATTGATTTTATATTTTTTATGAATTTTCTATGTTTTATATTTTTTATGGATTTTCTATGTTTTCTATTTTTGTATTTTGCTTTTGATGGTTTAAATATGTACGAGAATATACAAGATCACGATCAAAGGATACTCGAGAATAGTTTACCATTACTATTCTTTAGATTCTTCTGCCAACTCCTTAAGTGTCGCTGGTGAAAATGATTTCATGCCTAGCTTTTCGATCAAAAACTCGATACGTCCTCGATCTAAGGCCTTTGTGAATATATCTGCCAGCTGATACTCAGTGTTGACGAAGTACAGTTCGATCACTCCATTTTCCACTTGCTCCTTGATGAAGTGGTAGCGGATGTCAATGTGCTTTGCTCGAGAATGTTGAACGTAGTTGCAGCACAGAGCGATTGCACTTTTGTTATCACAGTACATCGGGATTTTGTTGAATCCAAGACCGTAGTCAGTCAATTGTGATCTCATCCAAAGAACTTGAGCACAACAACCGGACATAGCAATGTATTCAGCCTCCGTACTAGATATCGCAGCGCTTTTCTGCCTTTTTGATGCCCAACTAATAAGTCTATCTCCAAGAAGTTGCACACTGCCAGAAGTGCTACGTCTGGTATCTTGACACCCGGCATAATCCGCATCTGCATATGAAATTAGTGCAATAGAGGAATCCTTCGGATACCATAGACCACGATGAAGTGTTCCTTCTAGATACCGAAAGATTCTTTTCACAACATGTAAGTGCTTTTCGGTAGGCTGAGCCTGATACCGGGCACACATGCTAATAACAAATTGCAAATCAGGCCTGCTAGCAGTCAGATAGAGAAGGGTGCCGATCATTCCACGGTAAAGTTTAGGATCGACAGCTATCCCTTCCTTATCTTCATCTAACTTGGATCGCTCCACCATTGGAGTATCCACGGGGTCACAGTTTTCAAAGTGATATTTCTTTAATGATTCAAGAGAAAATTTGGATTGATTAATGAAGATGCCTTTGGGATTCTGAGAAATTTGCAACCCTAAGAAAAATGAAATTTTTCCCATCATCGACATCTTAAAGCGTGTGGACATAATTTTCTCAAAACGGTCAGAAAAACGTTGATTAGTAGCAACAAATATTATATCATCAACATAAATTTGTACCAGTATCATGTCATTGTCCTCCTTGAGAATGAATAATGTTGGGTCCACTTTGCCTTTGGAGAAGCCTTTGGAGATGAGATACGACGATAAGAGATCGTACCACGCGCGTGGAGCTTGTTTCAACCCGTAAAGAGCCTTCTTGAGCTTGTACACGTGATTAGGATACTCTGAATTGACGAATCCATTCGGCTGGCTTACATAGACATCTTCCCTTAATTCACCATTGAGAAATGCCGTCTTAACATCCATTTGGTAGATGATCATATTCATGTGAGCAGCATAAGCAAGGAATAGTCTAATTGCCTCCAATCGTGCAACAGGAGCAAATGATTCTTCAAAATCAATACCCAAAGCTTGTTTGTAACCTCTAGCAACCAATCTAGCTTTGTTTTTCAGCACACTACCTAACTCATCGAGCTTAACCTTGTATACCCACAACAATGTCAAGATTTCAACGTTACTGGGTAACAGAACTAATTCCCACACTTTAAGACGTTGGAATTCATTAAGTTCCTCTTGCATGGCTTCAATCCATGATGATTTGGTCATGGCTTGTTGCCAGTTTTTAGGTTCAGTGTCTGAAAGAAATGCATCAAAATAGCAATATAATGCATGTTCTTGGAGTTGATGGCGTGTTAAGACTGGTCGATCGATGTCACCAATAATATTGCGGATTGGGTGATCCTTTGTCCATTTAGTGTTGTGAGTTTCAATCCGTGGTGGTCGGGAGTGAACGATTGCAGGAGCTTCCTCTGAGGTAGACGTACCGGTAGGGTCTTCAGGTATATGTGAACCAAAGAAAGGAAGCTCTTGTAAGTGAGCATATTCCAAATCGTGATCATAGAGTTCCTATTCAACATCATTAGGAACGAGTGGGGGTGAAGATTCAAGTGTTGTTTGAGAATTGGTGGGGGATGGGACATTTGGTTCAAGAGTAACAGTAGATGCCTCAGATAGATTTCCATTATCTTAAGCAACAACTTTGGGAATCGGAGCTACTGCTATAGGTGCTGGAGAATCATTACTCGGTGGATCAAAGAATTCATCAAACATAGGTTGAAATAACTTATCCCACTCGGACCTTGTTGGTGGTATAAATGATGGAGAAGTAGGATTGTTGGGAATTAATCCGGAACTGATTGTACTGGTTCCCATCTCATGTAATGCGGGTTCAGAGCTGTGTTGCTCAGAAGCCATCGCTGTCAGCTCATCAAATCGACATCCAAAGTTTCTACTATCTTGCCAAGACGACGGTTATAAATTCGGTAAGCTTTCTTTGCAGGCGAGTAACCAATAAAAATTCCAATATCAGCCTTCGGTTGAAGTTTGCCCAAATTCTCACTATTTGTATTTGGATAACACAGTGCACCAAACACATGAAGATATGAAATATCGGGTTTGTGTCCATGAAGTAGCTCATATGGAGTTTTACCATGACGTTTACTAATGATGGATCGGTTGTGAGTATAACATGCGATTGCCACTGCTTCAGCCCATAAGAATAAAGGAGCATTCGCATAAATCAACATAGTTCAAGCAGCTTCCATAAGTGTACGGTTACGTCTTTCAACGACACCATTTTGTTGTGGAGTGCGAGCCACAGATGTTTCATGAGAAATACCAACCTTTTCATAATAATTTCGAAGAGTCTGATTAACGAACTCAGTGCCGTTATCAGTCCGAATGCGGCGAACAGTAGCATTACGACGTACGTGGATCATCTTTAAGAAAGTAATGATATAATCTGGTGCTTGATCCTTGGATGCTAAAAATTTTACCCATGTAAACCTTGAGAAATCATCTACTATGACGAGGATGTATTTTATACTACTCACACTAGCCGTACGCATTGGCCCGCAAAGATCCATGTGCAAAAGATACAGTGGTTCTTGGTTGGTGTCTTCTGCTTTAGGATTGTAAGAATTCTTGGTGCTTTTCCCCAATGTACACGCGGAACAAAAGTGATCCTTGTCGAACTTAAGTTTTGGAAGACCACGAACAAGTTCGTTTCTAGCCAAATGGTTAATAGCATCAAAGTTAAGATGAGATAACCGTCGATGCCACAACCATGACTTGGTCTTAGATGCTTTGGAGAGTAGGAAAACAAGAGAGGCGGCCATCATGTTTTGAATAGACAAAGTATAGAGATTATCCCCTCGAGAACCCTTTAACAAATCATTTCCTGCAAGATCGCGAATGAAGCAAGTATGTTGTCGAAAGGCCACTTCAAGGTTTGAATCGCAAAATTGTCCTACTGAGAATAGATTGTGACCAAGTCCCTCCACATAATAAACCCTTGAAATCGTAACATTCCCAATTTGGTATTCACCATAACCCATAATCTTTGCAATATGGTCGTTGCCGAATTTAACCGTTCCTAGAAACTTGCTGACGAAATTTCTGAGCATCGAGCGGTCTCCAGTCATATGTTTGGAGCACCCCGAGTCCAAATACCAAAGAATAATTTTGGACGACCTGAAAATATTACCAAACACAGACGATGTATCAGATTCTAATTGTTCTTCTGAGTTAGCAGGTACATATATAATTATCTTAGATTTGCTATCAGACGAAACTTTAGGCTTCCAGATTTTCTTACTAGTGGTTGGGTTAGATTCTAGTTGTCTAGTATTCTGAGGTGCTTTTTGACTGGGGACATTACCACTGGTAGACACAATAGTGGGGGCAGACCTAGTTAAAGGGCACTTTTTCCATTTCTTAGTGCTAGTGTTCCTATTTAAAGGACGCTTAGACCTAACTTCCATGGATGTGATCCTAGTTAAAGGGCACTTAGTTCCATTAGCAGTAAAGGTCCTACCAGTGGGTTTCCATTGCCACCCAACTTGGGTGAATTTCTTCCCTGTTGGAATCCATTCAAGATTGTTCTTAATAGCATACATTTCATTCATGTGATCAACAAGGCATAAATCATGACGCTGAGAAAACATGCATTCATTACAATTCCAACATTTCGCATTAGAATTCACATTTTGCTTAAGTTTCCACTCATAAAGAGAACCTTTTGTCTTAGCTACATGATTCTTTTTATTTAAAACTGAAATAACATTTCGAGGGTGCACTTCTACTTTCTTCTTCTCAGTCCTATTAGTGGAAGGCTTGATCCTATCTTTCTTGTCTTGAGATCCTTTAGCCTTAGTGGACACAGTTACTCCTGTAGAAGCCAAGGGAACATTAGTTACATATTTTGACTTAGCCTTGATGGGTGTGTTTAAAACGGGCTTAGCTCCTGGGGTCTTATTAAATGGAGTAATGGCAATGGTGGTTTGTTGTTTAGATGGTACAGATATCGGTTGCCCAATGTACTCTAAGTATGCTAAACAGTCCTGAACGCGATCCACATATAATAAAAGCTCATATACGCTATGACTTGTGGGATCACGTTCACGCATTTCATCAATAATCTCTCTAGCTAGATCAGCATGTTCTAAAGCATTTTTCATATATGTGGCAAACTTAGTGGGACTTTTCCTAAATTTTGGATCCCGATATAGCACACGTGGGTTGGGTTTGGGAGCACTAGAGGTCGAGGCAGAGACAGTAGCTGAATTATCAACACTTTCTCGTCCTTTGAGTTGAAGTGTCTCCTTTAATTCTGCTATAACCATGTTTTTGTCTATGAGCTGAATTTTTAGGTCAGAGGATTCCTCACATTTCCTGTTCAGTTTGTCAATTAATGACTTTTGTTCTGTCGCATTAAAAGCGAGGCGTTCTTCTATTGAACTAGAATTTTGTGAGTCACCCTGCCTTACTTGTTCACGCTCTCCTAGTATAGAATTAATTCTATTTTCTAGGACATGATTTTTAGTCTCTGCAGCCTCTAGTTCCGTTTTTGTTTCTAGTAATTCTCTCTTAATTCTCATCATCTCTTTCTCTAAATTCTGAACCATCTGAATCGTCTTGTCACTTGTCTCAACGGAGTTGCCACCATCATTTAGTTTTGAAAGAGTTTCATTTTTAGATTGATTCTCAATTTCAAGAGATATAGAATGTTGTCGAAGCTCATTAAAACTTTTTGAAAGTGTATTATACGAATCTTGAAACTTTAAAAATTCAGCGTTGGATTCATGACAAGAATGATTATCTACAGTATCCACATGTTTAACAGTATTCACAGATTCATGCACATCATCACAAATATTCACAGTAGATGAAATTTCATGAGTATATTTAAGAGTAACAACTTGCATCACTTCGAGAGACACCATATGTTCTAAGAAACGGTCATATTCGGATAAAATCTTTTCCTTTTCAATTAAGTGTTGTTCATAAGCATCATCCATTTTATTGAAAACTTTTTGAACTTCACCAATTTCAAAACTTAAATTACACGCTAGATCATAGACTCCTTGTTTAATATGGTCCACAAACGGAACGATCTCTTTCTCAAACACCGTTTTCATGTGTTCGAACGCCCATTCTCCAGCGGTTTGAGCCGTTGAAGTCGTACATTCCAAGATGACCTTGTCAAACTCGGTAAGGTATTGCCTAATCTCTTCCAAGCTGAGCTTTACCGTACTAACCGGTGGAAGATTCTTAGGAATTTCCTTTGGTTGGTCCGAGTTAACGAGTGTAGGAATTATACTAAGGCATTCTCTAGTAGGCATGAAAGTGGATGTTTGGAGAGTTCTCTTTTGCATATTAAAACGAATTCTAAGATCTATTGTGGCATTTTTTGCATTCATTTGAGCATAATCATATTGAGGATATGTATGAAGTAATTTTAACCGCTTTTCATCATATGGTGTCATACTCTTAGAATCATTTGAGAACACAATCGGATCTAATACTAATCCTAACTTTGTTGCATCATAAAGTCGTGGGTTGTGGTTAAGCGCTTGCTTTGCATGCCCCGGCTTAGGTGGTAAGTCTATGAGACGTGATAGATTGAACTCTTTAAATGATGCATGAAACAAGTGTACTAGATGTGAAGCAGCATATTGTTTTAAAAGCTTAATTTCCGTTTCTTTTATTATTTTAGACGTCTTAATTTCCATTTCAAGCTGTTTGGACTCAAGAATTTCAAAATCCGTTTGAAGTTGTTGAAAATTAGTAACGACTGACTCTTTTTCTTTAAGTTCATTCGAAAGATTTGCTCTTAAACTCTAAATTTCTAGCAGATTGTCCATTTGAACTTTCCTAAACTTATCAAATTCAGGATTGGTTAAGGTAGTGGACACAGGAGTCATTTCCAAGGTTTTAACCTTGTCCTTATGCAAAGCAAGCTCAGTCGATAAAGTCTGATTAGCATTAAGGGTTTCAAGGATCGTATTATTCATTCGGCTAAGCAAAGATGCCGGGACCTTAACCAAATCAGGTTGAGCAGACGAATTGGTAGTCGTAATAGCTCCCGGTTGTGGTTCGCTCAAAGTCTGAGGACTTGCACTGATATTGCTATCATTGTTTGTCTCGTCGATTGAGTTACTAACCACCGGATGCTGTTCCGAATACTCAGACATTTGCTCAACTTGATAAGGTACAATACTAGTATCTGTAGCAGTATGTGGTACCTCAAAAATGGTATCAACTCCATATAGTGAAAGGTTTGCCATAAGAGCTGCTTTAGCGGTGTTAAGATCATCACAATCAGAGTCATATGCATCCAAATCATCACATTGATATACAACATTGTTGGTGATGACTTTTATGAGACCATCAGTTTCTGCTACTCCCGGATCTGCAAGGAATGCCAATTCTTCTTCATCAAGCTCACGACCTTGGGCTTGAGCATTAACCAGGTAAATCTTCTCCTGAAACCATGTGCCGTCCCTTTTCTTCTTAGGCTGCTTGCATTCTCGGGCCATGTGCCCTTCCCCTTTGCAGTTGTAGCAAATAACCACCTTCATTTTACTAGTGCTGTTTGCTCTTGTAGCAGTAGTAGTGGATGAACGTGCACCAGCAGTAGACGAATTCGATCTCCCTTGAAGTGCTTGCACCATGACTCTTCCGTCCTGAATTGTTGCCTGTTGTCGAGAGTTAGACGAGTTCCTTAACTGATTGTTAGTTGTTGCTGGACCTCTGTAACCTCGTTTGTTCAATGTTTGACTTAAATAAGCAGACGTTTAAGAAAGGATATCAGTGGGGCTATCTCCGTGTCTAAATTCAGGGACAGGGATGTCATCTTCACAGTAGAATGCTGGTGCTGCTTGAGCTACAATCTGATTGGTTGGAGCACTGACGTGTTGTGAGTAATGAGGTTGAGGAGCCTCAAGTTGTGGATTGGTACTAGTAAGGTTGGTTGGAGGTTGATACGATGAATACTGGTGTGAAGCATAAGGTAATGGGTTTGAATCTCCTTGTGATGATGATGTTGCTGGTTGGTGATAAGATGTAGGCGGCGGTGGAAGAATCGAGTACTGTGGGAAGCTTGGTGTTTGATACACAGGTTGATATGAAGATTTATGTCCTAAAGCAAGCTGAGAGTTGTGGTATGACAGTGTAGGATGGTTTGCCAATAATGCCATTGGTTCATGATAAGGTCCTTGATAAATTCGGTTTTGGATCACATGCTTCTCATGTTGTTGTAAGAAAGCATAGAGTTGATCTAAATTGGACTTGTGTAGATCACGAATCATCTTGACATCAGTCACATATTGACTCCATTCAGGGGGTAGTGTGTTCAAAAACTTGGTGTTTAATTGAAACTGTTCAATCCTTAGATTATAGACATTCATGTCATTCATCAAAGTGGTAAAACGCCAGTAAAAATCATGAAGTGTCTCCCCTGGAAGATATGTGAACCTATCAAACAAATCATACAGTTGACACTCTCGTTCTTGCTTAGTGAGAGATGTCCCTTGTAGCAAAACCGCAAGTCGATCCCAAAGATTCTTTGCCACTGTATGTTCACTTACCATTCGAAAGATATCGGGTGGAACGGCTTGAAGAATTGTCTGAACAGCCCTTTCATCGGTATCTACAATGATTTTATTGGCATCAGTTAACTCATGATACTCCCTTGGCCTTGTCACATTGTTGACGGTAACCTCTCCCCAATCTAATGGTCCTTTATCAATTGATTGAAGCATAAGTCGACCATTTTGTTTGCCCATGATGTACGTTCTCATACGGCTTTGCCATGCTTCAAATAAATCTTTGATGAGCAAAGGCGGGCGAGTAACGGTACCCGAAATGATCGATATATCGGTGAGTGAAGTCATAGTTGGCATAAATGAATGTGAATTCATTTTGTGATCCCTTGAAAAAAGATTATCAAAGATGATCGAACAATGAAATAAGGTTATGAGTTTTTTGTGTTGTTAACTAAAAGATGTTGTTATCTTGTTGTTGTGTTTGCTTTTGAAATTTACCAAATTACCAAATTAAATACCAAATAGAAGAAATCCACTAAGTATCTAAAAACAGGTTCTATCGAAATGTTCTTTCTGTCGGAATACCCAGATTGGAATGTCTTACTATCGGAATGCTTAGATCGTAATGCAAAGCTGTCGAAATGATTCAGATCACAAAGTGCTGTCGGAATTATTCAGATCAGAATGCTTAGATCGCAATGTAACCTTATCGGAATGATGATGGTATCGGAATGCCTAGATCGCAATGCAAAGCTGTCGAAATGTTCAGATCGCAAAGTCCTATCGGAATGCTCAGATCGCAAAGTGATGTCGGAATGATTCATATCGGAATATAGCTGACAAAAGTTAGGCAGAGTAACGACTTAAAACTTCCTTATAACCGTCGGAATCCCAGATCGCAAAGAACGATCGGAATAAGTATTGAAATCCAAGTATCGCAATGTGGAACCAGTCACTTTCCGATGGTGATGGTTATTGCGATGGAATCCCCTTTTCACTTGTACTTTCCGATGGAGATGTTTGCTTGAATTTCGGAACGAAGAACACAAGACCTTTTTGCACTTTTGATCCAAGAAAGATTGTGTTTTAACCAAAACCAAGATACCAAAAACACTATAACACGAATCACTACCTTATACTATTTGAAATTACGATCAAACACAAAAAAATTTGAAGATTCGGCAAGAAATACACAACACCCTACGAAATGTTTATAAAACATACGCAACACTAAAAACAAACCTATATTTCATCCCATGTCTTGATACCAATTGTAGAACAATGATAATCTTTATGAAACAAGGGGGTTGATGTTTTCTAGAGAGAGAAACTTAGAGAGAGAAATGAAAGAACTTCGTTATATGGAAAACAAGAAATGAAACAACCAGCACCTCTTTCCATGGTGGAAAGAGGTTTAAATACCCCAAGTCCTTAATGGACTTGGGCTTCCGGCCCATGAACATGCTCATGGGTCGGGCTTTTCAATAAATGAAACTAAACATTACTACGAGCCTATAACTACATTGTTGGAGTGACCGAGACTTTCTAAATACGTAAAACGTATTTCCAACAATATATATATATATATATATATATATATATATATATATATATATATATATATATATATATATATATATATATATATATATATATATATATATATATATATATATATATATATATATATATATATATATATATATATATATATATATATATACACTAGCCGGCTACCCGCGCAATGCGGCGGCGGGTAGCCGGTAACTAGTTTCGTGGATTTGGCTAAACCACGAAAACATCATTACAAAAACGAACATTTTTTCTGAAGACAACGACCAAAATTTTTTTCGGTACCTCAAAGTTGGCGACTATAGGTTGTGGTTGAGAGAGAGCGATGGTTTGTTTTGCATATTTTACATTTGTCTTTTAAAATTTTCTGAGACTTTATATAGTGAATTTAATTGTTTACATAAAACTGTTACACAATGGGTTTTAAAAATGTTTTTATGAATTAAGTTAAATCATGATTAAGACATTTAATATTTTTTTCGTAACTTCTAATTATACTTATTAAAATATAAATTTTCAGTTACAAAATTGTATTGAATTACAATTATTTCTAAACTTTTAATATTCATTAATTTCTTAGCAAAAGATAAATCTTTCTATTATAAGAAATGTTTAAGGCTTAATTTTTAAGACTTCTAATTTTAGAAAAAGTGTTAAATGTTTTATATATTAGTATATATATATATACATACATATATATATATATATATATATATATATATATATATATATATATATATATATATATATATATATATATATATATATATATATATATATATATATATATATATATTTTAGTTGGGACTTACACAGGCACAACTTGAATGTTAAGACCAAAAATCCATCTTTTTGGATTGATCAAGTGAAGGTTGCTTGACCGAAAATGAACAGGTCGTAAAATCAGATATGGAGATGCTAAACTCTTTTCCTCCTAATTCTGCTGAGCAACAGGAATACATCACAACCATTCCAAAGTGGTACATAAGTTTTAATGGTTTGATTCCAATATTGATATTAAGCAATTTAGGCGTGGGTCAAATGGGTTAAGAAATGATAAATGCATTATAATGGGTCAAACACAGGGACGAAGCTATGTTATACTTTGGGTGGGCCAAAACCAACCCTAACTTGTGTAGTAATACTTGTAGTGTGGATATCTTAATGTAATTTGTATATAAAAGTTTAATTGGCCCACCCAAAGTTACTCAGCCAAATTAAATACATTAAAAGAATCGTGTAGTTCAACTAACTATCTTTAATTTCATAGTTGATTTGTTTCCAAAATGATCAAGTTTGTAAGTCTTTCACTTTTGTTCTTTATTTATTTTGTTTTATTAGTACTATTTCCTTATTTTTACCATTTTTAGTGGGTTAATTGTTTATTTGTTAAGTACTTGAGTAGGAAAGTATTATTAACAATAATCTTCAACATCATGATCACTAACAATTTACAATTTGGCAATTTGTTATTCATAAACAGTGTGTTTAATATATGTGATTTGTAGTATGAATTTACTAATAATCGATATACACATCAATGACGAAAAACATAATAGGGCAGATTCAATTTTTACGAGGACCGTTTTATCGACTAGTGTTGACTCTTTTAGTGTCTACTTAACGTGCGTTAATATCAGGAAGAAGAGATTACGTAATAAAATAGATGATACAGTTTCTTTCGAATAACTTAGTACTTTATACTGAAAAGAATATCTAGAAACATTTAGTTAAACAGTGTTTTAGATGATTTTAGTGCTAAAAAGCATTGCGCGAGGTTGAAATGAAAAAGATCTTATTGTACGACTATTTTTTATCGGCATCTTTTTTCGAGTTCTTGTTTTTTTTTGGCCCACCCGGCTCACCAATCTTGGCTCTGTCACTGGTCAAACATGTAATATTTAAATGCATGAAAAAACTAATTTGCATATGGAGCTGTTAAGAACGATGGTGGGACTGCATTCGAAGATTATATATTACCGGTGAAGCTGTTTAAAAAGTCAACTCATATATTATCTGTTAAGAACGATTGGGGGGACTGCATATGGGAAAGATGGACTTGGTGTAGATTTGTACAAATCATTTAACTTCAGCTTTGTATCGGTAAGTTACATCACCCACCTTATCAGTAACATCGTTATGATTCCATCTTTTTGGCATTGAAAATATAGTTAATACATTGATGAGACTGCTTTTATACATAGTCTCATCGTCCAAATCGGGCTTAAAATGCATAAAATACTATTAAAACTGCCAAATATATGCTCGTGTTTGTTGCTTGTGTATTTTAGGTACGGATATTGAGGAAATGACAAAAAGATCACAAGAATCAATCAAAAACGAACACGGGAAACGAAGCCGCATAATGAACCGGGCCCAAGAATGGAATTTCCAAAAATGACCTTGAAGAATTGAAGATTGGCAACATTGGTCCCTCATTTTTGAAGACTTGGCAATTTATACCCTTGCAATACTCTTTATTTGCATTTGGGTCCCTAAATTATCAAGATGTTACAAGTTCAGTCCTTGAAGAATGAAGAAATTACATTTGAAGTCCTTGATACAAGTTTAAAAACATGTTGTGCCAAAATTGACAAGTTATGCAAAGTTGATTATAAAGGGAATTCAAGTTTATGGCTGTTTTTACAAGTTGAAGGAGTTAAGAGAGTTGAGGGGCCATATCTGCCAGACATCCAAACCCACCACAACCAATCATCCAGCCATGTCATCCCACTCCTCCAATCATATGCTTCCACCTCACCTCCCCCATCCCAGTCACCCTTCCACCACCAGGTTTATTTAAATAAACATGGGTCAACCAAAGTCAAACCCCATCTTTCCCTCTAAACACCATATTTAAAAAACCAATTACCCCACACGGATTAAACAACCCCTAATTACCCACATAAACCCTAATATTCCAAGACACAATTAACCTTAAAACAAAGGGTTTTTTGTTTATCTCCTCAAGATTGCTAATTACCCTCACCCTCTACCCATCCCACACAAGAAACGTGAACCCAACACACCCATGTGTTGGGTAGGACCACCCTTGCAACGTCTTTTTCTTCCCAAACCCAAAAAGGGGACAAGATAAACGTCCAAGATGGTTTTCCTTGGTCCCCAAGACCAAATGAACGTCCGAAGATGATCTTTTACAGCTAGCCATCACTCTCATCACATGAAGACCAATTTCAAACTCGTATTGACCAAAGGGCTTTTTAGGGAATTCCATATATTAGGGTTTTAGCTTCTAGTTTCTTCTTTCTATTGTATAAATATGGGACGTATGTGTCCCATATCTTTTGTTCCAGATTTTTTTCAAGCACTTGTAATCCCTTTTTAAACATTTATAAAGTTGGTATTTTTGGTTAAATTGTAATTCCTTTTATTATTTTTAAAAGTTGGTGTATGCTTGATATAAATCTGAGTTCCACATTTGTGATTTAAGTACAAGGATTTTTCAAAAATCAGTCTCATTTTCCAGGTTTCTGAAAAAAGGTGATTTTTTTTGTGAAATCTTGTTCCAAACTTGGTTTTCCAAGTTGTTACTTGGTTTGTGTAAGTGTTTTCAAAGGAAAGAGTTTAAGGAAGTTTTCTGAAAAGTTTGTGAGAAAATTTTAAAATTAGATATTGTGTTCATTTGTTGTTCTTAGCAGGAATCCATGGGAAGCTTGTTTGTCCAAGGATCAGCACAAGCCCGGGCTTGTTTGGAGGTGACTTTTCAGTCACTGTTGGGCCTGGATGTAGGTCTAACAAGGTAACCTCCTTGTACCTTGTTTTTGGTTTCAAATATTTGTGATTTGTGAAAATACATGAAAGTTGTTTAAAAGCTTGTTGAATGGTTTGATATTACTCATTTTAGGTTTATATGCATGATATAAGCTTGTTTAAGCAGATTTGTGCAAGTTTGATAGCCTTTGATTTGAAAAAATTCATGTTCTGTTAATTAAAGGGTGTTTGGATTTGAGTTTTAGCTAGGAACTATTGAGAGCTTTAGGCTTAAAAATCATCTAGATACACTTAGGTTGCATGAGATATGTGTTTCTAGTACTTGGCTTTCAGTTGGTAAGGTTTGAAACAAGATTGCATGATAAAGTTGGGTAAAATAGCATAAATTCAGTAATCCATCTTGCTGCCTGATTTTGTTGAAATTTGTTCATCCAATCTTGCTAAGCTGTTAGATAATGAGTTAACTTAGGGATTGAAATCAGTTTTATGCTAGTTGGTACACTTGTATGCATGATTTAAGGCTTTGAATTTCATTTTTGTGCAAGTAAATTAAGTCTACTGTTCATCAGAACCATAGGAGCTTAATCAGTAACTTTCTAAGGCCTTGGTGTGTTAATCTTGTGAAAGACTTGTGATTTTTCTTGTTTAACTGACTTCCCACAACCCAACTGGTTGTGGGAGTGTCCATTTGTCCAATCAAAACTCAACCAAAAGCTTTCCTAAGCTTAAACAGTCACCAGATCAAGTTTTTACACTATCAGTGGGAACATAGTTCCCCCTGCTTGCACAACTTTTACCACTGCTCAGCTAAAAGACAAACTAGGTCACATGTCCCTTTTAGAAAACTGATTTTTTTGTCTTTAGTGGATGAAAATTAGAATTAGGACTTGAAACCAGTTTTGTTATTTTTCTAATTTAATTTGTGATTTTTCAGTACAATTAGTTTTTAATTTACTGTTCATTTAGTATTTTTTAGATTAAATTGCTATTTTAAATACTTTTTAATATTCTGTTTTTGGCATTTAGTGCATAAAAGTGTTATTTTTCAGTTTTAACATTTTTTATAAATTAAGAAAAATAATTTAAGATTTTTAGTATAAAAAGTTTTTACTGTTCACTTTTTATTTATTTTTTATAATTAATTTAGTTTAATTAGGGTTTAAATTCAAACTGTTTTTGTCTTGTAGTGAAAAATTTTATATTTTTTAAACTTTTTCATTTTTTACTGTTCCTTAGAGTAATTTAGGATTTTTAAAATTGACAAATTACTTTTGGCATTATTTTATTATTTTTTATAATTATTTTAGTTTAGAAATAGTTTTTAGTGATTTAAAAATAGAAAAATAGTTTTTAAAATTTAGGAAAAATACTTTTTAGTCTTTAGAAAATATAAATAAGTTATTTGTTCAATAAAATAATATTTTGGACATTTTGATTAATTATATTTAATTTTAGGGCTTTAATTAGCATTTAAAATTGAATATTTAATTAATAAAAGGTTTTAAAATATTTTTATTGGATTTTTATTCTTATTTATATTATTTTAGACTTAGTTTAACTTTTAATTAATTTTTAGGTTTAAAAATTTTAATTTGTAGGTTTTTACGGTTTTACGTGAACGACCTTTTCGTCTTAGCTCGATCCGTCTTCGTAACCGTCATTCTCTTATCACCCCATTTCTATTTTCTTTTTCTCAATATAATCATAAACACATTAATCAATTCATTACACAACGCACTAGCCTCCTCGAGAACGAACTCACTTCATTTTTGGGTCATAACTTGTGGTTTTCCTAAACTACTCGTTAATACTTACCCTAATTGCCTTGTTTTCCTAAACAAGTGTGATTTTACAACTATCATTTTGGCGCCGCTGCCGGGGAGGCGTGTTGTGTTTTGATTGGAATTGTTGTTTTTATATACTAACCATAATTATATTTGTATTAGTAGCACTCTACTAATACGTATTATCGGTTTTCGGTTTTTGTGTGAATACTATTACTATATTGTATACGTAGAACAATAAATTCACAAGTACTCCAAATACGTGAGAAATCACAACCTTGACTTGGGAGGTCATTACCCAATCATTGTATTCGAATCTCAAACCAAAGAAAAAGGCAAAAATAGATAAATACTTTCGTGAAGCTCGATTTTGAAAAATACAAACTATAAGGTGGGTATAAGGCGGTTGTATTTCACGACCTAAAGGAAAAAAGGCTCTTAAGTGCTTCGCGCCGCCTCGTTTCCTCCGCTTGGTTGTGCGTATTTTGAGATTGAAAGCTAATCGAGGGTTTTGCCACCCAAAGTATTACTAAGTATCATATATATTTTCTTGGTTTCATTTGATTAAACCCTCTTGAACGTTTTGGTGTTCCACCAACGTTCTAAAGTCATCGAAGGCGTTCACTTCACGTGATCGTTTTCATTCCATGAGGCTTCTTTAATTGAGAGATTTGATTAAGGCGGAGATTTGTAGATTTTTGTCTACTTAATACATTCACCAAATTCCAAAAAGGTTAATACAATCAAAAACCACAAAAAAATTGAAAAATACAAAACACCAAAAAGAATCTTCTTTGTTCGTCTCCTCGTTGTACGTGACGTTTATGCTAACTCGTAATCAAGCAAAACGTGCACGTAAACGAAAGAACAAAACTCCCACTCCAAATCATTCTAGTGAGGAGTCTCCTATTGACGAACCCATTGTAAGAGAAGCACCAACCATGGCGAATCGAACTATGATGGAGTTACTTCAAGCACCCACCGAGGGTTATGGAGAGGCTATTGTGATTCCCGCTATCCTTGCGGAGAATTTTGAGGTGAAAGCGGGTTTGTTGTCGATGATCCAAAACAACAAATTCCGTGGTGATGAGAAGGACAATCCACACAACCATATCCGGCAATTCAATCGTCTTACCGCTACTTGCAAATTCAAGGATGTCTCAAATGACTCGATTAAGATGATGCTTTTTCCGTATTCCTTAGCGGGGCCCGCAAAAATTTGGTTAGAGAAAGAGCCACCCAATTCTATATTGACGTGGAAGGATCTCGTTTCAAAATTCTTGAACCAATTTTTTCCGCCCTCTAAGACTACGCACTTGAAAAACGAGATTTCAAAGTTTTCACAAGAATCAAATGAAAGTTTTTCAACGGCTTGGAATAGGTTTAAGGAGATGTTACATGAATGTCCTCATCACGGTTTTTCCGACTTGCATCAAATTGACACGTTTTACAATGGACTTAATGATCATGAAAGAGATTATTAAAATGCCGCCGCGGGTGGTAATTTTTTGTGTAAAACGGTTGAGGAAGCTTTGGTGATAATTGAGAATATGTCTAAGGTTTATAGCCCTCGTAACACACCGAGTGTTGCCAAAATGGGCTCGTCATCGTCTCGTAGCATTAATGCCTTACATGATGAAGCAAATGAAGAAAATCGGTTTTTTGATAGATTTGCTAACCTTATGTCCCATTGGAAAGCTCAAGAAGCTTCAAATTCCGCTTCGGTTAAAGCGGTTTCTAAGAGTTGTTTGTCTTGTGGTGGAACTCATGATCTTTCCGAGTGCATTACCGCGGATGGTAACACTTCGAGTGCTTATGTAGCCACGTGAACTTATAACCAAAACGGTCAAGGTTCCCGCCAAAATCAAGCTCCACCAAATCAAAATGCTAATAACTATCAAAACAACAATCAAGGTGGTAATTATCAAGGCAATCAACGTAATTACAACAAGGGTAATTATCAAAGTGGAAATGGGCAAATTTCAAACCAAAACCAAAACCGTGATTTTCAAACTACCACACAAGGTTTTCAAAATGATCACACCAAAAATCTTCAAGGAGAATTTTTGAATTATTCTAAGGAAAACGATGCTAAGTTTGATAATATGCAACGTGAAATGGTTAGCTTGAGATCCGAGTTGAAAAACGAGCTTAAAAACGAACTTGCTAATGAACTTAAGACTCATGCAAATAAAATGGAAGGAAATGTTCAACGACTCCAACAAAATCAACAAAAAATGGAGCAAGGTCAACATGAGATTAAGCAAGAGTTGTTAAAAGCGGATGCTAGGCAATCTAAGTTTGAAGACCGAATGGGAAAAATGTTTGAAGCTATCATGTGTAAACCCTCTTCTTCGAATGGTCTTCCTAGTGATACCATCGCGAACCCGAAAGGAGAATTGAAGGTTATTACTACTCGTAGTGCTAAAACTTTCAAAGACCCCATTTCTCGTCCAAGTACTTCTATGGAGAAGGAAAAAGAGAAAGAACCCGAGGTGGTGGTAGAAAAGGAGCAAATTCCAAGCCCACGAAGTACCGCTCAAACCACACCTACGGTTGAACCAATACCAATAGTGGAACCCGAGATTCCAAGGCCTTTGCCTATGCCCCAACCCAACCACCCTTACCTTACCCTTCAAGACGAGACAAGGAAAAGGCACAAGAACGAAATAATTATCAATTTGAACTTTTTATGAAAATGTTTCGTGACTTGCATTTTAATATAAGTTTTGTCGACGCCTTGGTCATGATGCCTCGATTTGCCGCGAACTTCAAAAGTATGTTGAATAACAAAGAGAAATTGAAAAAATCGTCTAGTTGTTCATCGGTTTTTCTTAGCCGCATACCTCAAAAAGTCGATGATCCCGGCAAGTTTTTAATCCCATGTGCTATACAAGATATGGAAGAATGCTACGCCTTGGCCGACCTTGGTGCTAGTATTAATTTGATGCCTCTTTAGATTTTTAAATCGCTCAATCTTCCTAATCTCACTCCTTCAAGAATGTCAATCGAGATGGCCGATCATTCTACGATTCTAGCTTGTGGAGTAGCCGAGGACGTCTTCGTGAAAGTTGGAAAGTTCTACTATCCCGTAGACTTTATTGTTGTTGACATTCCCATCGATCCTAAAGTTCCTCTAATTTTAGGTCGATCATTTTTGGATACCTCGAGAGCACTTATCGATGTGCATGCTAGGAAAATCACACTTCGTTTCAATGAGGAAGAACTCGTCATTAATGCAACTCAAAACTCCACACTTTCTCATGTGTATTCTATCACGTCTTTGTACAATGTCAATCCCATCAAAAACATTTGCAAAAAGATTTCAAAAAGAGTTTTAGGAGTTGTTGAGAAAAATGATTTTCCGTCCCCTCCGCCGGTGGAGGTTAAGAGTGTTAAGCCTACGATTCCAATCTCGAATGATTCTTCGGATGATGAATATGTTGATCCCGATGGGGAAGTTTTCTTTGTTGACAAACGTTTTGAGAACTTACCACCACCTTTACCAAAACGATTTTCAAATGTGAGAATTTTTAGTGTGACTAACATTGCTTTAGAAACACCAAATATTTTTGACATAATTAAGTCGGGTTTTCATAAGGAGAGTCTAAAAGATGAAAAAGGGAAAGATTTTAAATTGGATTTAAAAGATTTTTCTACAATCCTAACTCCGTCATCACCACGTGTATTGAGTACTACAAGCTCGTCTTCTCCTTTTGACGATGCTTTGTGTGGACTTAGTGTGGGGGAAGCCCCTTATGTTCCCTCCCCTTTCTCCACCAAGGACGAGATATTTGATCCTGGAATTGCTTATAAAGGGAAATCTCGGTCTTCCACTGATGCAATAAATGGAAAATCTTTCTATTTGATTGGTGCGAGTCTACCTCGAGTAGCTCAATGTTTTAATGACTTACCCATTGTCCCACCCTTCTATTTCTTCTCATCTATTTTCTTGAAACCCTTTGGGTTTTTGTTGACACACGATGAAGTGGCGTTGGTTTGTTTTTCGAATGAAAACGAGAACGCCATCTTCGATCCCGGTATTTTGCACCATCAAAGGACTTAGTCCTTAATACCGGTTGTTTTTGGGCCTTGTTTATCATGTAAGCCCCACCAAAAATTGACCATACCATGATTATCCCTAAATGATCACATTTATGGGGATTCGAGTCGAGCTTTTGACTCGGTTATCAAAAACAAGGTGCCTCGTGGGGGAGACACATGCTTATCCATGTACATATTATTGCTTTCTAATTAGTTTAATGTGAGGGGATTTGTGCCCTTCCAACCTTAGTTTCGTAGTTGTTTGTGCATTGTGGTTTTTAGATCATGATCTTCATGATTGGAGCCTCTCGTGTTCGTTTTATAGGAGCTCTCGATCGTTTGCTTTGAAGACTTTCTCAATATCCAAATGATATATCCTTTGATGTTCTAACCTTAGGTTTATAGCACACTTCATAAACGGCTATTAATTTATTAGTTACACCCTTTCCATGCTAGATTAGGCATTCGACTACGTCTCTAGTATGGGGGTGTTTGCACCCCTAGACTCGAAACATTGAGGACAATGTTTAACTTTAGTATGGGAGGGTGAATAGATACTTGCCTTGCCAAACCTTCACGCTTTCCAAAGTTTATCTTTTTGTTTATTGTTTTGTTGCAAAATAAGGCTAAAAATGGCCAAATTTTAAAATTTTTCTCATGTTTCATAAGTGTTTGAAGACACGAATGTAGGTTTTCCGATGGCGAGAATAAGAGTAATTTTTGACTCGACCGTGCGTGTTGAGCACTTAGCTTTGATTCCTTAACTACACATTAGGCTAAGTCTCTTAAATGAGGACGAGAAATGATAGAGTTAATTATAAGTTACTATGCTAAACGTAGAGTACTCGTATTCTTTCAAAAACTCATGTGTTCTCGTTGTTTGCTTATTCTCCCTTCGCTTGTAAATATTTTCTGCTTAATAAATAGTGACTTAGCGGTTTAGTTAGGATTGTTGGGTTTCTAGTCTTTTCTAGTAGCTTCCGTGTAATTAAATTGGAAGACATTAAGGTATCGCCAGCGTCACGGTTTTGAAGTATTGGCACCCGAATAATCAAAAGCTTCACCCAATAATAAGATTTCAAGTGCTCACCTAAATCTAGCAAACAATTTGAAGCCCCACAAGGCCGAAAAATCTATGCAAAAATTGAAAGTGAATCAAGCCTTAATCTTCGAAGCTTTAAAGATCCAAAATTCACTTTAGCGTGAGGATATATGTCTTTGGCTAATAAAACCACCGATGAGGCGGATAATAAAAGGCAAGGCAAGACCGAAGTCATAATAAAAGCTTCATGGCGAAGTTGAATAAAAGATGGAGGTAAACCAAAGATAATAAGGCCCTTCCGTTAGGGGGCGTATAAAAGTCTTGGTAATAAGTCTCATGTTCAAAACCGTTATAAAACCGTGTTTATCGATTCTTCTTGTCAACTTAATTTTTTAACATCGTTGTCTATTAGGAGGGGTTATTGATTTGATGGTCTTAGTTACACCGTTAGGACTCTATTTTTAGACCTAAATCTCTATTATCGCATAAGTCAAACGATGTCTCCTCGTAAAACATTCAAGACAAAATAAAATATAAGAGATACAACTTAGGAATAATGGGAGAATAAGTACGTAATTAGGGCATATGAGTAGTGTTAGCATTACTAACTTATAATGAAAATGATCTCGTTGTACGCTTGGCATGGAATTGGGGTGAAAATCGAGGATGATGAAATTATTTCTAACGAAGCATTCACGTGTTCTTATTCTATGAACCTAAACGTCCCATTTTGCGATGAAAATCATACATTATGTCTAAAACGCAAGTAGTAGCAATAGTAGTAGTGTAGCTAGTCTATCATTCAATAAAAGTGAATAAAAAGAATTTTGGAGGTGCTACGATACTTTATTCTAGCATTGCGTGGGGGCACGGCAATGGTTTAGTACGGGGGAGTGATGAGACTGCTTTTATACATAGTCTCATAGTCCAAATCGGGCTTAAAATGCATAAAATATCATTAAAACTGCCAAATATATGCTCGTGTTTGTTGCTTGTGTATTTTAGGTACGGATATTGAGGAAATGACAAAAAGATCACAAGAATCAATCAAAAACGAACACGGGAAACGAAGCCGCACAATGAACCGGGCCCAAGAATGGAATTTCCAAAAATGACCTTGAAGAATTGAAGATTGGCAACATTGGTCCCTCATTTTTGAAGACTTGGCAATTTATACCCTTGCAATACTCTCTATTTGCATTTGGGTCCCTAAATTATCAAGATGTTACAAGTTCAGTCCTTGAAGAATGAAGAAATTACATTTTGATACAAGTTTAAAAACATGTTGTGCCAAAAGTGATAAGTTATGCAAAGTTGATTATAAAGGGAATTCAAGTTTATGGCTGTTTTTACAAGTTGAAGGAGTTAAGAGAGTTGAGGGGCCATATCTGCCAGACATCCAAACCCACCACAACCAATCATCCAGCCATGTCATCCCACTCCTCCAATCATATGCTTCCACCTCACCTCCCCCATCCCAGTCACCCTTCCACCACCAGGTTTATTTAAATAAACCTGGGTTAACCAAAGTCAACCCCTATCTTTCCCTCTAAACACCATATTTAAAAAACCAATTACCCCACACGGATTAAACAACCCCTAATTACCCACATAAACCCCAATATTCCCAGACACAATTAACCTTAAAACAAAGGGTTTTTTGTTTATCTCCTCCAGATTGCTAATTACCCTCACCCTCTACCCATCCCACACAAGAAACGTGAACCCAACACACCCATGTGTTGGGTAGGACCACCCCTGCAACATCTTTTTCTTCCCAAACCCAAAAAGGGGACAAGATAAACGTCCAAGATGGTTTTCCTTGGTCCCCAAGACCAAATGAACGTCCCAAGATGATCTTTTACAGCTAGCCATCACTCTCATCACATGAAGACATGAAGACCAATTTCAAACTCGTATTGACCAAAGGGCTTTTTAGGGAATTCCATGTATTAGGGTTTTAGCTTCTAGTTTCTTCTTTCTATTGTATAAATATGGGACGTATGTGTCCTATATCTTTTGTTCCAGATTTTTTTCAAGCACTTGTAATCCCTTTTTAAACATTTATAAAGTTGGTATTTTTGGTTAAATTGTAATTCCTTTTATTATTTTTAAAAGTTGGTGTATGCTTGAGATAAATCTGAGTTCCACATTTGTGATTTAAGTACAAGGATTTTTCAAAAATCAGTCTCATTTTCCAGGTTTCTGAAAAAAGTGATTTTTTTGTGAAATCTTGTTCCAAACTTGGTTTTCCAAGTTGTTACTTGGTTTGTGTAAGTGTTTTCAAAGGAAAGAGTTTAAGGAAGTTTTCTGAAATGTTTGTGAGAAAATTTTAAAATCAGATATTGTGTACATTTGTTGTTCTTAGCAGGAATCCATTGGAAGCTTGTTTGTCCAAGGATCAGCACAAGCCCGGGCTTGTTTGGAGGTGACTTTTCAGTCACTGTTGGGCCTGGATGTAGGTCCAACAAGGTAACCTCCTTGTACCTTGTTTTTGGTTTCAAATATTTGTGATTTGTGAAAATACATGAAAGTTGTTTAAAAGCTTGTTGAATGGTTTGATATTAATCATTTTAGGTTTATATGCATGATATAAGCTTGTTTAAGCAGATTTGTGCAAGTTTGATAGTCTTTGATTTGAAAAAATTCATGTTCTGTTAATTAAAGGGGTGTTTGGATTTGAGTTTTAGCTAGGAACTATTGAGAGCTTTAGGCTTAAAAACCATATAGACACTAATAAGTGTGAAAACACTTATCCTTTTACCACTTATTTCCAATAATAACAAGACCAAAACGTGTGATTTATGTCGTAAAAGTCGGAATTATGCGTGGTTTGTGTTTTTATTGTGTTTTAGGACCAAATTATGAAAAAGGAAGAAAACACGGGAATTCACGGGCTTTTATCGAAGAAAACAGGAAAAGACGAAGTCAAAAGATCAAGAGTGGAAAAAGAACGGAAGTCCAAGGCCTATTCTGAATATTTATCGAAGCAAAAGTCAAAAGACGGAGGTTTAACGAAGTCGAAGAACTTAAGTCTAATAGAAGAAGAAAATTAAAAGACAAGTTCAAATCCTGAGACGACAAAGACGAAGAATTAAAGTCGAGTCGAGAATAAAGCAAGAAGGATGATGCAACACATGCACTCCTTCCACCTTCCCTATAAATACCCTCCTAATAGTCATTAGGAGGGTAGTTAGATTTTAGTTAATTTTCACTTTTTTTAGTTTTCTCTAGTTTTAGGGAGAGAAAGTCTTAAACTTTCTCTCACTAAGTTTCATCTTTTTCTTAATCTTTCAAGATTAAACACTTTGTATTGCTTATTTTTATGAATCAAGTTCTATTTTAAGCTTTTATTTCTTAATCTCATTCTACTTTTCTTTGATTTAAGATTGATTTTGGTGCGATTATCATGTGATCCGTGTTGTTCTAATTGATTTCGTGCTTAAAAAGTTAATCTTTTGATCATTTCATAAGTTTTCATTTGATTAAGCTTTAAGACTTTTGTGCTTATTGGCTTATTTTTATGATTAGCTTATTTTTCTTATTAGAAAGTTTTATTAAAAAGTTTATGCTTTTATTGTTAATCAAAAAAGTTGCTTATTTTCGAGTTGAATAAGTTTAGATAAGTGCTTATTTGATTCGGTTAAGTATTCGGATTGTTAAGTTTTGGATATTAGCTTATTGAACTTAGCTTATTATCTAGCTTAACCAAATCCCTTTATTTTCGGAAAAGGGAGTTTAAAACCCCTTTCCGATTGGCCCCTATTCCGAGCAGCTCCTTCTTCATATTCCGATTGATCCAATCGGATTAGGGCTTTGAGATTCCGACTGAGCATCTTAGTATTCCGACGGTACCACACTTCAACATTCCGATTGAATGGTTTTCTGAACATTCCGATTGATAGTCAATCTTGTGTATTCCGATTGAGTCTTTCGTCCATATTCCGATTGTGGACAAGTTTAGCATTCCGACTGTAACTATTTTCCCATCATTCCGATTGGTGTCCTTGAATAGTATTCCGATTGATCCTTTCTTGTTATATATTCCGATTACTACCAAGTTACCATATTCCGATTTACCGATCGGAATACATTCTGATCGGGACACCTCTCGGGCTCATTCCGATTGTTTGCATTGTTTGATTTTCCGATCTTACTTTCTTTTAGTACTTATTTTTAGAAATTTTCTAAGTGTTAGTTTTTATTAAGCGTTAAAGCATTTTTCTAATCTTATCTTTATGTTGAGCTAGCATTTATTTTACTCGTCATTTAAAATTAATCTTTTAACTTCCATTTTACTCAACGACACTTTAATTACTTGCCAATAGTTTAAAACAAATCAACCAAACCATTCTCTTGATTCACCAAAAGACGATTGAGTCGCACTTTAGACCGGTTTTCAATTCGAAAAGACTTGGGACAACAATATTTCATACTTGGTTGCAAATATCCAAGTATTAGACACACTTAGGTTGCATGAGATATGTGTTTTTAGTACTTGGCTTTCAGTTGGTAAGGTTTGAAACAAGATTGCATGATAAAGTTGGGTAAAATAGCATAAATTCAGTAATCCATCTTGCTGCCTGATTTTGTTGAAATTTGTTCATCCAATCTTGCTAAGCTGTTAGATAATGAGTTAACTTAGGGATTGAAATCAGTTTTATGCTAGTTGGTACACTTGTATGCATGATTTAAGGCTTTGAATTTCATTTTTGTGCAAGTAAATTAAGTCTACTGTTCATCAGAACCATATGAGCTTAATCAGTAACTTTCTAAGGCCTTGGTGTGTTAATCTTGTGAAAGACTTGTGATTTTTCTTGTTTAACTGACTTCCCACAACCCAACTGGTTGTGGGAGTGCCCATTTGTCCAAGCAAAACTCAACCAAAAGCTTTCCTAAGCTTAAACAGTCACCAGATCAAGTTTTTACACTATCAGTGGGAACATAGTTCCCCCTGCTTGCACAACTTTTACCACTGCTCAGCTAAAAGACAAACTAGGTCACATGTCCCTTTCAGAAAACTGATTTTTTGTCTTTAGTGGATGAAAATTAGAATTAGGACTTGAAACCAGTTTTGTTATTTTTCTAGTTTAATTTGTGATTTTTCAGTACAATTAGTTTTTAATTTACTGTTCATTTAGTATTTTTTTTAGATTAAATTACTATTTTAAATACTTTTTAATATTCTGTTTTTGGCATTTAGTACAAAAAGTGTTATTTTTCAGTTTTAACATTTTTTATAGATTAAGAAAAATAATTTAAGATTTTTAGTATAAAATGTTTTTACTGTTCACTTTTTATTTATTTTTTATAATTAATATAGTTTAATTTGGGTTTAAATTCAAACTGTTTTTGTCTTGTAGTGAAAAATTTTATATTTTTCAAACTTTTTCATTTTTCTACTGTTCCTTAGAGTAATTTAGGATTTTTAAATTTGACAAATTATTTTTGGCATTATTTTATTATTTTTTATAATTATTTTAGTTTAGAAATAGTTATTAGTGATTTAAAAATAGAAAAATAGTTTTTAAAATTTAGGAAAAATACTTTTTTAGTCTTTAGAAAATATAAGTAAGTTATTTGTTTAACAAAATAATATTTTGGACATTTTGATTAATTATATTTATTTTTAGGGCTTTAATTAGCATTTAAAATTGAATATTTAATTAATAAAAGGTTTTAAAATATTATTATTGGATTTTTATTCTTATTTATATTATTTTAGACTTAGTTTAACTTTTAATTAATTTTTAGGTTTAAAATTTTTAATTTGTAGCTTTTTACGGTTTTACGTGAACGACCTTTTCGTCTTAGCTCGATCCGTCTTCGTAACCGTCATTCTCTTCTCACCCCATTTCTATTTTCTTTTTCTCAATATAATCACAAACACATTAATCAATTCATTACACAATGCACTAGCCTCCTCGAGAACGAACTCACTTCATTTTTGGGTCATAACTTATGGTTTTCCTAAACTACTCGTTAATACTTACCCTAATTGCCTTGTTTTCCTAAACAAGTGTGATTTTACAACTATCATACATGTGTTTTGATTTCATCGTACTGAATTTTAGAATGCTTTGTAGTGTCGTTTGTTGGTCTAAGTTTTTTGGCACTGTACTTATCTAGAAAAGTTGAAGTGTTTGATTGTCGGGGCCATTTGGCAGAACCGTTTGTCATTTTTATTCCACTTGGTACTGACCATTTATCATGTAAGCTTCTTAAATGATTAGAATATGCCTACTCAAACACTGATCATCTGATTACTACAACTCTAAAACCTATCTCCCACACTCCGTATTGTAACAATTGATTATATGATTGGTAATTAAACTTGCATCATTAGTTTCAAAGCGCGCATAAAAAAACCTTCTAAATGTGCTTGTAACTTAATGTGTTCATAAGTAGTATGCAGAAACTTCAATCAAATGTTCAAATGACAGAAGGATTCTCTTGTATATGTACTTAACCTCATTTCTTCAAGAATTAATCTTATTAGCTGACATACTGTTAGTGTGACCTGATTGATTCCATGAAGTCAACAAACTCCACTGTAACGCTTAACCATTTTATTTGATTTGTTAGCTTTCTAGCTTCATTTCATCCTCCCCTTATGATGTAAAAAATATTTCGTAAATCATCTAATATTTTTGTGCGAGGATCATACTTTTATATAATGGGCCACATTTAACTAGGGTTGATCAATTACTTAACATGCATACCTTCATTCTGCAACTAAGGTCCAAGACAAGCCTCTGTTTTCCAACAATGTGAACAAGTTCTTTAAGCCTCTCTTTTCCAACAATGTGAACAAGTTCTTTAAGCCTCTCATGGTCCATTTGTCCATTGTACACTTAATAAGTACTTGAATAGCGGCGACTCTAGGCCTGAGTTGTAAGAACCCGTACTTTTCCAGCATTAGTTTATTCTCTTATTCGTGCTTCTTGAATTTTCAACGTATTTCGTTTTCTTGTATTGTTATATGTAAATTCTGAGATTCTTAATATTTTAATAAATTATACTTTTCAAGTATTTTCTGATCATTGATAAATACTTTATCTGGAATTATAAAACTTTTATTTTATTTTCCATATTTATTAAATCAAAGTTTTTGATTTAAAATCACCCGCGTGCGTTTTACAACAAGTTTACTCAAAACCAATGAACAACGAGAATTCCTAGTGATCACGATACCGACGGATGCCCAAAATTTTACATTTTATTATCGATTGTTTCGATAATTTATATTTTGACGATTTCTTTTAATTATGTGTTAAGTCGTGTCGGGAAATCATATAATCATATTTATGATGCATTGTAACCTCTGAAAAGTATTTTTACGAAACCCGAGCCCCGTAAATACTTTCAAGATTTACTAATAACCATTTTCTACCCTTTAAACTAGTAAAATGTTTCTAAGTCCAAAAGTTTTAAAATTCGCAAGATTGGTCCCTCCACTACCTACCATATATATACATTTTCCTTTAAACAAAACACACACATACAAACTTTTATAAAATTTTTACACCATCTCCTCCCTCCCCCTTGCCTTTTCGATCACACCCTCACCACCAAACACACCCTTGATCATCAATTTTTACAATGATCTAATAAAAAATAATTTAAAACCCAACCTTATAATTCAATGGTTATTCTAATGATACCAAAATTACCACCATGCATCAACTTTCAAAATTCCTATGATGCCATGGTTGATTTTTGTTTAAATTATCATGCATGTGACGATCTAGGTAGGATCATCATGTTTTCATGTTAAAAAGGTTATTTTTGATCTTTGTTTTTTGTTAAAATCTAAATACAAGTGTTTCAAGAGTTTTTGGTTGATGGGTATGATAGTAGGGTGATTCTATAGGCATGTGAATGATTTGTTTTGGTTGGAAAACTGATTTGTTATGATTTTCTAAAAGTGTATTTTGGACAGCAGATCTAGAACAGATATTTCGTGGGTTTAAGATTTGAGACAGGCTGAGGTTATTTGATTTTGTTATAGAGTTTTCCGAGACGCTCGTTTTGGTATAAAATAGAGCTTCTAACTCATTACGGATCAAAAGTTATGCTAGTTTTAGTATTCGTGTACCGGGAGACGCAAGTCGGCACAATCCGAAATTGTGGCTGATTTTGGGTCGACTCTCGGGGACATTAGGCTTGGTTAGATAATGGGTACTACTGGTTTTCAAAGTCTGTAAACTTAATTTGATGATTCTAGTAGTGGTCTTAAAAGGCGGATTGCCAAGTTAGTACTTTTAAAGCGGTATGAATGCTTTTATAAAACAGGTATACAATCTGTCCCAAATTTGGAGTCGAGTAAAGTGTCGAGCTGATGGGTTTTAAAGTATGAACTTTGGTTCAAATTTTGGCAGGGTCTTATATAGTTTATAAGTGACCTTGACACCAAGTTTCATCTAAATCGGACAAGTCTAGATAGGGTAGATCGGTTGTGTACATTCGGAGTGTACTTGTTGATTTTATTTTGGACACATAGTTCAATGCTTGTGTTGCGTGAGTTCGAGTATTCACTATCTGACATGGTGACTTACTCAAGTGTTTAGTTATTATATAAATGACTTAGCTACGGGTCCGGGTGATGTAAAGGGATGGTTTGACTTGCGTTGACTTGGCGTCTTATGACGGGTCAATTTCAAGTGTACAAGTGTTTAAACAGGTAGTGTTGGATAAATGGGTTAGTATGAATTCATTTGGTTCGTGTCATTGGTTTTGAAATATGAATACTTTGAAAACATTTGAGTCATATTTTATTTGGCAAGGTTGTCAAGATGGGGATCTTACCTAGGATCGTTTTCGTGTTTGCAAGATCGAGATTGTAAAGTAGGATCAAGATCGTAAGATCCTACTATAACGTAATTTTCTTAGTAGTCTTTGCAATGTTTTACAAATTTACAAATTAATATGCATCGTAAACATAAAAATATACGAATATTTCATAAAAATATGGTCCTAAATTATGATTATGAAATTATAAGAAGATTTACATGCCGTTTTTTAGATTATACAAAACAGAACATATAAATTTGTAATTTTTTAGCTTGTCGCTCAAGAAAAAGTAAGATCGGATCGTAGTAGATCCTAAGATCCTATGATCAAGATCGGGATCCTATAAGATCTTAAGCATGCAAAGATCCTACGTAAGATCCGGATCATTTTTGGTTTGCAGTATCGTAAAATCATAAGATCCTATGATTAAGATCGGGATCTTGACAACATATCGATATTTGCGTTCGAGTCTTGAAGCGCGCCTTATTTTGATAGGTTGCGGTTTTCGTGTTTCCCGGGAATCCATATCGTCGGTGATCGTCTTACTACCATTGTTTCTACTCAGTTGCTGAGTAGCGTGATTGACTTACCTCGTGGCTAAGGTGAGTTCATAGCCCCTTTTTACTTATACATGGTTTCTAAACACGGGGTGAGATTTTACATGGTGGAACACAACCATATAAAAACTATATGCTATCCAGAACTTGTATGCTATCCAGAACTTGTATGCTATCCAGAACGTGTATGCTTTCCAGACTTTCAATATTATTATTGCTTTTTAGTTTAGCCTTAAGTTTCCTCTCCTGATCATGAACCGTTAATTTCGAGTACTAAGCACGAATGTTGTGGGTGGATCCATCGGGATTGACAATCCATGTCCCATGTTGCGATTGTTTAACCATGACGCATTAATATTTGTTTATACCTGAGTATCTAGGCTGAATACTCCCTAGAGGAACTTACGTAAGTTAAGCTTGAGTTCATGAACTGAACAGCAATAATAATAATAGTTCGGACTATGGTTGACGTATATAACTATTTTCCCTACTACGTGTTTACAAATGAATGCTTTTGTTCCACATCCGTATTGCTAAACCTATGTATATCACTCAACTTTATGTTGACGATTTTACATGTTTAATCTCAGGTATTATTACTTAGCTTTGCTTGGATGGGAGCCCGCAGGATATTATCGCAGCTTGGAGATTTTTGTGATGCTTTTAAAAGACTGTTTTTAGTAAAAACTGTCAGAAGTTTATTCTATCTTTTTGGCAACCATATGTTATAAATCATGATGAAATAATAGATTTTCCGCTTATAAAACTCTTGGACCTTTGTAGTGAAACTCTGATCTTTTATGATGTAATGTACATGTTTTTATTACGTCAGCTTTGTGTCAACTGTAATTCATTGTTTCTTGTACCATGACGTGGAACCCCCTCGTTGCCTAGTTCTTCCATTGTCTGATTTTGGGGGTCTAACATGAGTTATATTAAGTTTAGGTGGCCTTCTATGGTATTTGTCTTATTACCTATTTCTAGTTGATTTATGAATGAAGGTGGCATTACAGTTTCCGAAATCACCTTTCATAAAGCTTTTGAATGTGAAAAGGTAACACGATAAAGTAACAACTTAAACCTTTTCTTTCAAATAGATTATGTGATTCACCTCTTTACACCAAGATTTCGTATTCTTAAACCACTTGATAACGAATTCTTAAAGGTATACAATAAATATAAACCATCTTAGGTTTGTTTATCTACATGAAGAACTATCAAATCAAATCTATATTACTTTATAAAAGATTTAATACTTTTTCTATATTTAGAAGTCTTAAACTTTTCAGCCTAAAACATTTCCTTAAAAAGAAATCTATACTCAAAATTTAAACTGCATACGTTTTCTCTAACACATTAAAAATCTTCAATTTAGTCAAGCTTTTTGTACGTTTTTTCAACCCATTTTTAATTAAAAGTAACGACCCTACAATATTAATGCACCTCTTGTAATAACCCATTAAATTCGTAACGGCCCATTTCCACATTAATTCTTGTAACAACCGACAAAATTTAAAAACATATATAAACCACACAAAATCAAAAAAATATCCTACTCTATCCCTTTTCTCTTTAAAAATAAAAAATACACCTTTGGCATCACAAGCCTGAAGCCTCTACATCTCTCACTAAGTTTCAACATAACCCACCACTGTCACCACCATAAAATCTATTACCGCGACCCCATACGTTTCACCATTTATTAATGGTCTAATTTGTTTGACTGGTTAAGGTATTTAGTTTTTTCGGTGAGTTTGGTGGTTTTGGGCATGTTAGTGGCTTCCGTGTGTTTTTTTCGTGTGTAGATTTGTTAAGAACTGTTGTCACACCCCACCATGGCGGAATATGGGGCGTGACGTATGGATATCATCACAAAAACAGCGTGTCTATAGAGAGAACTATATGAATTAAAAATGTCATAAAAGGTGACACAAATGTCATGACAATATCTCATCAATGCAGGAGTCTAGGTAAGTAGGTAACAGTCCTACCTCTTACCCAAGACAAACAAATAACACAAACAAATCAACATATAGATTCATAGTATCACTAATTGAAACAAATAGAAAAATAAACTAAGAAGGAGCAGGGATATCCTTCTAAATTCATTCCTACGCGACTCTAATCCTAGTCACATATGTTCTCACGCTTAACCACTTTATCACCTGAAAGAGACACTAAAACACGTCAACATAATGTTGGTGAGAGTCATAGGTTTAGACTCCAACCGAAAAACAGATTAAAATAAGCCGTGAACCACCATAAACCACTAACCATATGGATAATGTGCTACAAATTTTCATTAACAACTAACATTCAAGATCAATCATTCCAAACAAAATCCAAGGCTCCCAGCCTTACCAAACACCATGGTACCATAGGCGCCCATACACCTATGTACCAATCCCAAGGCACCGCCTTGTCATTATCCATTGGTCCCATAGATGCTCACACATCTATGTACCTCCCCAAGGCCCCGCCTTGTCAACATCCCCTTGGTACCAATTCAAATCAGAAAACAATCAGGAATCAATTAGCAGTTAATCACATAAGTACACATAAGTCCATCACCAATCATGAAACATTCACAACAACATTTACAAAACCATAACGAGTGTCTCTTCCATCCCATCTGGAAGTCAAAATCATTAAAAGATATGGGACTATGAAACTCACCTGATTGAGCTTCTCCAAAAGTCCGCGCACTAGCAAAAAGCTAACAAACAAATGCACACAATCAAAACATGGACCAAACACTAAGATGGCTCATCAACCTATGATGGACATCTAACCTTCTCCCATATATATAACTCATTTATATGCTCTAAGCATCTCATTACACCCCTATATAAAGCCCTTAACTAAATTTATAACCCGTCCCGTTAACATTTTACCCAAAACAGTCCTGGTTTTTAGGTCTCCAAACAATAAGCCAAACGCCCACCATACCCATGATCTCTGTAAAGGAAACCCTATGCCCTTACATATGTTAGCTAACTCCTCTATTTTGCCCCAACCTTAAAGCTACTGTTAAGGCCCCGATATATATATATATACTTCTGCCTATCCGCATTTTACCGATTTTGAACATACAAAAAGTTTGTTATGATTATGGGGTCTTACCCTAACCCATTTGCTTAGCCACCCTTCAGGTCTCTTATTTAATATATAAAACAACACCCATGATCATTAGAGGGCTCAAGTGTATTCCTAAGTACCCCAATCACCTTAAAACGTTAAATTAAACCCGACTGATTTCAAAACTATTTTGACCTCCGACTGTTGTAACCTGTTTTTGACCCACCTCCCGACCTCCAATTTAGTTCTCGTTTCTTGAATTTGAAAGCCACTTAAACTAACTATTCAGGGATGCTTGGATCGCAAAATAAGAGTTTGTAGAACTCTAGATATGATCAAAACAAGCGACTCAAAAATCTGCCCAATTTTTAAAAACGAATTAAACATGATTAAACCCTAATTAACATCACTAATAATCACCAATCATTATCCTAATCATGTTAATTGTTATAAAACCCCTAATTACAGATCTATTAAGAACTCTAATCCATAATATAAATTGATTACATAAAACTTGAAGCCTTAATGCTATAAAACAAGAAAAATATAAGAATTAAATCAAGATTTTTACCTCAAATCCTCAAGAAAATTATTTTTGATGAATCCCTAAATTAGGGCTTGTAAAAATTCAGCCAAAAGGGGAGAGAATTAATGAAAAACTGATTTTTGTGATATAAACATGGTATTTATATGTTTTATTAAAAAGGCTTTTCCAAATTGGGCTCAAGTTGGGTCTTTTGGTCCATTATCCTTTCTTTTTCTTTTCTAGTCGGTTTAAAACCCGATTCATATATATATATATATATATATATATATATATATATATATATATATATATATATATATATATATATATATATATATATATATATATATATATATATATATATATATATATATATATATATATATATATATATATATATATATATATATATATATATATATATATATATATATATATATATATATATATATTCTTTTTTTTTCTTTTTAAGACTTATTAATATATTATTAATAATACCTTAATTTACCCTAATTTATTTCAGCTCCTAAAACCTCCAAAACCTCAAAACCGTAAAACTAGTCAAATTTACGCGTTTACCGTAAAAGACGTAAAATATACAGTTTTAAAAAAAATCTTAAATTTTGAAATAAACTTTATAACTAAGTCCTAAATGACTTAAAACCATCCCGAAAAATACTCACATGCCTAAACACCTTACCCGAGACCTCTAAATGCTAAACCCCAAATCCTAAAAAAATACGATTTACTATAATACTTATACGTATACGTAAACACCAAAATAACACCATTTCATTTCATAGTCACCAATTTGTGACCTCATGAACATGAAATAACCGTTCCTTGATTTACTTATGAGTACCATATACCCATAAACGATTTCCACACCAACTTCGTTCACGCAAAATAAACATGTAAACACACAAAACACATAGTCACACATAAAATAACCTAAAAATAAGACCGAGTGACGAACCTCAAAACCACGGTTGTCACATCACTCCCTCCTAATAGAAATCTCGTCGCGAGATTTACTCCTTAGGATCGTCATTATAAAATAGCTGAGGATACCTGCTCCTCATAAATCCTTCCCGTTCCTACGTAAACTCTAGTCCACGTTCCAAATTCCATCTTACCATAACTACGGTATATTACCCTTTTTTTCTAACGTCTTAGCTTCACGACCCAAAATCTCTACCGGCTCTTCGATGAAACGAAGACTCGTATCGATACTAATATCATCTAACGATACTTGCAAGTCGGTTCTTGCTAAGCATTTCCTCAAGTTTGATACATGAAATACATCATGCACACTACTCAATTCCTCCGATAATCTCAACCTATACGCCACTAGCCCAATCCTTTCAAGGATTTTAAATGGACCCACAAATCTAGGTGCTAACTTCCCTTTCTTTCCAAACCACACCACTCCTTTCCATGGTGAAACCTCTAGCATAACCTTACCTCAATCTTAAATCCCAACGGCTTATGCCTCTCGTCCGCACAGCTCTCTTGTCGGTTCTTTGCCATTTTCAACCTCTACTTAAGCACTGCCACCACCTCCATAGTTTTCGGATCCACCTCCGGTCCAATACGTTGGCCGTTTCTAACTTCATCCCACTATAACGGTGATCCACCTCATCTCCTATGAATTAACTCTAACAATTTCTACTACAATTCCTATCACCAGACCTAACGGCTTCTATCCTCTATGGATTTTCCATCATTCAGAAGTTCTCCCAACCTTTATCACATCCAATGGTATATGCAGGATTGCATAACCAAAAGCTTCCCATAACATTCACATGAAACATGTCATACCCACCACCTCATCCTTGCTTTCCCATGCTCGGAACCAAGTAACTAACAATCCTTCATACTAACAGGTGCTACACCTTTTCTCTAGGTGAACGTTCCATTGTTCGTGACTACTAACCTCTTGCTATAACGGTTTTCCCTTCAATATCATCCCACCATCTTGACAACCTCTTGCTCCCTCTAATCATTCCTCCTCCATACTACTTTTCGCTTGTATTTCCACAATCTTAATTTCCATACCATCTTATATCCCGTCTTCAGCCTATAATTTAGGCGTTTCCTCCTTTATTCCCTACATCCTCATCAATGGGGAACATGCCCCTATCACCAGTGACTCTCTCTTTTTAGGAGAATTCTTCCTAATATAATGCGTTCTCCAACTATCTCCAAATCTCACGCCAATGCTCTAGGCGTCTTTCTCAATTACCTCTATAGTATGCTCATACCAACCATTAGTCTATCAACGATATACTACGCTTGCTTCACATCGTTTCTTCCCTTGCCATAATCCTTCATAAGGCATTCCATACCTATTAGGTTAACTTTTACACAAAACCTCCTATTCCATCGCATTTGTGCGCAATCCTTCCAACTTCTCAACTATGTGACTTATCATTCCTCTTGAAATAGGGGATGAATTAGTCCGTCTATCGACTATCACCCAACTCTCATCGTACATATTCCTCCACCGCATTATGTATCCCTTCCACCAAATTCGTCCTTACATTGCCCTTTCTAAGCCACTCCTATCTATGTAGGAAGTATAGTTTACGTCCCTTTTCTCCATATGATTGTCCAAGCCACACAACATAAATGTTGGCGCGTTCTCTGCTTTAGACAACTCAACTCGTGCAATCTACATCCTGCATCCAAACCACCCTAATACGTCATCCATATAGTTCAAGTTCGTCTCAGCTTCACTTCATTCTTTTTATTCCATGTCTCATCAACCATGCTTGCCTTTCCCAGATGGTACTTAGCCTTGCAATTGTCTTTCATCACTTAACTCCACCCATCACCTTTTCCAAATGTTCAATTAAAATGATTGAATATGTGTTAGACATTCATGATCCGTATAGATCATTCTCTACGTCTAGTACCCCAAATGCCTCTAGCATTCTAGGCAGATATAACAGTCCAACTCCACTGACTAAGTCTAATCTAGTTCTTCCAAATCTTCAGTTCCTGCATCGTATAAGCAATCGCCTTTCTTTGTCGTTCTCGTACACCTCCAAATCCTTGCTCCACGTATCGTCATGCTTCGCGAATTCATCCAGTCCTTCCGATAATGCCAAGACCGGATCATTATCCAATCACCTCTTCAGCCTCCAAAATGCTTCCTCATCCCTCTTTACTTCGCCCCTTGCTGGTTCCATGATATACCATCATCTCTAACTACTCATCCTGGTCAACTTAATCCTAAAACTCACACTTGAAAATCTCACGTATAATTCCTTTCCTAACAACTCCAAAACCAACTCATAATTCGCCTCACTCTCATTTTTAGACTTTGAGTAGATCAAGATGTCGTCGATACTCTCGATGACAACTCATTTATATACGTTCATGCACACTCGGTTCATTGACTCCATGAAAACCGCTAGTGCTCTGGCGAAGCTAAATGCATAATCGTAACCCAAAGCATTCATACAACATCCTTAGCAGTTTTCAACTACGTCCTACTTTCACCCTCTCTTAGTGGCAATACGAATAAATTCCAACCTCGTTCTACTCGCAAAATTCTACACGCATTCTGAAAGACCAATAATTCCTCTTATCAAACTATTCAACCGCTTTCCACATCCAATCTACTACTAAGCAACTCAACTTTTATCTTGCATTCCTTGCAATTTCTAACAACTCCTGTTTTTAAATCATTCCATTAACAATTGTTTTGGAATGGCACTAACTACAACTCCTCTCACTTCTCCTACTTGCTCTATTCTTGGTTCTACCTCAAAGTAATAAGCTGTAACACCCCACTTGGATAAATGGACCGTTACGTGTATTTATGGCGTGTCATCAAAGCATGCAAGGCAATGTATTAAACATTTTCTGACCATACGGAAATACCGGAATCAAACATCGGTAGTCCAACATAAGCTCAAAATAAAAAGATTAAGTACTGAAAGAAAAAGGACGAAACAGTGTCCAAACAACCAAAGTAAAGTAACGTAATGTGTGCATAAAAATAAAGGAGTCTGGATAGCTCCCATCCAAATACACGTACTCTCTTAGAAGTCCTAAGATCGTCCCTGTGTACCTGCCGTTTGGAAACATGAAAGGAAACTACGGCTGAGCATAACGCTCAGTGGACGGATATAGCATGATAAGAATGTACTGAAGAAATGAAATAGAAGACAACAATGAAGCTATAAGACTGATATGTAACATGTGGTAGAATTATGCATAAAATCTGAGAAAACTGGTTCATATATAGTGATACTAAAATATAACTATTAATTCTGAAAACATGCATTTACTGTATTTTATTTGCCAGAGCTTATATAGGTCACGTGCTGTAACAACCGTGCATGAATAACTGGAGGGGTGACCTCGTCATGCTGTAGAGGGGTGACCTCTAAATACTGTGCTGGGTGGAGGGATCAGCTCCAATGTGAAGGATGTAGAGCACACACCACATTCACCCTGATAACTTGTAACACATATAAGCCTAGGATGCATCCATACGTCCCACTAAACATACATATAAAAATGGCCAACCTGAACATGAGTGGGACGATGCAGGATATCACTCTCCTGCATGTGAGTCACGACACCGGTGCCTCTAGTGCCGTGGTTACGGTACCTCCGTAACTAGTACATAAACTGGTCGTGCTTGTATATAATGCTCAGGCAATTTATTTAGTTATTAACGTGATTACTGATAAACTTAAACATATACTGGGGAAACATTTGGCTGAAGACGGGGAAATCCTAATCATGCATAGAAAGGAAGTCTTTACTGAAAGGACGGAAATCCGTACCTCTTGTCCAGTAACCGACCGAGATCAACTGACCGAAAGTCTACTCTGATTTCACGCGAGCTACATGAATAAGGGACGTGAATGAGTAAACTGGTATTCGCTTATTTAATTCCATGTTCTTAATGGTCTTTCACTTATTTATTTTTATTTCTTAAATTCCGTACGTATATTAACTGATAAATCTGACCTTGTAATAATTCATTTTAATGTATTATCTTACTACTATTAGTTACGGTGCAACGTATTTCTGACGCTATAGTAGTACGTATATTACGTATCCCGTTAAAATAGAAAGTTTCATAATTTAGAAAACTCCCAAATAATTTAATTCATTTCATAAAATTATACCTTTTTAAATATTAAAGAACTATTTTAAATTAATACATTTAAAATATATTTTAAACATTTATAAAACAATTTAATTAAAAGGTATAATATAAGAATATTTATTTTATTTATTATAATAATGTCCCGAGCCTACCGAGACATCCCATCTCGGTCTCACTAAACAAATCAACATATAATGATTAAATCTACCTATATAAATCTGTCAACAAGAATTAGTGACAGAATTCTGTGTCACTAAAACTGTCGCTAAAACTGACCTTATTAAAAACTGTATACATATAACAGTTTTGCGACAGAAAAACTGTTGCTAAAACTATCGCTAATGTTATATACTATTATGTTTTCCTGTCCCATTCCTTTCCACTGATTACCCACTTCGTTCCCACTGTTAGGTTATGTTTTCCCACTGTTTAAATAGGCCAAACACACCCTTATGTTTCCGTAGTCCCCAAACGCACCCTTATTTCTTGTAAAAACAAACCGATGGTTTTGGGCAGCCCCCTTTTGGGTCGAACCTGGCCCTAGCCGCCCCTGTGTGGGTCATGGCTGGGCAGGGATGAGATCACCAAGACATGTGGTGTCTCGGTTCGCTGATTACACTAGACCCGACCCCCTCTTGCTCGCGGCTGGGCTAAAAGAACACCACCACGTGGCCTGTGGTCATGGCTGTCACGAGGCGGTGTATACCGAGACCCTTTTGTCTCGGTTTCTGTGAGAAAACAACACCCCGACACCCCTTTATCATGTTTATTTAAGATTTTTCATAAATTTCGTTTATAAACCCTAAAATTAAAATAAAACGTGATGACCAAGAGGAATGGAAACGAGAGTGATTACCGTGATGTGATTAAGGGAAATGGAGGATTAAACACTGATTGTGATGAAGAAAATAAGTCTGAAATCTTCCCCCTTTTTTTTAAACCCGGCGGCCAAACTCACTCCAAACCCTAATCTCTTTTTTTTTTGTAATGGAAGAAAACTAAGTTCCCGTGATTTTATTTTTTTTAAATGGGCTTGGGCCCAAAACTTTTCTTTTTATTTTAAAAAAACCCTTTGGCCCCTTTTACTTTCTTATTATTTTTTTTTATATACTTGTATATATATTTTCTCACGTTCGTTTTCGTCGCTAATTACTACGTAAATGGTTTAAGTAAATAAACCGCGTATTTACATTTCCCGATTTAAATATGGGTTTTACAATTCTTCCCCTCTAAAAAGAATAATTCGTCCCCGAATTAAGGATACGGCCATACTGGGTTTTACAATTCTTCCCCTCTAAAAGAAGAATTCGTCCCCGAATTATAAGGTATTTAAACTGACTGAAGTAAAAGCCGAAAATGCTAATAAGCTGGAAGACATAAAAGCTGAAAAGACATACCCGAATCAAAACTGAAAATGAGGATAAGAAGTTCGTATAGACTCCTCTGTTTCCCAAGTGGCCTCCCGCTCGGTATGGTTCCTCCACAGGATTTTGACGAAAGGAATGGTCTTCCTTCTCATAACTCGATCCTGGCGATCTAAAACTGCTTCGGGTTCCTCAATATAAGATAAATCCTCCCGAATCTGATCGAGTGGATAATTCACTTTGTGAAGCTCATGATAGTTGTACCCTCTGAGTAATGATACATGAAACACATTGTGGACGTGTGAAAGCTGAGGTGGTAACACCAATCGGTATGACACTTCACCGATACGTTCAAGGATTTCGAACGGTCCGATGTAACGAGGGTTTAGCTTGCCCTTGAGGCCAAAACGTCTGACGCCGCGTGCGGATGATACTTTGAGGAACACACGATCCCTAGTCTGAAATGATAGATCTCTGCGATGCTTGTCGGCGTAACTCTTCTGGCGAGTACGCGCTTCTTGCAGTTTTGCCCTAGCGATGGCGACCTTTTCATTGGTCAGTTCTATCAATTCTGGTCCTTCAATCAAACGTTCTCCAACCTGATCCCAACAAATAGGAGCACGGCATTTCCTGCCGTATAACATCTCGAATGGAGCATGCTTGATACTAGCATGCCAACTGTTGTTGTAGGCAAACTCGACCAAGCAAATATAGTCATCCCAGTGTCCTGTCCATTCTAATGCACAGGCGCGTAGCATGTCCTCCAAGGTCTGGATGGTACGCTCTGACTGACCGTCCGTCTGTGGATGGAAAGCTGTGCTGAGCTTCAGCCTAGTTCCCCAAGATTTATGCAAACCTTCCCAGAAGTGAGAGGTGAAACGGGGATCCCTATCTGATATAATTTCTGAAGGTGTACCGTGTAATCGTACGATCTCCTCGGTGAATAGTTTCGCTAATTTACTGACTGCAAAATCTTTGCGAATAGGAATGAAATGTGCCGACTTGGTCAAACGATCGACAACAACCCAGATTGCATCATGTCTCCGCTGAGTCTGTGGTAGTCTGGTGACAAAATCCATAGAGATCTTGTCCCATTTCCACATTGGAATATCTAATGGCTGGAGAAGACCACTGGAACGCTGGTGCTCTATCTTAACCTGCTGACAGGTTAAGCATTTAGACACAAATGTTGCGACATCCTGTTTCATGCCGCTCCACCAGAAATGCTGCTTAAGATCGTGGTACATTTTTGTGGAACCCGGATGGATAGAGAACGGAGAGTTGTGAGCCTCAGTCATTAAGGCTTCTCTGAGAGCAGGGTCTTCTGGAACGCAGAGTTTGGTACCCTGCCATACGATACCATCGTCATCAATGCGAAATTCGGTCTGCTGGTCAATGTTCTGGACAATCGCCCAGATTTCACCATCATCCTTTTGTGCGGCTTTAATCCTAGAGAGTAAATCTGGTTCTACCCTCAGACTAGCCTAGTATCCCCTCTGTCCGCGTACTAAGAGCTCAATATCATACCGCTCTAAGTCCCGAATAATTTCTTCCTGAACTTTGATGCCGTTAATCATACCTGACTTTCTGCTAAGGGCATCTGCTACTACATTTGCTTTACCTGGGTGATACTGGATATTAGTGTCATAGTCTTTCAGCAGTTCTAACCATCGCCTCTGCCTCATGTTCAGCTCTCGCTGGGTAAATATATACTTGAGACTTTTGTGATCGGTGAAGATATCACACGACTCACCGTATAAATAATGCCTCCAGATTTTAAGGGCGAAAACGACTGTTGCGAGCTCTAGATCATGAGTAGGGTAATTTTTCTCATACGACTTCAGTTGACGCGAAGCATAAGCAATGACTTTCCCATGCTGCATAAGAACACAGCCTAAGCCCTTTCCTGAAGCGTCACTGTAAATCTGATAACCACCTGTACCGGATGGAAGAGTAAGTATCGGCGCTGAGATCAATCGATGCTTGAGTTCCTCAAAACTCTTTTCTCTCTCCTCGGTCCATATACACTTCTCACCTTTTCGCATAAGTTGGGTCAATGGTAATGCCAAACGTGAGAAGTTTTCCACAAACCTGCGGTAATAACCCGCCAACCCAAGAAAACTACGTATCTCTGTGACAGATGTCGGTCTTGGCCATTTAGTGATAGCCTCCACCTTTGCAGGATCCATAGTGATTCCTTCTGCGGAAACAATATGGCCTAGAAACGCCACTGTATTCAGCCAAAACTCGCACTTAGAAAATTTGGCATATAACTTTTCTCGTCTGAGAATCTGCAACACTGTACGCAGATGATTCTCATGTTCCTCTTTGGATTTGGAGAAAATAAGTATATCATCTATGAATACAATCACAAACTTGTCTAAAAATTCGTGGAAGACTCTGTTCATCAAGTCCATAAATATTGTAGGTGCATTCGTGAGACCGAATGGCATAACAACAAACTCGTAATGACCGTACCTCGTGCGAAAAGCAGTTTTGGATATATCCTGCTCTTTTACACGCAGCTGATGGTAGCCTGATCGTAAATCGATTTTTGAGAAGTGCTTGGCACCCTGAAGCTGATCGAATAAATCGTCAATAGGAGGAAGTGGATAACGATTATGAATTGTGAGCTTATTCAACTCACGGTAGTCAATACACAAACGCATACTACCATCCTTCTTCTTGACAAACAAAACTGGAGCGCCCCAAGATGACACGCTAGGACGAATGAAACCCCTTTCTAGAAGTTCCTGAAGTTGATCTTTCAGTTCCTTAAGCTCTACAGGAGCCATACGGTAAGGAGCTTTAGATACTGGTTCTGCACCTGGAATGAGATCAATACCAAATTCTACCTCTCGCATGGGAGGTAAACCTGGGAGTTCCTCTGGAAAGACATCTGGAAAATCTGACACCACTGGCTGATCATGAATTGAAGGTGCCTCAGAAGTCGTGTCATGAACTGTAGCTAGAAAACCCTCACAACCATGGTATAGTAAGGTACGAGCCTGTAAAGCTGAAATAATCTGAACATGTTTTCCTGGTAGGAAACCCTGGTGAATATACTCTGGTGTCTGGACATCACCAAAGATAACCCGGTGAGCATGACAATCTATGGTGGCACGATGAACCGACAACCAATCCATACCCAGAATAACATCGAATTCACACATATCTAAAGGAAGTGCACTGACTGGATGGATTTTATCATCAAACTCAAGAGGGAGATCCTTATACACCTGGGTAATGAGTACAGACTCTCGCATGGGGGTAGATATACTAAGTACACTGTCTAGTGGCGTAGGGGTCATGTCTATTCTAACAGCATATGAAGTAGATATAACTGAGTGCGTGGCGCCTGTATCGAAAAGCACGCATGCAGACTGTCCGTGTATAAACAAAATGCCAGTAATGGTACCTGTGATCTTATTTGCTTGCTCACGGGTAGTAGTGTAGACACGACCAGTGGTTGGTGGTATCGGTGGTGGTGGAGGTAAAATCTGAGGAATCTGGCCTGAGGTACCGGCAGCATCCCCGCTCTTGCAATCCCTCTTCAAATGGCCCGGCTGACCACACTTGTAACAATTACCCGTACCACGACGACAAGGTCCCGAGTGTTTCTTCCCACACGTGATGCAAGTGGGATAAGTATACCCGGTGGAAGTAGCTCTGGTTTGCTGAGAACCTGATTTACGATAATAAACACGTGTCACGATTCTGATAACTTAACTGAAATAAGGCTGATTGACTGAATTTTAAAATTACCAGAATTTGTCGGTCGAGCAACCTACTGACCTCTGCTGTTTTGGTCACGCCCTTGTCCAGCATCTCTGTTGGAATTTACAAAAATTTAAGATCTGCTTTACACGATAGTTTAGTATTTCTGGAGCTTAAAGAATCACCTGTAGCTGCCAGATGAGTTGGAGCTGTCGCGGTAATTATCACCGCCGCTCCTCTTATCTGATCGATTACGGTCATATGACTGACCGTGGTTCCTGTAGTTCTGATGCGGAGTAGCCGATTGGGATCGGTCTCCTCCTCTGTGTCTGTAAGATTAAAATTAGATAAGTCATAACATATAAGTTGACAAGAAATAATGGGAGCTAAATTGTTTAAGTCTATTGGGTGAGATGTACCTCTTCTCCGGACGCTCTACATTCTTGAGCTCATCCCTCTCGAAAAGCATCTCAACATCCCGAGCTGCATTAGCTACTTGTGACACATTGGTGAATGTGGCACTCACCAGCCTATCTGCAGTCCTAGAGTGAAGAGCCCAGCGAAATTGCTTCGCTTGCTCCTCTGCGGTACCCGCAGCCTTCCCTAAGAATCCAGCCATCCTGAGGTATCGGTGCATGAACTCTATACTGTTCTCGCCATAATTCTGACGAATAACGTGGAAGTCCCTCTTCATTTTAGCTTGCTCCGCATGCGGGAAAAACTGGTCATAGAACATCGTCTTGAAGCGTGCCCAGGTCAATGTAAGCTCCCAAGCATCTCCCCCATTGGACAGCTTCTGAGACCTCCACCAATGCAGAGCAGGACCCTCCAGCTTGTAAACTGCAAGCCTAACCTTGAAAACATCACCACAACCCATAGCTCCAAACATTTTCTCTACATGGTAGATCCAGTCTTTCGCGTCAGTTGGAGCTACAGTCTGCTCAAACAGTCGGGGTTTCTGCTAGTTAAACAAATCCAACCAAGCGGGTAAAGTGGCAGGTGGTGGAACAGGAGGGTTGTTATTCTGCTGAGGTCCATTTTGATATTCAGCTCGGATCTCATCACGAATTTGGGGTAACATGGCATGTATAGCAGCCTGAACAGCAGCAGCAATGGCAGTTGCGTTAGGATCGTTCTCGGTTTCACGTCTGGGTGGCATCTGAAATAAAAGAGGGTAAGTTGACAAAACTGTCAAAATCTGGGGTAATAAACCTGAATATGCATCGTATAATTCATGAAGGTATAGCCAACACAATATGACATGAATACTGGTGAACGCCTAGGGTCAGTTCACAAAATGACAATTACTGAAACATAACTCCGACATGAGTAAGGATGAACGCCTAAGGTCAGTTCATCTACCCAAAATTTAAACGACAAGGGTGAACGCCTATGGTCAGTTCACCAACACGAAAAGTTCGCTGAAAAGCACATGCGATTAAGTATGGCCAGTCCTGTACCAACCGTTTACTTAATCAAAATTTTGAAAATCCGACTGATAAAAGTCATGAGTAGGATGGAAGATAACGACGCCAAAATACAAGAAGTTCTTGGTGACTACCCACTAGTCACAGGTCAAGTTTTAGAGCCTACATGTCGAACCTTGCGCTCTGATACCATAATTATAACACCCCACTTGGATAAATGGACCGTTACGTGTATTTATGGCGTGTCATCAAAGCATGCAAGGAAATGTATTAAACATTTTCTGACCATACGGAAATACCGGAATCAAACATCGGTAGTCCAACATAAGCTCAAAATAAAAAGATTAAGTACTGAAAGAAAAAGGACGAAATAGTGTCCAAACAACCAAAGTAAAGTAACGTAATGTGTGCATAAAAATAAAGGAGTCTAGATAGCTCCCATCCAAATGCACGTACTCTCTTAGAAGTCCTAAGATCGTCCCTGTGTACCTGCCGTTTGGAAACATGAAAGGAAACTACTGCTGAGCATAACGCTCAGTGGACGGATATAGCATGATAAGAATGTACTGAAGAAATGAAATAGAAGACAACAATGAAGCTATAAGACTGATATGTAACATGTGGTAGAATTCTGCATAAAATCTGAGAAAACTGGTTCATATATACTGATACTGAAATATAACTATTAATTCTGAAAACATGCATTTACTGTATTTTATTTGCCAGAGCTTATATAGGTCACGTGCTGTAACAACCGTGCATGAATAACTGGAGGGGTGACCTCGTCATGCTGTAGAGGGGTGACCTCTAAATACTGTGCTGGGTGGAGGGATCAGCTCCAATGTGAAGGATGTAGAGCACACACCACATTCACCCTGATAACTTGTAACACATATAAGCCTAGGATGCATCCATACGCCCCACTAAACATACATATAAAAATGGCCAACCTGAACATGAGTGGGACGATGCAGGATATCACTCTCCTGCATGTGAGTCACGACACCGGTGCCTCTAGTGCCGTGGTTACGGTACCTACGTAACTAGTACATAAACTGGTCGTGCTTGTATATAATGCTCAGGCAATTTATTTAGTTATTAACGTGATTACTGATAAACTTAAACATATACTGGGAAACATTTGGCTGAAGACGGGGAAATCCTAATCATGCATAGAAAGGAAGTCCTTACTGAAAGGACGGAAATCCGTACCTCGTGTCCAGTAACCGACCGAGATCAACTGACCGAAAGTCTACTCTGATTTCACGCGAGCTACATGAATAAGGGACGTGAATTAGTAAACTGGTATTCGCTTATTTAATTTCATGTTCTTATTGGTCTTTCACTTATTTATTTTTATTTCTGAAATTCCGTACGTATATTAACTGATAAATCTGACCTTGTAATAATTCATTTTAATGTATTATCTTACTACTATTAGTTACGGTGCAACGTATTTCTGACGCTATAGTAGTACTTATATTACGTATCCCGTTAAAATAGAAAGTTTCATAATTTAGAAAATTCCCAAATAATTTAATTCATTTCATAAAATTATACCTTTTTAAATTTTAAGAACTATTTTAAATTAATACATTTAAAATATATTTTAAACATTTATAAAACAATTTAATTAAAACGTATAATATAAGAATATTTATTTTATTTATTATAATAATGTCCCGAGCCTACCGAGACATCCCATCTCGGTCGCACTAAACAAATCAACATATAATGATTAAATCTACCTATATAAATCTGTCAACAAGAATTAGTGACAGAATTCTGTGTCACTAAAACTGTCGCTAAAACAGTCCTTATTAAAAACTGTATACATATAACAGTTTTGCGACAAAAAAACTGTCGCTAATGTTATATACTATTATGTTTTCCTGTCCCATTCCTTTCCACTGATTACCCACTTCGTTCCCACTGTTAGGTTATGTTTTCCCACTGTTTAAATAGGCCAAACACAACCTTATGTTTTTGCAGTCCCCAAACGCACCCTTATTTCTTTTAAAAACAGACCAATGGTTTTGGGCAGCCCCCTTTTAGGTCGAACCTGGCCCTAGCCGCCCCTGTGTGGGTCACGGCTGGGCAGGGATGAGATCACCAAGACATGTGGTGTCTCGGTTCGCTGATTACACCAGACCCGACCCCCCTCTTGCTCGCGGATGGGCCAAAAGAACACCACCACGTGGCCTGTGGTCATGGCTGTCACGAGGCGGTGTATACCGAGACCCTTTTGTCTCGGTTTCTGTGAGAAAACAACACCCCGACACCCCTTTATCATGTTTATTTAAGATTTTTCATAAATTTCGTTTATAAACCCTAAAATTTAAATAAAACGTGATGACCAAGAGGAATGGAAACGAGAGTGATTACAGTGATGTGATTAAGGGAAATGGAGGATTAAACACTGATTGTGATGAAGAAAATAAGTCTGAAATCTTCCCCTTTTTTTTTAAACCCGGCAGCCAAACTCACTCCAAACCCTAATCTCTTTTTTTTTGTAATGGAAGAAAACTAAGTTCCCGTGATTTTATTTTTTTAAAATGGGCTTGGGCCCAAAAATTTTCTTTTTATTAAAAAAAAACCCTTTGGCCCCTTTTACTTTCTTATTTTTTTTTTATATACTTGTATATATATTTTCTCGCGTTCGTTTTCGTCGCTAATTACTACGTAAATGGTTTAAGTAAATTGTTGGAAATACGTTTTCCCAAAGAAAGTCTCGGTCACATCATTATTAGCATAGATCACGAGCTATAGACTATTTAGGACATTGTAACTTGGAGTGACCTCCCTTAGGGGGAGATTGTTGGAAATACGTTTTTACGTATTTATGAAGGATCGGTCGCTCCAACGATATATTATTGTATTAGGCTCGTGATCCAGTTTGTAGTAAATATAGTCCATATAGCCCACATGTAGGGTGGGCTATATATACCCCTCCTAGCATGTTAGGAGGGGTGGCTCATTCATTTACAACATTTCATTAATCTAATTTCACTTTCTCTCTCTACTTTTCTTTTCTCTCCTTTCTCTCTCTACATCCCATCTTCATCTTCCCCATTTCCACCACCTTATCAATAGATCAATCCATCATTTACCAAATCCTTAGAAATCGTAGACCTTCAATTGGATATTAACTTTTATTTTCTTCAAATTGTTTTTATTTTGAGTAAGTGTGATTCAAATTTACTTTACAACTTTATATTTTTTATTTAAATTGTTTTTATTTTCTTTTTATTTTGATTAAATTTTGGGTTATTAACTTCTAGTTGGGACTAAGTATTGTGACAAAAGTGACGTGACAACGTGATAAAGTGAATATGTTTATTTTGACAACGACTTTCTGATCGGGTATTTGTAAGTGAAATCGGATTTTTCATCGATAAGTAATCCTTCCTTTATTTTTCATTAAATTTCCATGGATTCGTTCAATTCGACACTTAAAGAGGGAGACTTGCATCGAATGCAAGTCAAAGCTAGAGAAAGTGGTGTAAATTCATTTCAAATGCTTCAGTGTCATCTAGTCACTCTTTCACGGATTCAAGGAGGGAGCGAATTTGTGATAATCTTTGGTCAAGATCGTCATATATTCATGGAATCAATGTTCACCATCTTGACCCAACTCGCAGAGCAACTCAACAATGAAAATTTTAATCACTCTGCATCGGCACTTGCTTATAAGGCTCTTGTGACACAACTCACGCCTTTCCTCCAATTCAATATCATCAAGTCTGACAGTTCGATGCTTTGCCAATCTTTTCTTCGAGATACACATACCGAGCTTCGAGTTTTTCGTGATACAATATTGAAACTCATGACCTCGGTCTCGTCTTCGATTTATGAAAGATCTCGACTTCAGCAAGGGTATGATAATGGAGTGCAAGACTCTTCGATGCAAGAGGAAACTGGTCATACGGTTGAAAACTTAGAGCCTAACGATGGCAAGAGCACGGAATCAGGAGGACAACATGATACCAGTGGCACGTCAGGGAATGTTCACGAGATCCTTCTTGATGACACCTTGCCCGTTTATGACGAAGAGCCTGCAAACATGGTACAATGTAATGTTCTTTATGATGTATATGCTGATGATATGCCGCATATTGAGCATTCTGAACCTAATTATGACAAACATGGGATGGCAAAGAGTGATAGCAATACCACTTCTGATTCATCCGATGTAAGTCATAATGTGGAAGAGATTGTTCAGAATGCTATAGTACATCATGATAATTGTATTATAACTGCTTCATTGACTGCTTCTGATTCCAAGATTAGAGAGCTTGAAACGATTGTAGCTCAACAATCAAAAGATCTTGAGGTTGAATTTTCTAAGAAAACGGACAAATTTGAAACATACTTTGAAAAACTTGAAAAGTCAAACCTTGTTCTTGAAAGAAAATTGGATCAAAAAGTTTTGGATTCGAAAGCTGAAAAGGATAATCTTTTGAAACAAATTCAGTTACTAGAGTCTAAATTGGCATCCCAAGATAGAGTGCTAAAAGAGAATGAGACATTAAAGGCTCAAGTACAAGAAAAGGTCTTTGCTATAGCTGCGTTGAAAAACGAATTAAGGAAAAATAGAGGACCTAGTGTGGACACTAAGCTTGAAAAACCATCAATCTTGGGGAAACCGCCTATAAATCAGTTCGTCAGACAACCGATTGTCAGACAACCTACTGCATTTAGATCCGAGCGACCACAATCCTCGAGACCGCGGTTTGCCTCCCAAGTTGATTTGGTTCATCTTTCTAGACCAGACACTCCAGCAACTAGGCCTTATGTGATCACTCCAGCTTTAGCAAGACCAAATCATATGATTGCCTCTAGTTTCCCTAAAAATACCAAGACCACGTCTAGAACTAGTTCAAATGACGTTTGCCATAAATCTGGTCTTGGGGAAGCTAAGCAAAAGACACATGCAAGAGATAGCAATGTCCAACCTAGTCAGATGCCTTCTAGATTACCCAACACTGCTAACCATAGCATGCCATCTTCTAGGAGCATCGATCAATCATCTAGGAATTATTCAGACATTAAATATGCTACTTGTAAAACATGTAGAAAATGTGTCTTTACGGCAAATCATGATGCTTGTGTCAAGAAATTACTTGATGAGGTGAACTCCCGTGCTAGAATTAAGTCCCAGTGGATAGCTAAAATCAAACCCTTTGGTAAAGTTTGGCGCCCCACTGGTAGAACTTTCACTCTTGTAGGAAACGAGTGCCCTTTAACTAGGATTGTCTTCGATTCTACTAAGACTACTAGGGAGGAAATTGACAAAGATGATACTTCACTTAAGCCTAAACTTAAGATTTTCTATAAAAGGAAACGTTTGCCAGCTAAGATAAGTGAATCATCTACTCAGGTCGCCTCTAACACAGTAAAGACAGCTGTGAACCCCCACGTGCTTCAAAAATAGATATCTCTAACCCATGCAAAAGTATACAAACTCCTAATGAGAATGCAGGTACCAAAGTTGATGTTCCAAAAGAACGAAGCGGTCCAATCGTTGTATACCGTTCAACTAAGGACACTCTTAGAGTTTGGTTGCTGAAGAAGCAGATATCAGAGAAACAAATGTCTCAGGGGATTCATGGTTAAGCTGCAATACTAGGACTTATAGTCACATTACAGACTATGACTCGATCTTCAAAGAAAGGAAAGCTTATCGCCGATGGTAAACTTATCCTAACAACGAGAAATTAATTTTTCTCGGGCATGAGCTTATATCAAAAACATTCCAAGTTTTTAAGCTCATGCATTAAGGCTTATAGATAAATGACAGTCTGTAACCCGTTCTTCAAAGGCAGGAAAGTTTATCGCCGATGATAAACTTATCCTTACAACGAGAAATTAATTTTTCTCGGGCATGAGCTTATATCGAAAACATTCAAAGTTTTTAAGCTCATGCACAATGACTTACAGTTAAATGTCAGACTGTAACTCGAACTTAAAATAAAGGAAAGATTATCTTTTATGATAACTTATCCTCTTAACAAGAAATTCACCTTTCTCGGTCATGAGCTTGTCTTAAAACATTCGAAGTTTTAAGCTCAGAAAGGAAAGTGTATCTTTTAATAAGAGAACTTTTCCTCATAACGAGAAATTAACCTTTCTCGGTCATGAGCTTTCCGTTAAAACAGTCAAAGTTTTCAAGCTCATGAAAACGACTTCTAAGTAAATGTCAGCTTAGGACTCGTCCTTCAGATAAAAGGAAAGTTTATCGCCGATGATAACTTATCCTTACAACGAGAAGTTTACAACTTCTCGGACTTGAGCTTTCCCAAGATATTCCAAATCTTAAGCTCAAGTAATTGGTTTTCAAAACTTTGAACACAATTTTTCAAGAATTTCTCAAAAGGTTTTTCTAAATCTTTCAAAATTCTGTGTTCAAACACGTTTTGATAAAACGAGCATGTCTTCTGGAATCGATAATATTTACGAACCTAGAAATGTCATTCAATAATGACACGGGGTTGTAAATAAAGTTCGAACAGAAGTTTAAAAGTTTTAAAACATGCTCCATATGGTTTGCTATTATTTCTGATAGTAACCCGCTTTTCACTTTGAAGTCAAGCATTTCACCGGAAAGCTTTGACTTCAGAATCCGAAGTTATCAACTCCACAATCCAAAGTTCGTTGCAATTGATATCTACATACTCGACGATGCGACTACTCAAACGGTGACTACAGCTCTTTCAATAGAACACGGGTCAACAATTGAGGGGGAGCAATTGTCCAGCATTCAGAATCCTTGATGCCAAGAGTGCCAAGTTCACATATTGGTGTTAAGACAACGATATCAATCATACACATGGAGTCAAGAGATAACTTCAGAAGTTACGAGGAAGACCAACATTCGTGAACAAGAACCATGTGCTTCTTTCATATGATGTTCTTCATTATTCAGGTCCAACCTCGTAAATTGCTAATCTTGTGAATACATTATCATATATGATCCTTGCACGTGATAAATACCTTACACTTGTGTTTAAAAGGTATTTAATTTACGTTTCAAGTACACCTTCATTAATTTGAGGGGAGCTTGTTAAAATCATGAAGATAATTAGATTTGCATTTTTCTTCCCAAATTTTCTTCAAATGCTATTAAATCAATTGATATTAAAAACATCGATTGGGTTAATATTTTTAATATGGGGGAGAAAATGTGATTTAATATAGGATATGATCAATCATAAATGGTTTGACTTAACGTGTTAGCTCATCCCGACATGTGCGAAATGTTTTCGAATATCGTAGCATATGTTAAGGGGGAGCAAAATGGATTTGTACTTCAAAATGGATTTCATGGTGACATACACTTACCCAAAACATCTCTATTCACGACGATGAAGATTGTGGTGACATAAGGATGGTAGGATAGGTTAAAGTCCAATGATTTCTCTAGAACCGGAGGAATCTTCCCAAGGACATTCCATAGCTAGAAATAGTAGTCCTTAGGAAAGATGGAGAAAGATTGTGAACGTAGCTGAATGCCGACCAAGTACTTAAGTTAGCACTGGAACAATCACAACAAGGTGCTAGTTATGACGTATTGGTAAGCATTGAAGGGGTTGAAGAATGAAAAAGAATTGTAAAGATAAAGGGTGTAAAGAAAGTAGCCCTCCTTACAACCTTAGGCAGAAACCGGGTCAATTCATATGCTATTGAGATCATTTTTAATGATTCTTGATATTGAAGAAAGACATCATGGACCCAGTGATGCAATGCACAACCCTTCCCAGCTAACTCAAATATCTCTCAAAAGGTATTTGTTTTAATCACACGGAGATCAACACATTATCTATTGATTTATTCACTCCGAATAAATTGGTATTGAAAAGGTGGCACTCCTCTCCAGCCTCCGATCACTAAAATCCAAAATGCACGATCGAGTCTAGAGCCATTTGAGATCATCAAATATCTCATTAGGACACACTTTCATATTTACTTGCTTCTTCACACACTGTGAAAAGTAAGAAAGTTCTTAAGAGTCCTACGCAAAATCTTCATGATCTTGCCTGAACATCCGAGTAATACGAAAGTATTTACAATGAAGATGGAAATCCTTCTTGAGCGAATATCAAAAAGCTCATGGTAGGTGACTTGTGCGATTCTTTATGAATCAAACTTGTGATAACTGGAAAGCAACAGTGGTTTAATTCTTAAATGAATTTAAACACGTTCCAGGCCTCTACGCAATATCTTAGTGATCTTGCCAGAACATTCAGAGTAATACTATTAAGTATTTACAGTGACGAATGGAAATCCTTCTAGTGTTAACATCAAACAGCACTTGGTAGGTAACTTGCAAGATTCTATATGAATCAAGCTAGTGACAACTGGAAAGCAACGACGGTGCGGTTCTTAATTGAACTTCACTTGTTCCAGGAACATGAATTGACGGCTTCAAATCATGCGGATAATATTATCCAAATGATTCACTCTTTACGTTCGCAGTCAGCTTTGGACGGTCGAGTAAAGAGAACGGGTTTACCCGCGAAATCTTGTCAAGGAGGTTCTTTGTTGAAACTACCTGTCACAAGTACGATATCTAATATCGTCCAACGGTCTTCGTCGACCGGAGGTAAAATGCTACCGAATTAGAATGAAATGTTCAAGGCCATTTCATCCGTGTATATGGTTTGTTGCTAACTGTCTTATGCAGCGTAACAAAAAGGTGGCATTGCGGTGTATAATCCAGAAGAAGTCGTCACCACATGCTTATACTACATACACTTAGTACTTCAACAAATTCAAGAAAGTCTGAAGGTCAAGTCTTCTGCTGTATCAAACTCTGAAGCTTTCAAGAATTTAAAGGTATAAGTATGTGGAACATGAAGTCACGAAGAGGCAAATTTCACAAGTGATGAATGCACAAGGTCAAGGCAAGGAAACATGCTCAAGACTAAAGTCAAAGATCACATCAAGCATATTCACAAGAACAAGATCGATAACTCAAGCATAGATGCTAGGTTTAAGATTTTGTAAAATGGTGTGACCTCCCTTAGGGGGAAATTGTTGGAAATACGTTTTCCCAAAGAAAGTCTCGGTCACATCATTATTAGCATAGATCACGAGCTATAGATTATTTAGGACATTGTAACTTGGAGTGACCTCCCTTAGGGGGAGATTGTTGGAAATACGTTTTTACGTATTTATGAAGGATCGGTCGCTCCAACGATATATTATTGTATTAGGCTCGTGATCCAGTTTGTAGTAAATATAGTCCATATAGCCCACATGTAGGGTGGGCTATATATACCCCTCCTAGCATGTTAGGAGGGTTGGCTCATTCATTTACAACATTTCATTAATCTAATTTCACTTTCTCTCTCTACTTTTCTTTTCTCTCCTTTCTCTCTCTACATCCCATCTTCATCTTCCCCATTTCCACCACCTTATCAATAGATCAATCCATCATTTACCAAATCCTTAGAAATCGTAGACCTTCATAAATAAACCGCGTATTTACATTTCCCGATTTAAATACGGGTTTTACATAAGCAAACCTACTAAATCTCAGGAAATTTTCAGAAAACTTACATGCCTTACGAACAATCATAAATACCTTTGAGGTATTATATCCCCTTCCAACACTCTCTATGGCGCGTTACTTGTGCCAATATCCATACATTATACAAATCTCTATTCATCTCCCTTGGCACTCCTAATAGACCTCATGACCACATTAGTTCGTCTACGAACTTCTAACTCTTTCCTCCCCACTAAGGGCATTCCGACCATTCTCTCATGGTCACCTACTTAATCGTGTAGGCGCGACCAAGTCTTTCATATTACTACCTCAACGCTCCCAAATCAATACGCAACCAAAACTACATCCTGAATCTACTAGATACGATCGACGAATCAAACCCACGGATAACTAACGACATTTCACGTGCACGAGTTAAAACAGACCAAAACCATGAAAACTCAAAAGGAAAACTCAAGCAGGTACCAATTCAAATGACTCATGACAAAGAAAAATGATCCAAGAAACACTTAATGGCAACCAAAACATCTTACGCCCCGTGACAATTATTTAAACCGTGCACAAGATCGAATTTTCCAAAAGAATATTTTTTTATATTTTTTTTCTTTACCTCCCCACATCTATGTAACTCAAAAAATCTACAAACAACCCTCTTGACGAACTCAAAACTAAACTCAAAGACCAGGTATCCCGTGCATCCCAAATCATAAAAATAAACTACTATTCAAAACTCAACCTTTAACCCGACACTTGTACAATAATTTCGACCAGGATACTGACCTCCCATGACTATACATTTTGAATATTTGATAATTATGTTCCGAGTACATAATTTTAGGCTTTTGAATCACCCAAAAAGCTTTAAAAACGAACAAGTTACGACCAAAACAATTTTATACTAGTTGTTTTAAAAACTAAAGAATAAACTTAGTGATCAATGCAATCCTTTTAAATGAAAGAAATAATTGTATGTGAAAATTTCATGAACTCAATTAAACCTTGTATAAATAATTATAAATGACGTAAATCGGTTAAACTCAATTATATAAACTATGTAAGTAGAAAGAAATTTTATTTCGCTTTATTTAAAAAAAAGTCTTTTAGAATTTTGAAATAAATAATTGTTGATTAAGAATTCTTATGTTACATCTTGTTTCAAACACGATTCCAACACCTTACCCTTATGTTACCGTATACAACCAACTATCCAACACTATAGTAGATTTCCATGTCTATTCAATATATACCGACAAAAAGGAATGTAAGATTCAACACAAAAGATTTCATTATCCCAAAAGAAATCTCAATTTATTTCAATATACTTAACACCAAGGACACCATTTTAAAACGGACACGTGAAATAGGAAACTCGAATAATACGCCACAACGGCGGTTGAATATCTAAAAAGAAGCGAGCTAGCCACCTAATAACTTGATTTTTCTAGGTTGAAAAGTTCGTTTCTCGGTATCTTCTCGAATTGATCTCTGGTTAATTGTGCGACTCAGTTGTTCTTAGTGAATCAAATAAAAGAGTTGTCGTTGTCTAAAACTAATTAAAAATAAAGACTTGAAACAAATAAGAATAAAGTAAAGACGGTAAAGAGAAATGCTGAAAGATAAAAACTTGACGAAGAGTAAATGACGAGAAATTAAAAGCAATAAAGGTAAATAAATCAAACTTAAACTTAAACTAAAAGGAAAGCAAGTAAAAGTGCAAATAAAGAAAAAGGCGGGAAAAATAAAGCTTAAAACTAAAAACTGGAAAAACTCATTCGGAATAAATAGTTTGATCCGGAATACTTGAACATTCCGAATGGAACACCCTATCCGGAATAACCTAATATTCCGAATAAAGGACTCTATCCGAAATAAAAAGTATTCCGAATAAGGGACTCTATCCGGAATAAAAAGTATTACGAATAAGGGACTCTATCCGGAATAAAAAGTATTCCGAATAAGGGACTCTATCCGGAATAAACAGTTATTCCGAATAGAAGACAAAGTAAGCAGATGATCCGGAATAAACAGATATTCCGAATAGAAGACAAAGTAAGCAGATGATCCGGAATATCTGGGCAAGATACAGTAAGCATGATCAGAAGAACAGTAGGATGAAAACCAAACACGAATTTAATCAAATCTAACCAAAACACACCAAAAGATTAATCTAAAAACAACCAAAAATGATCTACTAACAATAATTAATCAAAACAAATCATCAAAACTAACAAACAAAGCCAAATCAATCAAAACCCACTTGATCAAAACCATAAAAACTCAAGAACATGAACAATGAAGATGAAGAACAAATCAAACAAGAAAGGTAGAAGGAGATTAACAATAAAAGATGAAGATTAACAACAATCAAAGGTAAACTTACTTGGAATTAAAAGGAATTTAAAGGTGCATTACATGAAGATTAAGGTGCAAGAAATTAAAATGCAGGGAAATGAAAATGGTGGAAGAGTGGGTTGTCAAGCCACCAACCCCTTGAAATGAAAAACAATCTAATCTATATATAGGGAGATTAGGGAGGAGCTTAGGAAGCTTCCTCCCTCTTTCTTCTTTCTCTTAATTGCACCATTAGTCCTTAAGCCTTTTAATCTTCTCAAATCTTGGACTTTAATGACTTTTGGCTCGGGATTTCTTTGAACTCGTCTTGTAATTCTTCAATAAATTAGACTTGAGTTCTTCGGCTTTAAGTAAACTTCCGTCTTTTGACTTTTTCTTCGATAAATCTTCAGAATTTGTCTTGGACTTCCGTTCTTTTCGCACTCTTGATCTTTCGACCTCGTATTTTTTCTTTTTCTTCGATAAAATCCCGTGAAAGCCGTGTTTTCTCCACTTTTCACCTTTTCGTCCTAAATTACAACAAAAACACAAACCATGCATAATTCCGACATAAATGACATAAAATACACGTTTTGGCTCGGTTATTATTGTAATTAAGTGGTAAAAAGGATGGGTGTTTACACACCTATCAAATCCCCTACACTTGACCATTGCAATGTCCTCATGCAATGCATTAGTTACAAAGCACGTTTACATTTTTCATCAAACTCAATCCATATTGGCCTTTATTAAAAAGATAGAAAATTACGAAACAAGTAAAGAAATAAAAATCATACCTTAGGGTTTTGGAAATGTTGAGAATGATCATCATCCTCAAGTTTTCACTTTCTCCAAACCAAGCTTAAAAATGAGATCATTGTTATTACAAGTTAGCAAACTAACACGAACTCATGTGGGCCAATTATTCACTTAGACTCCCTTATTCCTAGGTGTATCTCTTATATTTCATTGTTGTATTGAATGATCACAAGGATGCATTTTTGACTTATTTCGATAGTTATTAAGGCTGAAAATAAAGTGAACGATTTAATCAATAGTTAGCTAAAGGACAAAATCTTTTAAAACTGCTTCTCGGAACCTCATAAAGTTCATATCTTGGCATAACTCGCTTCGCGATTTGAGACCTTTCTCGGACCGATATTTGGCAGCGACTTCATACTTCAAATCTCGAGAGACGTTCATGAAATAATGGCCTTCTCTTCATATAGGAATTTCTTCACTTGAAGTTTTGAGAGATTCATACTTGGACCACGACTTCTTCATTTTTCTCCAATCATTATTTTGGACTTTGATATACAACGATCCGCCTCCTTTTATGACTTGGATCTATTAATCCTCATACCTTGCTAGGGTCTTTTCGGATACACTTCTCCATGACTTTTGGGGAGTTTTTGCTTTTCGTCGTGTGTCTCGATCCTTCATATTGATCTTTGATAAATGATTCTTCACATCACTTTGGATCTTTAGCAACAAAATGTAGCCCTCATGCCTTGTTAGGGCCTTTTTGGACTCGCCAATCTTCGCATCCCGCTTCAATAAGTTAGGCCTTGGCTATGAACTCTAATCCATACAGAGCAACTGTTAAACGATCTTGGGCTAGAAGCTAAGTAACTTTTCAAATCGTACAACCTTATTTATTGCAGATAAATTTATTAGCAAGCGATGGGAGAATAGGCTTATAATTAACTCACATAAATTCACGCAAGAATACCAAACTTATAATTGACTCTATCATCTCTCGTTCTCCATAATTTAAAATCTCAAAGAATGAGACTCGTGGATGCTTAGCCTATTAAATCAAAGTTTTGGGTTTTCGAGTAATCTATAGGATCTTGCAAATTCTTAGACTTTTTCATGTTTAGAAATCGCATTTTAAAGTTCCCTTGATAAACGACTCTCTAGGATCAATTATAGGAACTTGCGAAAAGTTCTTGTTCTTAACCTGTGAGAGTTAAGACTTTCGCGTTTTATAGCTCCCTATATAAAAGCCTAGCAAAACTTGACTTAAACACGTTAAGGATACTAGATAGAGTAAACTAAGATAAGTAAACTCGGGTTGAGTCAAAAGATTCACAACGTTTGAAAATTAAAACCACTTTATTCTAAATTTATTCTAGTAAAGAAAGAAAATAACTAAAATAAAGGAAAAACTAATGGGCCAAAATAGATCAAAAATTTTGAAAAATGTCGAAAAATTGATTTTCCGGTTAAAATGAGGATATTACACGGAAAAGGCCACTTAACTTCGATAGAAGTCCCCCTACACTTAATATAAACATTGTCCTCAATGTTTAAGCATGTGGGAGTAAACTCCCCTACACTTAGGACATTGTGCACTTTGTTTAAATCTCGCTAAGGAAAAGACAACTAAAGAGATTCCTATTTTAATATTAAGAAATATAAAATAGTGAATCGAAAAGAGTTTAGGATAGAACCAGGGTAATGGGAACACGGAATCACGGTTCGTCAAAAGTCATCAAGAGTGTGTCTTTGAAGCGCTAATCCCTGCACATGATAAGAAAGAAAGCAAGAAACACCACGGGGCTCCCCCTACACTTATGGTAAAGATAGATAGATAATTGGGTTGCCTCCCAAAAAGCGCTTTTTTATATTAACCGAGTCACGAGCCTGACTCGTCCCCGAATTAAATGGTCCATGGGGAAGCCTCGAATGTGATACCGGGATCAAAGACCTTGTCCTCGTTCCCGGTTGACATCAACAAAGGAGAGGCGGGGGGATAAGTCTTGAATGGGAGAAAGGTCCTTTCAACGTACGAAAAGTATGTGAACTCAAGATCCACGGGAGGTGGGGTGGGTAAAGTAAGCACATTGTCATCCCCCAAAGACAATGGAGGCTGAGCATTCGGCAAAGCCGTAATGTTATCAATGATAATAAAATCAATGTCACCTCCCGGGTCAAAGCACTCATCCTCCGTAAGAGTGGCTAAAGGGGAGGATGAAAGGTGCTCGGGAGGGGGAGTTGGAACAATACCTTCCTGCAACAAATTATCAAAAATAATATCCCCCTCCATATCATTATCATCAATACCTGGAGGCATGAAGTGAATGTCGATTTCTTCCAGCAATGGGTCATTATCTTCAACGGGAGGGATAGATGGAGGCAAAGACTCGGAGGTAGGAGGAGAAGTCAACTCTTCGATTTGAGCAATAAGAAGATGAACTTTCCGTAATCTATCGTGAAGAAGCACGTCTTCCACCTTATCCACAAGATCATGTTCATCGCTGAACTTCTCGTAAGCCGGAGAGAATAAATCGTCATCGCCCGCATCTCCCGGAGGAGATTGAGAAATTTCAAAAGTGAAATTCTCATAGCAAAGAGAAGAATCGTCATCACTAGGATCGATCTCTTCCGTAAGAGCAACGTCGTCCTCAGGCTCCATAGCAGGTAAGTCACAATCCTCATCATCTAATAATTTGTCGAGACCAACATCAATAAGCTCATTCAACGAATCAAGATCGTTTGACACAGTAGGAACATCGAGAGTAGGAGCAGCAACTTCAGAAGATGTGTTGAAAGTGCATACAGCATCGTCGTCATCATCATCATAATAGTATTGATGCACAAGAGGAGGGGTATAATCACTAAGATTAGATACTTGCTCTTGTTGTAGTCGCTTTTCCTCCGCCCATGCTTCTTTTGTTAGAACAACGACTTCTTGAAGTTGCATAATGATGGAGTGTATTTCGTCATTCAAAGTAGTGCGTTGTGGGTCAAGATTAATTTGCTGAGAGGATTGATGATTGAGGGTGTGATGTGGGGGCTCAAAGTGTTGAAAACCTGAATTATAGTATGGTTGTGGCTCATAGTAGTTCATCGATTGAGAAGAATTAGAAACCGGGTTTGGTTCGTAATAATCCATTGGTGAAGAAAACTGAGGACACGGATTTTGCTCATAATAATTCATTGGTTGACAATAATAGGTATCGTGAGGGCCCCCATAGTTGTTGCAAAACGGGTAAGGAGAAAGACTGGGTGCGTCTTGTGGATAGCTAATATCATTGTCATAATTGTACCCCAGTTCTTGCCCGTGACCATACGGGTATCGAACCGGGCACGAAACATGCCAATGAGAATCGCTTCCACAATAGATGCACGAGGGAACAGGAGGTGGGTTCAAAAAGGACGAATTAGTCGAGTTGCACAAAGGACAAAATCCGAATTGTGTGTTGGCGATATCGTTTCCGCACCGCTCACATGTACACCATTGACAAGAGTCGTTCCCGTACAATCGTCTCCCACATCCGACGCAATGGACATAAGAATCCATAAAGAAAAATAGATGAGCAAGAAGAATATTTTTGGTGCAAAAACTTTGAAAAAGAAATGCTTTTTATGATTTTTCAAATGTTTTTGGGATTTTTGAAAATTTTTGACACGAAAAATAACGTTCACAAGTGAACGGATCCCAAAAGCCAACGCGTCTCTCACAAAAAACCGTTAATCCTCACGAAAAGAGCCGGCAGCGGCGCCATTTTAATAACTTGATTTTTCTAGGTTCAAAAGTTCGTTTCTCGGTATCTTCTCGAATTGATCTCTGGTTAATTGTGCGACTCAGTTGTTCTTGGTGAATCAAATAAAAGAGTTGTCGTTGTCTAAAACTAATTAAAAATAAAGACTTGAAACAAATAAGAATAAAGTAAAGACGGTAAAAAGAAATGATGAAAGATAAAAACTTGACGAAGAGTAAATGACGAGAAATTAAAAGCAATAAAGGTAAATAACTCAAACTTAAACTTAAACTAAAAGGAAAGCAAGTAAAAGTGCAAATAAAGAAAAAGGCGGGAAAAATAAAGCTTAAAACTAAAAACTGGAAAAACTCATTCGGAATAAATAGTTTGATCCGGAATACTTGAACATTCCGAATGGAACACCCTATCCGGAATAACCTAATATTCCGAATAAAGGACTCTATCCGGAATAAAAAGTATTCCGAATAAGGGACTCTATCCGGAATAAAAAGTATTCCGAATAAGGGACTCTATCGGGAATAAACAGTTATTCCGAATAGAAGACAAAGTAAGCAGATGATCCGGAATAAACGGATATTCCGAATAGAAGACAAAGTAAGCAGATGATCCGGAATATCTGGGCAAGATACAGTAAGCATGATCAGAAGAACAGTAGGATGAAAACCAAACACGAATTTAATCAAATCTAACCAAAACACACAAAAAGATTAATCCAAAAACAACCACAAATGATCTACTAACAATAATTAATCAAAACAAATCATCAAAACTAACAAACAAAGCCAAATCAATCAAAACCCACTTGATCAAAACCATAAAAACTCAAGAACATGAACAATGAAGATGAAGAACAAATCAAACAAGAAAGATAGAAGGAGATTAACAATAAAAGATGAAGATTAACAACAATCAAAGGTAAACTTACTTGGAATTAAAAGGAATTTAAAGGTGCATTACATGAAGATTAAGGTGCAAGAAATTAAAATGCAGGGAAATGAAAATGGTGGAAGAGTGGGTTGTCAAGCCACCAACCCCTTGAAATGAAAAACAATCTAATCTATATATAGGGAGATTAGGGAGGAGCTTAGGAAGCTTCCTCCCTCTTTCTTCTTTCTCTTAATTGCACCATTAGTCCTTAAGCCTTTTAATCTTCTCAAATCTTGGACTTTAATGACTTTTGGCTCGGGATTTCTTTGAACTCGTCTTGTAATTCTTCAATAAATTAGACTTGAGTTCTTCGGCTTTAAGTAAACTTCCGTCTTTTGACTTTTTCTTCGATAAATCTTCAGAATTTGTCTTGGACTTCCGTTCTTTTCGCACTCTTGATCTTTCGACCTCGTCTTTTGTCTTTTTCTTTGATAAAAGCCCGTGAAAGCCGTGTTTTCTCCACTTTTCACCTTTTCGTCCTAAATCACAACAAAAACACAAACCACGCATAATTCCGACATAAATGACATAAAATACACGTTTTGGCTCGGTTATTATTGTAATTAAGTGGTAAAAAGTATGGGTGTTTACACACCTATCACCACCCTCCTAAGGATACAATCGATAATTATAGGGGATCATACATATATAGGCATATCGGGATACATATACTTAAATCCGTCTAACATCTACTATACAAGCATGTATTAACCCTCTTTCATGCAATCATACTTAGGAATCCATTGGAGTTATGGTACTTGTATAACTATGTTGGCCACCATACTTATACAATTACCCTTTCCCCATTGCACTCCCTCCTATTATGACACTTATACGAATTAATACAACACATAACACATATATCCATCTACTCACATAAGCTCATAACCACATAAACAATAAAGTCCAAAACTCCATCCATTAAAAAAATAATCAAACTATTGGAATACATAAATCCATAGTCTAGCTAAAACAACATAGACTAAATCCAAAACGAAAACATAATCAGTTAAAGTCATGTCGCCCATAAGAGTGGAAACAACTTATAATCCTTCATATCCACCTACTCCTAATAACTCGAACCACCACATGATTCTTAGGGACATGACTTAAACATCAAAAGAAAAAATACTATACCTCAGGTACATAAAATAACTCAACAAAAGACAAAGACTACCATGTACCAAATTGTGTGCTATAATGTACAATTTAAGCAAAATACAACAATGACTAGCGTGGATGATTATGGTTTAACCTTCACTAGTCACAACCCGAAAAGAAAATAACATGTGACTAAGTATGAACCATAGTAGTTCATAACCTAACAAACATCACAAAATAACATCCAAACACATCAATTATTATAAAATGCACACATACTCCTATGACGCCTATATATGCAGGGACCCTTAAGCTATAGACTAGGCTACGCGACTAGGCAACCTAATTCTCTATAACCATTGTCTCTGATACCATTCTGTCACACCCCACTATGGTGGAATATGGGCCGCGACGTATGGAGATCATCACAACAACAGTGTGTCTATAGAGAGAACTATATGAATTAAAAATGTCATAAAAGGTGACACAAATGTCATGACAATATCTCATCAATGCAGGAGTCTAGGTAAGTATGTAAAAGTCCTACCTCTTACCCGAGACAAACAAATAACACAAACAAATCAACATATAGGTTCATAGTATCACTAATTGAAACAAACAGAAAAATAAACTAAGAAGGAATAGGGATCTCCTTCTAAATGCATTCCTATGCGACTCCAATCCTAGTCACATATGTTCTCACGCTTAACAACTTTATCACCTGAAAGAGACACTAAAACACGTCAACATAATGTTGGTGAGAGTCATAGGCTTAGACTACAACCGAAAAACAGATTAAAATAAGCTGTGAACCACCATAAACCACTAAACATATGGACAATGTGCTACAAATATGCATTAACAACTAACATTCAAGATCAATCATTCCAAACAAAATCCAAGGCTCCCAGCCTTACCAAACACCATGGTACCATAGGCGCCCATACACCTATGTACCAATCCCAAGGCCCCGCCTTGTCATTATCCATTGGTCCCATAGATGCTCACACATCTATGTACCTCCCCAAGGCCCCGCCTTGTCAACATCCCCTTGATACCAAGTCAAATCACAAAACAATCATGAATCAATTAGCAGTTAATCACATAAGTACACACAAGTCCATCACCAATCATGTAACATTCACAGCAACAATTTACAAAACCATAACGAGTGTCTCTTCCATCCCATCTGGAAGTCAAAATCATTAAAAGATACGGGACTATGAAACTCATCTGATTGAGCTTCTCCAAAAGTCCGCGCACTAGCAAAAAGCTAACAAACAAAAGCACACAATCAAAACATGAACCAAACACTAAGATGGCTCATCAACCTATGATGGACATCTAACCTTCTCCCATATATATACCTCATTTATATGCTCTAATCATCTCATTACACCCCTCTATAAAGCCGTTAACTCAGTTTACTTCATAACCCGTCCCGTTAACAATTTACCCAAAACAGTCCCGGTTTTTAGGTCTCCAAACTATAAGCCAAACGCCCATCATACCCATGATCTCTGTAAAGGAAACCCTATGCCCTTACATATGTTAGCCAACTCCTCTCTTTTGCCCCAACCTTAAAGCTACTGTTAAGGCCCTGATATATATATATATATATATATATATATATATATATATATATATATATATATATATATATATATATATATATATATATATATATATATATATATATATATATATATATATATATATATATATATATATATATATATATATATATATAATATATACATCTGCCTATCCGCATTTTACCGATTTTGAACATACAAAAAGTTTGTTATGATTATGGGGTCTTACCCTAACTCATTTGCTTAGCCACCCTTCAGGTATCTTATTTAATATATAAACCAACACCCATGTTCATTAGAGGGCTCAAGTGTACTCCTAAGTACCCCAATCACCTTAAAACGTTAAATTAAACCCGACTGATTTCAAAACTGTTTTGACCTCCGACTGTTGTAGCCTGTTTTTGACCCACCTACCGACCTCCAATTTAGTTCTCGTTTCTTGCATTTGAAAGCCACTTCAATTACCTATTCAGGGATGCTTGGATCGCAAAATAAGAGTTTGTAGAACTCTAGATATGATCAAAACAAGTGACTCAAAAATCTGCCCAGTTTTTAAAAACGAATTTAAACATGATTAAACCCTAATTAACATCACTAATAATCACCAATCATTATCCTAATCATGTTAATTGTTATATAACCCATAATTACAGATCTATTAAGAACTCTAATCTATAATATAAATTGATTACATAAAACTTGAAGCCTTAATGCTATAAAACAAGAAAACTATAAGAATTAGATCAAGATTTTTACCTCAAATCTTCAAGAAAATTATTTTTGATGAATCCCTAAATTAGGGCTTGTAAAAATTCGGCCAAAAGGGGAGAAAATTAATGAAAAACTGATTTTTGTGATATAAACATGGTATTTATATGTTTTTTTAAAAAGGCTTTTCCAAATTGGGCTCAAGTTGGGTCTTTTGGCCCATTATCATTTCTTTTTCTTTTCTAGTCGGTTTAAAACCCGATTCATATATATATATATATATATATATATATATATATATATATATATATATATATATATATATATATATATATATATATATATTTTTATTTTTAAGACTTATTAATATATTATTAATAATACCTTAATTTACCCTAATTTATTTCAGCTCCTAAAACCTCCAAAATCTCAAAACCGTAAAACTAGTCAAATTTACGCGTTTACCGTAAAAGACGTAAAATATACAGTTTTAAAAAAAAATCTTAAATTTTGAAATAAACTTTATAACTAAGTCCTAAATGACTTAAAACCATCCCGAAAAATACTCACATGCCTAAACACCTTACCCGAGACCTCTAAATGCTAAACCCCAAATCCTAAAAAAATTCAATTTATTATAATACTTATACGTATACGTAAACACCAAAATAACACCATTTCATTTCATAGTCACCAATTTGTGGCCTCATGAACATGAAATAACCGTTCCTCGGTTTACTTATGAGTACCATATACCCATAAACGATGTCCACACCAACTTCGTTCACGCAAAATAAACATGTAAACACACAAAACACATAGTCACACATAAAATAACCTAAAAATAAGACCGAGTGACGAACCTCAAAACCACGGTTGTCACAACTGTCAAGATCCATCTCGAATATGACGGTATATTTGTAAATATACATCTCATATTTATAGATTTTTGTTATGTTTAGTAGTTTCTTGTGTGGGTAGTTTGAAGATTTGTAAAGATGTTTTTAAGGCACTTTAAGATTTGATGATATACTTGGTGCCATTTTTCAATGATCATTTGATAAACTTTGTGTTCAGTTTATAATGAATCTGGATTTTGGTATGATTATTAAATGTGAGTAGGCTCTATCATTATTGAAAAGTATGATATTATCATTTATTTCCAATACTCATTTTGAAATAGATGAAACTATTTAATCTACTGTTTAATCCTTCTTATACATGGTGCCTTGAATAATCCTCATGTTTCCACTACTCACACTGACTCTCGATTACGCATTTTCAAAACTTGTAAATGGCAATGTTTTGAAACCCGGTTTTTAAATCGACCCGATCGAGTCATTTGATATAGATACTTGTAATAACCCATTTAATTCAAATTTTGTAACAAGCTTTAATATAAATTTTATAAGAACTACATTTCTTTGGTACCATATAAAACTTAAAAATAATTTAATATCTGAAAAACAGTTGTTCGTAACAAAAAATATTCGTTGGGTACCCGCCGCCGCATTGCGCGGGTACACAGCTCGTTAGGAAAAATTCTTGAAATGCCTCAATACGCACTCTTTTTCCCTTTTTGCACCCATCAAATGAAAATTTTCCAAAATGTCTTATGCAACTTATGCGATTTGTCCAAAATAAGAAAAAAAGTTTAATGATTTTTTTTAAAAAAAGTTTTAATACTTTTAATAAAATACAATTTCTCATTTTTGAACAAGTCGTATAAGCTGCATAAGACATTTTGAAAATTTTTCATTTATTGAACGTAAAAAAGAAAAAAAATAACATGGTCATTTCAAGAATTTTCCTTCAAATTATTCTCTTTCTCATATTGTTGGTTTTACATTTTACATCGACGAACTCAACAACATCTCCATTTGATGAAAAATAATTAATGAATCTTCATTATTAACTCATTTTTTTTTCAAATCGATGCTTTGTATAATTTTATATTGGTTTCACGTGACAATAGAAATGTGTAAAGCTTGCGTCATTTTGGCAAAATGTATTAATATGCGGCTTCAATTATTTATTTCAAATGCCGCTGATCTTCTATTCATCAAATTCGTCTGATGCTATTAAAGCATGATCGTTTTATTGGATAAACATATTTAAAATGGATCGTGTGGACTTGTCGATTATAGAAACATGTAGTGCTTGCAAAAAGATAACCGAAACACGTCTAGATGCGTTGACATATATATGATTTTTTTTACATAAATATGATTAGAAGCGTCAATTAATTAGATGCGTCGATCATATTTAGATTAATTAGATACGTCGATCATTTCTATGATGCAGCGCTAAGACGTATTGACATAATTAGATGCGTCGATCATAAAAATATGTATCACTAAGATGCATTGATATAATTAGATGCATAATCAAACACATTAAAACGAGTCGATATAATTAGATGCACTGATTTAAAAGTACGCATCGCTTAGTAGTATTGTTACAATAGTGTACGGAGATTTATCAACTTCACCACATCTGATGTGTTTTGAGGATTTGGTAACGTAAGCACTTCAATTACCAGTAACATAATCATTTGGTAAATGAACCACTTTAAAAACACAGTTTCATGTGTTTTGACATTCTCATTTTCTAAGTGAACATAAAAAAGAAGTAATAACTTTCGTCTTGGTATTTGATCGAAATAAACAGGGCTACTTTGCTTACCTTACCTGGTGGCTTATCTTTAGGTCCTAAAAGTAGATAGCACAAACTCTTCATAAATCTGGCTTCGACTCTTCGACAATATCAACAGTTTTCACCATTCAAGTTTAAATACATTTAGTTTTTTCCAGCAAAGTTGACACAAACCTTAAATTATTTTACAGTTAGATAAAACTCTTACCCTATTAATGGCTTCAAGATCCAATGGCGCGACTTTGTCTTAAAACAATAACTGGTAGATCGTCGAGAATACTCACCGCATACCACAACCATAGATTTATTTATGATGGAAGTTAAAAGGAATGTTATGCATCAAATATTTCTTACCCGTATGACTGCACACTAATCTTATTCTTACCCAGTTGGTTAATTAGCGACAACATCGTTCTTAAGCATCTGTTCTCTACTTTCAAGTGCCAAATTGGTAAAGCTATTATTTGTTATACTATTTCAACACTGAACAGATGCAAACAGAAAACGCACTTACCATCTATGCATCTTTCGGTAAGTACTTCCTGTAACTTAGACTCGACATGTACATATGTGGGACCATTTCAGTTACGATGTGTGTCAAATTTCTTTCTGTTGAAGATCAAACTTCAGTTGTTGTAAGTTCCTGAAACGAAAAAATCAGAAATGAAAATAATTCATAATTAAAATTTGTTAGTCGTAGTGTGTACTATATGATAAGCTTAATCGTCTTACACATATAAAGCATTGTCAAACACGTTAAGATGCATTAATGTTGACAATCAGCTAGTAAACATGACATGTAACCATAAATCAAAATATTCTAGTGTGGAAAATTTATTAGGCAACCAAAAGATATCTAAATGGCAAAACGTTGCATCTATAAAAAATCCTAACAATGTTCCATCTCAAAAAGTAAAATAATGGTCTAGAATTTCTATAACAATATGGGATTTAGCATACTTATGTGGATAAAAATAACGGTGAACATAGTTCTAAGTCACGTATATTGCTCAAGTATGCATTGGTTGACATACCATACCCAAAAAAATGCACAAACCATGATCTTTAAATAGTATTCTTAAAATTATTGTTTTACGCTTCGCCTTACCTGTGGTCTTTCCCACTTTTGGCTCATCGTCATTATCCAACACGACCAGTTCATCCTCGATATCTTCCACCATCATGGTTCTTAAGTCACTTAAGAAATTTGAGAATATCCAACACCTCAGTGTCTCCAACGAAATTCATGTATTGGTTTTCGCTGAAGGATCTTTCAACTAATTGGGTGAAGTCAATATTGCATGCGATATGATGATCTTTATTGGCATCTTCATAAAGCCTATCACCCGTAGTAATAAATAATACAAAAGATTCTGCGCGTTAGAAACTCAACAGAAAAACATTTAACAAAATAAAAAGTTAAACTTTTATTTCTTAATAAGTAAAATTTTTCTGTTTTTTTAACAAAATATAACTGGGCCGGGTATACTGACCCATACAATAACCACAGTAAGGAGCATGTTTTTGGAGAAATATGAGCACGTTTAAAATATTACTGGTCTGTTCAAAATACTCGAGTGCGCACGGGTGCTAGTCTTACACCTACTCGTAACTCTTATCCTATGGTCATGTCCCATGACCATATTCACGAAGGTTATAAAAAGAATTCAGACCACATAGAGGTGTTTACATGATTATACATTTTGAGCGTTATCTTAAGGAGTTTTTCCTGTGTTTCGAATTTGCACCATCGATAGTAAACATATATTGACCCTCTTTAAATAATTTACATGGTTTATAAGAAGTTAAAAGTTTTAGCCATTAACTAACCTGGATAGTGCGATATCATTCTTTTCTTACTCCACCATCATCTCTTGGCACTTATTGCCTTTTTCTGCCACAACCACAAAAATTTCTGTGGTGAGGGCGTCATCTCGGGTTTTTCAGTCATAGACGTTTAGCAGCCATCAACTACCGTTAGAACCCGTCATTAAGCCAAGCTTCTTCGCCCACACCTTCGGAGTCATGAATCATTTGGATGACGTGGAAACCCGGAATTTGGTTTAATAACTGGATCCAACGCAGAGGTCATGTTGGCAAAAAGGTCATCCTGATCCCAATATCTGCCAGTAGAAGGGAAAAGATCTGGATCGGTGTCCTTAGTCTTGTCACCAAGACGGCTGTTGCACAACCTATTTTTTGTAACCATGTACGGATTTATAGATGCTGTATAAACTACAATTTTAAAAGGGGAGATAATAAACACGCTAGCCTTAAATAAGCTAATTTTTTTGTTGCGTTCTATAGGCAAATTTTGTTGACAAACCCAAAACCTAAGCTATTCCAAACACCCTTAAACACCTAATCCTTCAGCAGTTTAGTGGTAGCTATTATTCTAAGGAAACCACAATCTTTAATCATCTGAAACCACTAACCTTGCTTGCAAGCAGTGTGATCCGTAATTAGTTCATGCAAAACCTCGCTAGTTCCATGCACACTTTTTTCATCTGTAACTATAACTGAAAGTTTGTTGGGGAAATCGTGTGGCTTCATTTGTGAAGAATGACCCCCGGCTAATGAAATGGAGCAGACCATCAGGTAGAAACGATGAGCTAACACATTGCATTCGAGGCTCAGATATGGAGGCATGGAAGGCGTACCCAGAAACCCGCCATGGCTGCGACAAAATGGTCGCCCCGCCAAGATACGGGCCCTGACAAACCACCTTTTCCAAAACATTCCATACGCATACATTTCATCATTGCCAATATTATATTCAACCCGCGTCACTATTTTCAGTTTACAAACCATTAGAATCGAGGATACCATCCGTCAACCACATATGCAATAGTTTCATGATCGCCCACTATAACACTAATATGACAATTAATTTGCACCAACAATAACCCACAAACCTAAGCCCATGAGAACCAAAGTAAAAAAATGTGTCACAGGCTGCATAGTTCACAATTTTTAAATAAGCCAAAGTCACGAATGTGGGTTGGTCAGTAACTTTGTGCGTCTGTATATAATCTCACTGTCTAGTCTAGTAGCATGCTGAAATGTATAAATCATACACAGTTATTGCCTTTAGAATAGATATCGTTGCATCAAAATTGATGTGTACTTTATAGATTAAGAATATCAACCCCAGTATCAACCCCAGCATGTCATTTGGGAAAAAAAGGTGAAACCCGACATGGCTGCAACCTTGAACGGTTGCCACGCCAACATCGGAGTATTATTCAATCCATAGGACAAGGAAATTAGTAGATGCAATCCACTACCATTAAATAACCTCATATAACTCGAAAAGGCCACCGTAATAATTTATAGGGTTTCATAAATGTGACTGCTAGCAATTGTCGCTGCCATGCCTACATATAACACATGAAACCGAAATACCGGTTTCTTCAAAATAAACATCGCCTATTAATCGATGCGGTAAGACAGGTTATACCCTGAAACCGAAAGACGTGGCGGCTGCAGACATGATCTCCTGATGCCTTGCCAAGCCGAGTCCCTCTTTTAATCTTAATCAACTCGTAAAAAAGTAAAAAGCAAACCACTATGATGGCATGAGTATAACAAATCACCTAAAAAACATTCTAGTGTTATATGGATGAAACTGATCAAAAAACAAATTTACACCTACTAATATGTCGCTCCCTCCCATCTCATAATTTATCCATTCGACCATCGGTTTCTGTAGATCTCATAAGAAAACATTGATCTATTAAAAACAGATTCGTGTGATGCTAATAACACATCAACACCACACGTAACTGATTCAACCACCCCCAATTAACCACAGATTAACATATCAAACAAAAACCCGAAATTAACAGAAACCCTAATAATTGAATTTGTAAAATTAAATTAAAGGTACCAACTGAGATTGCTAATTGTATCTATAATAAAAGAGTTATATATCAGCGTCATACCCAAAGATTATCTCAAAGATCATCACAAAGATCATCGTTCCCAAAGAAAGCATCCAGATGATCCAAAATCATTCCAAGGATGGTCCCAAAGAGCAGATGATCCAAAAATCGTCCCAAACATCGTCTGGAAAAGCGACCATTTTTAGAAAGAGATCAAGAAACATTCAGAGGGAGAGAGAAATAAAAAAAAAACAGTGGGTGAAAATTATATGAGAGAGAGATGTGTGTATTGTTTCTGAGTCGAACTAATATAATAATTTTGGTGTGAGGGGGTCACTGTTCCTAGGCGAACGTGATTCCCTTCTTTTATTATAGATACAATGTATTGGCCGGCAGGGACGGAACCAGGGTGGGTCCCGGGACACCCATGTATTTTTGATGCGTAATGTTAAATTTGTGTAAAAACCTTAATTTTTGTTAGATTTGTGTTAAATGCATCTGGTCCTTAAAAGCGTTGTGTGTAGTATTGTACATTTTATTATAAGTGCACCTGGTCATTTTGTCTCTTGGTTCCATTCCTGTTAACCGGGGAATATCTAGGCTACCTTTTTGTAGTTATTAAGAAAATAACATAAATCTAAAAAAAAAGGTGTAAATGAATATCAATTGGAAGTGCTGATCGTTTTGGTGAAATGTGAAACAATAAGGAAATAACCAAGTTGACCTTTCTACCCTTATTAAAACATGGAGAAGGATTCTCTCAAGTTAGAGTTAACTTGATAGGTAAAATTAGCCAATCATAATTAAGATAAATACAAGTAGGCCCCCTGAATTTCACTAAAGAAAAAACTTTTATACATTTATCTAAATTCTCATTGGCCAACATGACCTATCAAGTTGTCTTCAACTTGAGAGGATTTTGATCCTTAAAACATATAGACTAGAGTTAATATCGGTAAGTATTACTATTGTGACATTATTTGATCTCAATCATTCATGCATCATCTAATGGGGTTGTAATTATTTTTTATTGTACTTATTTAAATTAATATTTTCATTGAATCTTAATCCGTTTATGAGACTTTTGGAATCCGTGCGTTGCACTAAGGGAGTATGGGGTTACTTTTCTTGGGGCATGATATTTGTCGTTAAATTAAAATTAACATGGCGGATTTATTGGTTGTTCATTATGATCGTAATATGAACAAATTGTAATATTTAATATTTCTAATTTAGTATTTTTATTTTTAAATCGATTTTTGTACTTTTAGGGTATTTTTAGGGGCTTATAATTAATTTAAAGGGCTTCTGTTGCACAACGGTCTCATGATATTGGTTATCTTGCATTAATTTTATTGAGTATATTTTTGTTGTTGGATTGAATTATTCATGACGAATGTATTTAGGTGCTATTTGTGAAGCTTGACGGTATTGTTTATCTTGTGCTTATTTTATTGAGTATTTTTTTGTTGTGGGATTGAATTAATCATGGCGAGTGCATTTAGGTGATATTTCTGGAGCTTGGAGTTAATAATTGACCTACATGTATGATTGCGGAATTAATTTAAGGTTTTTGTTTATTGTCTTCTACTATATAATATTAGAAAATATATTTTAACAAAAAATAGCATTATACAATGTTTGCTTTTTCAAGTTATCTGTTAATTATTCACGGTAGTGACATTTTAAGTAGTCGATATAAGAATTTGTCAACGTTTCTAATTGTATATTATTTATTACTTTAAAGGTATTTATGGTGATATTAATTTATGTAGAGGTTTTATATGTGTTTTTTGGTTATTAATATTTCTTGAACTTGTTCTACTTTGTCGAGAAATCGCTTCATATATTTTTTTATGTCAAAAATCTTGTAATAGTAAAATTCTGTTATTTATTTATTTGTCTTATTCACTAAATTGTTTTAAAGATTAATGTTGTGTGTTTTTTGGACGTTATTTGTAATTAAGACTTTTTATTTTTTTTTAAACTTGTGAACCTTTGGATGAACGCTTCTTAACCATTTTTAAAACTTTACATACTATTGTCAATTGAGGATAACCTTTATTTTACACACCCGTGTGCAACTTAATAGCACTGATGGTTGTAAAACATAAACAAACTAAAACGTTTGCATATGACGAAACCAACATTCTAATAAACATTTAAATAAACTAAAACTTAATACCTTTGTAACTAAAACTATAACTTAAATAGTAATATAATTTTAATGTTTTTATTTCAAATGCATGAATACTACCTAATATGGTTTGCATTAAGATAGATTAAAAATTAGACTAAAATGCAACTAAATATATGCTCAAATTAACTTGAAGCGTCTAACATGATTTAAATATGGAGTGCATGAACTTTTTATGGTCTCTTACTTAGTGTCGCTAATCAATAGAATAGTTCAGTTATATACGTATCTAATATGTGTCTTCTGCATATGTTTTCTACGATGAGTAATAAGGATAAATTTACCGTTTTAAAATGTTTTTAAAATGGTCCAAAGTCACTAAAAACGTATAAATGTTTTTTAAACGGTCCAAAGCCACTAAAAATACCATTAGTATATACAATACCACCTGGATACTTACATGAGCATTGGGGTGAGGGCATTAGGTGTGCATTTGTAATACTCGGGTTTAGTTACGTATATCAAAGTCATATACATGAACTTTTAGAATACGTTATTTTTTCCTCGTAGTAATTAGTTAATCGTCAATTCAGATTGGTACGGAAATTTAAAGTGCCAAACATGGGATATACAGAATAAGAAAGACAAAGAATCAAATTAAATGAGTGTTGTTGTGGTTGCTTCTTTTGTTTTCAAATGATCTATTTACGTATAATAAAAACATAAATACTATTAAAGAGACATTAAAGGGGTAAATCGGTTGAAAAAAATAGTCATTACTATGGCACCATAAAAATCGCCCTAAGAGTTGAACATTCACATAATAAGAAGTAGATGCAATTTAGAAACAATATGATTAAAACAATAAGAATTATGTCCTTGGGGACATTGAATACATGACAAAATTTTGTGATGTTTTAGATATTTTAGTTTAAGAATAAATTTTCCAACAACTAATCCCAATCACACCACCTTCAAAACCTCCGCCCCATCTCATCATCTCCGAAAATCTACAGCCGCCTAAGTCCACTTATCAAATAAAATCCAATCCCAAAACAAAAAAAAATCTCAATCTCGTATTAATCTTAAGCCCAACCTCATAAACGACACCATGTGTTCTTCCCGTAGCATTATCCTTCATCTAAAACCATTACCCTATATTCTTGTTATATGAATCCAATTCTTAAATGAATCTAAGAGCCAACGTAGCATCATCCTTCATCTTTTTTAATGGCACGAAAATTAATATCCTCAAGATCTGAAACATGGTCTCGGGTAGGTTGTATCTTTGGTCTTGTTTTTTTATTGAAAGGAAAAGAGTGAAACAGACCTACTTTGGTCTTTCGTTAAAGTTTTCGGATAATTAAAAGGAAGATTTGATCTTCCAAGATCGATGATGGGTTATTCTTAAAAGATAAGATTTTTAGAGGTCATATCTTGATGTAAAACGCGAACGCGAAGAAGCTGAGATCTTTTGTTTGTGTTAGATCTTAGATAGAACCAAGAACCCACGAAGAAAAACGAAGGATATTTGGCATCATGATCTTTTAATAGGTCTCAGGTAGGTTTAGTGTTTATCTTTGTTTTTCAAATCCAAAAAGGTTGATTATAACAAAGTTGTTATTAATCTTACTTTAAATTCATATATAAGAGATGGGTTAACATAGATTGATGATGTTGTTTTTTCGTGTGTAAAATATTTAGAAGGTGTTGAGTATTCTAACTCTACACAAAAGAAAAACTATATGACATCATTTTATATTTCTGTAATTCCATCTTAATGAGAGGTCGATGGAGATGTTTGATGAATATATAAGATTTGTGGAAATGATTTGGCTTTCGCGGTTGTGAGCCGTGTGCTATGTAAGCCGTGTGCTATTTATAAGGGTATTAATGTCATGGGTGCAGCAAAAGGTTAAAAGGCAGAAAAACTTCATCTTCTTCTTTGATAACTCTTCACGTGCGGTGGATTGATTATAGGTTTGATATATAACTCTAGCAACTCTTCAGATGCTGCAGGTTTCGTTTGAGGGTTATTAAAGCATAAAACAGTAAAGCAAAGTAGCATCATTACTGCCCATTCAATGATAGGACTGAATCTTTAGATATAATAGATTATATATGTATCGGTTTAAAACATCACATAAATCAAAATTCGTTTAAACACTATAGACTCAATTTGAGACTAATATAAATACTGTAAAATACTATAAATATTGTAAAATTTAACATGTAACATATAATATTAGTGCACGTGGTATAAACAGTCTATGAAAAAAGAAAATCATAATTGTCATTGCCATAGTCAACATGAGAAATTGTTTGCATAAGTTTTTACATTTATCTAACTAATTTTAATGGATTATGTTAAATTATAATATCATTTTTTGCAACCTTTGACTATTTATTCTAAAAGTCAGAGTTTAGGAATGAAAATGAGCCTCGGGGACAAGTATACATAAGTTTATTATTTTATATAGGTGAAAAACAAGATACCAAATATAATAGTTATGATTTTACAATTTTAACCCAAAGATATAATACTAATTACTTTTAGTACAAAACAGTGATATTTCAAATTTTTAATTTAAAAAAAACAATGTTGTTAATATTTTCATACGTTCGAAGATTAACATAAGACTGAACCCATTCGTTGGTGGACCAACACCTAACACTAACCAAATTTAGTATTATTTCAATAAAAATGATGTTATAACAACAAGAACTATATGTCTAACTTCAAACCAATGTTACGGATCGACAAACGTTGTTTTAATAAAGTCTATACAAACCAACACACACCCATTGATTTTTGTACGTCTAAAGATTAACATGGGACAAAACCTGTAACCCCCCTCCCTATTTTATCTTATAGCAACGGAAGCTAACTTGGGGTATTACTATCAAAGTACCATAGCCACAATAATAGAAAGTGCTCAAAAACATTTTATAAATATTTACGTTATCATTCATTTATTATTTAGAGTTTAATAAAGTAACTTTACATAAATGTACATCACATGTTTCACAAAGATCTAGTTTTATTGATAGAATGATAACTTTATTCAAGACACCACACCATCATCCGCAGCCCGCCAGTCCTCATTCACCTGAAATATATGCTTTAAAGTCACCACTCCACAAACAGCCAAAATATGTTCACATGATTCAAGCAAGTTCAAAAACGACAAGGGTATTTCAGGGACTTCAAACCATTAGGGTTTACCTTTTTATGCATTCTAGTTCATCCTTGTAGCCTATAAAATCGTAGCAATTTTCTCTTGGTTTTCCTTTGGTCAACATTTCTGTAAATCCTACTTCATCATCAATGAATTGTGTTTGAAATTGTGTGACGAATTCCAAGTGCCATCTTAATATACTCTTATTGATGTTTAATGTTTATGAAACTCGAATCCTAAAACCTGTTTTTAAAGATTGTGCAAGAAATTGCTCAATTTTCCAAAATCTTGATATTTTGCTAAGACTTTGGTACACCTTTTGAATTTTTGGGCTATAAGTGGATCATAGCACCCTGATAAGAAGTTATCAAGGTGTTGTGAGGCTTGTGGCTTAGGGATAATCAAAGAGTGGGTACAAAGGTTGCATCAATCAAGGTTTATCACCTTTCTAGTTTTCATTTTATTGTTCTAACCTTGTTGAATCTTAGCAGCTTGTTTGTGGAAGCTTGTGCCTTGTTTTGCTAGGCACATCAGCTCAAAAATTTGTGAGTGTGGATGTACATTCATGAGGTTTGAGCCCTTGAACCCAAAAATCTATCTAAGTACTTGAATTTTGTGATTTTTTGTGGTCTGCATGTTCTTGTTGTTTTTGTGTCTTAATCTTGCTTGATACTGCATAATATATCTGTTATTGTGTTTGATTGGGCTTAGGTAACATTAAATCACACTTATACTTGTTTAAATCTTGGATTGAAAAAGATAAGGGGTGTTTGGGTTAACCTGTTTAAGTGCATAGATTGTGTTTGAGTTATTGGAAGGGGTCGTTTATTGATTTGTATCTGCTTAATACTTGGTTGAATGCTAAAACCTGCAAGTTTTCAGCTTTAAAACATCAAATCCAAGATTGTGCTATATCTCACTTGATTTTGCTTATTTTGACCTAAGATTTTGGAAACACCTAGAGTGTATGCATCTTTAGGGCTAAAAAGTGTTAAATCAAAGTTTGTGTAACATGTTTAGAAGATTTGAGTGTTTGAAATTGGATTTGTGGTCAAGTATATCAGCAAAGTATCAAAACTGCATGTTCTTGTTCATCAGTAACTTTAATCTGCTTGAATCTTGATCTAGACTTTAAATCAATGCAGGAAGCCTGTTTATATTTGTTCATTTGAATTAATTATAGCTTGTGTATGCATTTGGTGAAGTTTGGCTGGCTGATTTTTGCTAAAAGTGCTTATTGAGTTCATAACTGCTATTGTTCATGTCTGGTGCCTATCTGATGATGTTTTGATTAAACTGTATTGATTGGCTGATTGGAATTGTGTTTTTATTGTTGATATTGACTCCTTGTGATTAACAGATCACTTGGGTGCCTTTGCTTAACCTGAATCCACAAAAAAGTCACAAAAGAAAAAAAGTCAAAAAGGTCAAGCAGTGAAAACTTTTCCCACTACTGAACCTCCAAAACTAGCCCCTGCTAGTGTAAAACATCAAACAGCTTATTCATAAGCCATTTTGGCTTATCTAGACTTGCAACAACTTATTTTTTTGTGATAGATCTTCCTTATTTGACCCATTGATTTGATCTGGAGCTTATTAGGGTTTGACTTTGACTTTTTACTAGAAAACTCATTAAGTTGACTTTTACATAAGTGCTTAATTTCTTATTCTGGCTTATTTCTTGTGCTTATTGGAAAACTTTTTGATTATTTTGCTTAATTAAGTCATTTAAAACCTTTTGAAAGTTGAATCAACCGTTGAGGTGGTCTAGAACTCAAAAACGACTATTTGTCGTTTTGTGAAGAGAGTCTTGGATTATGTCAGGCTTATTTCTTGTGCTTTTTCAAGTTTTCTTTTTACAGATCTCTTAAGTAACTCAAAAGAAGCTTGTGTGTCAAATTTTAGCTTATGGCATAAGCTTATGGCTTAATGGGCCAAAAAGCCCATTAAGAATAAGCCGCTTAGAAATAAGCTAGCTTAAACACATTTTCACCTTTTGGTCCTTCAGAGTATTGTTCTTAAAATCAAATTTTAAGTCAGATAGGAAGTTTTGGGCTTATTTGAACAACATTTTTTTTATTGGGCCATAAAAAGCCCATTAAGGGGTCTGCTTGGACTTTTGGCCCATTTCAAGGCCCAATAGGGGTATTTTTGTATTTCAAGTGCATTTCTGTTTTATTTAGGTTAAAATAAACTAGTTTGCAACTTTTAGAATTTTTTTATAAATTTTGGATTTTTATTAATATTTTATTATTATTTTATTATTAAAAAATAATTTTTAGATTTTTCAAAGTTTTTCATTTTTCTTAGTTCAAATACATTAAGTTAGGAATTTTACAATTTTTAGAATAATTTTATTGTCATTAGATTAATTTTTAGAGTTATTTTAAGTTTTAATAGTTTTTAATTATTTTTAAATAGTTTTAATTAATTTTAAAATTTTCAAAAATAGTTTTAAATTTAGTTAAGTCATTTTAGAGGTTTACAAGTTAAAAAATCTCATTTTGGGCTTTTTGTTAATTAAATTGATTTTTTGGGCTTTAATTAATATTAAAAAATTATTATTTAATTAAATAAAAGGTTCGAGTGATTTTGATTTTTTGTAAACTCTAATTACATTTTTTAGGATTTATTGCAATTTTCTAGGAATTTTTAAGGTAATTTTTAATTTTGGTCACTTTTTACGGTTTTACGTGCACGACTTATCGTCTTAGTTTAATTAATAATCGTAACCGTCATTCTCTTCTAATCTCTTTTCTTCTTTTCTTTTCTCAAAATCATAATCACATCATTAATCTTATCTTTACACAACACACTAGCCTCCTTGAGAACGATCTCCACTTTGGGTCATTAGTGCTTGGTTTTCCTAAACCGACACTTAATACTTGCCCTATTTACTCTCTTTTCCTAAAGGGTAGTAAAACCACTACATCAAATTCTTCACATATACTTCCTCATTTTAACAATCAAAAATTTTCTCCTCCCCTTTTCTTTCTCTCTAACCCCACGGCCACCACACCACCACCACAAACCACCACCAAAAATTGATTTGTGGAAAATCTAATCAAAGACCCACCTTTGTATTATCAAGTTAAGTAAATCCCACCAAAAATATTTAACATGCAACAACATTTTTCAAGATTCAATTTTTGATAGATCTTGAAAAATACTATGTTTTGATCTAATTAAATTCGTGGGTTTGTGTTTAAATATGTTTATGAACATGGATTTGAAATATGGAAGCTTGGAAAAGATTTTCCTTGGTGTTTTTGCTTCGTAAACCCACGACCAAAATGGGGTTTTTGGTTTTGGTGATTGATCATGTTAACTGTTGGTATGGTTCTATATTATTGTTATTGTTATTTTATATATATTTAATTGAATTGTATGTGACATTTATGAAATGGTTTTTCTTAGTGATTGAACATACAAGCGATTTAGGATGTTTGGACTGGTTTAGGATGATTATTAGATGTTATTAGGGGTATAGGAATGATTAAAATTGGTCAAAAAGATGTTTTGATGTGATTTTGAAAAGGATATTTTAGATCAGAAACTTTAGGGGTATTTTTCGTGGTTTTAAGTTTAAGCCCATGTCCATATTATAGGATATTATTGTAGAGCTTCTTTCTAGCTTCGTTTCGGGCTTTTAACTCCAAACGAGTCAAAAGTTACGCTAGTTTGAATTTTTGTGTACCGGGAGATGAAAGTCGACTCAATCCGAAATTGTGTTCGATTTTAGGTCAAATATCGGGGACTATAAGTTGAGTTTTAAAAAAATTTAGAGGCTGTTCTCAGGCTATAAACTTAGTATTTTGAGTCTATTTTCATAATCAAGAGTCGAATTTGTAAACGGAAATGCTTAAGAAGGTCAAAATGGTTTTACAACACGAAGGTACAGAAATGTCCGAAATTCGGAGTTTAGTAATACGACGAGCAATGGGTCTTAGAAGTGAGAACTTTTTATGAAATTTAATATGGACTTTATACAGGTTGTAAATAACTTTTACAAATTTTCTCATAATTTTTTGGTGATATCTAAGTATAGGAAAACAGCCCGTACATTTGGTATGTACCGGCAGAATTGTAAAACGAGTAATAGTTTTAATAAAGTATAAAAATGAACGTGTCTAGTAAATATCATTTGTATGGATTTTTGGCGTGAGTTTATACAAACTTTGAGTGACTTAAATTATTTATATACAGTACTTGATGGTACTTGAAGTAGTTGATCCGTTACGTGTTTATTCATTAGGTGTTGTATTTGATTTCCTGGGGCATCCTCATCGTCGGTGATTGTCTTCGTCTACGTCTTGCTACTACTACGATCGTTACTACTTAAGGTGAGTCTATAGCCTCGCTCTTTACTTATTTCAAATGTTTTTACCCGCGAGGGGGATACATTCTATTTAAATGAAAATGAACATAAGTCAGGAATGATTGTTGGACCAGAATGTTGCCTCGAATTATGTTGAGTACCTAGTTGCAAAAGTCCCTAAATTCGTGAACTATTAACTATTGTCTTTCCCTTGTGTGGGTTGGAGATAGCCGCTTATACAATTGATAGTACTATGGGGTTGACGACCCTATCCGAGACGAGAGCTAGTACATTGAGTACCCTCCGCGGACGGATAACTTGTGATAAGAAATAAGTTATAACTGCAACTAATGCCTTTAGAAGGGGCACTGGTTTCATCTTAATCATGCCGGTAAATGTACGCGGGTGATTGAGTTAACGGATTAGTGTCACGAGCTTAAACACAATTATTAGCTATTGCTAAAGAAAATATCCTTGAATAATAGATTGTGAGTACAACAATGCTATTAAATGGTCATGATTGGTTTTAATACTTATGTTCAACTTATGATTTGATAAACCTATAGATTCGCTCAACCTTTGTGTTGACGATTTTAAGCATGTGTTTCAGGTAATCAAGATTGATAGCAGCGGAGCATGCATGGAGGGATTTGGTGCTTTATTGGTCTAAAATTTTGGATTTCCTTCCCTTTTTATCAAATTAATTATTGTCATATTGTGGTAAAAGTTGTTATGTTTTGGGTTGAGATCTTTGGGGACTAGTAACGCTACTCTGATGAAAACTTTATTTTGGGTTAGAAATGTTTTAGACAATGGTTATAAATAATCTTCTATGTTTATCTTAAACGTCTCTTTCGAGGTCGTTTTCTGTAATTGTGTGTGATGTGCTACGAAATAACGCCCAAAGTGGTATTCTGTTGCGTGGTAAATTGGGGGTGTTATAACAAATATCTTGGTATTCATGAAATTGTACCCATAATCCGGGAACTGATTTTGAATCCATAGCACTTGACCACAACATGCAACAACAACCACATACTCAGCCTCAGTTGTAGAATTAGCTACAACAGTCTGCTTCTTGCATTGCCAAGATATCAACCTGCTTTTAAGGAATTGACATCCACCAGTTGTGGACCTTCTATCTCCATTGTCACCACCATAGTCACTGTCAGAGCATCCAATCAACTCTAATGGAGAATATCTTAGGTACCATAATCCCAAAGTGGGATAGCACCTAAGATACCTGAAGATCATTTTGACAACATGAAAATGACATTCTTTGGGAGTCACTTAATGGCGTGCGCATGCACATACTACAAACATGATGTCTGGCCTAGAAGATATGAGATACATTAATGAACCAATCATTGACCTATAATTCTTGACATCAACATATTTACCTTCTCCAAGCTTTCCCCAAGGGTTTTCTCTGTCCATAGGTGTGCTAGCCCATTTTTCATGAGGTGAAAACCCAAATTTCTTCAATATTCTAGCTACATATTTATCTTGAGAGATAAAAATACCATCTTCTCTCTGTTGAACTTGAAGACCAAGAAAGAAGTTCATTTCTCCCATTGCACTCATTTGAAACTTAATAGTCATAAGCTTGGAGAACTCCTTACTCATGGATTAGATGAACCAAAGATGATATCATCCACATAGACTTGTACAAGTAGAAAGTCTGTCCCTCTTTGCTTGGTGAAAAATGTTTGTTCGATTGTCCCCCTCTTGAATCTATTTTCCACCAAGTAAGTAGATAATGTACCATACCATGCTCTAGGGGTTTGATGAAGACCATACATAGCCTTCTTAACTCTGTAGACTTTGTTTGGGTGCTCTGAATCTTCAAATCCAGGAGGTTCCATAACATAAACCTCCTGTTTAATAGTTCCATAACATAAGGAACTTTTCACGTCCATTTGGTATACTTTGAAACCAATGCAAGAAGCATAGGATAGGAAAATCCTTATTGCTTCAATCCTAGCAATAGGTGCAAAAACCTCTTCATAGTCAATACCATCTTCTTGTGTGTAACCTTGAGCAACCAATCTTGCATTGTTTCTAATCACAATCCCTCTCTCATCTTTCCTGTTTCTTAGAAGCCAACGTGCTCTAATTGGTCTAACATGTTTGGGACATTCTACAAGCTCCTAAACATCCTGAATAGCAAACTGATGAAGCTCATCTTACATTGCTTCAACCCAGCTATCATCTTATAGAGCATAAAAAACCTTCTTGGGTTCTGCTTGTGATAGAAAACATGCAAACAAACACTCTTGAATTCATTTATTATCTTCTTTCTTGTGGATATTGGCAATAAATCCACCTTGTCTCTTACTTTTACCTCTTGTTTATATTGGAGAACAAAAGGCCCAATTATTTGAGTAGGAGGACGATTTTTAGTTACATGATTATTCAATCATCCCCCAAACAAAGCATCATCATGAATTGTGGTCTCCAAATCAGTAAGATCATGTTGTTCTTCAATTTCATACCCGTCTTCATCATTAATAACATTGTCAGCGGCTGGACAGAAGACACTGACACCACCTTTGGGTATGGATTCACTTACAAGTTCATGAATAGATTTGTCAGATTCTGATGAAGAGTTGTCAACGGCTTATCCCTGCTTGTCAGCGGATTGATCTTGCTTATCAAGGGCTGCAAAGACACTGTCATTTTCAACATCATCAATCTTTAGCTCTTCTTGTTACTTACTCTCTTTTATTTTCTCAGTAGTAGATGCTTCAGCAAATTCTTCACTCCAAAAAGGTATCTTCAAGACATTGAAGGAGGGAGTTTGCTCAACTACTTGTGTTGGAAATACGTTTTACATATTAAGAAGGATCGGTCACTCCAACAATTGTCCATGTAATAGCTCGTAGTTTAGTCATTTACATTTATTAAATAAAGCCCAAAACCGAGCCCATGAAATGTATGGGCCGTCGGCCTAATGTAAGCCCAAGCCCATCTCATGGGCTTGGGTATATAAACCCTCTCCTTAGATGGAGAGGGTGTGTGGTTCTTCATTTTTACACATAATAAACTTTTGTTTCTCTCTCTAGAATTGTGTGAGTTCCACCATCTCTCTACCTCTTTCTCTCTTTAAAACATAAGCAAGATTTACATATCCTACAAATGGTATCAAGAGCCATGGGATGATTGCTTGGTTTTTGTGTTTGTTTTCTTGATCATTTCGTCTATTTTGATCCTTTTTCTCTCGTCCCAATTTTTTTTTTTGTGTTTTTATGCTTTAATCTTGATATACGTTATCTAGTTACTTGTTATAGTGATTTGGTATTGGTATTTTGGGTAAAACACAAATTTTTGGGTGTTTGATTCGTTTTTAGGATTAAAATTCCGAATTTGTTGTGTACTATCCGAGAAACGTGGTATTTTGTCTCCATCGGAAAGTTGGCATCCATCGCAATAACCAAGGGTTTCTACATTGCGATCGTAGGACATTTCGACACTTATTCCGATCAAAACATTGCGATAGCTCCTTGCTTCGTACATTGCGATCGGGTATAAGGCCATTTTGAAATGTTACTCTGCCAAAATTTCTTTATCCACATTCTGACAGGTATTGCGATCTGACAATCCGACAGGTATTGCGATCTGACATTCCGACAGGTATTGAGATCTGACATTCCGACTGGTATTGCGATCATACATTCCGACAGGTATTGCGATCATACATTCTGACAGGTATTGCGATCATACATTCCGATAGTATTGTGATCAAACATTCCGACAGAGATTCAGATAGACATTGCGACAGAACTTGTTTTGTGCATTCCGATAGAGTGACAAGATTTCCAAGATTTTTTCAAAAACGTGTTTATCGAGAACATAATTTAGGGGATTTCAACATTATTTCTCGGTTTTAACACACAACAACAAACACATTAACTTTCTCTCATTGATCGATCAACGTTTGTAAATCTTCACTTTGAAATCGAGTACACATCTCTTACGGATAAGTCCATCCTCTCGGGTACGGATAATCGTCCACCAATGTTGGTGAAGACTATGTATGTGGAATGGGCTTCCCGAATGGAACTTTATATGTTGAACAAGGAGAATGGAAATCTTATTTGGGCATCGGTGCTCAATGGACCATTGGTATATGGTACCGTGACGGAAGGTGCTGTTACTCGTCCTCGCACAACGGGTTAACTAACTAGAGATTCTAAGATACAAGACAAGTGTGATAAACAAGCTACTAATATCATTCTCCAAGCCCTTCCTCCAGATGTCTACAAACTCGTCACCAAACATAAAGTTTCCAAAGAGTTATGGGATATAATTCGTGTTCTAATGCAAGGCACCTCGTTAACTAAACAAGAACGAGAGTGTAAGCTTTATGATACTTTTGATAAGTTTGCCTATGTGCCAGGGGAGACTCTCAATGATTACTATCTGAGATTTACCCTTTTGTTGAATGAGCTTAATATCTATGGCATGGCAATTCCTACATTTCAATTGAACACCAAGTAATTGAACACTCTCCCTCCAGAATGGAAAAAATACGTGACGGATGTTAAATTGGCTAAGGACTTGGATAACACTAATGTGGATCAACTTCAAGTTTTTCTTCAACAACATGAATGCCATGTGATCGAGGCTCGGTTGTCTACACCTCAAGTTCATGATCCACTTGCAATGTATTCTTCTCAACAAAACATGGCTTATACTTATCAACAACCATCATACTTACAGCAGCCACCACCACACACCTATCAGCAACCACAACAACCATCTTATCAACCACCGATGATGCCACAACAAGCATTTCAACCAAGTGTTCATCAACAATCTTTTCCACAGCAACCAACATATCAGACATCACCATCACAAGCCAACACTTCTCCAATGGGCTATACTCCTTAACAAGGATATTTTCCAATATAAGCACAACCAGCACAAGCTTTCTACTCTAATGAACTTCCACCAATCCAAGCACCGGTCTTTACTCCAAATGATACGCCAGCTGATGTACTAAACCATCTCACTGCCTAATTGTCAAAACTTGTTGCAACTAGAGGATTTCCACCAACAAACAATCAGCTCCGCACCTCTTCAAATCCTCGACAACAAGCTACTGTTCAAGATGGTCAAGTAACAGTGCAACCTATTCAGGGAAGGCAAAATTCATATGGACCTCCTACAAGGACTGTGAATGCTCAATCTGTGAATTCTCAAGCTAATGGAAATGGAAGCCCCATTGGTCCTCAAAAGGTTGTGACTTGCTACAATTTCCGAGGACAAGGTCATATGGCTAGGCAATGCACTCAGCCGAAAAGGAGAAGGGATGATGCATGGTTTCGTGAGAAGATGTATTTGGTTGATTCTTAGTCTAAGGGGAAGATTTTGGATTCAGAGGAGTTAGCATTTCTTGCAGACCCAGGGGCAGAAGATACTGAAGGCATTGCAGTCGTTTCCACTTCTAATGCAGCTTATCAAGCAGATGATCTTGACGCATATGATTCGGATTGTGATGACATTCACTCTGCCCAAGCTGCTCTCGTTGCTAATCTCTCTCACTACGGTTCTGATGTCATCAGTGAGGTACCCACCACAACCAATCTTGGTAATGATGATAACCAACATCAAGTTGGGCATGAAAATGACAACCTCGAACAGCATTCGGGAACTAGTAACTCAAATGATGTGGTACCCAATCCTACACATTTGAGTGAACCTCAACCAAATGCTACGACGGGTATGGAATCTTATGCTCAACATGATTTGGTCATGGTGCCTAAACATATTATTGATCAAATGCATATGGCCCTCAGACAATCCGTAGATACCAATTCCACCCTAACTACTGAGCTTGCGTTGCACAAAGAAAAGGTCAAAACTTTTGAAATGGTCCCTCAAGCAGAGAAAATAACATGTTCTGAATTTGACCAATTTCGTTTTGAAAAGATTGAACACTTGAAAGAAATAGAATCATTAAAAGCTAATCTTTCCAATGAATTAAAAGCAAAAGAGTCGGTTGTCAATGATTTTCAGAAACTTAAAATGGATTTCGAAACTCTCGAGTCTAAAAAGTTTGAATCGGAAATTAATGCTACCAAACTTCTTAAATTCAAAGAACAACAACTTTTAAAACAATACGCTTCCACAGAAAAGGTTCATCTTTTAACTAAATCATTTAAAGAACTCGAACTTAAACGTCTTCAAGATTTACCACCTAATCCTGGTTATGCAAAACAAGCTCAGGAATATATTTCGTGTCTTTATGATATGACCCTAATTGGCAAATCGAAAGAAGCACCTTTTGTTCGTAGTACTGAGGAGACACAGTCACTTGCGGAAGAAACTCATTCTAAAATGCTTTCAAAATTCCATACGATTGATTATGATCAGTATAACAAAGATCAATTATCTAAAAAGACCCGCATTCGCTTACAAAAGGAATTAGCTGAATTGAGAGTTCTTGTGCCCCAAAGTTTGTCAAATGAAAACCCTCCTAGTACGTCTCCTACACTTGTCAAAACGGATTTAACGAAGTTAATTCCACCGGTAAGTAAGGCGTCCGTCAACTTAAATGCGGTTCACCAACACTTAGCCGATTTTGACAAGGTCATTTTGGAACGTACGACGGCTTCGGCCATAACGGAAGGTGAGTGGAATTTTGAGCACACTAGAGCTGCGTTTCGAGACGAAATTGTTCCGTTTGTAAAGAATGTTAAAGCTTGTCTTAGTAATCTTGATCAAGATTTGCTTTTGGAAATAGAAGAAGTTAGACGTGTTTTCAATGAAATGGATGATGCCTATGAAAACAGTTTACTTGAAATAGAACAGGTTTCACGCTAAAATGATCAGCTTCTGAAGCAAGTGATGTCTCATGATATAGTTTCCGTCTGTGTGAATAAAAGTGTTGATAATGATTCTATTGTGCATAATGTTGAATTTGTGGATAATGTGGTAGATAGTACTTGTCACGAATCTGACGTTGAATTTTTAAAGCTTCAAGATTCATATTCTTCGCTTTCAAAACGTTTTGATGAGATTCAAACACATTGTATTTCGCTTGAATGCAAGCAACAATTTATTCAAGAAATCTTTGAAACGTCATTCGAAGGTGTTAATATCGATGATGCAAACTTTGAAAAGAATTTTCGATTGAATTTACAATCAAAACAGCGTCAGCCAAGTGACAAAGTTGCTAAATTTTTGCCGATAGACATAGAGAAATCTAAGGAGCTTAACTGTGTGAACGTACTTGAGGCCGCTGAGAATTTTAAACTTGATCTAGATAATCGAGTTTCCAAGATTTTTTCCAAAGTTGATAACTTAAAACAGAAAGATACACGACTCTTCGATTCAGTAAAGCCCGCATGTGTTAATACCACTGCACATAATCAATCCTTGATTGAACAACTGAATCGAAAGTCGGTGGAAATATCTGATTTGAGGGAACAAATTTGTGATAAAAATATGGTCTTGGCTGAGTTAAAGGAAACACTTCGTACTCTAAAAGGTAAGAATATTGTGGATAACGCAGCCACTGTCTCAGCATCGTCCTCTAGTGAAATCAAAAGGAACCTTATAGCCGTCACACCATTTAATAAGGGCCCTAGGACTAAACTATCTCAAACTTTGGTCACTAAAGATAAGGCGGAATCAAAATCAGCTTCTAATATTCCCATGTTGCCTTCTATAGGAGTAAACACCACTACTAAGGCTCAAAGATCTAAGCTTAAAAGAAACAAGAAGAATGATAGGATCTTGCCCCCATCTAGTAGTCAAGTGAAGAATAAAGTAGTAGCCCATCCTAGGAATGTTATTTCTGTTTTGAATAAAAAGAATCATGTAGCTAAACCTAAAGGCTCTGTGGTTGTGCAGCGTTCTAAGCCTACTGTGAATTCTAATTTGAAATGTTGGAATTGCAATGAATGTATGTTTTCTAGTCGTCATGATTCTTGCCTTATTGACCATGTGAATGAGATGTATGCCCGGAAAAATGGATTAGAATGGAAATCGATTGGGAAAGTGTTAACCCAAGTTGGTTGGATGTGGCGCCCCACTGGTAGAACTTTCATTGTAGTAGGAAATGTGTGCCCTTTAACTAGGATCACTCCCACTAAAGCGAAGAAAGCGTGCCCTTTAACTAGGAGTACCAAGGCTACCAAAACACAAGCGTGTCCTTTAACTAGGAACACCGACACTACTGTAGGAACCAAGTGCCCTTTAAATAGGTCTACTCCCACTGTAGTGACTGCTAATAATCCAAAACCTAAGAAAGTTGGAACAGTAAAACCTGTTAGTGCTAAAACTCACATTAGAAAACGCAGGAAATCTAAGGGTCACAAACATGTTAGCAGTTCTGATAATTTTTTATCTGTATCTGCTAACACTCCGGTACCAATAGTTTCCAATGCATTGTCTACTGTTGTTGTTGAAAACAGGTGGTCCAAATTGTTCTCTAGTATTTGGACTCTGGTTGCTCCATGCATATGACCGGAGATCGCTCTCAACTCAGAAATTTCGTCAGCAAGTTTATTGGTACGGTTCGATTTGGAAATGATCATATTGCAAAGATAATGGGTTATGGTGAATATCATATTGGGAATGTTATTATTTCAAGAGTGTATTATGTGGAAGGTCTCGGTCACAACTTATTTTCTGTGGGACAATTTTGTGATGCAAACCTAGAAGTTTCTTTTCGAGAGCATACTTGCTTCATTCGTAATTTGGAAGGGGTTGATTTATTGAAAGGTACTCGAGGGAATAATTTGTATACTTTGTCTCTACAAGACATGATGGCAGCTTGTCCCGTATGTATTCTCTCCAAAGCATCGAAGACTAAGTCATGGTTATGGCATCGACGGTTATCTCATCTTAACTTTGACACTATTAATCATTTGGCGAAAAATGAACTTGTTCGTGGTCTTCCTAAACTTTCATTTCACAAGGATCATTTGTGTTCCACGTGTACAATAGGGAAAAAGCACTAAGAAATCATACAAACCTAAGACGGAAGACACCAACCAAGAGAAACTTTGTTTGTTGCATATGGATCTTTGTGGGCCTATGCGTGTTGAAAGTCTTAGTGGCAAAAAGTACATCCTCGTCATTGTCGATGATTACTCTCGGTTTACATGGGTGAAATTTCTTACAACAAAAAATGAGGCACCTAAATTCATCATCAGATTTCTCAAGATGATTCAAGTGCGTCTCAACACTACTGTCCGACGCATTCGTACAGATAATGGAACCGAATTTGTGAATCAAATCTTGCGTGATTATTATGAAGAAGTTGGTATATCTCATGAAACATACGTGGCACGCACTCCACAACAAAACGGTTTCGTTGAAAGGCGAAATCGCACACTTATGGAAGCTGCTCGAACGATGTTGATTTACGCAAAGGCTCCATTGTTTTTATGGGCAGAAGCAGTATCTATAGCAGTGTACACCCAAAACCGGTCACTAATTCGTAAACGCCATGGTAAAACTCCTTATGAGCTTCTCCATGGAAAAGTACCAGATTTATCATATCTTCATGTATTTGGTTCTCTATGCTATCCAAATAATGATGGTGACAATTTGGGAAAACTTCAACCAAAGGCTGATATTGGTATTTTCATTGGTTACACACCCGCAAAGAAGGCATACCGAATCTACAACCGTAAGTCTCGTAAGATCCTCGAAAATATAAATGTTGATTTTGATGAGCTGACAGCAATGGCTTCTGAGCAAAGCAGCTCTGAACCCGCACTTCACGAAATGGGACCCAGTAACATTAGTTTTGGTCTTGTCCCAAACAACCCTACTTCATCATCATTTACACCACCTTCTAGGACTGAATGGGATACGTTGTTTCAACCGTTCTTTGATGAATTCTTTACTCCTCCAAGTATTGTTGCTCCAGAACATGAGGTAATAGTTCCGATAACCGAAGTTGTAGCTCCTGTAACCGAAGCACAATCAGATACGTCTGCACCTACAATTGGTCAAGACATACCATCAACGAGTAATTCTCAACCAACACCCGAATCAACTACCCATGTCATGCCTATTGATGATGAAGAGGATGATGATGATCACGATTTGGAATTCGCTCAAATGCGTGAACTTCCATTCTTTGGTGTACCAATTCCCGACCCTAATCAAGCCGGATCGTCCACCTCATAGGAAGCTCCTACTACAGTTTACTCTAATCCACGGATTCGTGAACATGACAGCAAGTGGACAAAGTATCATCCTATAGATTCTATTATTGGTGACCCTAATCGTTCGGTATCCACACGAAGTCAGCTACAAGAAAATGCAATGTTTTGTCATTTTGATGCTTTCCTCACTGAAGTTGAACCTAAGACATGGCAAAAAGCTTTTACTCAATCCTGTTGGATAGAAGCTATGCAAGAAGAACTTAATGAATTTATACGTCTTGAAGTATGGGAACTTGTCCCATGCCCGGATCAAGTGCAGTTACTCACTTTGAAATTGTTTACAAGGTGAAACTCGATGAGTTAGGCGGAATATTGAAGAACAAAGCTCGACTAGTAGCTCGTGGATACAAGCAATTATTGGGCATCGATTTTATGGAATCCTTTGCACCTGTTGCCCGTTTGGAAGCTATTAGACTATTCCTCGCTTATGCAGCCAACATGAATATAATCGTCTATCAGATGGATGTAAAGACGGCATTTCTTAATGGTGAAATCAAGGAAGAGGTCTATGTTCAACAGCCGGATGGTTTTGTGAATCCTAATTATCCTAATCATGTGTACAAGCTTAAGAAGGCTCTCTATGGGTTGAAGCAAGCTCCACGCGCATGGTATGATCTATTGTCACAATTCCTCATTACGCAAGGCTTCGCTAAAGGCAAGGTGGATCCCACGCTGTTCATTCAGAAACGAGGTAAAGATATGATTATGGTACAAATATATGTTGATGATATTATATCTGCAGCCTCGACCCAAATCTTATCCGACGAGTTTGGGAAACTCATGTCTTCCAAGTTTAAGATGTCAATGATGGGCAACGTATCATTCTTCTTAAGTCTTCAGATATCTCAGAGTCCTAGAGGCATCTTTATCAAATCCAAGTATGCCCTTGAATCGCTAAAGAAGTATAAGATGGAATCTTGCGACCCCGTGGATACTCCAATGGTGGAACGAACAAAGCTTGATGCAGATCCACATGGAGTTGCCGTTGATTCGACACTTTACCGTGGAATGATCGGTACTCTTCTATATATTACAGCTAGTCGACCTTATCTTCAGTTTGCTATATGTATGTGTGCTCGGTATCAAACTCGACCTACTGAGTTACACTTGGCCACTGTGAAACAGATCTTTCGATATCTTAAAGGAACCATTAATAGGGGACTTTGGTATTCGAAGGACTCCTCGATTGCACTTATGGCATATGCAGATGCGGATCACGCGGGATGTCAAGATACAAGGCGTAGCACGAGTGGCACTTTACAACTACTAGGAGATCGATTAATTAGTTGGGCATCGAAAAGGCAGAAAAGCGCTTCAATTTCAAGTACGGAAGTAGAATACATAGCTATGTCCGGTTGCTGTGCTCAAATTCTTTGGACGAGATCGCAATTAACCGACTATGGTCTAGGTTTCAACAAAATTCCGATGTATTGCGATAACAAAAGTGCAATTGCCTTATGCTGCAACAATGTTCAATTCTCCCGGTCGAAACATATTGACATTCGCTACCACTTCATCAAGGAGCAAGTGGAAAATGGAGTAATCGAACTTTACTTTGTCCGATCTGAGTATCAATCGGCGGATATTTTCACGAAGGCTTTAGATCGCGCTCGAATTGAATTTTTGGCCGACAAGCTAGGAATGAGAACCTTCTCGCGTAAGACTCTAAAGGAATTGGCAGATGAAGCGAAAGAATAGTGATGGTAAACTATTCTCCGTATCCTTGGTGATCATTTGTATATATTGTTTATATTTTTATCCACAAAAGCAAAATACAAAAATATAAAACCATATAAAAACCCTAAAAATTGAAAAATTCATAAAAATCCAAAAATATTTTTACTTTATTTTTCAAAGGCATGTCTTTTGGTACGATAATATTTACGGCCTTAGAAATGTTAATTAATATTGACACGGCGCCATAAATAGAGTTCGTACAAAAGTTGTAAATATTTCATAAAACATGCCTAAATGGCTTGTAGTTATTTCTGACTGCAACCCGGTTTTCACATTAAAGTCAAGTATTTCTTATGAAAGCTTTGGCTCTCACGGGAATTAATTTTCTCGGGAAAGGTTTACTTTAAAACCTTGTAAAGGATCAAGTTTACTTTATAACTTGGTCTAACACAAATTGATGTATGTTTCAGTGCATTTATTTGTTAAAACAAGGGAAGTGTTGTTTTTATGAAGCTATCATCTCTCCAACCATAGCAATCTACAATTGGTATCTACATACTCGAAGATGCGACTACTCAATCGACGACTACAACTCTTTCAGTAGAACACGGGTCAACAATTGAGGGGGAGCAATTGTCAAGCATTCAGAATCTTCGATGCCAAACGTGCCAAGTTCACAAGTTGGTGTCAAGAATACAATACCAATCGTACATATGGTGTCAAGAGATGACTTCAGACGTGACGAGGCGGCCAATACTTGCGTACAAGAACCATTTGATCTTATCATATGATGTTCTCATCAATCAGGTCCAACCTTATCAATTTTTTCTAATATGGTGAATATGTGATCATGTTACAAATCGATATCATATCTCACACATTTGGTATCATGAAGATAAAACGGACTTGCATTTTTCTTCCCAAAACCTTTGTTAAAACTTTATTAAATCAATTGATATTAAAAACATCGATTGGGTTAATATTTTTAATATGGGGGAGAAAATGTGATTTAATATGGGAAATTATCAAAAATGGTTTGACTTAACGTGATGGCTCATCCCGACATGTGCAAAATGTTTTCGAATATCGTGGCATATGTTAAGGGGGAGCAAAACGGATTTGCATATCAAAATGGATTTTCATGGTGACATATACTAATAAGTGTGAAAACACTTATCCTTTTACCACTTATTTCCAATAATAACAAGACCAAAACGTGTATTTTATGTCGTAAAAGTCGGAATTATGCGTGGTTTGTGTTTTTATTGTGTTTTAGGACCAAAAGATTAAAAAGGAAGAAAACACGGGCTTTCACGGGCTCTAATTGAAGAAAACGGGAAAAGACGAAGTCAAAAGATCAAGAGTGCAAAAAGAACGGAAGTCCAAGGCTTATTTTGAAGATTTATCGAAGAAAAAATCTAAAGACGGAAGTTTAATGAAGTCGAAGAACTCAAGTCTAAATTAAAGAAGAAAATTATCAAGACAAGTTCAAATCCCGAGACGACGTCGAGAAAAGACAAAGAATTAAATCGAGTCGAGAAGATGTGAAGAAAGAAAGAAAGAAGAGGCAACACATGCACTCCTTCCCATTTCTCCCTATAAATACCCTCCTAATACACATTAGGAGGTTGGTTAGTTTTTAGTTTTTAGTTTTTATTTTTCACTTTTCTTTTTAGTTTTAGAGAGAGAAAGTTCTTAACTTTCTCTCACTAAGTTTTCATCTTTCTTTCTTTTAATCTTTCAAGATTAAACCTTTGTGTATTGTTGATTTCATTAATCAAGTTCTAGTTAAGCTTTTAATCTTTCATCTCTTTCTACCTTTCTTTGATTTTAGTTTACTTTTGGTGCGAATTACATGTGATCCGTGTTGTTCATTAATGTTTTTGTGCTTAAAAAGTTAATCTTTTTGTTCCTACATAAGCTTTCATTCGATTAAGCTTTAAGATCCTTGTGCTTATTGGCTTATTCATTTCTTTTAGCTTATTTACTTTTAAAAGTTTTCTTAAGAAGTTCATCTTTTTATTGTTTGATTTAAAAGTTTGCTTATTGAAAGTTAGTAAAAGTTGTTATTAGTGATTATTTAATCCGTTTCATATTAGATTCGTTCAAGTTTTGGGTATTAGCTTATTCATAATAGCTTATTCCTTGGCTTATTTTCGAATCCCATATAAATCGGAAAAGGGTAAACCCTTTTCCGATTAGAGCATTCCGATTACTGCCCCTATATTCCGATTGGTAGATCTGAAAAGGGTTTCTGTTTTCCGATTAGCAACCTTAATATCCCGATCGTATTGATCGGATTAGGGTTTTAAAGCGCATTCCGACTGGATGTTTCTATACATAGCATTCCGATCTGAATCTTTTCTTGATATTCCGATTGAGTCTTGTTTGCACATACCGATTTGATTCATTTTTATTGTATTCAGATTGAAGCATCCTTATTATTCCGATCAGCCTTGTTTCTTAGATATTCCGACAAGTGTTGTTACCTATATTCCGACTGCCACCTTTTTGTGTATTCCGATTAGGGTTGTTATTGACATTCCGATTGGGGTTATTGTTACACATTCTGATTGCATCAGTATTCCGACCAGGGGTGTTGTTGACATTCCAATTTGCCTTATTTCGACAGCATATTCCAATCTGACTTCATTTTGCATTCCGATGGTTTGATTTCTTGTTTTTGCAAAGTTTCCAAGTTCTCGATTTATTAAGTGTTCAAGTAATTTTCCTAATCTTGTCTTTAAGTTTTCAATCATTCACTTTTAACTCGTTACCTTAGTTTAATCTTTAAAGCTTTACTTTACTCAACGACATTTACATTTATTTGCTATTAGTTTAAATTAGATAATCAACCAAACCATTCTCTTGTTCACCGAAAGACAATTGAGTCGCACTTTAGACTGGAAATCAATTCGAAAAGACTTGGGACTACGAATTTTGATACGTGGTGTAAAAGCCGTGTATTAAATGGCGCCGTTGCCGGCTCTTTTCGTTAAGATTAACGGTTTCTAGTGAGAGACGCATTGAATTTCGGGATCCGTTCTTTGAACGTTATTTTCCTTGCTTCAAAAATTTTCAAAAAAACCCAAAAAAAAAATATAAAATTCTTCAAAAATACAAAAACATTGAAAAATCATAAAAAGCAATTCTTTTCCATAGGTTTGCACCAAAAAGATTATATAGATATTCTCTCTGTGTATTTTTCTTTTGCAGGTGTATGCGTACTAGATCTTCGAACTATTCTGAGCCCGAGACTCGTGAAGATTTAGATATGGCTGGTGTTCATAACAACAATAACAACCCACCTCTACCCAATTTGAATAACAACAAAAACAACAACAACAATGTCCCCCTACCTGATTTACGAACAATGAAGGAATTGTGTCAACCCACCATGAACGGACGCGGAGGCCCGATTGCGCCGATGCACATCACGGCTCAGGAGTTTTCGTTGAAGCATCACATGATCCAACAAGTGCAAACTAACCCATTTCGCGGAATTCCGGATGATGATGCCAACAAACACCTCGACAAATTCATTACCATCACCCAAAGCATGAAGTCGCCCAGTGTTTCTATGGATGAACTTCGCCTTCAACTATTTCCCCACTCGCTTTCTCACCATGCCGAAAAATGGTTTGACCGTCTCCCAAAGAATTCTATTCATACTTGGAATGACATGACTCAACGCTTTTTGTCGCGCTACTTTCCACCATCCATGGTCACAAGCCTTCGTAACCAAATTAGTGGATTCATGCAAGACAATGACGAATCGCTCTTTGATGCTTGGGAACGATCAATGACTTGATCGACCGTTGTCCGAACCATAATATGCTCCCCGTCACTCTCATTGATACTTTCTACAATGGTCTCAGTTTTCGTGATCGTGACACGATCAACGCCGCCGCCGGTGGTACTTTTATGAAAAGGAGACCGGAGGAGTGTAGAGAGTTGATTGAAAACATGACTACTCATCACAAGAATTGGGATTCATCCGCATCCTCAAGATCTAACCCGAGAGTCAATGTTTCTTCTACTACTTCCAATCCCGAGATGACCGAAATTACCCAACAACTCGCAAAGATGAACAAGAATTTCATGACCATGGCCACAAACCACTTTCAACAAGCTAAAGCCGTTGCTGTTTCTTGTGACACATGTGGTGGTCCTTATTCCTACAATGATTGTCCTTCCACTCAAGGCAATTTTTCAGAAAACATTAACGCGGCATACGGTACTTATCCCACGGGAGGCTATCAAGCTCGTCCTCAAGGAGACCGTAACTTGCTAAGTAATCGTTCAAACAACTATCTTGCTCCACCCGGTTTCATTCCTCCAAACCAAAACCAACAACAAAGATATAACCGAAACAACCAACCCTAACCTCGTGCTACCAATCAATATCAATCCCAAAGAAACCCATACCCAACTCAAGGAAATTCTTAAGCTTACCAAGCTCCACCTCTCAATCAACCGATGGCATTGAATCCAGACGTCGAAACGTTCATGAAGACTAATAGAGAGATGGTGACGAATCTTCAGAGTCAATTCGTCAACTTGAAGGGCGAAATGGCGAAACAAGGTAACGATATTCGAGCCGAGCTAAGGAATGACATGGCAAAACAAAGCAACGAGATTCGTGCAGACATGAGAGACTCTTTCAGCACTCAAGCGCTTAACATACGTGATATGATCGGTTCGCTCTTCCAAGGTAATCAACCCTCTTCTTCGGGTACTCTTCCGAGTAACACCGTTGCGAACCCAAGAGGGGAGATGAAAGCAATCACCACTCGTAGTGGAAAAGGTTATACGGAACCCGAGCTTCCTACACCTCCACCTGTGATTGTGAACAAGGAAAAAGAGCAACTTTCCCCACCTCCTTTGCCTTCTACCCCCATTCCCCCACCACCCGTGGTTGTGAGTGATCCTACTCCCCTAAAGCCTTCTTCTTCATCCAATATACCTTATCCTTCAAGGTTGAGGAAAGAGAAGCAAAAAAGCAAAGATGATATTCAAGTTTCAAACTTTCTAAAAATGTTTAAACAATTGAATTTTAACATCTCCTTTGCTGAGGCTCTCGCTCACATGCCCAAATACGCTAAAATGTTTAAAGATCTTCTTAGTGACAAGGATAAGCTTCTTGACATTGCTCAGACCCAACTTAATGAGAATTGCTCCGCCGTTCTCTTAAGGAAATTGCCCACCAAACTTGGTGATCCGGGTCGCTTCTTGATTCCTTGCAACTTCCCGGGAGTAGAGAATTGCATGGCCTTAGCCGATCTCGGTGCCAGTATAAACTTAATGCCTTTAAGTGTTTGGAAGCAATTATCTCTCCCCGAGCTAGTCCCCACCAAAATGACTTTGGAATTGGCTAACCGTACAGTTGCTTATCCAGTGGGGATAGCCGAATACATTTTCGTTGGCGTTGACAAATTCACCTTCCCGATGGATTTTGTTGTCGTTGACTACGAGATGGATCCTCGTGTTCCATTAATCGTTGGACGTCCCTTCTTGAGGACCGGTCGCACTCTCATTGATGTAGCCGCGGGCGAAATAATCACGAGAGTTGGTGACGATAAAATTGTCTTCAACATGGGTATCAGACCAACCTTATTCATATGAGAGTGTTAATGCTATTGATGTTCTCGATGAGGCTTGTGAAGAACATTTTCATGATGCTTGCAAAAGTACTCTCTCTTCTCTACCCAATGTTGAGACCGTTGCCTCAATTGCTCCGTCATTGACTCCTTTTGGAGAAAGTGACTTGGATGATTTCGAAGCTAGCTTGGGTCCTCTCGATATTAAGTATGATGATTCTTCCACCGATTGGGATGAAGACATTCGTACTATTGAGAAACTTCTCAATGAAGACCCGTTTTCTCCTCCTTCTCCTAAAGAGGTGACTAATGATGATCCATCGTTAGTTACACCATCTATTGAGGATCCTCCTACTCTTGAGCTTACGGACCTACCTCCTCATCTTGAGTACGTTTTCCTTGAAGACAACAAGAAGTTACCGGTCATCATCGCAAAGGACATGAAAGAAGAAGAAAAATCCCGACTTATCGCCGTGTTGAAGAAACATAAAAGAGCTATCGCTTGGAAAATCTCCGACATTCGTGGGATTGATCCTCACTTTTGCACACATAAAATTATCATGGAGGACGACTTTAAGCCCACAATTCAAAGCCAACGAAGGGTGAATCCTAAAATCCATGAAGTCATCAAAAAAGAGGTTATCAAACTTCTTGATGCGGGTATGATTTACCCTATTTCGGATTCACCGTGGGTTAGTCCAGTCCATTGTGTGCCTAAGAAAGGCGGAATTACCGTTGTGCCCAATGCAAACAACGAGTTGATTCCTACACATCTCGTTACTGGGTGGAGAGTTTGTATAGACTACCGCAAACTCAATGATGCCACGAGAAAGGATCATTTCCCTCTTCCTTTTATGGACCAAATGCTTGAATGTTTAGCGGGTAATGAATATTACTGCTTTCTTGATGGTTTCTCGGGTTATTTCCAAATACCCATCGATCCCCAAGATCAAGAGAAGACAACATTCACTTGTCCCTATGGCACATTTGCTTACAAAAGAATGCCTTTTGGCTTATGCAGTGCCCCCGGGACTTTCCAAAGGTGCATGTTGGCTATCTTCCATGACATGGTTGAGCAAACCATGGAAGTCTTCATGGATGATTTCTCGATCTTTGGGGATTCCTTCTCTTCTTGCCTTACCAATTTGGAACGTATGCTTAAGCGGTGCGAAGACACTCGCCTTGTTCTGAATTGGGAAAAATGCCATTTTATTGTAAAAGAAGGCATTGTGCTAGGACACAAAATCTCTAAAGCCGGTCTTGAAGTCGACCGTGCTAAAGTAGATGTCATAGCCAAATTACCTCCACCTTCAACCGTGAAGGGTGTGAGAAGTTTTCTAGGTCATGCGGGCTTCTATCGTCGATTTATTCAGGATTTCTCTAAAATCGCTCGACCGATGACCCACCTCTTGGAAAAAGATACTCCTTTTATCTTTTCTAAAGAGTGTATCGAAGCCTTCAATCTTCTTAAGGATAAGCTAACTAAGGCACCGGTCTTGGTTACCCCTAATTGGGAGTTGCCTTTTGAGTTGATGTGCGATGATAGCGACTTTGCTATTGGAGCGGTTTTGGGTCAAAGAGTGAATAAACACTTCCAACCAATCCACTATGCTAGCAAAACAATGACGGGGGCTCAATTGCATTATACGACAACCGAAAAAGAGCTTTTAGCTGTTGTCTATGCTTTTGAAAAATTTCGCCCCTATCTTGTTTTATCCACCACCATCGTTTACACGGACCATTCCGCGTTGAAGTACTAATCCTTGTCACTTCTACAACAACCTAAATACTAATCCTTGTCACTTCTACAACAACCTTGATCTCCAAGACAACTCCAAGTGTACCCACAACCATTGAAGGTCACGGCTAGTTTTGATTTCCATGTGATCACCATTGTTGAAACCAAGCTCTAATCACTACTCATTCACTTGTTCATCCCTAGATCTATCTAAGCAAGTAAGTAACCTAAAACATATTTTTTCAATATATTCATTTTAATATACATAAACATATACTTGCATATCACTAGTAAGCACTTAATATTGGAACAAAACCATGAAACCCTAGACTTATAAGGTCACGGCTAAAATGGGTTTATGATTTAATGTGATATAAAAACTTGTTAACCATAAGGAATATAACCTTATGATCATGCTTAACTAGAAAACCATGAAAAACCTAAGCATGCATAATATTAGACGTGGGGTTTATCCTCATGGTTTAATGGTATGGTTAACTTTGTAATGTTTAGACAACCTATAATCACTAGATCTAAGGTTACTAACTAAAAATATAACTAGTTGCCTTAGATTAATAAGCTCACTATTTTGCCTTATAGAAGTTAATCTATTAAGCCCACTAGAATAAGCTTGCCTAAAATAAACTTATTTTTATTAAATAATGTCATTATAAAACTTTTTGTGTTAAAATTATGATTTTGAAAGTTTGGGTTAAAATAGTTAATCCATGAAGTTTCAGATTAAAAAGGATGAATATAAAAACTTTTGGGTTGATTTTGTAATTATCATATGTTTAGGGATCTAAATGGACACCTATAGAAACTCATTTTTACAAAAGATAAACATAAGGGCTAATGTTGTAATTTTCTGAGAGTTAAGGATGGTATTTCAATACCATCCGAGACTTCAAACATAGTAGGAGGACTCAAATGTAATTATTACTAAGTTAGGGTAATTTGTGTAACATAGTTGGAACCTAGGGACCCCCTTTTCCTTTTGCCAAAAGATATAGGAATCCTTGGGACCCTTTTTGCTAAACTAGGAAAGTTTAATAAACCCTAAACAAACCCTAAGGGCTGTTTTGGCATAAACCGAAACTTATTGGAAGCCCTAGGGGGCAATTATGAAAATTGTATTTAACCTAATATGAACCGAATACTAGGAGGACCAAAAGTGACAACTTGTGAAACTTTTATAAACCCTAGTTACACGTGTAACTAGGGAGAGACTTGTTTTGCCATTAATTGAAAGTTAAACGAACCCTAGGAATATTATATTAATATTGCCGCGGGTATTTTATTTAATCGAGGGACTAAAACGTAATTTTCCTAAACTTAAATTAAACTCTAATTATATATATAACTTTAATATTAAAAAGGTAAAACTTAAATAATTATAAAAGTCCAACATTTGTAATATTTTTCCAAACTTATAAAGTAATAATTATACAAACATCGGGAACACTGAATTAAATTAAAATGTTATACATTTTATAAACTCTATTTATATAAAAGATATAAATTAAACATGATTAACTTATAAAAATATATATATTAATTATATTTATTTTCACCTTAAATATATATAAAACTCCTTTTATAAATATTTAAATCCCTTTATAAACAATACAAGTACAAGGATATTAATTAAACAGATTAATTAATTTAACAATGTTATTTATTTTATATTTAAAATAAATACTACTATAACTTGTACAACGATGAACTAAACTTCAAATATCGTAATAAAATACTTAAAACCAGTATAAGCATGCACAAACTTGTTTTGAAACTTTTATGCATTATGTTATGCATTTACTAAGACCTTATAATTATTTAGGTCGTTGACTGTATCGTGAGCATCATATCAGATTATCTTGTGACAATTTGCTGTACTACTGAGGTGAGTTCATGGCCCCACTTTTGTATATTGACAAACTTTTAAACTCTTTTATGGGGGAGAAAACATGCAACCTATTTTGTTTGATGGACATAAACTGAACTACAAAACCTTGATTACATTTGCCTATTGTAGATGAACCCACATGACCCGTGCATATGAAACTGTTAGAATTATTGAATTGCCTGAATGTTATAAATAGATCTATGTGGGATTGACCATCCCCATCTGGGTGAGTCATGCTCACTGTGCCTAGGCCAGGACAACAAATGTTTCACATGTCAGAACTTATTATTATTGGGTGTATTTAATGCGAAGGGTCCTCATTTGTTGAAGGCTTAACTATCAAGTCTCAGTTTCGGGCAATATGGGAATGTAATTACTTTTAAGTTTTGATGCTTTGTGCATTACTACTTCAGTGAATACTTATTGTCCAAACTTATTTTATTAAACCTGTGAATTCACCAACTTTATGTTGACCCTCTAAGCATGTTTTCTCAGGAAACTGAAGCAGGTATTGATGTGCATGGAATCAAGCACCATGATAGGCTGCATTTATAGAGCTCATCTAGGGTTTTATAAACTGGGGAATGATTCCAAACGCTGAATAATGTTTAAGACAATTTTAATAACATTTGCACTTTTATTCATGTAATAAATGTAATGATAATCTTTTATCTGTTTCTCTACATACTATCTGCTGTTGATCCACCTATGTGACACCCAAATATTATTTCCGCTGCATTTGAATCAAGTTGGGGTGTCACATGTATGGTGTGATAAGGATGGTTGATGATAATAATCTAAGATGGATGATTTGAGAAGGAAGTATTAGATGAGATTGGGGATAGCTTAAGATAGATGGAGTCGGTGGGGGGATAAAGTATGGTTGGTGGCGACTGATAATGAGATTAGGGTAAAGTAGGGTTAAGTATGCTGCTTTATATCCCTAATATTTAGGTCTAGCTCTTTTGGACCGGATCTGGAGTAGGTTTGAGGTTTTGGATTTGGGCCGGAAATAATAATATTCGGGTATTGAAATTCATAATGTAAATTCTAGACCATGTATAACATTATCCGAATGTAGTGTTATTTAACTACTTGTTGCACCAATAGACCTTTAACCATATGGGCCCTGATCCTCGTTTTGTTTTAAATGGAAGATAATATGATATAATGTGTTTTAACTTTATATATCTCATGATTGAAATTTATGTCAAATTTTGTGATTTTTGACTAAATTTTGATGTTAAGAGATATATAGTTAACGACTACATTTTGGTGGAACAAAATGATGAGACAAAAAGACGTGAAAAAGTGACAAAGTGACAAGACTAAGTGACGATGATTTATTTGACGAGACCAAGAAAAATGGCTTGTAGTTATTTTTGACTGCAACCCGCTTTTCATATTAAAGTCAAGTATTTCTTATGAAAGTTTTGGCTCACAACGGGAATTAATTTTCTCGGGCATGGTTTACTTTATAACCATGTAAGGGATTGTGTTTAAGTTATAACACAATCTAACATGGATATATGTACGCATTAGTGAATTTATTTGTTACAACACGAGAAATCTTGTTTTTATGAAGTTATCATCTCAACTATCATAGCAATATACAATTGGTATCTACATACTCGACGACGCGACTACTTAAACGACGACTACAGCTCTTTCAATAGAACACGGGTCATCAATTGAGGGGGAGCAACTGTCTAGCATTCAGAATCTTCGATGCCGAAAGTGCCAAGTTCACAAATTGGTGTCAAGACAACAATACCAATCATACATGTGGTGTCAAGAGATGACTTCAGACGTGACGAGGCGACCAACATTTGCCGACAAGAACCATTTGATCTTATCATATGTTGTTCTCATCAATCAAGTCCACCTTGTCAATTTATTCTAATATGGTGACTATGTGATCATGTTACAACTCGGTATCATATCTCACAAATTGGTCTCATGAAGATTAAATGGACTTGCATGTTTCTTCCCAAAACCTTTGTTAAAACTTCATTAAATCAATTGATATCAAAAATATCTATTGGGTTAATATTTTTAATATGGGGGAGAAAATGTGATTTAATATGGGAAATTATCACAAATGGTTTGACTTAACGTGAAGGCTCATCCCGACATGTGCGAAATGTTTTCGAATATCGTGGCATATGTTAAGGGGGAGCAAAATTGATTTGCTATACCAAAATGGATTTTCATGGTGATTTATACTTACCCACAACCCATTTATTTCACGACAATGAAGATTGTGGTGACATAAGGACGGTAGGATAGGTTAAGTCCAATGATTCTTCCAAAACCAGAGGAATCTTCCCAAGGACATTCCATAGCTAGAAATAGTAGTGTAACACCCCACCATGGCGGAATATGGGGCGCGACGTATGGATATCATCACAACAAATGGTGTCTTTATAGAGAAAACTAAAATGCAAATATAATGTCATAAATGGCGACACAAATGTCATGACAATATCTCAACCATGCAGAAGTCTAGGTAAGTAGGTAACAGTCCTACCACTTACCCAAGACAAACAATAAACATAAACCAAACAAACATATAGGTGCCAACATGTATCACTTATAAAAAAACATAAAGTTAAACTAAGAAGGAACGGGGATCTCCTTCTATATGCAATCCTAAGGCATCCAAGTCTAGCCACTTCTATCCTCAAGCTTAAACACATTCACACCTGAAAGAGACACTAAAACACGTCAACATAAAGTTGGTGAGAGTCATAGGTTTAGACTCTAACGCCAAATCAGTTATAATTTGTGAATAACAACCATCAACACAATAACATATGGACAATGTGTTACAAATATGTATTAGCAACTAACATACAAGATCAATTATACCAAACCAAAATCCAAGGCCCACAAGCTTACCAAAAACCATGGTACCATAGATGATCACACTATGTACCTATCCCAAGGCCACTACCTTGTCATTATCCATTGGTCCCATAGAAGATCACGCTATGTACCTATCCCAAGGCCCCTACCTTGTCAAACCACAATAACTGAGACAGCACGTGTCCCCCGATCCAAATCATAGACAATCAAGAATCACATAACAGTTAATCACATAATGTACACACAAGTCCATCACAAACCTCAAAAACATTCACAACATCAATTTATAAATAACTCAACATAGTATCTCTTCCATCCCATCTGGAAGTCAAAATCAATAGTAAACATGGGACTATGAAACTCACCTGATTGCTTCTTCACAAGTCTTCGCACTAGCAACAAGCTACCAAACCAAAAACACGCAATCAATACATGAACCAATCACTAAGATGGCTCATCAACCTATGATGGACATCTAGCCTATTCCCATATAAATACCTCATTGATAAGCTCTAATCACCCCATTACCCTTCCCTAACAAGTCCTTAACTTGGTTAAGTTTAATAACTATCCCGTTTATATTTTACACAAAACAGTCCCAAATTTAGGTCTCCAAACTTTAAGTCAATCGTCCAATTAAACATACCCATGGTTTCTGTAAAAGGAATATTCATACCCTTACATATGTTAGCTAACACCTCCAACTTGCCCTAACCTTAAAGCTACTGTTAAGGCCCCGATATATATATATATATACTTTTGTCATTCCAGATTTCCTGATTTTAAACATACTAAAAGTTTGTTAAAATTAAGGGGTCTTACCCTAAACCACAACCTTAGCCCAAGTGCAGATACTTACTACAATATATAAACAACCAAAAACTTAAAAAGAAAACAGGTTGACTTCAAAACTGTTTTGACCTCCGACTGTTGTAACCTGTTTTTGACCAACTTCCATACCGCCAATTTAGTTCTCGTTTCTTGCATTGGAAAGCCACTTCAATTACCTTTTCAGGGATACTTGGATCGTAAAATAAGAGTTTATAGAACTCCCAATATGATCAAAACAATTGACTAAAAATTCTTCCCAGTTTTTAAAAACGGGTTTAATCAAATTGAACTAATTAATTAACCCTAATTCCCCTAATTACAAGCCCTAACTTATGTAATCATTATGAACTCATTATTATAACATTAATTTAATGTTTTTAAATTAAAACCTAACCTAAATACATCATAAGATGATTATATAAACATAAAAACAATTAAATTAAAAAGGGATTAAAGATTATACCTTAAGATTAATGGAAACCCCCAAAATTTATAAGAACCCTAAAAATTCTCCTTAAACTGTCGACCTAAGAATCTATAGGAGAAAAATATTTTGTTTTTAATAAATACATTATATAGGGTATGGGTGAACCCAAGTCCAACCCATAGCCCATTTACACTTTCCTTTTTCTCTTTTTCCCTTTTTTTCTTTCTTTCTTGCGACCAAACCGGCCCAACACCCCCTACAATTCATTTTTTTCTTTTTATTATTAATAATTGTATTAATAATATTACCTTAATTTCCCTTAATTTATTTCAGATCCTAAAGCCTCCAAAACCTCAAAACCGTAAAACTAGTCAAATTTACGCGTTTTACCGTAAAAGTCGTAAAATATTCATTTTTATAAAAAATCTAAAATTTTGAAATAAACTTTACAACTAAGTCCTAAATGACTTAAAACCATCCCGAAAAATATTCATATGACTAAACACTTCATCCGAGACCTCTAAATGCTAAACCGTAAATCGTAAAAATACGATTTTCTATAATACATATACGTATACGTAAAACCACTAAATAACACCATCTCACTTCATAGTCACTACCATGTGAACTCATGAACATGAAATCATCACGCATCGTTTCACTCACAAGGTACCCCGTACCGGAAACGATATCCAAACCACAATCTATACACACCAATAAGCACATAAACACATAAAGACACGTAACTAGCACAAAATAAAACTAAGTGACGAACCTCAAAACCAGGGTTGTCACATCACTCCCTCCTAATAGAAATCTCGTCCCGAGATTTACTCCTTAGGATCAACACACAAACAACAAATCACACGAGGATACTTGTTCTAAATGAACTCCCCTTATTTCCACGTGAACTTTAGTTTAAGTTGCAAAATACCACATATACAAACCAAAAATAATTAAACTCATTGCCAAACTCTTGACCTCACAGTCAATAAATCTCACAAATGAGTCTTTGATAAAACAAAGACTCTTATTAACACAAGTCCCGAATAACCGTACATGCAAAATGCATTCTCAAACAACCTTTACCAATCTTAATACATGAAATATATCATATATACCACTCATTTCCCCCAGGTAATCCTATGCTCATAAGCTACTGGTCCGATCTTTCCAAAGATCATAAATGGACCTACAAAACTCTACATCAACTCTTCCATTTTACCAAAACATACCACCCGTTACTATGGGTGAAACTTCATACACACTTCGTCACTAACTCTAGTGGTTTCCTCCATCTCTACATAGCATCCCTTGTTGCTCTCATCCTTTCCATAAACACCATTACTACATTAGTAGCCTCTTTTACCAATTCTAGTCCACAATGGGGACATCTCACCCTATCCTTTCATATAGTGCCTCAAATGGCATTTATCGACTTCTAGTATGATAACTATCGTTATATGAGAACTCAGCCATCGCTAAAGAGTTTTCTAACTCCCTCTAAATCAATCACCCATGCCCTCAGTGTAACTCCTAAGGTTGTATAAATATCTCACTTGCCTATCCTTTTCCCATTTAGTTGGATATACTCATATCCAATCACGTCCATCAACTCCCTTCAGTCCGTTCCCCAAACTACTTAAAAATTCCAATTTCCTTACAAAGTGACCTATGACTGTCTTTCACATATCCATTAGTTCTTCCAATCCAAATCAACTTATGTTCTATACACATCATCAAAAGGACGGTTATCTCAGTTAGTCTATCAACTGCCATCCAAACCCATACTACAGCTACTTCCATTAAATTTGAATAGCTCATTAGTAGCACCTATACACTTCTTTCTCACCTTTCTTCATCTTGTCTCAGTTAGACCAAGCCCTTCATCCCTATGGCACATCACACCTATAACTCCTCATCCATTCGATTATCGACACTAAGCCTCCCAAACAATCAGTATAGGTCAGTGCCATTTCCTTTTCCACACTACGACAGTATTAGCCTGCTTTGTGCTTTACTCTACTCATTAGGCTCTACCAAAGTTTTACCTTCGGTTCCTATCTCGACCTATTTCATTCATGCTTCGCTTATATACACACTTCCTTCTCCTTCCTCGGCTCCTACCATACATCACGATGTGATGCTTCCCATCGTTTCTTCCCTTGCCATAATCCTTCATAAGTCATTCCATACATATTAGGCTAACTTTTACGTAGAACCCTCTATTCCATCACATCCGTACGCAATCCTTCCAACTTCTCAACTACGTGACTTCTCATTCCTCTTGAAATATGAGATGAATTAGTCTGTCTATCGACTATCACCCAACTCTCGTCATACTTATTCCTCCACCGCGTTATGTATCCCTTCCACCAACTTCGTCCTTACATCGCCCTTTCTAAGCTACTCCTAACTATGTAGGAAGTATAGTCTACGTCCCTTTTCTCCATATGATTGTCCAAGCTACACACCATACATGTTAACGCGTTCTCTGCTTTAGACAACTCAACTTGTGTAACCTATATCCTTTATCCAAACCGCCCTAATACGTCATCCCTATATTTCAAGTTCGTCTCATTTTCACCTCATCCTTGTTATTCCATGTCTCATCAACCATGCTTGCCTTTCCCAGATGGTACTTGGCCTTGCAATTTTCTTTCATCAATTAACTCCACCCATCACCTTTGCCAAAAGTTCAACCAAGATGATTGAATATGTGTTGGAGACGTTCATGATCGGTACAGATCATTCTCCACGTCTCGTACACCAAACGCCTCTAGCATTCTAGGCAGATATAACAGTCCAGCTCCACTAACTAAGTCTATCCAGTTCTTCCAAATCTTTAGTTCCTGCAACGTATAAGCAATCGCCTTTCTTGTCGTTCTCGTACACATCCTTAGCAGTTTCAACTATGTCCTCCTTGCACCCTCTCTTAGCGGCAATACGAATAAATTCCTACCTCGTTCTACTTGCAAAATTCTACACGCATCTTAAAAGACCGGTACTTCCTCTCATCGGGCCACTCAACCTCTTTCCACATCCAATCTACTACTAAGCAACTCAAATTTTATCCGGCATTCCTTGCAATTTCTAACAGCTCTTGTTTTTATACCACTCCATCAACAATTTGCCTTGGAAAGGCACTAACTACAACTCCTCTCACCTCTCCTACTTGCTCTATTTATGGTTCTACCTCACAATAATAGACAAACCTACTAAATTTCAGGAAATTTTCAGAAAACTTACATGCCCTACAAACAATCATAAATACCTTTGAGGTATTGTATCCCCTTCCAACACTCTCTATGGTGTGTTACTTGTGCTAGTATCCTACAAATCTCTATTCATCTCCTTGGTATTCCTAAGAGACCTCATGACCACATTAGTTCGTCTACGAACTTCTTTCCTCCCCACTAAGGGTATTCCAACCGTTCCCTCATGGTCACCTACTTAAGCGTGTAGGCGTGACCAAGTCTTTCATATGACTACCTCAACGCTCCTGAACAATACGAAACCAAAACTACATCCTGAATCCATCAGATACGATCAACGAATCAAACCAACGGATAACTAACGACATTTCACGTGCACCAGTTAAAACAAGTCAAAAACCATGAGACTCAAAAGAAAACTCAAACCCAAAACGTGTATCAATTCAAAATGACCCATGACAACGAAAAATAATCCAACAAACACCCAATGGCAACCAAACATATTACGCCCCGCGACATATTATTTAAACCGTGCAAAAGATCGACTTTTCCAAAAGAATAGATATCTTTTTTTATTATTATTACCTCCACATCTATGTGACTTAAACAATCTACAAACAACCCTCTTGACGAACTCAAAACTCAACTCAAAAACTAGGTATCCCGTGCATCCCAAATCATAAAAATAAACTACTATTCAAAACTCAACCTTGAACCCGACACTTGTACAAGAATTCCGACCAGTCCACTGACCTCCCATGACTATACTTTCTGAATATTTGAAAAGTACGTTCCGAGTACATAATTTTTGGCTTTTGAATCACTCTAAAAGCTCTAAAAACGAACAAGTTATGACCAAAACAGTTTTATACTAGTTGTTTTAAAAAAAAACTAAAGAATAAACTTAGTGATTAATGTAATCCTTTTAAATGACAGATATAATTGTATGTGAAATCTTCATAAACTCAATTTAACCTTGTATAAATAATTATAAATGACATAAATCGGTCGAACTCAATTATATAAACTATGTAGGTAGAAAGAAGTTTTTACTTTGCTTTATTTCAAAGAAAGTCTATTAGAATTGGAAATATATAAGTGTTGATTAAAAAGAAATCTTATGTTACATCTTGTTTCAAACACGACTCCAACACCTTACCCTTATTTTACCGAATACAACCAACCATCTAACTCAATATATACCGACCAAAAGAAATGCAAGACCCAACACAAAAGATTTCATTATCTCAAAAGAAATCCCAAGTTATTTCAATAGACTTGAAACCAAAAACCCCATTTTAAAACGTACACGTGAAATACTAAACTCAAAGAATACGCTACCAGACACACTTCAAAAGATTCAAAACGTCGTGGAACTCCATTAAACTCCAGCACCATAAAACACGAGCAAACACAAGGTACGTTCAAGTTATAATAACTACTGAACGACCGTAAATCATAACATAACATCTACTAGTATATATACATCCGCATATGTATACCTATTGAATCTCCCAAACATACTCGTTATCATACATGTCAAGTCAATCAATCGCTTTATACGCTCGTTTTTCTATACGAGTAATCACCATCTCACCGTGCCACAACAAGGCACAAAACCCATATATTATACGTATACCCAAATTTTACATCTCATCATATACAAGCATGTACTAACCCTCTTTCATGCAATCATACTTGAGAACCCATTGAAGTTGTGGTACTTGTATAACTATGTTGGCCACCATACTTATACAATTACCCTTCCCCCAATGCACTCCCTCCTATGATGACACTTATAAGAATCAATACAACATATAACACATAATCCATCTACTCACATAAGCTCATAACCACATAAACAATAAAGTCCAAAACTCCATCTATTAAAATAACATAGTAATACTCTTGGAATACAAAAATCCATAGTCTAGCTAAAACAGCATAGATTAAATCCAAAACGAGAACAAAATCAGTTATAAGTCATGTCTCCCGTAAGAGCGGAAACAGCTTAAAATCCTTCCTATCCACCTACTCCTAGTAACTCGAACCACCACACGATTCTTATGGAACATGACTTAAACATCAAAGAAAAATAACACACCTCAGGTATGTAATATAACTCGATAAAAGATAGAAACTACCTTGTACTAAATTATGTACTATAATGTACAATTTAAGAAAAATACAACAGTGACTAGCGTGGACGATTAGGGTTCAACCCGTACTAGTCACAAACCCGAAAAGAAAATAACATGTGACTAAGTATGAACATACTACGGTTCAATTCATACTAGTCAAAACATCGCAATAAATAACATCCAAACACATCAATTATTATAAAATGCACACATACTACTATGACGCCTATATGCAGGGACCCTTAAGCTATAGACTAGGCTACACGACTAGGCAACCTAATTCTCTATAACCATTGTCTCTGATACCATTCTGTAACACCCCACCATGGCGGAATATGGGGCGCGACGTATGGATATCATCACAACAAATGGTGTCTCTATAGAGAAAACTAAAATGCAAATATAATGTCATAAATGGCGACACAAATGTCATGACAATATCTCAACCATGCAGGAGTCTAGGTGAGTAGGTAACAGTCCTACCATTTACCCAAGACAAACAATAAATATAAACCAAACAAACATATAGGTGCTAACATGTATCACTTATAAAAAAACATAAAGGTAAACTAAGAAGGAACGGGGATCTCCTTCTATATGCAATCCTAAGGCATCCAAGTCTAGCCACTTCTATCCTCAAGCTTAAACACATTTACACTTGAAAGAGACACTAAAACACGTCAACATAAAGTTGGTGAGAGTCATAGGTTTTGACTCTAACGCCAAATCAGTTATAAGCTGTGAATAACAACCATCAACACAATAACATATGGACAATGTGTTACAAATATGTATTAACAACTAACATACAAGATCAATCATACCAAACCAAAATCCAAGGCCACAACCTTACCAAAAACCATGGTACCATAGATGATCACACTATGTACCTATCCCAAGGCCACTACCTTGTCATTATCCATTAGTCCCATAGACGATCACGCTATGTAACTATCCCAAGGCCCCTACCTTGTCAAACCAAAATAACTGAGACAGCACGTGTCCCCCGATCCAAATCATACACAATCAAGAATCACATAACAGTTAATCACATAATGTACACACAAGTCCATCACAAACCTCAAAAACATTCACAGCATCAATTTATAAATAACTCAACACAGTGTCTCTTCCATCCCATCTGGAAGTCAAAATCAATAGTAAACATGGGACTATGAAACTCACCTGATTGCTTCTTCACAAGTCATCGCACTAGCAACAAGCTAACAAACCAAAAACACACAATCAATACATGAACCAATCACTAAGATGGCTCATTGATGAGATGGCATTTATACATGATCTCATCGTTCTTTTCGGGCTTTAAATGCATAAAAATGTCATAAAATACCATATATATGCTTGTGTTTGTTTACTTATGTATTTTAGGTATGGATATCGTGAAAAAGACAAAAGATCACAAGATACAAGGAAAAACGGACACGAGAAACGAAGCCGTACAAAGAACCGGGCCCTAATCATGGAATTCTCAACAAAATACCCTTGAAGACTTGAAGACAAACAAGATTGATCCTCATTATTTGAAGAAATGACACTTAAAACCCTTGTATATTCATAATTACAAGTTTGGTCCCTTAAGTTTGTCAAAATTACACAAAAGGTCCTTCAACTTTGAAGAAATGGCAAGAATAGTCCCTCAACAAATCAAAATTGCCAATAATGGCCCCTCATGAAGTCAAAGATACAATGAAGACCTTTGAAGATCAAGAATGTTCAAAATCAGTCCTTGAAATATCTCAAAATGGCAAAAACAACCCTTGAAACACTTTTTATAAAGTTTTGTGCCAAAAGTGACAAGTGGTGAAAGTTGTTACAAGTATAAATGGGCGCTGATAGACTTTTCACCACAAATGCCAAAAGAAAGGAAAAAGAAGGACTGAAAGTGTGCATTTGAAACATTCAAACACGTTTTTGCGCCAAACACTTATCCAATCCACCAAAAATGGATCAAAAGGGGTACTGTTTACCTTTTCACCACCCAGATTTTACACCACTTAAATCAAAGGGTAATTTTCAATTACCTTGACACACACTTAATTCACACGCCCAGAAACCCTTCCCAACCTTAAAACACTCATTCCCACTCACAATGGACCCCACCCCCAAATACCCGTCCACCAATCATGTGACAACTTAACCTCCAAGTCATCCTATGTGGCAAAATCAACAGCCAAGAACCTTAGCTTCATCCTAAAGCTAAAATGAACGTCCTTGATCACTTTGGACAGCTCACACCAAAGAATTATCTAGAAGACCTCAAGGGCACATTTGGGAATTCAGTTCTAGGGTTTATGAATAGTGTTAGCCAGGCATTTGCCTATAAAAGGAGACCTCAACATGTGAGAGTCCCTTTGTTCCAGATTTTAGCTTTTAATCTTTGTAATTCCTTTTTATGAAATAAAGTTTGAATTTCTTAAAATTTTGAGTTCTAATCTGTTATTTATAAAAGTTTGGTGTTTGAGAAGCTAAAATCTGAGTTCCATTATCTTGTTTGAAGGTTTTTGAGGCAATGTTTTAAGTGATAAAACTTGTGCATCAAAAATCAGAAAGTTGGCATTATTTTTTATCTCACTTTGTGTTTGTTCATCTTAGCAGCATTGGAAGCTGGTACTTGTTTTGCTAGTACCTCAGCTCAAACAATCCAGGGCCTGAATGTAGGTCTTGGAGGTTTGCACCTTCTTCCCTTTTCATTTTCTCTTTAAGTTTCTGAATATTTGTGATTTTTGTGGATTTATGCTTGAATCTGTGTTATTGTGGTTGTTTATTGTTGATTTGGCTTTGTTTGATGTTAATGAGGTGTTACTGATCTGATTTGTGGGTTGAATCTTCATAAGTCTTTGAAAATTTGTGAAATCAAGTTTTTAAGGGGTGTTTGGGATTACTGCATAAGTTGGATTTGAGGTTTGTTAAGTGCTTGTGTGTTGTATGCAAGTATTGGTATCTGTTATTTGGGAGCATATGTTCATCTGTTTGCAGGTTTTGAGTCTTTGAACACATTGATTCATAGATTGGCTATAAAATCTTCATAACTTGGTAAAATTGGCTAGGATTTTGAGGACACCTAGATCTAAGCATAGGTTAAGGGTAACAAGTGCTAAATCATAGTTAATCACACCAGGGTAGAAGGATTTGAGGCTTGAAATTGGATCAAGTGTCAAGTATATCAGCAAACTGTTTCTGCATATTGTTCTTTGTTCATCAGTAACATTTTGTGCTTTGATCTTGCATTTTACTTTGATTCAGTGTTTGATTCTTGTTGTTTTGTGTTTATTGTTAGTTTATATAGCTTGTGTATGCATCTGGTTAAGTTTGGTTGGCTTATTTTGCTTAAATCTGCTTATTAAGTGTTAAACTGCTTATTTGCATATCTGGAGCATATCTGTGGACTGTTTGGATTATTGTGGCTTATTGTGGCTTATTGTGTGGATCATTTTGTGATTTTATTGTTGCTATTGACTCCTTGTGGTTCACTGATCACAAGGGTGCCTTTGTTTCCAATTGAATCAAACCAGAACTCTCAAATAAGCTTGGTCAATTAGTCAAAGTAGTGGGAACTTCTTTCCCTAGCTGGTTGCCACTGATAGTGCAATTTTGGTGTCAGCTTATCAATAAGATATAATAGCTTATTTCAACCTGCAACAACTTTGTTTTTGTAATAGGTGCTCATATTTTGACCCATTTGTTCATCCTGGAGCATTTGGGTGGTTGACTTTTAGGTTTGACTAGAAAACCAAGTCCTTTGACTTTTACATAAGTTAATTTGTGCTTATTCTGACTTATTGGTTGTGCTTATTGGATTTTTGTTGATTGATATTGCTTGTTGAGTCCATTTGAAAGCTTTTGCAAGTTGAATCAGCCTTTGAGGTGCATTATTTCTCAAAAACGACTATTTTGTCGTTTTGTGGATTTTTGCTTTTCTATTTTCTGGCTTATTGAGTGAGCTTATTGGAAATTTCTTTTGACAGATCTCTTAAGCATCCTAAAAGAGGGTTGCGTGTCAAATTAGAGCTTATGTCATTAGCTTATGGCTTAATGGGCTGAAAGGCCCAATAAGAATAAGCTTTGTGTTCAATAAGCTGTGATAAGCACATTTTCAGCTTTTGGGCCTTTAGAGTTTTGTTCTTAGAATTAAATTTTAAGTCAGATAGGGCTTTTCCAAGTCAATTGGGCCAAGTTTGACTTTTTGGGCCCAAAAGCCCATTTGTGTTGACTGAATTTGGATTTGGCCCATTTGAGGGCCCATTAGGGGTATTTTGGTAATTTCAATTTGATTTTCTGATTATTTAGGTTAAAATAAACTAGTTTGCAAGTTTTTAGAATTTTTTATAATTTTTGGATTTTTAATTTTATTTTATTATTATTTTATTATTATTTTTAAAATTTCACTTTTTCCAACTTTTTACATTTTACTTAGAATAAATACATTAAAATAGGAATTTAGCAACTTTTAGAATAATTTTATCACTTTTAGATTAATTTTTATAATTATTTTAAGTTTTAATAGTTTTTAAATCATTTTAAATAGTTTTTATTAGTTTTAAAATTTCTAAAAATAGTTTTTAATCTTTTTAGGTCATTTTAGAGGTTTATCAATTGAAAAATCTTTATTTGGGCTTTTTGATAATTTATTTGATTTTTAGGGCTTTAATTAGCATTTAAAAATTGAATATTTAATTATTTAAAAGGTTTGAAAAAGTTTTGATCATTGGTAAACTCTTAGTTTATTATTTTTGATTTTTGGTAAATTTTTGGTAATTTTTAGAATTTATTTTTATTTTGGTGATTTTTAAGGTTCTACGTTTTAACTTTCTAGTAGTGATTTTGTGTTAATTTTTATTTTTACGTCTTCATCATTTTCTCTTATAATCCCCTTCTAAACCAAATATTAATCTCAAATCTTGTACATCTTAGTCACACACATATACCTCCTTGGGAAACGAACTTAATTGGGTCATTAACACTTGATTTTTCCTAAAGTCATTTGCTCAATTCTTACCGCTCATTTACGCTCTTTTGTTTTCCTAAACAAGAGGTGTAATTTACCACAATCACTCATCAAGCTATGATGGACATCTAGCCTATTACCATATAAATACCTCATTGATAAGCTCTAATCACCCCATTACCCTTCCCTAACAAGTCCTTAACTTGGTTAAGTTTAATAACTATCCCGTTCATATTTTACACAAAACAGTCCTAATTTTAGGTCTCCAAACTTTAAGTCAAACGTCCAGTTAAACATACGCATGGTTTCCGTAAAAGAAATATTCATACCCTTACACATGTTAGCTAACACCTACCACTTGCCCTAACCTTAAAGCTACTTTTAAGGCCTCGATATATATATATATACTTTTGTCATTCCAGATTTCCTGATTTTAAACATACTAAAAGTTTGTTACAATTAAGGGGTCTTACCCTAAACCACAACCTTATCCCAAGTGCAGATACTTACTACAATATATAAACCATCTCTCATGTTCGTGAGAAGATCCCAATGCAACCCTAAGTACCCCAAACAACCCAAAACTTAAAAAGAAAACAGGCTGACTTCAAAACTGTTTTGACCTCCGACTGTTGTAACCTATTTTTGACCAACTTCCTGACCTCCAATTTAGTTCTAGTTTCTTGCATTAGAAAGCCACTTCAGTTACCTTTTCAGGTATACTTGGATCGTAAAATAATAGTTTATATAACTCCCGATATGATCAAAACAATTGACTTAAAATTCTGCCCAGTTTTTAAAAACGGGTTTAATCAAATTAAACTAATTAATTAACCCTAATTCCACTAATTACAAGCCCTAACTTATGTAATCACTATGAACTCATTATTATAACATTAATTTACTGTTTTTAAATTAAACCCTAACCTAAATCCATCATAATATGATTATATAAACATATAAACAATTAAATTAAAAAGGGATTAAAGATTATACCTTAAGATTAATGGAAACCCCCAAAATTATGAAGAACCCTAAAAATTCTCCTTAAACCGTCGACCTACGAATCTCCAGGATAAAAATATGATTTTTTGTTTTTAATAAATACATTATATAGGGTATGGGTGAACCCAAGTCCAACCCATAGCCCATTTACACTTTCCTTTTTCTCTTTTTCCCTTTTTTTCTTTCTTTCTTGCGTCCAAACCGACCCAACACCCCTACAATTCGTTTTTTTCTTTTTATTATTAATAATTGTATTAATAATATTACCTTAATTTCCCTTAATTTATTTCAGCTCCTAAAGCCTCCAAAACCTCAAAACCGTAAAACTAGTCAAATTTACGCGTTTTACCGTAAAAGTCGTAAAATATACACTTTTATAAAAAATCTCAAATTTTGAAATAAAATTTATAACTAAGTCATAAATGACTTAAAACTATCCCGAAAACTATTCATATGACTAAACACCTCATCCGAGACCTCTAAATGCTAAACCGTAAATCGTAAAAATACGATTTTCTATAATACATATACGTATACGTAAAACCACTAAATAACACCATCTCACTTCATAGTCACTACCATGTGAACTCACGAACATGAAATCATCACACATCGTTTCACTCACAAGGTACCCCGTACCGGAAACGATATCCAAACCACAATCTATACACACCAATAAGCACATAAACACATAAAGACACGTAACTAGCATAAAATAAAACTAAGTGACGAACCTCAAAACCAGGGTTGTCACAAGTAGTCCTTAGGAAAGATGGGGAAAGATTGTTAACGTAGCTGAATGCTGACCAAATACTTAAGTTAGCACTGGAACAATCACAACAAGGTGCTAGTTATGACGTATTGGTAAGCATTGAAGGGGTTGGAGATTGAAAAAGTATTGTAAAGATAAAGGGTGTAAAGAAAGAAGCCCACCTTACAACCTTAGGCAGAAACCGGGTCAACACATATGCTATTGAGATCATTTTAATGATGCTTGATATTGAAGATAGACATCATGGACCCAGTGATGCAATTCACAACCCATCCCAGCTAACTCAGATATCTCTTAAAAGATATTTGTTTTAATCACACAGAGATCAACACGTTATCTGTCGATTTATTCACTCCGAATAAATTGGTATTGAAATGGTGGCACTCCTCTCCATCCTCCAATCACTAAAATCCAAAGTGCACGATCGAGTCTAGAGCCATTTGAGATCATCAAAAGTCTCATTAGGACACATTTCCATATTTCCTTGCTTCTTCACACACTATGAAAAGTAACAAAGATATTAAGAGTCCTACCCAAAATCTTCATGATCTTGCCTGAACATTCGAGTAATACGAAAGTATTTACAATGAAGATGGAAATCCTTCTTGAGCGAATATCAAAAAGCTCATGGTAGGTGACTTGTGCGATCCTTTATAAATCAAACTTGTGATAACTAGAAAGCAACAAATGTTTAATTCTTAATTTAATTTAAACACGTTCCAGGCCTCTACGGAATATCTCAGTGATCTTGCCAGAACACTCAGAGTGATACCTTAGTATTCGCAGTGATGAGTGGAAATCCTTCTAGTGTTAACCTTATACAACACTTGGTAGGTAACTTGCAAGATTCAATATGAATCAAGCTCGTGACAACTAGAAAGCAACGACGGTGCGATTCTTTAATGAATCAAACTTGTTCCAGGAATCAGAATTGACGGCTTCAATCATATGGATAATTTTATCCAAATGATTCACTCTTTACTAGGCACAGAAAGTGATCTGACAGGCCCCTATGGAATTCTATACGGTGGGTGTCTAATATTTTCAAAATCCGTACTACTATAGTCCTTGGATTTGGGATGATAGTCTTTGGGGGCTCTGGTTTTGAGGACAAAAGGGGTGGGGAATACTTTATCATCTACGAAAAAATAATGGTCGTACCAATTCTTGAGGGAATCTAAGGGTTTCTTATAAGTCATGGAGGCGTTCGTGGATCGTTTCTTAAATGATAGCCACCCATTCACCAGTTGGGGGTAGTAAAAAGCCCTAAACAGATTCACGGTCGGGGTTACCTCGCATGTATAACAGGTAATCTCAAACTGATTGATCTTACATGCCCCTATGCAGTGAAGTTGGGTTATGTGGAAGTCATAATATAGAAGCAGATCTACTAAAAACTTAGATAAGGGGATGCGGTAGTTAGCCAAATCAAATAGGCGCGTATACACGCCTATCTTTCCCTTTGGAGCATCCTTAATCGCTTCACCGTCACCTGGATAGGTCGGATGTACGCTTTAAAGAATATAATACTTAGACAAAAAGTGTATGTATTGTTTATAAAAAGGGTTCGAGAGGCGTGATGATCTAACCTGCAGTGGAGAAAATCCGTGGGATAAGAAGCGAAGGTATGAAGGAATGAGCTTGGGAATAACAATGGCGGAATGAAATATAACTGTGTGTGTAACAGTAGCACACACCAACTCTTTTATAGGGTTGCCTCGATTTCTAAGGTAGCGTGGATGTTCGCCACGTGTAAGCCACTACGCCCATCCAACGGATAGGATTTTTGAGACTTCTGAAACGTCAGAAGGGACCCACGGGTCACTTCTTGACAGTTTTACGTGGCTCAAGGGTGGGCCTTTCTGGTGTACTTTTGCAGGCGTGCGTCTGACTATTGACTACCATTAATACGTTGATTAAAGTTGTCCCGGTCGGCGAATTTTGGAGTGCGGCTGTAATTACAACAAACAGGTATACATGACATTGTATAGTCTAGAGGTTACGCCTATGGCTGTAACAACTAGACTGGGGGGGACATGATGACGTATAGTCCCCAACCGGGTCATGAACCCGGCACACGGGTACTACCCGCATCTGGCCCATTACTGATGGGTTGGATTAATGTCATTTAAGCTTATGGGCTTAGATGACCAGTAACCGCACACATGTGTGCGGCCCACGGCCCGGCATGGCCGGTACAGGGTTAGACAGAAACTCTTATTATGATTAGGATTTACCCCAAAGAATAGGATATACACTCACCATAATTAGAAGATAACAATCAAACTAATTCTGGTACCTATCCTTTCCTTGGGGCCGAAGCATCAGTAACAACCCATTAGGGTTTCACTGCCTATATAAGGAACCCCCAAGGGTTCCACAAAGGTATTACATTCTACACACTCACAACTCATCCGATTCTCAAACCCTAACCGATTACTTACTCTCACGCCGGAGTCTAATCGTGGGATACATTCCCACGGTAAGCCTAACGCGTGCTGTTTTAGTGTGCAAGATCCCAACTAGATATTTCACTTGGTACAGGAGCCGGATCCCAGACAACCCGAATTAATCCTAATTCGGGTCTAGCAAGGATCATCCAACTTTTGTTTCAACAATGGGCTGTGTGAAAGGAGGTTCACTTGTGCTGACTGAAATGTTCCAGCGATTGGTATCAAAGATTGAGAAAACAAGATTAACTCCTTCATTTTAGAGTACTCTTCACCAAATTGGTCAGCAAAAATGAGGGATAAGAATCTGGTGTAGACCATATTCTTCTCCCTAGTTTTCTTCTCTATTTTTCCATGGAGATCTTCAAAGATTACTTTTCCAAAATCAGCTTTTATGCCCTTTGCCAGACAATACAAAATAAGGGCATCCTTTTGGTTGATTTGATCAAGCCCACCGGTTTTCCCACCCAGACACTCAATTAAGATGGACATCAAAAGTTTCCACTTAGGTGGTAAATAGCTTCTCTTCAACCCCCATTTATCCCTAATCTCTTTAGTGTATCCAATTTCTCTAAAAAATGTTTTGACAGCAGAGAGATCATTGGGAACAGCCTCATATTTGCTAGAATCCTCCAAATATTTTAACCCTAAAACCCTTCTAAACATCTTTAAATTTATTTTCCCATGAATACAAAGTTGTAGACACAAACTCAATAGATTTCTTGTCCTTTGACCCTTGTGCTGTGAACCAAAATTCTTTTAACACATTATCAAACATAACCCCTGGATCCTTGAACAAGGCATCACGAATCACACATTTGGATAAAAGGTTTAGTACTTGTTTTCCTGGTTCAGATGTTAGGGTTTCTGGTTTGATCAAGGTGATGTTGTTGGGTTTAAAGAATATGTCCTCGATGGGATAGTTGACATGGATGGAAGGATTGAGGGTGATCTCAGTCTCTTGTGGTTGTGAAGAAGATTCAACAGCCATTTGATGTTTGCTGTGTGTTTTTTTTGGAAAGAGAAAGTTGTGTGTGTGTTTTTTTGAAAATTTTTGCAAATTATATGAATCCTCAATCTTCAAAAGATATATATATATATATATATATATATATATATATATATATATATATATATATATATATATATATATATATATATATATATATATATATATATATATATATATATAAACACTTTTTGACTGGTTTGTCAAAGTTTGTAAGACATTTGAAGAGAGAATGAAACTTTTAGGGTTTCTTTTGAACAAATGGCACAAACTCTCTCATTAATGTTCTGAAAAAGGTGATGATTTTCTGTTGTTGTGAATAGTGAAACGCCCCTTTGTGTCAGAAAGTTGTTGACTGTGATATGGACGCTTGATATTTCCTAGATAAACAATGGACACCTTTTGAAAGAATGTTCTGTATTTATTCTAAAGAAATAAATGCCATTTACTCTTTATGAATCACATGATTGATTTGTTTTAAAAGCAGTTGCTCAAATATGCTGAAGCTGATAGCAATACTTGTGAGCTTCAGTGCGTCAGATGAGGCGACAAAACCCCATATACATGTCTACATAAGTGAACAAGACATATGACATTGCACGCTCCTCTACTCAGGCCTAGCTACTCAGTTGTAATTTTTTTTAGCATTGCTGAAGGAATCTTTTGATGACTAGTGATTATTTGTTCAGCTTCAGTGCATCAGATAAGGCGACAAAACATCATACACACAATCACATAAAGTGAAATAGACACATGACATTGCACACTCCTTTACTCATACAATGTGATGAGATGGCATTTATACATGATCTCATTGTTCTTTTCGGGCTTTTAATGCATAAAAATGTCATAAAATACCATATATATGCTTGTTTTTGTTTACTTGTGTATTTTAGGTATGGATATCGTGAAAAAGACAAAAGATCACAAGATACAAGGAAAAACGGACACGAGAAACGAAGCCGTACAAAGAACCGGGCCCTATTCATGGAATATTCAACAAATACCCTTGAAGACTTGAAGATTTGCAAGTTTGATCCTCATTTATTGAAGAAATGACACTTAAAACCCTTGTATATTCATAATTACAAGTTTAGTCCCTTAAGTTTGTCAAAATTACACAAATGGTCCTTCAACTTTGAAGAAATGGCAACATTAGTCCCTAAACAATTCCAAATTGTCAATTATGGTCCCTCATCAAGCCAAAGATACATTGAATACCTTTGAAGATCAAGAATGTCTAAGATCAGCCCTTGAAATATCTCAAAATGACAAAAACAACCCTTGTAAACCTTTTTCCAAAAGTTTGTGCCAAAAGTGTAAAGAGGTGAAAGTTATTTACAAAGGGAATTCGTTTTTAGGGCTGAAATACTTGTTTTACCATATTTCCCAAAACACAAGGGCCATATATGTGCAACTGAAACATTTGAAACGAAATTGCGCCAAACAACTCCACTTCCCCCAATTTTGGATCAAAGTCAGTACTATTCACCTTTTACCAACCCAGAATTTACACCACTTAAACTTAGGGTAATTTTCAATTACCTTTGCACATGAGTGATTCACATGTGCAGAAACACATCCAAACCATAAAACCCTTATTCCCACTCACAATGGACCCCACCCCTAATACCCGTCCACCAATCATGTGACTACTTGCCCTCCAAGTCATCCAACGTGGCAAAATCAACAGCTATGACTCATTGCTTCATCACAAAGCTAAAATGAACGTTTGGGATCATTTTGGACAACTCATCAACAACAAACTGCCTCAAGAGCTCAAGGGCATTTTAGAGAATTCACTTCTAGGGTTTGTGAATAGTGTAGTCAGGCATTTGCCTATAAAAGGAGACCTCAACTTGTGAGAGTCCCTTTGTTCCAGTCTTTACCTTTTAAACTTGTAATTCCTTTTTGAAATTTATAAAAGTTGGTATTTTGAAAAAATTGTAATTCCTTTTTATGTTTTTGAAAGTTGGTATTGTTTAAAGGTGATTCTGAGTTCCATTGATTGTTATAAGTGTGCTTGAATCATTTGGTTCAAGGACGTTTATGTTTGGTAAGTTTTTCAAGTTTGAAAAAGCTTGAAAGAAGGTTTCTGATTTTGCTTATTTTTGTGTACTAACCCTTAGCCATAAGCTATAAGCTCTTGCAAGCTTGTTGACACCAAGCTTGTGAAGGGATTAGAGCCCTTGGTTGAGTTGTTTGCTGCTTGTGTTGAAGAAATCAAGTCCTTGAGGTTCTACTTTGAACCATCAACCAAGGCAGTCTTGCATCTCCTTTGTTGAAGTACCTTGGTCTTGTTCTAGTTGTTGAAGAAGGTCCAAGGAGCATAGCTGGCCCTCCTAGGATGTTGTGCAGGGCAGGTATAATCTCTTGATTAAGTTTCCTCTCAAAAATTCATGTTACTGCCTGTTTTGGATTTTGAGCTTTGATTTTGTGTTCTTGTGTTTGTGCTGGTTATTTTTGTGTTTGATTGTGTTAGTTGATGCCTAGTAAGTGTTTTTGATCATTAAAATCAGTAGGTTATTAGAAGAAATCACAAGTTGCTTTGAAAAGTGGTTGATTAAGGACTGTTTGGGATTACTGGTTCATAAGGCCTTGTGGCCTTGAGCCCTTGGTTCTTAGGGTTTGGGAGGTCTAAACAAGTCTTAATATACAAGTTTTAGTCATTGGTTTACTTTCTGAAAGTTTGGAAAAGGGATTTGAAGTTTTGCAAAAATCTGATAAAAGTGCTTTTGAAATTGGTCAAACACATAAGATCCAATAACTTCTTTGTTTGTTGGATCTAAGGTCTGAAATCAGGTTTGGGAATAGTTTAGGTGATAAGCTATCTATTGGTTATCTGGTTGTTGAATTTGCTGGCTTATTGTGATTGTTATAGCTTATCAAAGTTTGCTGAGGTGGTCATTTGCATCAGCAAAGTGACCACCTCATTTTGTGCTTGCATTTGTTATCCTAGTGTAGGCCTTGTGATTTTGCTGTTTGGAACTTGTTTAAGTGCTGCTTGTGAGTGGATTTTGCTATTTCGTGTGCTTTGTATCTTGCTTATAAGCTAACTGGCTTATTAAGCCCTTATTGCCAAAATCTGCCATCAAAAGGTCAACTGACCTCTTGATTCACAAGGCCTCCTCCTTGAGTCCTTCACAAAAATTGCTTATAACAAGCCCTTATACCATTCCTGATCATTTGGTGAACTTTGGAGTACTTTGACTTTTGGTCAAATAAGCACAAATTGGCTTATTTTTGAGAACTGCTTATTGGCACATGCAACAACTTGGCTTTTGTAATAGAAATCATTTTTCTTAGCTTAATATCAAATCTGGAAGGTTACAAGTCTTTTGGTTAAGCTGTTGCTAGAAAACTAGCTTATTTGGCTTTTTCAGCCAGCTTATTTGTTCTTACAGCTTATTCTACTTGGCTTTTTGTGGTTTTCTTGATTGATTATTCTTAGTTAAGCTATTTGTGAGCTTTTGCAACAAACTAGAGCTTCTGAGGTGCCCTAAATCTCAAACCCGACTATTTTGTCTTTTAGTGAATTTTTACTTTGCTTATTTCTGGCTTATTGAATGTGCTTTTTCAAAATTTCTTTTTACAGATCTCATAAGCATCCCAAAAGAAGGTTGTGTGTCAAATTAGAGCTTATGGCATTGGCTTATTGCTTAATGGGCTGAAAAGCCCAATAAGAATAAGCTGCCTGCTTATTAAGCTGTGATAAGCTCACATTCAACTTTTGGGCCTTTAGAGTTTTGTTCTTAGAATTAAATTTTGAGTCAGATAGGGCTTTTCCAAGTCAATTGGGCCAAGTTTGACTTTTTGGGCCAAAAAGCCCATTAAGGTTGACTGTTTTTGGTTTTGGCCCATTTGAGGGCCAAATAGGGGTATTCTGGTCATTTCACTTTGATTTTCTGATTATTTAGGTTAAAATAAACTAGTTTGCAAGTTTTTAGAATTTTTTATAATTTTTGGATTTTTAATATTATTTTATTATTATTTTTCAAATTTCACATTTTCCAACTTTTTACATTTTTCTTAGCTTTAATACATTAAAATAGGAATTTAGCAACTTTTAGAATAATTTTATCACTTCTAGATTAATTTTTATAATTACTTTAAGTTTTAATAGTTTTTAAATCATTTTAACTAGTTTTTATTAGTTTAAAAATTTCTAAAAATAGTTTTTAATCTTTTTAGGTCATTCTAGAGGTTTTCCAATTGAAAAATCTTTATTTGGGATTTTTGATAATTTATTTGATTTTTAGGGCTTTAATTAGCATTTAAAAATTGAATATTTAATTATTTAAAAGGTTTGAAAAAGTTTTGATCATTGGTAAACTCTTAGTTTATCTATTTTGATTTTTGGTAAAATTTTGGTAATTATTAGAATTAATTTTTACTTTTGTAGTTTTTACGGTTTTACATTTGTCGTTGTAGTAGTAATTTTCACGTCTTCGTCATCTTCTTTTCTCATCCCTTCTAAACCAGTCATTAATCACAAACATTTTACAAGTTTTTCACACACATATACCTCCTTGGGAAACGAACTTGGAACTTCATTGGGTCATTAGTGTTTACGTTTTCCTAAACGTACACTTAATACTTACCGCTTTTACGCACCTTTTCCTAAAGGTCGTATTTTTACGTCAATCATTTTGGCGCAGCTGCGGGGGAGGTGTGTCGTGATTAATTTGCATTGTTGTTTTTAATATTAACCAAAAATAGTATTTGTATTAGTAGAAATCTACTAATACGTATTATCGGTTTTCTTGGTTTTTCTTGTGAAAATATTATTACTATATTGTATTAAGTATCACAACAAATAAACAATATCTCCAAAAGTGTGAAAACACAACCTTAATTGGGATTTCATCACTCAATTATTGTATTCGAATCTCAAACAAAAAGAAAAAGGAAAAAATAGATAAATACTTTCGTGAAGCTCGATTTTGAAAAATACAAACTATAAGGTGGGTATAAGGCGGGTATTATAAAATATACCCTAAGGAAAAAGGCTCTTAAGTGCTTCGCGCCGCCTCGTTTCCCCGCTTGCTTGTGAGTATTTTGAGATTGAAGGCTAATCGAGGGTTTTGCCGCCCAAAGTATTATTACGTATGATATATTTGCTTGGTTTCTTTGTGGTTAAGCCCTCTTGAACAATTTGGTTTTCACCAAAGTTCTAAAGTCATTCGAAGGCGTTCACTCCACGTGATCGTTTTCATTCCTTTGAGGCTTCTTTAATCAAGAGTTTGATTCGAGGAGGGATTTTGTAGATTGTTGTCTACGAAGATACACCAAAAAATCCAAAAAAATTAAATACAATCAAAAACACAAAAAAAATTGAAAATTCACAAAACACCCAAAAAGAATCTTCTTTGCTCACCTCCCATTCTTCGTGAAGTTTATGATCACTCGTAATCAAGCAAAACGAGCTCGTAAACGTCTTTAAAAGCAAGCCTATCAAGAGACGTTGATTGAAGAACAACCTCCAATTGTTGAACCTATTGTAGAACAAGAAGTCTTCATGGCTAATCGTACTATGATGGAGTTGCTACAAGCACCCACCGAGGGTTTTGGAGAGGCCATTGTGATTCCCGCCATCCTTGCGGAGAATTTCGAGATTAAGACGGGTTTAATGTCGATGTTGCAAGCAAATAAGTTTAGAGGTCATGAGAAAGACAACCCGCACTATCACATTAGGAATTTTAACCGTCTCACCGCTACTAGCAAGTTTAAGGATGTTCCACATGACGCCATTAAGATGATGTTGTTTCCATACTCATTAGATGGATCCGCAAAAATTTGGCTTGAGAAAGAACCGCCAAATTCGATTTTAACATGGGCCGATCTCGTTTCTAAGTTTGTGAACAAGTTTTTTCCACCATCTAAAACAACACATTTGAAAAATGAGATTTCACGATTTGTGCAAAGAAGTAATGAAAGTTTTTCAATGGCATGGGAACGCTTTAAAGAAATGTTACATGAATGTCCACACCATGATTTTACGGAATTGGATCAAGTTGATACTTTTTATAATGGGCTTAACGATCATGAACGAGATTATTTGAATGCCGCCGCGGGTGGTAATTTTTGTGCAAGACGACAAATGAGGCTTTACAAATCATCGAGAATAGATCTAAGGTTTATAGCCCTCGTAACACACCGAGTGTAACCAATTTGGGTTCGTCATCATCGTCATCGTCTCGTAGCATTAATGCCTTACATGATGAAGCTAATGAGGAAAATCGGTTTTTTGATAGATTTGCTAATCTTATGTCCCATTGGAAAGCTCAAGAAGCTTCAAATTCCGCTTCGGTTAAAGTGGTTGCTAAGAGTTGTTTGTCTTGTGGTGGAGCTCATGATCTTTCCGAGTGCATTACCGCGGATGGTAACACTTCGAGTGCTTATGTAGCAACGGGAACTTACAACCAAAACGGTCAAGGTTCCCGCCAAAATCAAGCTCCACCAAATCAAAATGCTAATAACTATCGAAATAACAACCAAGGTGGTAATTACCAAGGCAATTCACTTAACTACAACAAAGGGAATTATCAAAATGGGAATGGACAAGTCACTAATCAAAACCAAAACCGTGATTTTCAAAACACTACACAAGGTTTTCAAAATGCTCACACTAAAAATCTTCAAGGAGAATTTTTGGATTATGCTAAAGCAAATGATGCTAAATTTGATAACATGCAACGTGAGATGATTAGCTTAAGATCCGAGTTGAAAAACGAGCTAAAATATGAACTTGCTAATGAACTTAAAACTCATGCAAATAAAATGGAAGGAAATGTACAACGTCTTCAACAAAACCAACAAAAGATGGAATTAGGACAACATGAGATTAAGCAAGATTTATTAAAAGCGGATGCTAGGCAATCAAAATTTGAGGACCGAATGGCTAAGATGTTTGAAGCGATCATGTGTAAACCCTCTTCCTCGGGTGGTCTTCCTAGTGATACCATTGCAAACCCGAAGGGAGAAATGAAGGTTATTACTACACGAAGTGGTAAAACTTTCAAAGAACCAATCTCTCCTCCAAGTACTTCTACGGAGAAGGAAATCGAGAAAGAAGACGAGGTGATGGTCGAAAAGGAGCACATTACAATCCCACGAAGTACCGCTCAAACCACACCTACGGTTGAACCAATACCAATTGTGGAACCCGAGTTTCCAAGGCGTTGCCTAATGACCAACCCACACCACCTTTACCCTACCCTTCGAGACGAAACAAAGAGAAATTGCAAGAACGTAACAAACAACAAATCGAGCTTTTTATAAAGATGTTTCAACAAGTGCATTTTGATGTGAGTTTAGCCGACGCGTTGTTATATATGCCTCGTTTCGCTTCCACTTTTAAAAGTATGATGAGCGATAAGGAAAAGCTTTCAAAGCTTGCTAATTGTTCTTCGGTTTATCTTAACCGCGTACCGGAAAAAGTTGGTGACCCCGGAAAGTTTCTCATTCCTTGTGACATACAAGATATGAAAGAATGCCTCGCCTTGGCCGATCTTGGTGCGAGCATTAGTTTGATGCCATTTTCCATTTGGAAATCGCTTTCGCTTCCGGCTCTTACTCCTTCGAACATGTCTATCGAGATGGCCGATCATTCTACGATTTTAGCATGTGGAGTAGCCGAAGATGTTTTCGTGAAAGTGGGGAAGTTCTACTATCCCGTTGATTTTATAGTAGTTGACATCCCCGCGGATCCTCAAGTTCCTCTAATTTTAGGTCGTTCATTTTTAGACACTTCGAGATCGCTTATCGATGTTCATGCAAGAACTATCAGTTTGAGATTCAATGAAGATGAACTTGTTATAAACGCTACTCAAAACTCGAAACCTTCTCATGTTTATGCAATCGCTACCATCAATCACATTGACATCGTTGATGTGGTTTGCGATGAGTTTTCACAAGAAGTGTTAGGTTTTTCCGATAGCTCGTCAAGTGGCAATCCCACTATTTTGGATCCGATTCTTGCTAATTCTACACCAAATCTCACTCCATTCCAAGGAGGCGATCTCACTTCAAATGAAATCGACAACGAAGATGAGGTGTTGATTAGTGATGATACTTCTATTCCACCATTTCTTCCGCCGATGGAAGTTATGAGTGTTGAACCAAAATCTTCAATTGAGGAACCACCTATCCTTGAATTGAAAGATCTTCCTTCTCACCTTGAATAGCATTCTTGGAAGGTGATGACTAGTTGCCGGTTATTATTGCAAGAGGTCTTGCTAATGATGAAAAAACCGAGCTCTTGAAAGTTCTTAAGGCTCATAAAGGGGCAATTGCGTGGAAAATATCCGACATTAAGGGTATTGACCCAAATTTTGTACTCACAAGATTTTAATGGAGGAGGACTACAAACCCGCAATTCAAAGTCAAAGAAGGGTGAATCCCAAAATTCATGATGTCATTAAAAAGGAGGTCTTTAAACTCCTTGACGCGGGAATGATTTATCCTATATCCGATAGCCCATGGGTAAGCCCAATCCATTGTGTCCCTAAAAGGGAGGAATGACCGTTGTGCCTAATGAAAACAACGAGTTACATACCACTCGTGTTGTGACCGGATGGAGGGTGTGTATTGACTACCGAAAGTTAAATGACGCCACTCGTAAAGACCACTTTCCTTTGCCCTTCATGGATCAAATGTTGGAGCGACTTGCGGGAAATGAATTCTATTGCTTTTTAGATGGTTTTTCCGGTTACTTTCAAATCCCTATCGACCCTCGTGATCAAGAGAAGACTACGTTTACATGTCCTTATGGAACGTTCGCTTATCGTAGGATGCCTTTCGGACTTTGTAATGCACCGACTACGTTTCAACGGTGTATGATGGCGATTTTTCACGATATGATCGAGAAGTCGATGGAAGTGTTTATGGATGACTTCTCGTTGTTTGGAAATTCATTCACGTCATGTTTATCTAATCTCAAGCAAATGTTAAAACGTTGTGAAGAAACCAATCTTGTGCTTAATTGGGAAAAATGTCATTTTATGTGTAAACAAGGAATCGTCTTAGGACATAAGGTGTCGAAGGCGGGGATTTAGGTCGATAAAGCTAAGGTAGACGTCATCGCCAAGTTACCTCATCCCAAAACCGTTAAGGGAGTTAGGAGTTTCCTAGGCCACGCGGGATTTTATCGTCGTTTCATCAAGGACTTTTCGAAAATCTCTCGACCTATGACACACCTTCTCGAGAAGGATGCTACTTTTAACTTCAATGAGGATTGTGTTAGAGCTTTCGAAACTCTCAAAAGGAAACTTACCGAAGCTCCCATTCTTGTTGCTCCTAATTGGGAATTACCTTTTGAAATCATGTGCGATGCAAGTGATTATGCTATAGGGGCCGTCTTAGGGCAACGTTATGACAAGCATTTCCGTCCTATCCACTATGCTAGTAAGACGATGACCGAGGCTCAATTAAAGTACACCACAACGGAAAAGGAATTCCTTGCCGTGGTCTATGCTTTTGAGAAATTCCGACCTTATCTCGTCTTGACTAAAAGCACTGTGTATACCGACCATTCGGCTATCAAGTATCTCTTAGCTAAGCAAGATGCTAAGCCGAGATTGCTTCGTTGGATGCTCCTCCTCTAAGAATTTGATGTCACCGTGCTTGACAAAAAGGAGCCGAGAATCTAGCGGCCGATCATCTCTCTCGTCTAGAAGATGCTCACAAAGATGTTTTCGAGAACAAGGAAATCACCGAAATATTTCCTCTCGAGACTCTCGGTGTAGTGAATCTAAAGACACCACCCCATGGTTTGCCGACATTGCAAATTACCATGCGAGCAATTTCATAATTAAGGGTATGCCGACACACCAAAAACGAAAATTCTTTCGTGACGTCAAGTTCTATTTTTGGGACGACCCTTATCTCTTTCGGGTTTGTGCGGATCAACTCGTTCGACGTTGTGTTTTTGGTGCCGAATCTTCTAATATCCTTAGAGCTTGTCACGAGGGACCCACGGGTGGTCACCACGGTGCTAATCTCACGGCTAAGAAAGTGTTCGACGCCGGCTTCTTTTGGCCTTCTATCTATCGTGATGCACTGATGAGATGGCATTTATACATGATCTCATCGTTCTTTTCGGGCTTTAAATGCATAAAAATGTCATAAAATACCATATATATGCTTGTGTTTGTTTACTTGTGTATTTTAGGTATGGATATCGTGAAAAAGACAAAAGATCACAAGATACAAGGAAAAACGAACACGAGAAACGAAGCCGTACAATGAACCGGGCCCTAATCATGGAATTTTCATCAAATACCCTTGAAGACAAAACAAGATTGATCATCATTTATTGAAGAAATGACACTTAAAACCCTTGTATATTAATAATTACAAGTTTGGTCCCTTAAGTTTGTCAAAATTGCAAAAAGGTCCTTCAACTTTGAAGAAATGGCAAGATTAGTCCCTCGACAAATTCAAATTGCCAAATATGGTCCCTCATGAAGAAAGACTCATTGAAGACCTTTGAAGATCAACTTTGTCCAAGAACAGCCCTTGAAAATACTCAAAATGGCAAAAATCATCCTTGATAAGTTTTTGTAAAAGCTTTGTGCCAAAAATGTAATAAGTGGAAACTTATTTACAAAGGAAAGTTCACTTTAGGGCTGAAAAACGTTAAATGCCAAAAATCTCAAACAACAAGGACCAAAGGTGTCAAGTGAAACATTTGAAAACTGGAAAAGGCGCTTAACAACTCTTTTCCCCCAAATTAGGATCAAAAGGGACTTACTGTACATCTTTACCCACCCAGATTTTACCCAACTAAAACCTTGGGTAAATTTCAATTAAACCTACCCACGTTTGATTCACACGTACCAAAACCCTTCCCACGCCTTAAATCACCAATCCCACGTTTGAGGACCCCACCCCCAAATACCCCGTCCACCAATAGCATCAATCCTTGGGCTCCAAGCACACTGACGTGTCCCAAATCAACAATAGAGATGCATTGCTTCCTCCCAAAGCAAAAAGGAACGGTTTAGATCAATTTGACACCTCAACCACCAAAAACGTGTAAAGGGTATTTTTGAGAATTTCTTGTATTAGGGTTAGTGTTTTTAGGGTTCTAGTAGATTCTATGAGTAGTATAAAGAGAGGCTCCAACCTGTGGATGCCCTCTTGTTCCAGTTTTCCTTAAAAACTTTTGTAATCCCTTTTAATTAATATAAAAAGTTGGTATTTGTTTTATTTGCAATCTAATTCCTTTTTTATGATTTATTAAAGTTGGTATAAGTGGTAAAGGAAAACTGAGTTCCAATTTTACTTTGGTGAAATAATTTTGATTTTCAAAATTTGTTTCAAAGGTTTTAAGAATTTGAAAATTCTTGGTGTAATTGGTTCATAAATCTATGTTAAGAGGTAAGTGATTGTTGTTTCAGTGTTCTTAAAACGTGTTAAGAAGGTTTAGGAAGTTTGAAAAAGGTTTGGAAAGTATTTAAGAAAGGAAGTAATTATACAGAAAGTTATATTGGATTGTTGTTTTGTGTTCTTCTTTGATTTGACATTGAACAGGTGTTGAAGGTTGTTAATCTCTGAATCTGCACCAACCCGAGTTGGTTTGGAGGAGGATTTCCATCCTCTAGGGTCTTGGATGTAAGACCCTAAGGTAATTCTTCTTTTACCTTAAAAAATCTCAGAAAGTGCAATTTATATGTTCTTGTTTGATTCTGTACTCAAGTGTGTTAAAGCTGCTTCATTGGAGTTCATTTGAGTTTGTAAACTTGTTTGATGCTATTTGATTCAGGTTTACTAAGTTTTTACAGGTTTTTGTTTGTTAAAAGTTGGTTTACAAAAGTTTAAAGGGTGTTTGGAAACACGTTTTAGCAGGGCAAGAGTTTTAGCTAGTAAGATTAAAACGTGTTAGTGGAATTGAAAAAAGTTGAGACAGGTTTGTTGTTAGTTGGTAAGTAAATTTGAACAAGTTTTAAGTCAGTTTGTGTGGTTTTAAAAGAAAAAGGGTAAGCAAAATCTGCATAAACCATTTCTCCTTATTTTTTCATGAGTATTGATGCTTGAATCTTTGAAAATCTGTGAGTGATAGGGGAATTTTGTTCTTGTTATTGTTTGAGTGTTAATTGGTGAAGGTGTATGCTTAATTTGAGCTTTTGATAGTCACTAGATTGCTAGTATTTTGCCAAACAGTCCACAGACCTTGTACTTTGTTCACAGCAACTTGTCATAGGCCAGTGTATGCATTTGATTGAGCTTATTGTGTGCTAGTGTTTCATCCTTGTTGATTGTGACTTCTTGTGCTCCAAAGAGCACAAGAGTGCCCCAATTGTCCCAAATAATCCATCAAATAAGCATACACCAAGTCCTCTTGGTGTTTATCAATCTTGAAAAAAGCAAAAACACATAAGCTATCCTGCTTGTGTTAAAGTGTCAAGTCTGTCACGTTTATTTTGATCATTTGGCTTAATCCTGTGCTAAAAAGAGAAATTGGAGTGTGTTGTTAAGCTTATAGATTGTAACAGTTGGTTAGTAAAAAGTTAAAAAGCAAAAAAAAAATAAAAGTAAAAAAAGGGGTTAGCACACCTCGAACCCACGACCACTCGCTCACAACACACACCTCTTACCGCTGCCCTAGGGACTTTGACTGGTAAGAGGTGGTGTGGTTTTAAACTTAACCACTTAATTTCTTTGTCAGCTTATTTATTAGCCGTAGCTTTTTAATCTCTTTTCAGCTTATTTATTTGACTTATTTGGTTTGGCTTATTTTTCATAGGATCTTTATTAAATTTGTGATTTTTCTAGCCTAATTTCTTAATTTTCCTTTTATTAGTTTATTTTCTAGGAATTATTTAATAGACGTATTTTAGAAAATCAATAAAAAATAGAAAAAATAGTTTTAATTTTCAGGAAAAATAATTTTTAGGTTTTAAAATAATAACTTGAGGTTTACATCTTATTTTGGTTTTATAAACTTTAATTTTTAATTTTATATTATTTTAAGGTTTTTTATAAACTTTAAAGATTTTTATAAAATTATTAAAAAAGGTTTAGGAGCTCTAATTTGTGTTTTTCTCTTAGTTATATTAATTAGGATTTTTAGAAATTTTTTTATTTTTAATTTTAGAAACTTTTTATTTTTAGCAATATTTTAATATTATTTTTTTTATTTAATTTTCAAAATTTTATTTTTCTTTCTTTTTCATTTTTCCTAGATTCTTTATCATTAATTAGGACCTTTTCCATTTTTAGAATATTTTTATAGCTTTTAGATTTATTTTTATAATTATTTTAAGTTTAATTAGGTTTTAATCATTTTTAATCATTTTTAGAGTTTTAAAAATAGTTTTAATAGGTTTTAATTTTTAGAAAATTACTTTTTAGTCTTCTAATAATATAAGTTAAGTAATTATTCAATAAAATCATATTTTTGACATTTGAATTAGTTATATTTAATTTTAGGGCTTTAATTAGCATTTAAAATTAAATATTTAATTAATAAAAGGTTTTAAAATATCTTTGTTGGATTTTTGTCTTTATTTATATTATTTTAGACTTGTTTTTAGTCTTTTTAATTATTGATTTTGTTTTTGGTCTTAGTATAATAATTTTTAATTTTTGTAGTTTTTCACGTTTACGTCTTTTTCGTCGTAGTTTAATTTTAACGTATCCGTCTTTTCATCTTCTCATCCCCATTCTTCTCAATATTAATCTCAAATACATACAAGTTAATTCACAACACATATACCTCCTTGGGAAATGAACTTTTTCTCTCTTTTAAGTGATTGGGTCATTACTTGTGGTTTTCCTAAATCACTCGTTAATACTTACCGCTATTTTGCGTTGCTTTGTTTTTCCTAAAATAAAGTATACATAAAAAGACTACAATCATTTTGGCGCCGCTGCCGGGGAGGTGTGTTGTGCTTTAATTTGGAAGCTTTTGTTTTTGATATTATCCATAAATAGTATTTGTGTTAAGTGGAACTCCCTTAACACGTATTATCGGTTTTCTTGGTTTTTATTGTACAAATATTATTAATATATTGTATTAAGTATCACAATCAAAATACAATATCTCCAAAAGTGTGAAAACACAACCTTAATTGGGATTTGATCTCCTAATTATTGTATTCGAATCTCAAACAAAAAGAAAAGGCAAAAATAGATAAATACTTTCGTGAAGCTCGATTTTGAAAAATACAAACTATAAGGTGGGTATAAGGCGGGTATTATAAAATATACCCTAAGGAAAAAGGCTCTTAAGTGCTTCGCGCCGCCTCGTTTCCCCGCTTGCTTGTGAGTATTTTGAGATTGAAGGCTAATCGAGGGTTTTGCCGCCCAAAGTATTAATACGTATACTATATTTGCTTGGTTTTCTTTGTGATTAAACCCTCTTGAACAATTTGGTTTTCACCAAAGTTCTAAAGTCATTCGAAGGCGTTCACTCCACGTGATCGTTTTCATTCCTTTGAGGCTTCTTTAATCAAGAGTTTGATTCGAGGAGAGATTTTGTAGATTGTTGTCTACGAAGATACACCAAAATCCAAAAAAATTAAATATCATCAAAAACACAAAAAAAATTGAAAATTCACAAAACAACCAAAAAGAATCTTCTTTGCTCACCTCCCATTCTTCGTGAAGTTTATGATCACTCGTAATCAAGCTAAACGAGCTCGTAAACGTCTTCAAAAGCAAGCAAATCAAGGATCGTTGATTGTTGAAGAACCTCCAATTGTTGAACCTATTGTAGAACAAGAAGTCGTCATGGCTAATCGTACTATGATGGAGTTGCTACAAGCACCCACCGAGGGTTTTGGAGAGGCTATTGTTATTCCCGCCATCCTTGCGGAGAATTTCGAGATTAAGACGGGTTTGATGTCGATGCTACAAGCAAACAAATTTCGAGGTCACGAGAAAGACAACCCGCATTACCACATTAGGAATTTCAACCGTCTCACCGCTACTAGCAAATTCAAAGATGTTCCACATGACGCCATTAAGATGATGTTGTTTCCATATTCGTTGGATGGTCCCGCAAAAATTTGGCTCGAGAAAGAACCACCAAATTCGATTTTGACATGGACCGATCTCGTTTCTAAGTTTGTGAACAAGTTTTTTCCACCATCGAAAACAACACACTTAAAAAATGAGATTTCACGATTTGTGCAACGTAACAATGAAAGTTTTTCAATGGCATGGGAACGATTTAAAGAGATGTTACATGAATGTCCTCACCATGATTTTTCGGAATTGCATCAAATTGATACTTTTTATAATGGGCTTAATGATCATGAACGAGATTATTTGAATGCCGCCGCGGGTGGTAATTTTTTGTGCAAGACGACAAATGAGGCTTTACAAATCATTGAGAATCGATCTAAGGTTTATAGCCCTCGTAACACACCGAGTGTTGCCAATATGGGTTCGTCATCGTCATCACAATCGTCTCGTAGCATTAATGCCTTACATGATGAAGCTAATGAAGAAAATCGGTTTTTTGATAGATTTGCTAATCTAATGTCCCATTGGAAGGCTCAAGAAGCTTCCAATTCCGCTTCGGTTAAAGCGGTTGCTAAGAGTTGTTTATCTTGTGGGGGAGCTCATGATCTTTCCGAGTGCATTACCGCGGATGGTAACACTTCGAGTGCTTACGTAGCAACGGGAACTTACAACCAAAACGGCCAAGGTTCCCGCCAAAATCAAGCTCCACCAAACCAAAATGTTAATAATTATCGAAACAACAACCAAGGTAATTACCAAGGCAACACACGCAATTACAACAAAGGGAACTATCAAAGTGGGAATGGACAAATCTCTAATCAAAACCAAAACCGTGATTTTCAAAACACTACACAAGGTTTTCAAAATGCTCACACGAAAAATTTGCAAGGAGAATTTTTGGATTATGCAAAAGCAAATGATGCTAAATTTGATAATATGCAACGTGAGATGATTAGCTTAAGGTCCGAGTTGAAAAACGAGCTTAAAAATGAACTTGCTAATGAACTTAAAACTCATGCAAACAAAATGGAAGGAAATGTCCAACGTCTTCAACAAAACCAACAAAAGATGGAATTAGGACAACATGAGATTAAGCAAGAGTTATTGAAAGCGGATGCTAGGCAATCAAAATTTGTGGACCGAATGGGTAAAATGTTTGAAGCAATCATGTGTAAGCCCTCTTCTTCGGGTGGTCTTCCTAGTGATACCATTAACAACCCGAGGGGAGAAATGAAGGTTATTACTACACGAAGTGGTAAAACTTTCAAGGAACCAATCTCTCGTCCAAGTACTTCTACGGAGAAGGAAATCGAGAAAGAACCCGAGGTGATGGTCGAAAAGGAGCACATTACAATCCCACGAAGTACCGCTCAAACCACACCTACGGTTGAACCAATACCAATTGTGGAACCCGAGTTTCCAAGGCCGTTGCCTAATGACCAACCCACACCACCTTTACCTTACCCTTCGAGACGTAACAAAGAGAAAGCACAAGAACGGAACAATTATCAATTTGAGCTATTTATGAAAATGTTTCGTGATCTACATTTTAACATAAGTTTTGCCGATGCTTTAATCATGATGCCTCGATTCGCCGCAAACTTCAAAAGTATGCTTAACAACAAAGAAAAGTTACAATAATCGTCTAGTTGTTCATCGGTTTTTCTAAGCCGCATACCACAAAAAGTCGGTGATCCCGGTAAATTTTTGATTCCGTGTGCTATACAAGATATGGAGGAATGCTACGCCTTGGCCGATCTTGGTGCTAGCATTAATTTAATGCCTCTCGAGATTTTCAAATCGCTTTCGCTTCCGGCTCTTACTCCTTCGAACATGTCCATCGAGATGGCCGATCATTCTACGATCATGGCATGTGGAGTAGCCGAGGACGTTTTCGTTAAAGTCGGAAAGTTTTACTATCCCGTTGACTTTATCGTTGTAGACATTCCTATCGATCGAAAAGTTCCTCTCATTTTGGGTCGTTCATTTTTGGATACATCAAGAGCACTTATCGATGTTCATGCTCGAAAAATCACCCTTCGTTTCAATGAGGAAGAACTTGTCATCAATGCAACACAAAACTCCAATCTTTCTCATGTTTATTCTATTGCAACTTTAAACCATGGTGACTCGACCAATGTCGTTTGCAAAGAATTTTCACCAAGAGTTTTAGGGAATGTCTCCAAAAACAATTTACCATTTCCTCCGTCGGTGGAGGTTATGAGTGCTAAGCCTACAAAGAAGAAACCGTCAATACTTGAATCGAAAAATCCTTCGCCTCATCTCGAACATTCATTCTTTGGAAAGTGTTGATAAGTTGCCGGTTTCTACGGAAGATCTTTCGGATGATGAATATGTTGGCCCCGATGGGGAGGTTTTCTTCGTCGATAAACGTTTTGAAAACTTGCCACCACCAAAACCAAAACGGTTTCAAAATGTGAGAATTTTTACTGTGACTAACATCGTCTTAGAAACACCGAATATTTTCGACATAATCAAAAAGGGTTTTCATAAGGAGAGTTTAAAAGATAACAAAGGAAAAGATCTTAAATGTGATTTAATTGATTTTTCTAATCTAACTCCGTCATCACCGCGTGATTTGAGTGCTACAAACTCGTCTACTCCTTTTGACGATGTTTTGTGTGGTTCTAGTATGGGGGAAGCCCCTTATGTTCCCTCATCCTTGTCCACCGAGGACGAGATATTCGATCCCGGAATTTCATGTAAAGGGAAATCTCGGTCTTCCACCGATGCAATAAATGGAAACTATATCTATTTGCTTGGTGCGAGTCTACCTCGAGTAGCTCAAACGTTTGTCTTACCAATTGTCTCACCCTTCTACTTCTCATCTCTTTTCTTCAAACTCTTTGAGTTTATGGCACATGTTGAAGTGGTGTTAATTTGTTTTTCCAATGGAAACGAAAACGCCATCTTCGACCCCGGTATTTTGCATCACCTAAGGACTTAGTCCTTTTTACCGGTTGCTTTTTGGGCCTTGTTTATCATGTAAGCCCCATCAAAAATTGACCACACCATGAATTTCCCTAAATGTTCACATTTCGAGGGGATCGAGTCGAGCTCATGACTCGGTAATCAAAAACGAGGTGCCTCGTGGGGAGATCCCATGCTTATCTTTTATATTCACTAATAAAGGGACTTGTACCCTTCCAACTCGTTGTCTCGTGGTTGTTTGTGATTGTGTTATCTAGATCATCATCATCGTCTACGATTGAAGACTCTCGTGTTCGTTTACGTGAGCCTCCATCGTTCGTTTGAAGAAGTTTTTCACGATTCCATGACATATCCTTTATTGTTCTAACAATTATCTTTTAGCATAATTAATAAACGGCTTTAGATATATTGTTGATCACCCTTTCCATGCTAGATCCTAAGCATTTGATTCTTCGTTTCTAGTATGGGGGTGCTCCACCTTTAGACTCGAAACATTGAGGACAATGTTTACTTTTAGTATGGGGGGGGTGAATAGGTACTTGCTTTGCTACGCCCTCACGTCTTCCAACTTTCAATGTTTTGTTTTGCTAATAAGGCTAAAAATGGCCAAATTTTAAAATTTTTTAGTTTTCATAAGTGTTTTTAAGACACGAATGTATATTTTCCGATGGGTAGAATAAGAGTTAATTTTTGACTTGATGGGCATTTGGAGCCATTTACATTCCTTAACCCGCTCAATTCAAGTTTTGCTAGACTTTTATATAGGGAGCTTTAAAACGCGAAAGTCTTAATTCATTCGGGTTAAGAACAAGAACTTTTCGCAAGTTCCTATAATTGATTCTAGAAAGTCACTTATCAAGGGAACTTTAAAACGCATTCTCTAAACTTGAAAAAGTCCAAGAAAGTGCAAGATCCTATAGGTGGCTTGAAAACCCAAAACTTTGATTTGATATAGTCTTAATGAAAGCTAATCCAAATTTGGCTTAATTTTGACTTGCATGGCTAAGTATTCACGAGTCTCTTTAATTAGAGGTCTTTAAATAGTGAAGAACAAGAAATGATAGAGTTAGACAAGTGATCATGCTAAACGTAGAACATGAAAGTGTTCTTTCAAAAACTCATATGTTTTTAATTGTGGCTTTTTCTTCCCATAAGATCAATGCATTAGGAATAAATCATAATTGCAATAAGTAAGGTCGTACGATTTGAAAGGTTACTTAGCCTCTAGCGCAAGATCGTTTAAAAGTTGCTCGGGGTTGAATAGAGTTCATAGCCAAGGCATAACTTATTGAAGCGGGACGCGAAGATTGGCGATCATCCAAAAAGGCCCTAACAAGGCATGAGGAGCTCTATTTTTGCTAAAGATCCAAAGATGATGTGAAGTATCATTATTCCAAAATCAATATGAAGGATCGAGACACACGACGAGAAGCAATTACTCCCCTAAAGAATGGAGAAAGTCTATCCAAAAAGACCCTAACAAGGTATGAGGATGAATATATCCAAGTCCGAAAAGGAGGTGGATCGTTTTATATCAAAATCCAAAGTAAAGATTGAAGAAAAATGATGAAGTCGTGGTCCTATATGAAGAATCTCTCAAAAACGTCAAGTGAAGAAATTCCAAATATATGAAGAGAAGACCATAATTTCAAGAACGTCTTCCCAAGATTTGAAGTATGAAGTACATGCCAAATATCGGTCCGAGAAAGGTCTCAAATCGTGAAACGAGTTATGCCAAGATATGAACTTAAGGAGATACACGAGAAGCCGTTTTAAAAGATTTTGCCCTTCGGCTAACTATTGATCAAATCGTGCTACTTTGCTTTCGGACTAATAACTACTCAAATAAGTCAATATGAATCACTTGTGATCCATGACAATTAGATAAAAAATGCTAGTAACCCATTTCCTTTTATAATAACTAGGATTGCGGGGAGAAAAAGTATTACACAATTTGGACGTATGAGTAGTGTTAGCATTGTGACTTGTACCAACAATGATCTTGTTTTTGCACTTAGCATGGAATGTATGACAATCAAGAATGACGAAATTTACTCTAAGGGACATTAACTTGTTTCTATTCTTTGATCCTAAAAGTCACATTTTGGTGATGAAAATCATACATTATGTCTTTACACAATCTCGTAGTATGTTACAAGTTTTCTTTTACTTTTCAATAAAGGTTAATAAAAATTGAACTTTGGTGATGCTTAGATACTTTATTCTAGCATTGCGTGAGGGCACGACAATGGCTTAGTATGGGGGAGTGATGAGATGGCATTTATACATGATCTCATCGTTCTTTTCGGGCTTTAAATGCATAAAAATGTCATAAAATACCATATATATGCTTGTGTTTGTTTACTTGTGTATTTTAGGTATGGATATCGTGAAAAAGACAAAAGATCACAAGATACAAGGAAAAACGAACACGAGAAACGAAGCCGTACAATGAACTGGGCCCTAATCATGGAATTTTCATCAAATACCCTTGAAGACAAAACAAGATTGATCATCATTTATTGAAGAAATGACACTTAAAACCCTTGTATATTAATAATTACAAGTTTGGTCCCTTAAGTTTGTCAAAATTGCAAAAAGGTCCTTCAACTTTGAAGAAATGGCAAGATTAGTCCCTCAACAAATTCAAATTGCCAAATATGGTCCCTCATGAAGAAAGACTCATTGAAGACCTTTGAAGATCAACTTTGTCCAAGAACAGCCCTTGAAAATACTCAAAATGGCAAAAATCATCCTTGATAAGTTTTTGTAAAAGCTTTGTGCCAAAAATGTAATAAGTGGAAACTTATTTACAAAGGAAAGTTCACTTTAGGGCTGAAAAACGTTAAATGCCAAAAATCTCAAACAACAAGGACCAAAGGTGTCAAGTGAAACATTTGAAAACTGGAAAAGGCGCTTAACAACTCTTTTCCCCCAAATTAGGATCAAAAGGGACTTACTGTACATCTTTACCCACCCAGATTTTACCCAACTAAAACCTTGGGTAAATTTCAATTAAACCTACCCACGTTTGATTCACACGTACCAAAACCCTTCCCACGCCTTAAATCACCAATCCCACGTTTGAGGACCCCACCCCCAAATACCCCGTCCACCAATAGCATCAATCCTTGGGCTCCAAGCACACTGACGTGTCCCAAATCAACAATAGAGATGCATTGCTTCCTCCCAAAGCAAAAAGGAACGGTTTAGATCAATTTGACACCTCAACCACCAAAAATGTGTAAAGGGTATTTTTGAGAATTTCTTGTATTAGGGTTAGTGTTTTTAGGGTTCTAGTAGATTCTATGAGTAGTATAAAGAGAGGCTCCAACCTGTGGATGCCCTCTTGTTCCAGTTTTCCTTAAAAACTTTTGTAATCCCTTTTAATTAATATAAAAAGTTGGTATTTGTTTTATTTGCAATCTAATTCCTTTTTTATGATTTATTAAAGTTGGTATAAGTGGTAAAGGAAAACTGAGTTCCAATTTTACTTTGGTGAAATAATTTTGATTTTCAAAATTTGTTTCAAAGGTTTTAAGAATTTGAAAATTCTTGGTGTAATTGGTTCATAAATCTGTGTTAAGAGGTAAGTGATTGTTGTTTCAGTGTTCTTAAAACGTGTTAAGAAGGTTTAGGAAGTTTGAAAAAGGTTTGGAAAGTATTTAAGAAAGGAAGTAATTATACAGAAAGTTATATTGGATTGTTGTTTTGTGTTCTTCTTTGATTTGACATTGAATAGGTGTTGAAGGTTGTTAATCTCTGAATCTGCACCAACCCGAGTTGGTTTGGAGGAGGATTTCCATCCTCTAGGGTCTTGGATGTAAGACCCTAAGGTAATTCTTCTTTTACCTTAAAAAATCTCAGAAAGTGCAATTTATATGTTCTTGTTTGATTCTGTACTCAAGTGTGTTAAAGCTGCTTCATTGGAGTTCATTTGAGTTTGTAAACTTGTTTGATGCTATTTGATTCAGGTTTACTAAGTTTTTACAGGTTTTTGTTTGTTAAAAGTTGGTTTACAAAAGTTTAAAGGGTGTTTGGAAACACGTTTTAGCAGGGCAAGAGTTTTAGCTAGTAAGATTAAAACGTGTTAGTGGAATTGAAAAAAGTTGAGACAGGTTTGTTGTTAGTTGGTAAGTAAATTTGAACAAGTTTTAAGTCAGTTTGTGTGGTTTTAAAAGAAAAAGGGTAAGCAAAATCTGCATAAACCATTTCTCCTTATTTTTTCATGAGTATTGATGCTTGAATCTTTGAAAATCTGTGAGTGATAGGGGAATTTTGTTCTTGTTATTGTTTGAGTGTTAATTGGTGAAGGTGTATGCTTAATTTGAGCTTTTGATAGTCACTAGATTGCTAGTATTTTGCCAAACAGTCCACAGACCTTGTACTTTGTTCACAGCAACTTGTCATAGGCCAGTGTATGCATTTGATTGAGCTTATTGTGTGCTAGTGTTTCATCCTTGTTGATTGTGACTTCTTGTGCTCCAAAGAGCACAAGAGTGCCCCAATTGTCCCAAATAATCCATCAAATAAGCATACACCAAGTCCTCTTGGTGTTTATCAATCTTGAAAAAAGCAAAAACACATAAGCTATCCTGCTTGTGTTAAAGTGTCAAGTCTGTCACGTTTATTTTGATCATTTGGCTTAATCCTGTGCTAAAAAGAGAAATTGGAGTGTGTTGTTAAGCTTATAGATTGTAACAGTTGGTTAGTAAAAAGTTAAAAAGCAAAAAAAAAAATAAAAGTAAAAAAAGGGGTTAGCACACCTCGAACCCACGACCACTCGCTCACAACACACACCTCTTACCGCTGCCCTAGGGACTTTGACTGGTAAGAGGTGGTGTGGTTTTAAACTTAACCACTTAATTTCTTTGTCAGCTTATTTATTAGCCGTAGCTTTTTAATCTCTTTTCAGCTTATTTATTTGACTTATTTGGTTTGGCTTATTTTTCATAGGATCTTTATTAAATTTGTGATTTTTCTAGCCTAATTTCTTAATTTTCCTTTTCTTAGTTTATTTTCTAGGAATTATTTAATAGACGTATTTTAGAAAATCAATAAAAAATAGAAAAAATAGTTTTAATTTTCAGGAAAAATAATTTTTAGGTTTTAAAATAATAACTTGAGGTTTACATCTTATTTTGGTTTTATAAACTTTAATTTTTAATTTTATATTATTTTAAGGTTTTTTATAAACTTTAAAGATTTTTATAAAATTATTAAAAAAGGTTTAGGAGCTCTAATTTGTGTTTTTCTCTTAGTTATATTAATTAGGATTTTTAGAAATTTTTTTATTTTTAATTTTAGAAACTTTTTATTTTTAGCAATATTTTAATATTATTTTTTTTATTTAATTTTCAAAATTTTATTTTTCTTTCTTTTTCATTTTTCCTAGATTCTTTATCATTAATTAGGACCTTTTCCATTTTTAGAATATTTTTATAGCTTTTAGATTTATTTTTATAATTATTTTAAGTTTAATTAGGTTTTAATCATTTTTAATCATTTTTAGAGTTTTAAAAATAGTTTTAATAGGTTTTAATTTTTAGAAAATTACTTTTTAGTCTTCTAATAATATAAGTTAAGTAATTATTCAATAAAATCATATTTTTGACATTTGAATTAGTTATATTTAATTTTAGGGCTTTAATTAGCATTTAAAATTAAATATTTAATTAATAAAAGGTTTTAAAATATCTTTGTTGGATTTTTGTCTTTATTTATATTATTTTAGACTTGTTTTTAGTCTTTTTAATTATTGATTTTGTTTTTGGTCTTAGTATAATAATTTTTAATTTTTGTAGTTTTTCACGTTTACGTCTTTTTCGTCGTAGTTTAATTTTAACGTATCCGTCTTTTCATCTTCTCATCCCCATTCTTCTCAATATTAATCTCAAATACATACAAGTTAATTCACAACACATATACCTCCTTGGGAAACGAACTTTTTCTCTCTTTTAAGTGATTGGGTCATTACTTGTGGTTTTCCTAAATCACTCGTTAATACTTACCGCTATTTTGCGTTGCTTTGTTTTTCCTAAAATAAAGTATACATAAAAAGACTACAATCATGCACACGCACTTGTGAAGTCGTGTGATTCGTGCCAACGTCAAGGAAAATCGTCTCAACGTGATGAAATGCCGCAAAACATAATTTAAGTGTGTGAGATTTTCGACATATGGGGAATAGACTTTATGGGGCCGTTCCCATCGTCTCATGGCAACAAATATATCCTCGTCGCGGTGGACTACCTTTCTAAGTGGGTGGAAGCTAAGGCTTTGCCTAATAATGATGCTCGTGTGGTAGTGAAGTTTTTGAAGCAACTATTCTCTCGGTTCGAAACCCCTCGTGCTATTATAAGCGATCGTAGAACCCATTTTTGTAATGACCAATTCGAAAAGGTTATAAAGAAATATGGAGTTACTCATCGTCTTTCTACGGCTTATCACCCGCAAACGAGTGGGCAAGTCGAGGTTTCGAACCGAGCTTTGAAGAGGATTTTAGAGAGGTCAATTGGAGAAAAACGTGCTTCATGGTCCGACAAACTCGATGATGCTTTATGGGCCTTTAGGACCGCTTATAAGACACCTATCGGTTGCACTCCTTATAAGTTAGTCTATGGGAAGAATTTTCATTTACCCATTGAGTTGGAGCACAAGGCATATTGGGCCCTTAAGAATGCAAACTTTGACTTGAAGACCGCGGGAGATCACCAGAAAATACAATTGAATGAATTTGATGAATGAAGAGATAATTCTTATGAAAAATCATTAATTTTTAAAGAAAAGACTAAAAAGTTTCATGATTCAAAGATTAAAAACCGGGTTTTTAACGTTGGTGATCAAGTGTTGCTTTTTAACTCTCGACTTAAGATATTTTCTGGGAAATTGAAATCTCGTTGGTCGGGTCCGTTCACCATTACACAAGTGTTTCCTTATGGGACCATCAAGCTAGATCAAGATGATGGTCCTAACTTCAAGGTGAATGGACATAGGCTTAAACACTACTTTGGTGGGGAAATTCCTTCAATTGTTGCCCTCGACCAAGTCACCTTCCCCAATGATAATTAGCATTGAGGGGATCGAGTCGAGCTCATGACTCGGTAATCAAAAACAAGGTGCCTCGTAGGGGAGATCCCATGCTTATCCTTTATGCTTACTATTCACTAAGAAGGGGACTTGTACCCTTTCAACTCGTTGTCTCGTGGTTGCTTGTGATTGTGTTATCTAGATCATCATCATCATCTACGATTGAAGACTCTCATGTTCGTTTACGTGAGCCTCCATCGTTTGCTTGAAGAAGTTTTTTCACGAATCCATGACATATCCTTTATTGTTCTAACAATTATCTGTTAGCATACTTAATAAACAACTTTAGATATATTGTTGATCACCCTTTCCATGCTAGATCCTAAGCATTCGATTCTTCGTCTCTAGTATGGGGGTGCTCCACCTTTAGACTCGAAACATTGAGGACAATGTTTACTTTTAGTATGGGGGGTGAATAGGTACTTGCTTTGCTACGCCCTCACGCTTTCCAACTTTCAATGTTTTGTTGCTAATAAGGCTAAAATGGCCAAATTTTAAATTTTTTCTTAGTTTTCATAAGTGTTTTTAAGACACGAATGTATATTTTCCGTTGGGTAGAATAAGAGTTAATTTTTGACTTGATGGGCATTTGGAGCCATTTACATTCCTTAACCCGCTCAATTCAAGTTTTGCTAGACTTTTATATAGGGAGCTTTAAAACGCGAAAGTCTTAACTCATTCGGGTTAAGAACAAGAACTTTTCGCAAGTTCCTATAATTGATCCTAGAAAGTCACTTATCAAGGGAACTATAAAACGCATTCTCTAAACTTGAAAAAGTCCAAGAAAGTGCAAGATCCTATAGGTGGCTTGAAAACCCAAAACTTTGATTTTATATAGTCTTAATGAAAGCTAATCCAAATTTGGCTTAATTTTGACTTGCATGGCTAAGTATTCACGAGTCTCTTTAATTAGAGGTCTTTATATAGTGAAGAACGAGAAATGATAGAGTTAGACAAGTGATCATGCTAAACGTAGAACATGAAAATGTTCTTTCAAAAACTCATATGTTTTTAATTGTGGCTTTTTCTTCCCATAAGATCAATGCATTAGGAATAAATCATAATTGCAATAAGTAAGGTCGTACGATTTGAAAGGTTACTTAGCCTCTAGCGCAAGATCGTTTAAAAGTTGCTCGGGGTTGAATAGAGTTCATAGTCAAGGCATAACTTACTGAAGCGGGACGCGAAGATTGGCGATCATCCAAAAAGGCCCTAAAAAGGCATGAGGAGCTCTCTTTTTGCTAAAGATCCAAGATGATGTGAAGTATCATTATTCCTAAATCAATATGAAGGATCGAGACACAAGACGAAAAGCAATTACTCCTCTAAAGATCATGGAGAAAGTCTATCCAAAAAGACCCTTACAAGGTATGAGGATAAATATATCCAAGTCCGAAAAGGAGGCGGATCGTTGTATATCAAAATCAAAAGTAAAGATTGAAGAAAAATGATGAAGTCGTGGTCAAATATGAAGAATCTCTCAAAAACGTCAAGTGAAGAAATTCCAAATATATGAAGAGAAGACCATAATTTCAAGAACGTCTTCCCAAGATTTGAAGTATGAAGTACATGCCAAATATCGGTCCGAGAAAGGTCTCAAATCGTGAAACGAGTTATGCCAAGATATGAACTTAAGGAGATACATGAGAAGCCGTTTTAAAAGATTTTTTCCTTCGGCTAACTATTGATCAAATCGTGCTACTTTGCTTTCGGACTAATAACTACTCAAATAAGTCAATATGAATCACTTGTGATCCATGACAAATAGATAAAAAATGCTAGTAACCTATTTCCTTTTATAATAACTAGGATTGCGGGGAGAAAAAGTATTACACAATTTGGACGTATGAGTAGTGTTAGCATTGTGACTTGTACCAACAATGATCTCGTTTTTGCACTTAGCATGGAATGTATGAAAATCAAGGATGACGAAGTTTACTCTAAGGGACATTTGCTTGTTTCTATTCTTTGACCCTAAAAGTCACTTTCATGATGAAAATCATATGTTATGTCTTTACACATCTTCTTAGTATATTTCAAGTCTTTTACTCTTCAATAAGGGTTAATAAAATTGAACTTTGGTGATGCTTAGATACTTTATTCTAGCATTGCGTGAGGGCACGACAATGACTTAGTATGGGGGAGTGATGAGATGGTATTTATACATGATCTCATCGTTCTTTTCGGGCTTTTAATGCATAAAAATGTCATAAAATACCATATATATGCTTGTGTTTGTTTACTTGTGTATTTTAGGTATAGATATCGTGAAAAAGACAAAAGATCACAAGATACAAGGAAAAACGGACACGAGAAACGAAGACGTACAAAGAACCGGGCCCTATTCATGGAATATTCAACAAATACCCTTGAAGACTTGAAGATTTGCAAGTTTGATCCTCATTTATTGAAGAAATGACACTTAAAACCCTTGTATATTCATAATTACAAGTTTGGTCCCTTAAGTTTGTCAAAATTACACAAATGGTCCTTCAACTTTGAAGAAATGGCAAGATTAATCCCTCAACAATTCCAAATTGTCAATTATGGTCCCTCATCAAGCCAAGATACATTGAAGACCTTTGAAGATCAAGAATGTCCAAGATCAGCCCTTGAAATATCTCTAAATGACAAAAACAACCCTTGTAAACCTTTTTCCAAAAGTTTGTGCCAAAAGTGTAAAGAGGTGAAAGTTATTTACAAAGGGAATTCGTTTTTAGGGCTGAAATACTTGTTTTACCATATTTCCCAAAACAAAAGGGCCAAATATGTGCAACTGAAACATTTAAAACGAAATTGCACCAAACAACTCCACTTCCCCCAATTTCGGATCAAAGTCACTACTATTCACCTTTTACCCACCCAGAATTTACACCACTTAAACTTAGGGTAATTTTTAATTACCTTTGCACATGAGTGATTCACATGTGCAGAAACCCATCCAAACCATAAAACCCTTATTCCCACTCACAATGGACCCCACCCCCAATACCCGTCCACCAATCATGCGACTACTTGCCCTCCAAGTCATCCAACGTGGAAAAATCAACAGCTATGACTCATTGCTTCATCACAAAGCTAAAATGAACGTTTGGGATCATTTTGGACAGCTCATCAACAACAAATTGCCTCAAGAGCTCAAGGGTATTTTAGAGAATTCACTTCTAGGGTTTGTGGATAGTGTAGCCAGGCATTTGCCTATAAAAGGAGACCTCAACTTGTGAGAGTCCCTTTGTTCAAGTCTTTACCTTTTAAACTTGTAATTCCTTTTTGAAATTTATAAAAGTTGGTATTTTGAAAAAATTGTAATTCCTTTTTATGTTTTTGAAAGTTGGTATTGTTTAAAGGTGATTCTGAGTTCCATTGATTGTTATAAGTGTGCTTGAATCATTTGGTTCAAGGACGTTTATGTTTGGTAAGTTTTTCAAGTTTAAAAAAGCTTGAAAGAAGGTTTCTGATTTTGCTTATTTTTGTGTACTAACCCTTAGCCATAAGCTATAAGCTCTTCCAAGCTTGTTGACACCAAGCTTGTGAAGGGATTAGAGCCCTTGGTTGAGTTGTTTGCTGCTTGTGTTGAAGAAATCAAGTCCTTGAGGTTCTACTTTGAACCATCAACCAAGGCAGTCTTGCATCTCCTTTGTTGAAGTACCTTGGTCTTGTTCTAGTTGTTGAACAAGGTCCAAGGAGCATAGCTGGCCCTCCTAGGATGTTGTGGAGGGCAGGTATAATCTCTTGATTAAGTTTCCTCTCAAAAATTCATGTTACTGCCTGTTTTGGATTTTGAGCTTTGATTTTGTATTCTTGTGTTTGTGCTGGTTATTTTTGTGTTTGATTGTGTTAGTTGATGCCTAGTAAGTGTTTTTGATCATTAAAATCAGTAGGTTATTAGAAGAAATCACAAGTTGCTTTGAAAAGTGGTTGATGAAGGACTGTTTGGGATTACTGGTTCATAAGGCCTTGTGGCCTTGAGCCTTTGGTTCTTAGGGTTTGGGAGGTCTAAACAAGTCTTAATATACAAGTTTTAGTCATTGGTTTACTTTCTGAAAGTTTGGAAAAAGGGATTTGAAGTTTTGCAAGAATCTGATAAAAGTGCTTTTGAAATTGGTCAAACACATCAGATCCAATAACTTCTTTGTTTGTTGGATCTAAGGTCTGAAATCAGGCTTGGGAATAGTTTAGGTGACAAGCTATCTATTGGTTATCTGGTTGTTGAATTTGGTGGCTTATTGTGATTGTTATAGCTTATCAAAGTTTGCTGAAGTGGTCATTTGCATCAGCAAAGTGACCACCTCATTTTGTGCTTGCATTTGTTATCCTAGTGTAGGCCTTGTGATTTTGCTGTTTGGAACTTGTTTAAGTGCTGCTTGTGAGTGGATTTTGGTATTTGGTGTGCTTTGTATCTGGCTTATGAGGTAACTGGCTTATTAAGCCCTTATTGCCAAAATCTGCCATCAAAAGGTCAACTGACCTCTTGATTCACAAGGCCTCCTCCTTGAGTCCTTCACAAAAATTGCTTACAACAAGCTCTTATACCATTCCTGATCATTTGGTGAACTTTGGAGTACTTTGACTTTTGGTCAAATAAGCACAAATTGGCTTATTTTTGAGAACTGCTTATTGGCACATGCAACAACTTGGCTTTTGTAATAGAAATCATTTTTCTTAGCTTAATATCAAATCTGGAAGGTTACAAGTCTTTTGGTTAAGCTTTTGCTAGAAAACTAGCTTATTTGGCTTTTTCAGCCAGCTTATTTGTTCTTACAGCTTATTCTACTTGGCCTTTTGTGGTTTTCTTGATTGATTATTCTTATTTAAGCTATTTATGAGCTTTTGCAACAAACTAGAGCTTCTGAGGTGCCCTAAATCTCAAACCCGACTATTTTGTCTTTTAGTGAATTTTTACTTTGCTTATTTCTGGCTTACTGAGTGTGCTTTTTCAAAATTTCTTTTTATAGATCTCATAAGCATCCCAAAAGAAGGTTGTGAGTCAAATTAGAGCTTATGGCATTGGCTTATTTCTTAATGGGCTGAAAAGCCCAATAAGAATAAGCTGCCTGCTTATTAAGCTGTGATAAGCTCACATTCAGCTTTTGGGCCTTTAGAGTTTTGTTCTTAGAATTAAATTTTGAGTCAGATAGGGCTTTTCCAAGTCAATTGGGTCAAGTTTGACTTTTTGGGCCAAAAAGCCCATTAAGGTTGACTGTTTTTGGTTTTGGCCCATTTGAGGGCCCAATAGGGGTATTCTGGTCATTTCACTTTGATTTTCTGATTATTTAGGTTAAAATAAACTAGTTTGCAAGTTTTTAGAATTTTTTATAATTTTTGGATTTTTAATATTATTTGAATATTATTTTATTATTATTTTTCAAATTTCACATTTTCCAACTTTTTACATTTTTCTTAGCTTTAATACATTAAAATAGGAATTTAGCAACTTTTAGAATAATTTTATCACTTCTAGATTAATTTTTATAATTACTTTAAGTTTTAATAGTTTTTAAATCATTTTAAATAGTTTTTATTAGTTTAAAAATTTCTAAAAATAGTTTTTAATCTTTTTAGGTCATTCTAGAGGTTTTCCAATTGAAAAATCTTTATTTGGGCTTTTTGATAATTTATTTGATTTTTAGGGCTTTAATTAGCATTTAAAAATTGAATATTTAATTATTTAAAAGGGTTGAAAAAGTTTTGATCATTGGTAAACTCTTAGTTTATTTATTTTGATTTTTGGTAAATTTTTGGTAATTATTAGAATTAATTTTTACTTTTGTAGTTTTTACGGTTTTACGTTTGTCGTTGTAGTAGTAATTTTCACGTCTTCGTCATCTTCTTTTCTCATCACTTCTAAACCAATCATTAATCACAAACATTTTACAAGTTTTTCACACACATATACCTCCTTGGGAAACGAACTTGGAACTTCATTGGGTCATTAGTGTTTACGTTTTCCTAAACGTACACTTAATACTTACCGCTTTTACGCACCTTTTCCTAAAGGTCGTATTTTTCCTACAATCACAATGCTACTTAACATTAATCAAATTCTTTTATGAAATGCTGAACCTTCAAGCTTCTTGAGTACATGCTGAAGGTTCAGGTTTTGTATCATCAATGTTCAGCATACCAAGCTCCATTATCAATCTTTTGAAAGTTGGTTCATCCAATGGTTTGGTGAAGATATCAGCCAACTGATATTGAGTGGGGATGAAATGTAATTCAATATCCCCTTTCACAATGTGATCTCTGATAAAGTGATATCTGATATCAATGTGTTTTGTTCTTGAGTGGAGGACTGGATTATTGGATATTGCAATAGCACTAGTGTTATCACAAAAGATTGGTACCTTTTCATATTCTATGTCATAATCAGCCAGTTGGCTTTTCATCCAAAGAACATTGGCACAACATCCAACAGCTGCCACATATTTAGCTTCTGCTGAAGACATGGCAACAGTTTGTTGCTTTATAGCACTCCCAACACACAAGTTTGCCACCAAGCAATTGGCAGGCACCAGAAGTGCTTTTTTTGTCCAAATTGCATCCAGCATAGTCAGAATCTGAATACCCCTTTCGGTCAGAACCTGAGGATTTAGGGTACCAAAGACCTAGACTTGGTGTACCTCTTAGGTATCTAAAGATTCTATTTACAGCAGTAAGGTGTGACTCCTTTGGCTCTGCTTGGTATCTTGCACAAAGGCATGTAGAGAATTGAATGTCAAGCCTGCTTGCAGTTAAGTACATGAGTGACCCAATCATTCCTCTATACTGAGTCTCATTGACTGATTGTCCAGTGAGATCAGGTCCTAAGTTGTTAGGGGGTACCATTGGAGTCTTCACTGAAGCACAATTGATATCATAATTCTTCAACAGATCCTTGACATATTTGATTGATGGAGATGCCTTGGTCAGATTATTTAATCTGGAGACCAAGGAAGTATGCGAGTTCTCCCATCATACTCGTCTCAAACTTGCTAGTCATAAGCTTAGAAAATTGTTTGCAAAGTTTCAAGCTTGTAGAACCAAAGATTATGTCATCCACATAAATTTGTACCAGAATGGTGTCAGTTTTAGATTTATAGATAAACAAGGTGCTATCTGTTTTTCCTTTGACAAATTTATGTTCAATGAGAAATGTTGAGAGAGTTTGATACCATGCTCTTGGAGCTTGCTTCAGTCCATACAGAGCTTTGTAAAGCTTGTAGATATGATTTGGGTATTTACTACTCTCAAAGCCAGGAGGCTGAGTAACATAAACTTCTTCTTTTAGGTAACCATTTAGGAATGCATTTTTGACATCAATTTGGTAGATGATGAAGTTCATGTAGGTGGCATATGCAAGGAAGATTCGTATGTCTTCCATACGTGCAACTGGAGCAAATGTTTGATCAAAATCAACACCAGGTTCTTGATTGAATCCTTGGGCCACTAGCCTAGCTTTATTTTTGGTCACTGCATTGGTTTCATCTCTTTTGAGCTTGTAAACCCATTTGGTGCCAGTGGTTGATTTACCATATAGAAGAGGAACCAATTTCCAGACTTTATTTCTTTCAAATTGGTTGAGTTCCTCTTGCATGGCATCCACCCAACTAGGGTGTGTGAGTGCTTCAGAAACCTTTGTAGGTTCAATTTCTGAGAGAAAATTTGCATAAAGGCATTCTCTAGGTGAAGCAGCACTCAGTTTCTTTGCCATAGATCTAGTGACTCTACCTTCACCAGGATTACCTATTATGTTCACCAGCTGTATGTGACTATTTTGAGTCCAAGATTTTTATGGAGCTGGAGAATAGGTACGGGTATCATGGTTAGAGCTAGAAGTTGGAAGTCCATGACATGGACTTGGACTTGGAATGTCTCTAGTGTCTACTGAAGGATCTTTAGTGGATAAAGGTTCAATCATTGGAGGGCTTCCTTCTTGGTCAGAAGCAACATATCCAAGACCTAGTTCCTTAGAGAAAATAGGAGAGCTTTGAGCAAGGGGCTCAGATTGTTCCTCAGCAGCTGCATATGATTGATCATTTTGATCATGTGTGTCAGCATGCTGATTGTTTTGAGACTGACCATTTTGGTCATTTTTGTTTCCTTGCTGATCATTTTGATCATTTTGAGATTGATCATTATTTGATTGACAGCCATCAGTATGTGATATTGAAGGATTTCCTTTTGTAGGACTTGTCAAATCTTCAAATGGATCAATATGAGGGACTGAGTTGCTTATTTAATATTTTTGAGAAGGCTCATAGTGATGAAATTCATCAGATGGATAATTGTGAGATTCATGTATATGAAGTTCATCATCTGATGGATTTGTAAAAGTGAGAGATTTAGAACTTTCATTGAATGTGATGTGATAGGTTTCTTCAATACATTGTCTTCTTGTGTTGAAGACTCTGTATGCTTTAGATACTAGGGAGTATCCAAGAAAATAACCATCATCAGATTTTTCATTAAACTTTCCAAGGTGATCCTTGTGATTGTGAATGAATACTGGACACCCAAACACATGTAAGAATGAGATGTTTGGAATTCTCCCCCTGACGACTTCATAGGGAGTCTTCATGTGTCTCTTCATAATAATGGATCTATTTTGAGTGTAGCTAGCAGTGGCTACAGCATCAGTCCAAAAATGCTTAAAGAGAGCAGATTCAGCAAGCATTGTTCTTGCTGCTTCAATCAAAGTTCTGTTCCTTCTTTCAGCCACATCATTTTGTTCAGGTGTGTAAGGAGATGAGAAATTTTGGGAAATTCCTTTGTCATCACAGAATTTGATTAGTGAGTGATTTATGAACTCAGTGCCATTGTCAGTTCTTAGTTGTTTGACATGAGTGTCATTTTGATTTACAACTCTTTTGATGAAAGACATGATGGCATCTGGTGCATGACTTTTCTTTGTTAGAAAATATATCCAGGTGTACCTTGAGTACTCATCAACAATGACAAGTGTATATTTTTCATGACAAATGGCTGATAAGACTGCTTTTATACATAGTCTCATCATCCAAAAGGGCTTAAAATGCATTAAATATCATCAAAATACCCATATATATGCTTGTGTTTGTTGCTTGAGTATTTTAGGTACGGATATTGAGAAAATGACAAAAGATCACAAGAATCATACAAAAACGAACACGGGAAACGAAGCCGCACAATGAACCAAGCCCTAATGAAGACTTTCCCAAGAAAAACCCTTGAAGATTTGAAGAATTATGAAGAAGGGTCCTCTAATATGGAAGAATTGACACTTTATACCCTTGTATCTTCATAATTACAAGTTTGGTCCCTAAAGTTTGTCAAAATTACAAAAAGGGCCCTCCACTTTGAAGAATTGACAAGTTTAGCCCCTCAACAAAGCTAAATTGTCAACCATTATCCTTCACAAAGTCAAATATATCATGAATTCCTTCAAAGTATAAGAAATTACAAGTTTGATCCTTTGAAAATCCCAAAATTACAAAAAGGACCCTTGACTTTCTACAATTGGCAAAAATGGTCCCTCATCAAACATGATTTGACAATTTCAGTCCTCCAAAATGTCAATCATACAAGTTTAGACCATTATCCTTGAAGAAAATACCAAACCATCCTTCAAGAATCTAAGATTGGCAAGAATTACCCCTGAAATCATTTTACAAAAGTTTTTGGGGCAAAAGTGTAAAAAGGCAAAAGTTGATAGGAAGAGTTTTGGCGTTGATAGCAAGTTTGGCTGAAAAGACAAGAGAAGAAGAGAAGGAGGGTTATTCTTGGCCAGACAAGATACTTACCTTAACCAACCACATGCTGCCACCTCACCCCACTCACCACTTCAACCAATCACAACACTCCCTTCTTCTACATCATCCTCCACTCACCAGATTAATTACTTAATTAATCTTGGCGCCCTAACACAAAATTTAAATAAATCCCACACTAAACCGGATCAAACACCTAACTATTTACCAAGAACACAATTGGGGTTTTCTTAATTACTTGTAATTAAGCCCCAATATGGTGCAAATTTATGATTAAGGGTCTTGTTAACACATCCCAAACCTTAAACATGACACCCCACCAACTCACATGCTGCATGGGACCTCCCCTGCTACGTCTAAGAGGAAGAAGACAAAGAGAGCCAGCAATCCAACGTCCCACAATTGTGCTTACATCCTAAGCTTCATACAAGCCTTTGGATAACCTTTTTACTTGCCAGCTATCACAACACAACAAAACTCCTTACATGATTCTTCAAAATATTCAAACAAGACAAGGGCAATTTTGGAAGTTCAAGGCTAGTGTTTCACTTCTTTTTCAGCTTTCTAGATACATTGTATGCCTATATAAAGGCACATAGGGTCTCTCATTTACCTGCTTTTGGTTTTTCCTTGTTCAAGCACTTGTAAATCCTCTTTTCAGTTTAATGAAATTGTGTTAAGTGTGTTGAAGAAAGACCAAGTGCCACTTATTTTTATGTTTGTTTATGTTATTTGTTCACTGAATTTGAATCTCAAACCCTGTTTTTAAGAAGAGTGCAAAAGTTTGCATTTTTCCTTCAAGCTTGATATTTTGCTAAGTTCTTGTTTCAACCTTGGAATTCTTGGGTTATAGGGCTGATCATAGCATCCTAATTGTGATATTAAGGTGTGGTGAGGCTTATAACTTGGGGATAATCAAGTGTGAGGTAACAAGGTTGCATTAATCAAGGCTTTTTAAGTTTCTGATTTTGATATTGTGCTACTTACCTTGTTGAATCTTAGCAGGGTTGTTATTGGAAGCTTGTGCTTGTTTTAGCTAGCACATAAGCTCATAAATTTGTGGGTGTGGATGTACATCCATGAGGTTTGTCTTGAAACCTTGAAAATCTGATAAAAATTGGATTTTTTGTGGATTTGTGCTATACTGTTGTTCTTATTGATTTCTTGGCTTAAATCTGCTTAGTCTTGCATGATAATGTTGTTTATATGCTAGATTGATCATTTGGTAAACTGAATCTTACTTTTGATTTGAAAAACTTGGTTTTGAAAAGTTAAAAGGGTGTTTGGGTCTACCTGTTTAAGCTTGAATCTTGTTATTGTGTTGTGGATAGTTTGTGTTTGTGTTCTATATCTGATATATGCTTGGTTGAGAGTGTTTTGCTGCAAGTTTTTGGGTTTGAAACCTTAAATCAAACAATCTGCTATAAAATCTTTGTTATTGCCTGTTTTGACCTAGGATTTTGGGAACACTTAGGTGTATGCATGCTTAGGGCTAAAAGTGGTTTAAACAAAGTCATTGTAACCTGTTTGAGAGATTTGAGGTGTTGAATCTGGCTTGTGTGTCAAATACATCAGCAAAGTAAAAAACTGCATGTGTTAGTGTTCATCAGTAACATTCACAGCTTAGATCTTGCTTAATTCTTTGAATCATTGCATGAAACTTGTTTAGACTTGTTCATTTGAGTTTAATATAGCTTGTGTATGTATTTGGTGGAATTTGGCTGGCTGAATTGTGCTCTAAGTGTTTTTTGAACCTAAACTGCTTATTGTTTCATGTCTGTGCTAGATCTGGTACTTTATTGGTTAAACTGTATCAACTGGGTGATTGTGGTTGTGATCTTTTGATTGTTATTGACTCCTTTTGATCCAAAGATCATTTGGGTGCCTTTGTGTAACCTGAATCTCAAAAAAGTTCACTAAAGACAAAAAGTCAAACAAGTCAAGCAGTGGAAAAAGTTTCCACTACTCAACACCCAAAACTAGCCCCTGCTAGTGTTAAATTGAACTCAGCTTATCAATAAGCTATTTTAGCTTATCCAGACCTGCAACAACTTATTTTTTGTGATAGATCTTCATTATTTGACCCATTTTATTAGACTGGAGCTTATTGGACTTTGACTTTGACTTTTTGCTAGAAAACCAACTTATTTGACTTTTACATAAGTGCTTATTTGCTTTTTCCAGCTTATTGAGTCAGCTTATTTGAAAACTCTTTGTTGATTTTGCTTAATTAAGTCATTTGAAAGCTTTAGAAACTTGAATCAGCTTTTGGGGTGGCCTAGAACTCAAAAACGACTATTTTGTCGTTTTCTGTAGATTGCTTATTGCATTTTCAGGCTTATTCCTCGGACTTATTTCAAATTTCTTTTTACAGAAGTCTTATTTAGGACAAAAGAAGCTTGTGTGTCTAATTTCAGCTTATGGCATTGACTTATAGCTTAATGGGCCAAAAAGGTCATTAAGAATAAGCTGTTTGGTATAAGCTAGCTTATTTCACACTTTTAGCTTTTGGGCCTTTAGAAAAAGTTGTTTAAAATCAATTTTGAGTCAAGTAGTGCTTTTTGGGCTTATTTCGGACACTTTTTTATATTGGGCCCAAATTTGGCCCAATAGTGATCTGTTTTGGGTTTAGCCCATTTTCTAGGCCTATTAAGGGTATTTAGGTAATATCACTTTCATTTTTGAGTTGCTTAGGTTAAATTAAGCTAGTTTGCAACTTTTTAGAATTTTTTATAATTTTTGGATTTTTAATAATATTTTTATATTATTTTATTATTAAAAATTAGATGTCTGATTTTCTAAGTTTTTATATTTTTCCTAGATTGTAGACACTTAATTAGGAATTTTGCAACATTTCAAATATTTTTAGAGTCTTTTAATTATTTTCTAGAATTAATTTAAGTTTTATTAGTTTTTAATAGTTTTTAATTCTTTAAAAAAAGTTTTTAGTGGCTTTAAAATTTTGAAAAATACTTTTTAGCTTAATTAGGTTATTTTTGAGTTTTAAAAACTTTAAGATCTTGCTTTGGACTTTTTAATAGTTAATATTGATTTTTAGAGCTTTAATTAGCATTAAAAAGTTAATATTTAATTAATTAAAAGGTTTTGGCAAGTTTGGATTTTTTGTAAACTCTTAGAATATTTTTGTGGATTTTTAGTGATTTTTAGGGTAAAATTTTAATTTTAGTGCTTTTTACGGTTTTACGTGTACACCTTTTTCGTCTTAGTTTAATACGACATCGTAACCGTCATTATCTTCTTATCTCATTTCTATCATTCTTTCCCACAAATATAATCACAAATCTAATCCAAATCATTACACACATAACACACTAGCCTCCTTGAGAACGAACTCATTTTAGGGTCATAACTTGTGGTTTTCCTAAACTACTTGTTAATACTTGCCCTAATTGCCTTGTTTTCCTAAACAAGTGCTAATTTACAACTATCAATTTTTGCGCCGCTGCCGGGGAGGCGTGTTGTGTTTTGATTTGGGATTGTTGTTTTTATATACTAACCAAAATAGTATTTGTATTAGTAGCACTCTACTAATACGTATTATCGGTAGTTGATTTTTGTGTGAATACTATTACTATAGTGTATACGTAGAACAATAAATTCACAAGTACTCCAAATACGTGAGAAATCACAACATTGACTTGGGAGGTCATTACCCAATCAATGTATTCGAATCTCAAACCAAAGAAAAAGGCAAAAATAGATAAATACTTTCGTGAAGCTCAATCTTGAAAAACACAAACTATAAAGTGGGTATAAGGAGGATATTATAAAATATATCCTAAGGAAAAAGGCTCTTAAGTGCTTCGCGCCGCCTCGTTTCCCCGCTTGATTGTGAGTATTTGATTTTGAGAGCTAATCGAGGGTTTTGCCGCCCAAAGTATTACTAAGTACCATATATATTTTCTTGGTTTCATTGATTAAACCTTCTTAAACGTTTTGGTGTTCCACCAACGTTCTAAAGTCATCGAAGGCGTTCACTTCACGTGATAGTTTTCATTCCTTGAGGCTTATTTAATCGAGAGATTTGATTAAGGAGGAGATTTGTAGATTTGTGTCTACTTAATACATTCACCAAAATCCGAAAAGGTTAATACAATCAAAAACCACAAAAAAAATTGAAAAATACAAAACACCAAAAAGAATCTTCTTTGCTCGTCCCCTCGTTGTACGTGACGTTTATGCTAACTCGTAATCAAGCAAGACGTGCACGTAAACGAAAGAACAAAACTCCCACTCCCAATCTTTCTAGTGAGGAGTCTCCTATTGACGAACCCATTGTAAGAGAAGCACCAACCATGGCGAATCGAACTATGATGGAGTTACTTCAAGCACCCACCGAGGGTTATGGAGAGGCTATTGTGATTCCCGCTATCCTTACGGAGAATTTTGAGGTGAAAACGGGTTTTTCGTCGATGATCCAAAACAACAAATTCCGTGGTGATGAGAAGGACAATCCACACAACCATATCCGCCAATTCAATCGTCTTACCGCCACTTGCAAGTTTAAGGATGTCTCGAATGACTTGATTAAAATGATGGTTTTTCCGTATTCCTTAGCGGGGCCCGCTAAAATTTGGTTAGAGAAAGAGCCACCCAATTCTATATTGACGTAGAAGGATCTCGTGTCTAAGTTTGTGAACCAATTTTTTCTGCCCTCTAAGACTACGCACTTGAAAAACGAGATTTCAAAATTTTCACAAGAGTTTAATGAAAGTTTTTCAACGGCTTGGAATAGGTTTAAGGAGATGTTACATGAATGTCCTCATCACGGTTTTTCCGACTTGCATCAAATTGACACGTTTTACAATGGACTTAATGATCATGAAAGGGATTATTTAAATGCCGCCGCGGGTGGTAATTTTTTGTGTAAAACGGTTGAGGAAGCTTTGGTGATAATTGAGAATAGATCTAAGGTGTATAGTCCTCGTAGCACGTCTAGTGTTCGTAAGGCTTCATCTTCGGCTTCACCTTCTTTGTCTACTACCATCGATGCTTGCCAAATTGAGGCGAACTTGGAAAACAAGATTTTTGATAAGCTTAAAGGACTTTTGATTGAGTTTAAAGTTGGTGAACCAAGTGCTCCCGCTACGGCTAAAGCGGTTGAGGTTTCGTGCATTTATTATGGTGGAGGTCATGATTTCTCTGAGTGCATTACCAACGATGGTAACACTTCGAGTGCCTACGCGGCCACGGGAAATTACAACCAAAACGGTCAAGTTACCCGCTCTAATCAATTGACTCCACCGGGTTTTGGTTCAAATCAAAATGCTAACAACAACTATCGCAACAATAAAGTTGGTTTCAAAAACAATTTCAACAAAGGAAACTATGGTAATCAAGGGGCTAATAATCAAGTTTCAAACAAAAATCAAAATGATTTTCAAAACAACTACAAACGTTTGCAAACGTTGAAAGATCTTCCAAATGAATTTGTTGAATACGCTAATGGGAATGATGCTAGGTTTGACAATATTCAAAGAGAAATCATTAGCCTAAGATCCGAGTTTAAGAACGACTTGAAAAAAGAGTTGAAAAATGAGTTAGCTAATGAACTTAAGATCCATACCAACAAGATGGAAGGAACCGTAACTAGGTTACAACAAAACCAAAAAAAATGGAACAAGGGCAACATGAGATAAAACAAGAAATGGTTAAAGCCGAGAAGAGGAATCCAAGTTTGAAGATAAAATCTCATCTATGTTTGAGGCAATTATGTGTAAACCGTCTTCGAGTAGTCTTCCTAGCAACACCGTATCAAACCATAAGGGTGAGATGAAAGTGATTACCACACGTAGTGGTAAGACACTTAAGGAACCGACTCCTCAACCAATTGCTCCTACGGAGGAAGCAATTGAGGAAGAACCCGAGGTGGTGGTCCAAAAGGAGCATGTCCCAATCCCACGAAGTACCGCTCATGCCACACCTATGGTTGACCCTTTACCAACATTGGAACCCGAGATTCCAAAGGCTATGCCTACTATGCCTCAACCCACACCACCCTTGCCCTATCCATCGAGACTTAGGATGGAGAAACGTCAAGAGCGCGACAATTACCAATTTGAGCTTTTTATGAAAATGTTTCGTGATTTTCACTTTAATGTGAGTTTCGCCGATGCTTTGGTCATGATGCCTCGATTTGTTGCTAACTTTAAGAGTATGTTTAACAACAAGGAGAAATTGCACCAATTGTCTAGTTGTTCGTCGGTTTATCTTAATCGCATACCTCAAAAAGTCGGTGATCCTGGTAAATTTTTGATCCCTTGTGCAATCCAAGATATGGAGGAATGCTTCGCCTTGGCCGATCTTGGTGCTAGCATTAACTTGATGCCACTTGCAATCTTCAAGTCGCTCAATCTTCCTAATATTACTCCTTCACTAATGTCTATCGAGTTGGCCGACCATTCCACGATTCCCGCATGTGGTTTGGCGGAAGACGTTTTTGTGAAAGTGGGGAAGTTCTACTATCCCGTAGACTTTATCGTTGTTGATATCCCCACGGATCCTCAAGTTCCTATTATTTTAGGTCGTTCGTTTTTAGATACGTCTATGGCTTTGATCGATGTTCATGCTAGAAAGATCACCTTACGTTTCAACGACGAGGAACTTGTTATAAACGCAACTCAAAACTCTCAAATTTCTCATGTTTATTCCATTGCAACCATAAACCTCGTTGATATGATCGACGTGGTTTGCGAGGAATTTTCACAAGAAGTTCTAGGTTTTGGTGATGAAGAAACTAATGGCAATCCCACTATGCTAGATCCAATTCTTGATAATTCGACACCAACCTTCACTCCATTTGAAGGTGGTGGTTTTACGTTGGAAGAATTCGATGTTCCACGTACTTGTAACGAAGACCTCGACAACGATGAGGACTTTTCGATTATCAAGGATTTTCTTAACAATTCCCCATTTCCTCCACTCGAGGAGGTTATGAGTATCGAGCCCAAATCTTCACTTGAGGAACCACCTATTCTCGAGTTGAAAGATTTACCTCCTCATCTCGAATATGTCTATTTGGAGGAGGACGACAAGTTGCGGTTATTATTGCGAAGGAACTTTCGAATGATGAAAAAACCGCACTTGTCGATGTTCTAAAGGATCACAAAGGGGTAATTGCGTGGAAGTTATCCGACATTAAGGGAATCGATCCAAAGTTTTGTACCCACAAAATCTTAATGGAGGAGGATTACAAGCCCGCAATCCAATGTCAAAGGAGGGTGAACCCAAAAATTCATGACGTCATCAAAAAAGAAGTCCTTAAACTCCTTGACGCGGGAATGATTTACCCTATTTCCGATAGCCCTTGGGTGAGTCCTATTCATTGTGTCCCTAAAAAGGGAGGAATGACCGTTGTGCCAAACGATGCCAACGAGTTAATTCCTACTAGACTCGTGACCGGATGGAGAGTGTGCATTGACTATCGTAAGTTGAATGAAGCCACTCAAAAAGACCATTTTCCCTTGCCCTTCATGGACCAAATGTTGGAGCGTCTTGCGGGAAACAATTTCTATTGATTTTTAGATGGTTTTTCTGGTTACTTCCAAATTCCCATCGATCCTCATGATCAAGAAAAAACTACGTTTACGTGTCCTTATGGAACGTTTACCTATCGTAGAATGCCATTCAGACTTTGCAATGCACCGGGAACCTTTCAAAGGTGCATGATGGCTATTTTTCATGACATGATCAAGAAGACGATGGAAGTCTTCATGGATGACTTTTCCGTGTTTGGTAATTCGTTCACTTCGTGTTTGTCAAATCTTGAGAGAATGTTGAAACGTTGTGAGGAAACTAACCTTGTGCTCAATTGGGAAAAGTGTCATTTTACGGTTAAGAGTGGAATCGTCTTAGGGCACAAGGTCTCGAACGTGGGGATTGAGGTAGATCAAGCTAAGGTAGACGTCATCGCCAAATTACCTCATCCCAAAACCGTTAAGGGAGTTAGGAGTTTCCTAGGCCACGCGGGCTTTTATCGTCGATTCATCAAGGATTTTTCAAAGATCTCTCGACCCATTACACATATTCTTGAAAAAGAGGCACGTTTTGTCTTTGACGAAGATTGTGTATGGGCCTTTGAAATCCTTAAGAGGAAACTTACCGAAGCTCCCATTCTTGTTGCTCCCAATTGGAACCTCCCCTTTGAGCTCATGTGTGATGCTAGTGATTACGCTATTGGGGCCGTATTGGGGCAACTTCATGAAAAGCACTTCTTGCCTATTCACTATGCTAGCAAGACAATGACCGAGGCTCAACTTAAATACACTACAACGGAGAAGGAGTTCCTTGCCGTGGTGTATGCATTTGAGAAATTTCGACCTTATCTCGTCTTGATGAAATGCATAGTGTATACGGATCATTCGGCTATCAATTATCTCATGGCTAAACAAGATGCAAAGCCGAGATTACTTCGTTGGATTCTCCTCCTTCAAGAATTTGATCACAAAATTGTTGACAAAAAGGGAGCCGAGAATCTAGTGGCCGATCATCTTTCTCGTTTGGAAGATCCTCACCAAAGTGTTTACGAGCCCAAGGAAATCACCAAAACATTTCCGCTCGAGACACTTGGTGTACTGAATTCTAAGCTTGATTCTTCCACCCCATGGTTTGCGGACTTTTCAAATTACCATGCGGGTAACTTCATCATCAAGGGTATGACGACTCAAGAAAAACGAAAATTCTTTCGTGACGTCAAGTTCTACTTTTGGAATGACCCTTACTTGTTTCGAACTTGTGCGGATCAAATCATCCGACGTTGTGTATTTGGCACCGAAGCTTCTAATATCCTTAGAGCTTGCCATGAGGGACCCACGGGTGGTCACCACGGTGCTAATCTCACGGCTAAGAAGGTGTTTGATGCTGACTTCTTTTGGCCTACTATTTACCGAGATGCACAACATCTTGTGAAGTCGTGTGACTCATGCCAACGACAAGGAAAAGCCTCACAAAAAGATGAAATGCCACAAAATATCATCCAAGTGTGTGAGATCTTTGACGTTTGGGGCATAGACTTTATGGGGCCGTTCCCATCATCTCGTGGTAATAAGTACATCCTCGTTGCGGTTGACTACCTATCTAAGTGGGTGGAAGCTAAGGCTTTGCCCACCAATGATGCTCGTGTGGTAGTCAAGTTTTTGAAAAGCTTGTTTTCTTGGTTTGGAACCCGTCGTGCGATCATAAGCGATCGTGGAACCTATTTTTGTAACGACCAATTCGAAAGGGTCCTAAAAAAATACGCGGTTACACATCGGCTTTCTACGGCTTATCACCCACAAACGAGTGGGCAAGTCGAGGTTTCAAACCGAGCGTTGAAGAGGATCTTGGAGAGATCCGTTTGGGAAAACCGACAATCTTGGTCGGATAAGTTGGACGATGCTTTATGGGCCTTTAGGACCGCTCATAAGACGCCCATTGGGTGCACTCCCTATAAGCTTGTGTATGGGAAAAATTGTCATTTGCCAATCGAATTGGAACACAAGGCTTATTGGGCCCTAAAGCATTGTAATGATGATATGGAGACCGCAGGAAAACACCGGAAAATGCAATTAAATGAATTGGATGAATTGAGGGACATTGCTTATGAAAATTCATTGATTTACAAAGAAAAAACTAAAAATTTGCATGATGCTAAAATTAAAATCCGGGTTTTTAACATTGGGGATCAAGTTTTGCTTTTTAATTCTCGTTTGAAAATCTTTTCTGGTAAGTTGAAATCCCGTTGGTCCGGTCCATTCACCGTGACTCAAAATTTTCCATATCGGACCATCGAGATAGCTCAAAATGATGGCCCCAATTTCAAGGTGAATGGACATAGGTTGAAGCACTACTTTGGCGGGGAAGTTCCATCCTTGAACTACCTCGACCAAGTCACTTTCCCCAATGATAATTAGTATTGAGGGGATCGAGTCGAGCTCATGACTCGGTAATCAAAAACGAGGTGCCTCGTGGGGGAGTCCCATGCTTATCCTATGTATATATTATCGCTTTCTAATGTAGTAACGTGTGGGGATTTGTGCCCTTCCAACCTTTGTTCCGTGGTTGTTTGTGAGTTGTGGTTTTTAGATGATCATGATCTTCACGATTGGAGCCTCTCGTGTTCGTTTTATGGGAGCACTCGATCGTTTGCTTTGAAGACTTTCTCAATATCCATGATATATCCTTTTGATGTTCTAACCTTAGGTCTTTAGCACACTTCATAAACGGCTTTCAATTTAACGGCTACACCCTTTCCATGCTAGATTAGGCATTCGACTACGTCTCTAGTGAAGGGGTGTTTGCACCCCTAGACTCGAAACATTGAGGACAATGTTTAACTTTAGTATGGGGGGGGGGGGGGGTGAATAGATACTTGCCTTGCCAAACCTTCACGCTTTCCAAAGCTTATCTTTTTGTTTATCGTTTTGTTGCAAAATAAGGCTAAAAATGGCCAAATTTTAAAATTTTTCTCATGTTTTATAAGTGTTTGAAGACACGAATGTAGGTTTCCCGATGGCGAGAATAAGAGTAATTTTTACTCGACCGTGCGTGTTGAGCACTTAGCTTTGATTCCTTAACTTCACATTAGGCTAAGTCTCTTAAACGAGGACGAGAAATGATAGGGTTAATTATAAGTTACTATGCTAAACGTAGAGTACTCGTATTCTTTCAAAAACTCATGTGTTCTCGTTGTTTGCCTATTCTCCCTTCGCATGTAAATATTTTTTTCTTAATAAATATTGACTTAGCGGTTTAGTTGGGATTGTTGGGTTTCTAGTCTTTTCTAGTAGCTTCCGTGTAATTAAATTGGGAAGACATTAAGGTATCGCCAGCGGCACGGTTTTGAAGTATTGGCACCCGAATAATCAAAAGCTTCACCCACTAATAAGATTTCAAGTGCTCACCTAAATCAACAAACAATTTGAAGCCCCACAAGGCCGAAAAATGCAAAATTGAAAGTGAATCAAGCCTTAATCTTCGAAGCTTTAAAGATCTAAAATTCGCCTTAGCGTGAGGATATACGTCTTTGGCTAATAAAACAACCGATAAGGTGGATAATAAAAGGCAAGGCAAGACCGAAGTCATAATAAAAGCTTCATGGCGAAGTTGAATAAAAGATGGAGGTAAACCAAAGATAATAAGGCCCTTCCGTTAGGGGGCGTATAAAAGTCTTGGTAATAAGTCTCATGTTCAAAACCGTTATAAAACCGTGTTTATCGATTCTTCTTGTTGACTTAATTTTTTGACATCGTTGTCTATTGGGAGGGGTTATTGATTTGATGGTCTTGGTTACACCGTTAGGACTCTATTTTTAGACCTAAATCTCTATTATCGCATAAGTCAAACAATGTATCCTCGTGAAACATTCAAGACAATATAAAATATAAGAGATACAACTTAGGAATAATGGGAGGATAAGTACCTGATTAGGGCATATGAGTAGTGTTAGCATTACTAACTTATAACGACAATGATCTCGTTGCACGCTTGGCATGGAATTAGGGTGAAAATCAAGGACGACGAAATTATTTCTAACGAAGCATTCATGTGTTCTTATTCTATGAACCTAAACGTCCTATTTTGCGATGAAAATCATACATTATGTCTAAAACACAAGTAGTAGTAGTAGCAATAGTAGTAGTGTAGCTAGTTTATCGTTCAATAAAGTGAATAAAAATTAATTTTGGAGATGCTACGATACTTTATTCTAGCATTGCATAGGGCACGGCAATGGTTTAGTATGGGGGAGTGATGAGACTGCTTTTATACATAGTGTGATGTGACTCTAATTACACATCATATTTCCTCGAAAAACGTGCTTAAAATGGTCAAATAATCATCAATTATGCCTTGTATATGTGTGTTTTGTCATTTGTGCGTGTGCAGGTACGGATATCAAAGAAATCACAAGAAATGAAGCCAAAGAACCAAAACGGACACGAGACATGAAAAGAAGACAGGAAATCTAGTCCGATGGTGCCTTTATATTTTAATGGGCCGACCCAACACCATTTAAATGGGTCGGATCGACCCATTATTATACTATATATAAGTGCTGGCCCAATGACTACATTACAACAATTAGTTTCCCAACAACAGCCCATCAAGCCAATATTTTGAAAATAGTTAGCAGCTTTGCTGCTGGCCCAGCAGGCCCATGAAGGAAAGCCTACAAGCCAAAGAAAAGAAAAAGAAAGATAGATCAGATCCTATATGTATTACAAAGCAGCTTCAATAATACACAATCTTCCTTTTCCTGTTTTTTTTCTTTCCTGCGTTTTATTTAGACGAGATAGGTAACAGTAATTAGTTTTTCAATATATTTGCATCTCTTATTTTTCTTTTCGATTCGAATATCATTCTAGGTAGATTAGATAAATTCTCAGCTTATTGTTCCAAGTTTTGTATTAGGTTGTTATAAAATCAGATTCTCAGCTTCTTGTCTATTACGATTCTCCTTTGTATTTGTCTTCAGCTTCAGTTTTGATTTTAATAATTTCGGTTTTAAGTTTTCATAGTAGAATGTTTCGATACAGAATGTTTAATATGATTAAAGTAGCTTTGGATTCGGTTCTATAGCAGCTTATATGCAGGTCAATCCGGTTTACATTTTCTGCACTAGTTTAAAATTCAGTAAATCATAAATCGTTCATAGCTTTTAGGAATTACAGCTTTTAAGTCTTACGGTATCGATTTACTGTTCACAGCCGTGATTTGAAGTTAATTAAAGTTGTTTGATAACCGATTTCGAGAATATCATTGGTTATAGTCCGAGGGTAAAAGGTTGTTCGTGTAGAGATTATTGTTTCAGTTGGTGTAGTAATCGAATCGAGTTTCTGTATTAGCTGATTGATCGAAGTTAGCTGTTGGTTTGGTTATGAGTATAGTCAAGCTTGTGACGTTTTGATTTGGTTCAGTTCGAGATCAGTTCATAGTGTCGATGTTGTTCAGTTTCGTATCAGGTTCGGTTCATTCTCTTAGCTCGTCGGCATCAGCGGACAGGCAGGGAAGCGGGATAGTTTTACTCGTTACTTTCTCAATTCATTTAATTCTTGTTAGCCGTAGTCTGGTAGTATAATCGTTTTTTTATAGCTTGCTAAATCTGCTTGAGTTTAATATGTCTTGATATGTTTTTAAGCTTTGTAAGTCTAGTTGTAGCTTTCATATTTCTGCTTATATCTTAAATCTAGTGTTTGGAATAGCTGTCATCTTTGAGTTCTCAATTTGATCAGTGGTTTATCTTGATAGGATAAGCTGCTATTCAGTGTCTTAGTGTATAATTCACTTTGGTTAGTTTTTGAAGTCAAAATAGGAAGATTTGAGCAGTAAGTCAAGGCAAGGTTATAATAGGTATTAGAAGCAGTTGAATATTAGTCTTATTTGTTTTCATTGAATCTTTACATTTTGCTAGTAGTGTTATAGGAATTCGATAGTTTAGCTATTTGAAGTTCAACTAAAAGTAGCGCATTAATTCATTCCGATTTCGAGATCGAAAAACTGCTAGTACCGTCAGTCCAAAATTTCTAATCTGTAAATATCTGTAGTTGTATCGTTAGTTGAGTTGGACTATCAGTTTAGAAATTGGGTTTTAGCTACATTTTGGTTAAATTTGAATGGACTTACAGATTTTCTAATTAGACTTTTAAAAAGCTAATGTCCGTAGCATTCTTAGTAAGTAAGTTAGGCCCATTTACATTTGCTTTAGGATAGAATGTTTATTTTTCTTTATCTCATTTATGTACATTTTCTTTGTTTCTTAATTTACGTTTTAGATTAGTAATATAGTATAGTTAATAATAGAACATTATAATTGTATATTTTCTTGATTTTCGTGCCATTTACGATTTTGTCGAAAGTAGTTATAAATACCAAATCAAGTTTTATTTTAACCAAAAACAAACCAAGTCTTAACGAGAAAAAGTAAAATCAATTCGAGTCGAGTCGAGAGAAAAACGATTTTTAACAAAAATGCTACATTAAAATGGCGTCGCTGCCGGTTTGTGCTCGTTACGATGGACGATTTTTCGTGAGGCGATTTGGATTTTGGGATCCGTTCGATTTTGAACGTTATTTTTCTTGTTAAAAAAAATAAAAAAATTAAAAAATAAAAATTAAAAAATCAATAAAAACAAAAAAATATTTTCTTATTTTATATTCTTTTCTTTATTACTATATATACCTTTAAAAAAAATATATTTTTTATTTTAGATTTTATTTTTCTTTAACTATATATTATAATAATTTCTAAAAAAAAAACAAAAAAAAAAAAAAAAAACAAAAAAAAATCACAAAAAGCATTTCTTTCCTAAGATTTGCAACAACAAAAAAAAATCAAAAATAAAAATAAAATAAAAAAAATAATACTTTTCCTAAAGTATTACATCAAAAAAAATATACGTATATATATATTTTCTGTTTTGGTTTCTTCTTCGTTTTTACGTACATATTATATTATCTTTTATAAAAAATAATATCGTGACGAGTCAAGCCGATCCCGAGTATCGTGCTTTCGACATGGCTATGGATGATCGATCGATATTGGAGCAGTTGCAGTTTCATGACGAGGGATGTCTCGAGAGTGCGATTGTGATACCGGATTTCGAGGATAATTATTTTGAGCTTAATCCGGATTTGATTAAGTTGATATCCGATCATCCTTTTTACGGATTTGAGGAGGACGATCCTTACGCTCATATCCGCCGTTTTCTTTCATACGCCAAAACCGTCAAATACACCAATGTGACACAAGACATTATCTATTTACACCTTTTCCCTTTCTCCCTCGATGGAGCAGCCCGGCTTTGGCTAGAAAAGGAACCACCACGATCTATTTTCACATGGGCTAATCTTGAGTCAAAATTCTTAAATCAATTTTACCCTTATGCTAAAACGAGAAAAATTCGGTTGGAAATAACTAATTTTGAAGAGTCTAATACTGAAACGTTTACCGAGGCTTGGGAAAGATTTAAGGATTTAGTGCGTAGTTGTCCTCATCATGGATTTTCCGCCTTGCATTTGATTGATTCGTTTTATCACGGGGTGACCCAATACGATCAAGATTCTCTTAACACGGCTGCAAGCGGAAATCTTTACTCTCGGAGTACTAATGAGGCTTTAATGATTATTGAGAACAAGTCTCAAGTATGGAGCAAGGCCGAAGTATCCGGTAAAGGAGAGACAAGGCCCGGAGATTATCATGAGTTTTACTCCCCCTCCGGTGTTGACACCCACAGATACATTTAGCTATCCTTCCTCATCTTGTGAGGAAATTCCCGAGATTATACTTGAGCCTACATTTGACCCCATTCCTTTTATGACTCCTTCACCTACTCCTCCAAATGATACTACTCCTCATAGTAGTTAACTGGATATGGATGTGTTATCTTATGATATCGACTATACTTTTAATTCTTATCGGGCTCGGATGAGGATGACTCTCCTATTTTACAAAAACCAACTTTTGAAAAACATACTAATGATACTAATGATTTTTCGGATACTTCACTCCTTTGCGATGATGGTTTTCATATTCCCGAGATCGATGAGTTTCTTGATATGGATACACCCGTGGAGTACATATCCGGGTATTTTGATGTGGAGGGAGATATACTTTTTCTAGAGGATTTATTACACGATGACACTATACCTTTTATCCCTCCCGACCCACCCATTCATGATGCTAAAGAAAACAAAGACCCGAGGGTTTCGACTATTAGTGTTTTGACAACTACTTTTTCACCCCCGGTGTCTCTTGTTGATTTCACATTTGAGGGTGATTCTATTATGATTGACACCGAGTTGTCTTGCTATTTTCCCATAAAGGGAACGATATTTGATCCGGGTATACACATTTTTGAGCAATCTCAATATCTTAATGATGAAATCAAAAGGAAATTTTTTGAAAAATTGGGATCATTACCTTCTTACTATACCCTTAATTGTAAGAAACTTTTGCTTAAAGAAAACCCATCTTTCTTATACTTAGTTGCTATTGTCACCTTGGGGTTTATTTCTTTTAGAGATGGAAACCATGTATTTGACCCGGGTGGAATTTTATGGGGTTTTCCTTATTTGGGAGGTTATTTCACTTTATCATGGAGAGTTTTTCTTTTACGGGTAAATCTTTTTCTCTCTATGATCGTTTCCCTAAGGACAATTTAATTCGGGGACTGAGTCGAGCTCATGACTCGGTTACCAAAAACGAGGTGCCTCGTGGGGGGGATTCCCATGCTTATCATTCTATCTTCTTTCTAATTTCTAATGTGAAGGGCTTGTACTTCTTCGTTTGTTCTCGTGTTTCGTTTGTGATGTGATTTTAGGTTTCTCATATATCGAAGACTCTCGTGTTCGTTTTTCATCACATATCACTCGAGTTTCGATCATTCATTTGAGACATCCTATATCCGATGATTATATCCTTTACTAACGCTTATTTTTATTGGCATAATTAATAAACGGATTTTAATTATTTGTGTCATGCCCTTTCCATGTTAGGATTTTGCATTCGACTCTTCGTCTCTAGTAGGGGGTATTATACCCTTTGACTTGAAACATTGAGGACAATGTTTGGTTTTAGTATGGGGGGTATCTATCGATATGCTTTTCCTTTTGTTCGTTGTCTTCACGTACTCCGTTTTTCATAAATGTGCTTAAAATTGCATAAATTTTAATTTTTTTTTCATATTTTAATAAGTGTTTTTGACACGAATGTAAGCTTTCCGTTGGTGAAAATAAGAATAGTTTTTTGACTCAACCGGTTTACTTTAGCTCATTCCTTAACCATATAGACCTTAATTGGTTTATTAGGCTAAGCATCCACGAGTCTCATTATTTGAGATTTTAAATTATGGAGAACGAGAGATGATAGAGTTGATAATAAGTTTAAAGGTTAATTCTTCCTTATATGAGTTTTTGTGGCTCTTTCTCCCCACTTGAATATTTAATTGCTTAATAAATGAGGATTTTTCGGTTTAGGTTCGATATTTTAGCTCTTAACCAACTCTTTTATTCCCTTGTAATTAAAGCAAGAACACATTAAGGGTGTCAGCGTCGTGGACTTCTGACTAAGGTGGCTCATAACCACTAAGTAGGAGGTATTCAGACCACAGGATTTCGAAATTTGGCATACTATATGTATAAAATAAATAAAGCACAAATGTGCTAAAGTATTGTGAATAAGGCAAGAATGCCAAAAGTATAAGTATACAATCCAAAACTGATAAAGGTCGCCTACTTCGATGCCGACTTGACAGCGAGGGGCTTGTAGATCCTAAGGTGGAGGAATATTATCCAAGGTCATAATAAAAAGTCTGAAGGTCGCCTACTCCGACGGCTACTTGACGGTGGGGGGTTCTAGATTCTAAGGACTAATAAAAGACCAAGGAATATCATTTTTTATGTATGTATATAATTAAAGTTTTTGTTATAAATAAGCCAAATTTCGGGTCCGGGATGATCTTAGACTTCCGCTTCTGGTCTCGTAGTTGAGATGTCGAGGTCGGCAATACAAGAGATTCCCTAAATCGTGTTAAATTATCCTTGATGTGGGCTTTCTTTAGTGACAACGGTTTTTGAGGATGAGGTTAGGTTCTATGTGTCGGGTTTACACCATTTTGCCTTCATTTTTTTGGACTAATAATTATTAAATAAGTCAAATGAGCGTACGGGTGAATGACAATTCTTAAAATCTAGAGATACAACTTAGGAATAATGGAGAAGGAGTTTTACACAAACGTCTTATATAAGTGGTCTTAACATGAGAACTTGTTATTTACAATGATCTAGTTTTTGAGCTTGGCATGGAAAGAGTGAAAAGTCGAGGACGATGAACCTATTCAAGTTTTATGATCCTAAAAGTTATTTTTGAATAATGAAAGTGATACATTATGTCATTTACACATATACAATTAACAAATGAATAAATGCTTTTAATAAATGAAAAACGGAGTTGCTTTATACTCTATTCTAGCATAGCGTGAGGACACAGCAATGGTTTAGTAGGGGGTGTGATGTGACTCTAATTACACATCATATTTCCTCGAAAAACGTGCTTAAAATGGTCAAATAATCATCAATTATGCCTTGTATATGTGTGTTTTGTCATTTGTGCGTGTGCATGTACGAATATCAAAGAAATCACAAGAAATGAAGCCAAAGAGCCAAAACGGACACGAGACATGAAAAGAAGACAGGAAATCGAGTCCGACGGTGCCTTTATATTTTAATGGTCCGACCCAACACCATTTAAATGGGTCAGATCGACCCATTATTATACTATATATAAGTGTTGGCCCAATGACTACATTACAACAATTAGTTGCCCAACAACAGGCCATCAAGCCAATATTTTGAAAATAGTTAGCAGCTTTGCTGCTGGCCCAGCAGGCCCATGAAGGAAAGCCTACATGCCCAAGAAAAGAAAAAGAAAGATAGATCAGATCCTATATGTATTACAAAGCAGCTTCAATAATACGCAATCTTCCTTTTCCTGTTTTTTTTCTTTCCTTTGTTTTATTTAGACGAGATAGGTAACAGTAATTAGTTTTTCAATTTATTTGCTTCTCTTATTTTTCTTTTCGATTCGAATATCATTCTAGGTAGATTAGATAAATTCTCAGCTTATTGTTCCAAGTTTTGTATTAGGTTGTTATAAAATCAGATTCTCAGCTTCTTGTCTATTACGATTCTCCTTTGTATTTGTCTTCATCTTCAATTTTGATTTTAATAATTTCGGTTTTAAGTTTTCATAGTATAATGTTTCGATATAGAATGTTTAATATGATTAAAGTAGCTTTGGATTCGGTTCTATAGCAGCTTATACGCAGGTCAATTTGGTTTACATTTTCTACACTAGTTTAAAATTCAGTAAATCATAAATCGTTCATAGCTTTTAGGAATTACAGTTTTAAGTCTTACGGTATCGATTTACTGTTCACAGCCGTGATTTGAAGTTGGTTAAAGTTGTTTGATAACCGATTTCGAGAATATCATTGGTTATAGTCCGAGGGTAAAAGGTTGTTCGTGTAGAGATTATTGTTTCAGTTGGTGTAGTAATCGAATCGAGTTTTTGTATTAGCTGATTGTTCGAAGTTAGCTGTTGGTTTGGTTATGAGTATAGTCAAGCTTGTGACGTTTTGATTTGGTTCGGTTCGAGATCAGTTCATAGTGTCGATGTTGTTCAGTTTCGTATCAGGTTCGGTTCATTCGCTTAGCTCGTCGGCATCAGCGGACAGGCAGGGAAGCAGGATAGTTTTACTCGTTACTTTCTCAATTCATTTAATTCTTGTTAGCCGTAGTCTGGTAGTATAATCGTTTTTATAGCTTGCTAAATCTGCTTGCGTTTAATATGTCTTGATATGTTTTTAAGCTTTGTAAGTCTAGTTGTAGCTTTCATATTTCTGCTTATATCTTAAATCTAGTGTTTGGAATAGCTGTCATCTTTGAGTTCTCAATTTGATCAGTGGTTAATCTTGATAGGATAAGCTGCTATTCAGTGTCTTAGTATAGAATTCACTTTGGTTAGTTTTTGAAGTCAAAATAGGAAGATTTGAGCAGTAAGTCAAGGCAAGGTCATAATAGGTATTAGAAGCAGTTGAATATTAGTCTTATTTGTTTTCATTGAATCTTTACATTTTGCTAGTAGTGTTATAGCAATTCGATAGTTTAGCTGTTTGAAGTTCAACTAAAAGTAGCGCATTAATTCATTCCGATTTCGAGATCGAAAAACTGCTAGTACCGTCAGTCCCAAATTGCTAATCTGTCAATATCTGTAGTTGTATCGTTAGTTGAGTTGGACTATCAGTTTAGAAATTGGGTTTTAGCTACACTTTGGTTAAATTTGAATGGACTTAAAGATTTTCTAATTATACTTTTAAGAAGCTAATGTCCGTAGCATTCTTAGTAAGTAAGTTAGGCCCATTTACATTTGCTTTAGGATAGAATGTTTATTTTTGTTTATCTCATTTACGTACATTTTCTTAGTTTCTTAATTTACTTTTTAGATTAGTAGTATAGTATAGTTAATAATAGAACATTATAATAGTATATTTTCTTGATTTTCGTGCCATTTACGATTTTGTCGAAAGTAGTTATAAATACCAAATCAAGTTTTATTTTAACCAAAAACAAACCAAGTCTTAACGAGAAAAAGTAAAATCAATTCGAGTCGAGTCGAGAGAAAAACGATTTATAACAAAAATGCTACATTACTCATCGTCCAAAAAGGGCTTAAAATGCATTAAATATCATCAAAATACCCATATATATGCTTGTGTTTGTTTCTTGTGTATTTTATGTACGGATATTGAGAAAATGACAAAAGATCACAAGAATCATACAAAAACGAACACGGGAAACGAAGCCGCACAATGAACCAAGCCCTAATGAAGACTTTCCCAAGAAAAACCCTTGAAGATTTGAAGAATTATGAAGAAGGGTCCTCCAATATGGAAGAATTGACACTTTATACCATTGTATCTTCATAATTACAAGTTTGGTCCCTAAAGTTTGTCAAAATTACAAAAAGGGCCCTCCACTTTGAAGAATTGACAAGTTTAGCCCCTCAACAAAGCTAAATTGTCAACCATTATATTTCACAAAGTCAAATATATCATGAATTCCTTATGCTAAAACTAGAAAAATTCGGTTGGAAATAACTAATTTTGAAGAGTCTAATACTGAAACGTTTACCGAGGCTTGGGAAAGATTTAAGGATTTAGTGCGTAGTTGTCCTCATCATGGATTTTCCGCCTTGCATTTGATTGATTCGTTTTATCACGGGTTGACCCAATACGATCAAGATTCTCTTAACACGGCTGCAAGCGGAAATCTTTACTCTCGGAGTACTAATGAGGCTTTAATGATTATTGAGAACAAGTCTCAAGTATGGAGCAAGGCCGAATTATCCGGTAAAGGAGAGACAAGGCCCGGAGATTATCATGAGTTTTACTCCCCCTCCGGTGTTGACACCCACAGATACATTTAGCTATCCTTCCTCATCTTGTGAGGAAATTCCCGAGATTATACTTGAGCCTACATTTGACCCCATTCCTTTTATGACTTCTTCACCTACTCCTCCAAATGATACTACTCCTCATAGTAGTTATCTGGATATGGATGTGTTATCTTATGATTCCGACTATACTTTTAATTCTTTATCGGGCTCGGATGAGGATGACTCTCCTATTTTACAAAAACCAACTTTTGAAAAACATGCTAATGATACTAATGATTTTTCGGATACTTCACTCCTTTGTGATGATGGTTTTCATATTCCCGAGATCGATGAGTTTCTTGATATTGATACACCCGTGGAGTACATATCCGGGTATTTTGATGTGGAGGGAGATATACTTTTTCTAGAGGATTTATTACACGATGACACTATACCTTTTATCCCTCCCGACCCACCCATTCATGATGCTAAAGAAAACAAAGACCCGAGGGTTTCGACTATTAGTGTTTTGACACCTAATTTTTCACCCCCGGTGTCTCTTGTTGATTTCACATTTGAGGGTGATTCTTTTATGATTGACACTGAGTTGTCTTGCTATTTTCCCATAAAGGGAACGGTATTTGATCCGGGTATACACATTTTTGAGCAATCTCAATATCTTAATGATGAAATCAAAAGGAAAATTTTTGAAAAATTGGGATCATTACCTTCTTACTATACCCTTAATTGTAAGAAACTTTTGCTTAAAGAAAACCCATCTTTCTTATACTTATTTGCTATTGTCACCTTGGGGTTTATTTCTTTTAGAGATGGAAACCATGTATTTGACCCGGGTGGAATTTTATAGGGTTTTCCTTATTTGGGAGGTTATTTCACTTTATCATGGAGAGTTTTTCTTTTACGGGTAAATCTTTTTCTCTCTATGATCGTTTCCCTAAGGACAATTTAATTCGGGGACCGAGTCGAGCTCATGACTCGGTTACCAAAAACGAGGTGCCTCATGGGGGGAGATTCCCATGCTTATCATTCTATCTTCTTTCTAATTTCTAATGTGAAGGGATTGTACTTCTTCGTTTGTTCTCGTGTTTCGTTTGTGATGTGATTTTAGGTTTCTCATATATCGAAGACTCTTGTGTTCGTTTTTCATCACATATCACTCGAGTTTCAATCATTCATTTGAGACATCCTATATCCGATGATTATATCCTTTACTAACGCTTATTTTTATTGGCATAATTAATAAACGGCTTTTAATTATTTGTGTCATACCCTTTCCATGTTAGGATTTTGCATTCGACTCTTCGTCTCTAGTAGGGGGGTATTATACCCTTCGACTTGAAACATTGAGGACAATGTTTGGTTTTAGTATGGGGGGTATCTATCGATATGCTTTTCCTTTTGTTCGTTGTCTTCACGTACTCCGTTTTACATAAATGTGCTTAAAATTGCATAAATTTTAATTTTTTTTTTCATATTTTAATAAGTGTTTTTGACACGAATGTAAGCTTTCCGTTGGTGAAAATAAGAATAGTTTTTTGACTCAACCGGTTTACTTTAGCTCATTCCTTAACCATATAGACCTTAATTGGTTTATTAGGCTAAGCATCCACGAGTCTCATTATTTGAGATTTTAAATTATGGAGAACGAGAGATGATAGAGTTGATAATAAGTTTAAAGGTTAATTCTTCCTTATATGAGTTTTTGTGGCTCTTTCTCCCCACTTGAATATTTAATTGCTTAATAAATGAAGATTTTTCGGTTTAGGTTCGATATTTTAGCTCTTAACCAACTCTTTTATTCCCTTGTAATTAAAGCAAGAACACATTAAGGGTGTCAGCGTCGTGGACTTCCGACTAAGGTGGCTCATAACCACTAAGTAGGAGGTATTCAGACCACGGGATTTCGAAATTTGGCATACTATATGTATAAAAATAAATAAAGCACAAATGTGCTAAAGTATTGTGAATAAGGCAAAAATGCCAAAAGTATAAGTATACAATCCAAAACCGATAAAGGTCGCCTACTTCGATGCCGACTTGACAGCGAGGGGCTTCTAGATCCTAAGGTGGAGGAATATTATCCAAGGTCGTAATAAAAAGTCTGAAGGTCGCCTACTCCGACGGCTACTTGACGGTGGGGGGTTCTAGATTCTAAGGACTAATAAAAGACCAAGGAATATCATTTTTTATGTATGTATATAATTAAAGTTTTTGTTATAAATAAGCCAAATTTCGGGTCCGGGATGATCTTAAACTTCCGCTTCTGGTCTCGTAGTTGAGATGTTGAGGTCGTCAATACAAGAGATTCCCTAAATCATGTTAAATTATCCTTGATGTGGGCTTTCTTTAGTGACAACGATTTTTGAGGATGAGGTTAGGTTCTAAGTGTCGGGTTTACACCGTTTTGCCTTCATTTTTTTGGACTAATAATTATTAAATAAGTCAAATGAGCGTACGGTGTGAACGACAATTCTTAAAATCTAGAGATACAACTTAGGAATAATGGAGAAGGAGTTTTACACAAACTTCTTATATAAGTGGTCTTAACATGAGAACTTGTTATTTACAATGATCTAGTTTTTGAGCTTGGCATGGAAAAAGTGAAAAGTCGAGGACGATGAACCTATTCAAGTTTTATGATCCTAAAAGTTATTTTTAAATAATGAAAGTGATACATTATGTCATTTACACATATACGATTAACAAATGAATAAATGCTTTTAATAAATGAAAAACGGAGTTGCTTTATACTTTATTCTAGCGTAGCGTGAGGACACGGCAATGGTTTAGTAGGGGGTGTGATGTGACTCTAATTACACATCATATTTCCTCGAAAAACGTGCTTAAAATGGTCAAATAATCATCAATTATGCCTTGTATATGTGTGTTTTGTCATTTGTGCGTGTGCAGGTACGGATATCAAAGAAATCACAAGAAATGAAGCCAAAGAGCCAACACGGACACGAGACATGAAAAGAAGACAGGAAATCGAGTCCGACGGTGCCTTTATATTTTAATGGGCCGACCCAACACCATTTAAATGGGTCGGATCGACCCATTATTATACTATATATAAGTGCTGGCCCAATGACTACATTACAACAATTAGTTGCCCAACAACAGCCCATCAAGCCAATATTTTGAAAATAGTTAGCAGCTTTGCTGCTGGCCCAGCAGGCCCATGAAGGAAAGCCTACAAGCCCAAGAAAAGAAAAAGAAAGATAGATCAGATCCTATATGTATTACAAAGCAGCTTCAATAGTACGCAATCTTTCTTTTCTTGTTTTTTTTCTTTCCTGTGTTTTATTTAGAAGAGATAGGTAACATTAATTAGTTTTTCAATTTATTTGCTTCTCTTATTTTTCTTTTCGATTCGAATATCATTCTAGGTAGATTAGATAAATTCTAAGCTTATTGTTCCAAGTTTTGTATTAGGTTGTTATAAAATCAGATTCTCAGCTTCTTGTCTATTACGATTCTCCTTTGTATTTTTCTTCAGCTTCAGTTTTGATTTTAATAATTTCGGTTTTAAGTTTTCATAGTATAATGTTTCGATATAGAATGTTTAATATGATTAAAGTAGCTTTGGATTCGGTTCTATAGCAGCTTATACGCAGGTCAATTTGGTTTACATTTTCTGCACTAGTTTAAAATTCAGTAAATCATAAATCGTTCATAGCTTTTAGGAATCACAGCTTTTAAGTCTTACGGTATCGATTTACTGTTCACAGTCGTGATTTGAAGTTGGTTAAAGTTGTTTGATAACCGATTTCGAGAATATCATTGGTTATAGTCCGAGGGTAAAAGGTTGTTCGTGTAGAGATTATTGTTTCAGTTGGTGTAGTAATCGAATCGAGTTTTTGTATTAGCTGATTGATCGAAGTTAGCTGTTGGTTTGGTTATGAGTATAGTCAAGCTTGTGACGTTTTGATTTGGTTCGGTTCGAGATCAGTTCATAGTGTCGATGTTGTTCAGTTTCGTATCAGGTTCGGTTCATTCGCTTAGCTCGTCGGCATCAGCGGACAGGCAGGGAAGCAGGATAGTTTTACTCGTTACTTTCTCAATTCATTTAATTCTTGTTAGTCGTAGTCTGGTAGTATAATCGTTTTTATAGCTTGCTAAATCTGCTTGAGTTTAATATGTCTTGATATGTTTTTAAGCTTTGTAAGTCTAGTTGTAGCTTTCATATTTCTGCTTATATCTTAAATCTAGTGTTTGGAATAGCTGTCATCTTTGAGTTCTCAATTTGATCAGTGGTTAATCTTGATAGGATAAGCTGCTATTCAGTGTCTTAGTATAGAATTCACTTTGGTTAGTTTTTGAAGTCAAAATAGGAAGATTTGAGCAGTAAGTCAAGGCAAGGTCATAATAGGTATTAGAAGCAGTTGAATATTAGTCTTATTTGTTTTCATTGAATCTTTACATTTTGCTAGTAGTGTTATAGGAATTCGATAGTTTAGTTGTTTGAAGTTCAACTAAAAGTAGCGCATTAATTCATTCCGATTTCGAGATCGAAAAACTGCTAGTACCGTCAGTCCCAAATTGCTAATCTGTCAATATCTGTAGTTGTATCGTTAGTTGAGTTGGACTATCAGTTTAGAAATTGGGTTTTAGCTACACTTTGGTTAAATTTGAATGGACTTAAAGATTTTCTAATTAGACTTTTAAGAAGCTAATGTCCGTAGCATTCTTAGTAAGTAAGTTAGGCCCATTTACATTTGCTTTAGGATAAAATGTTTATTTTTGTTTATCTCATTTACGTACATTTTCTTAGTTTCTTAATTTACGTTTTAGATTAGTAGTATAGTATAGTTAATAATAGAACATTATAATAGTATATTTTCTTGATTTTCGTGCCATTTACGATTTTGTCGAAAGTAGTTATAAATACCAAATCAAGTTTTATTTTAACCAAAAACAAACCAAGTCTTAACGAGAAAAAGTAAAATCAATTCGAATCGAGTCGAGAGAAAAACGATTTATAACAAAAATGCTACATTACTCATCGTCCAAAAAGGGCTTAAAATGCATTAAATATCATCAAAATACCCATATATATGCTTGTGTTTGTTTCTTGTGTATTTTATGTACGGATATTGAGAAAATGACAAAAGATCACAAGAATCATACAAAAACGAACACGGGAAACGAAGCCGCACAATGAACCAAGCCCTAATGAAGACTTTCCCAAGAAAAACCCTTGAAGATTTGAATAATTATGAAGAAGGGTCCTCCAATATGGAAGAATTGACACTTTATACCCTTGTATCTTCATAATTACAAGTTTGGTCCCTAAAGTTTGTCAAAATTACAAAAAGGGCCCTCCACTTTGAGGAATTGACAAGTTTAGCCCCTCAACAAAGCTAAATTGTCAACCATTATCCTTCACAAAGTCAAATATATCATGAATTCCTTATGCTAAAACTAGAAAAATTCGGTTGGAAATAACTAATTTTGAAGAGTCTAATGCTGAAACGTTTACCGAGGCTTGGGAAAGATTTAAGGATTTAGTGCGTAGTTGTCCTCATCATGGATTTTCCGCCTTGCATTTGATTGATTCGTTTTATCACGGGTTGACCCAATACGATCAAGATTCTCTTAACACGGCTGCAAGCGGAAATCTTTACTCTCGGAGTACTAATGAGGCTTTAATGATTATTGAGAACAAGTCTCAAGTATGGAGCAACGCCGAAGTATCCGGTAAAGGAGAGACAAGGCCCAGAGATTATCATGAGTTTTACTCCCCCTCCGGTGTTGACACCCACAGATACATTTAGCTCTCCTTCCTCATCTTGTGAGGAAATTCCCGAGATTATACTTGAGCCTACATTTGACCCCATTCCTTTTATGACTCCTTCACCTACTCCTCCAAATGATACTACTCCTCATAGTAGTTATCTGGATATGGATGTGTTATCTTATGATTCCGACTATACTTTTAATTCTTTATCGGGCTCAGATGAGGATGACTCTCCTATTTTACAAAAACCAACTTTTGAAAAACATGCTAATGATACTAATGATTTTTCGGATACTTCACTCCTTTGTGATGATGGTTTTCATATTCCCGAGATCGATGAGTTTCTTGATATTGATACACCCGTGGAGTACATATCCGGGTATTTTGATGTGGAGGGAGATATACTTTTTCTAGAGGATTTATTACACGATGACACTATACCTTTTATCCCTCCCGACCCACCCATTCATGATGCTAAAGAAAACAAAGACCCGAGGGTTTCGACTATTAGTGTTTTGACACCTACTTTTTCACCCCCGGTGTCTCTTGTTGATTTCACATTTGAGGGTGATTCTTTTATGATTGACACCGAGTTGTCTTGCTATTTTCCCATAAAGGGAACGGTATTTGATCCGGGTATACACATTTTTGAGCAATCTCAATATCTTAATGATGAAATCAAAAGGAAATTTTTTGAAAAATTGGGATCATTACCTTCTTACTATACCCTTAATTGTAAGAAACTTTTGTTTAAAGAAAACCCATCTTTCTTATACTTATTTGCTATTGTCACCTTGGGGTTTATTTCTTTTAGAGATGGAAACCATGTATTTGACCCGGGTGGAATTTTATGGGGTTTTCCTTATTTGGGAGGTTATTTCACTTTATCATGGATAGTTTTTCTTTTACGGGTAAATCTTTTTCTCTCTATGATCGTTTCCCTAAGAACAATTTAATTCGGGGACCGAGTCGAGCTCATGAATCGGTTACAAAAAACGAGGTGCCTCGTGGGGGAGATTCCCATGCTTATCATTCTATCTTCTTTCTAATTTCTAATGTGAAGGGCTTGTACTTCTTCGTTTGTTCTCGTGTTTCGTTTGTGATGTGATTTTAGGTTTCTCATATATCGAAGACTCTCGTGTTCGTTTTTCATCACATATCACTCGAGTTTCGATCATTCATTTGAGACATCCGATATCCGATGATTATATCCTTTACTAACGCTTATTTTTATTGGCATAATTAATAAACGGCTTTTAATTATTTGTGTCATACCCTTTCCATGTTAGGATTTTGCATTCGACTCTTCGTCTCTAGTAGGGGGTATTATACCCTTCGACTTGAAACATTGAGGACAATGTTTGGTTTTAGTATGGGGGGTATCTATCGATATGCTTTTCCTTTTGTTCGTTGTCTTCACGTACTCCGTTTTACATAAATGTGCTTAAAATTGCATAAATTTTATTTTTTTTTCATATTTTAATAAGTGTTTTTGACACGAATGTAAGCTTTCCGTTGGTGAAAATAAGAATAGTTTTTTGACTCAACCGGTTTACTTTAGCTCATTCCTTAACCATATAGACCTTAATTGGTTTATTAGGCTAAGCATCCACGAGTTTCATTATTTGAGATTTTATGTATGTATATAATTAAAGTTTTTGTTATAAATAAGCCAAATTTTGGGTCCGGGATGATCTTAGACTTCCGCTTCTGGTCTCGTAGTTGATATGTCGAGGTCGTCAATACAAGAGATTCCCTAAATCGTGTTAAATTATCCTTGATGTGGGCTTTCTTTAGTGACAACGGTTTTTGAGGATGAGGTTAGGTTCTAAGTGTCGGGTTTACACCGTTTTGCCTTCATTTTTTTGGACTAATAATTATTAAATAAGTCAAATGAGCGTACGGGTGAATGACAATTCTTAAAATCTAGAGATACAACTTAGGAATAATGGAGAAGGAGTTTTACACAAACGTCTTATATAAGTGGTCTTAACATGAGAACTTGTTATTTACAATGATCTTGTTTTTGAGCTTGGCATGGAAAGAGTGAAAAGTCGAGGACGATGAACCTATTCAAGTTTTATGATCCTAAAAGTTATTTTTGAATAATGAAAGCGATACATTATGTCATTTACACATATACAATTAACAAATGAATAAATGCTTTTAATAAATGAAAAACGGAGTTGCTTTATACTTTATTCTAGCATAGCGTGAGGACACGACAATGGTTTAGTAGGGGGGTGTGATGTGACTCTAATTACACATCATATTTCCTCGAAAAACGTGCTTAAAATGGTCAAATAATCATCAATTATGCCTTGTATATGTGTGTTTTCTCATTTGTGTGTGTGCAGGTACGGATATCAAAGAAATCACAAGAAATGAAGCCAAAGAGCCAAAACGGACACGAGACATGAAAAGAAGACAGGAAATCGAGTCCGACGGTGCCTTTATATTTTAATGGGCCGACCCAACACCATTTAAATGGGTCGGATCGACCCATTATTATACTATATATAAGTGCTGGCCCAATGACTACATTACAACAATTAGTTGCCCAACAACAGCCCATCAAGCCAATATTTTGAAAATAGTTAGCAGCTTTGCTGCTGGCCCAACAGGCCCATGAAGGAAAGCCTACAAGCCCAAGAAAAGAAAAAGAAAGATAGATCAGATCCTATATGTATTACAAAGCAGCTTCAATAATACACAATCTTCCTTTTCCTGTTTTTTTTTTCTTTCCTGCGTTTTATTTAGACGAGATAGGTAACAGTAATTAGTTTTTCAATTTATTTGCTTCTCTTATTTTTCTTTTCGATTCGAATATCATTCTAGGTAGATTAGATAAATTCTCAACTTATTGTTCCAAGTTTTGTATTAGGTTGTTATAAAATCAGATTCTCAGCTTCTTGTCTATTACGATTCTCCTTTGTATTTGTCTTCAGCTTCAGTTTTGATTTTAATAATTTCGGTTTTAAGTTTTCATAGTATAATGTTTCGATACAGAATGTTTAATATGATTAAAGTAGCTTTGGATTCGGTTCTATAGCAGCTTATACGCAGGTCAATTCGGTTTACATTTTCTGCACTAGTTTAAAATTCAGTAAATCATAAATCATTCATAGCTTTTAGGAATTACAACTTTTAAGTCTTACAGTATCGATTTACTGTTCACAACCGTGATTTGAAGTTGGTTAAAGTTGTTTGATAACCGATTTCGAGAATATCATTGGTTATAGTCCGAGGGTAAAAGGTTATTTGTGTAGAGATTATTGTTTCAGTTGGTGTAGTAATCGAATCGAGTTTTTGTATTAGCTGATTGATCGAAGTTAGCTGTTGGTTTGGTTATGAGTATAGTCAAGCTTGTGACGTTTTGATTTGGTTCAGTTCGAGATCAGTTCTTAGTGTCGATGTTGTTCAGTTTCGTATCAGGTTCGGTTCATTCGCTTAGCTCGTCGGCATCAGCGGACAGGCAGGGAAGCAGGATAGTTTTACTCGTTACTTTCTCAATTCATTTAATTCTTGTTAGCCGTAGTCTGGTAGTATAATCGTTTTTATAGCTTGCTAAATCTGCTTGAGTTTAATATGTCTTGATATGTTTTTAAGCTTTGTAAGTCTAGTTGTAGCTTTCATATTTCTGCTTATATCTTAAATCTAGTGTTTGGAATAGCTGTCATCTTTGAGTTCTCAATTTGATCAGTGGTTAATCTTGATAGGATAAGCTGCTATTCAGTGTCTTAGTATAGAATTCACTTTGGTTAGTTTTTGAAGTCAAAACAGGAAGATTTGAGCAGTAAGTCATGGCAAGGTCATAATAGGTATTAGAAGCAGTTGAATATTAGTCTTATTTGTTTTCATTGAATCTTTACATTTTGCTAGTAGTGTTATAGGAATTCGATAGTAGTGATGAGACAAAACTTGATGTAGAAAAATCGTACACGTTTTAGGAAAAACGTATATGAGCGGCAAGTATTAAGTTATACGCTTTAGGAAAAACGTAAAACCGAATAAATGCGGGTTCGTTCTCGAAGGAGGTGTGTGTATTAATGTGCGAAAATATATATAAAATCAAGTTTGGATTAGTGACGTTTTTGGTTGAGAAGAGAAAAATTAAAGACGAGTTACGACTACGATTTAAACTACGACGTTGACGTAAAACGCGAACGTAAATACGTAAAACGTGACGAAATTAAAAATAAAACCTAAAAATTAATTAAAATATTAAACTAAGTCTTAAATAATATAAATAAGAATAAAAATCCAACAAATATATTTTAAAACCTTTTATTAATTAAATATTCAATTTTTAATGCTAATTAAAGCCCAAAAATTAAATATAATTAACAAAATGCCCAAAATATTATTTTATTGAACTAATAAATTACTTATATTATTTAAAGGCTAAAAAGTATTTTTTCTAAATTTTAATCACTTTTTTTCTATTTTTTAATCACTAAAAACTATTTTTAAATTAAAATAATCATAAAAAATAATAAAATAATGACAAAATTAATTTAACAATTTTAAAAATCCTAAATTATCCTAATGAACAGTAGAAAATTGAAAAAAGTTTGATAAATGTAAAATTTTGCACTAAAAGACAAAACTAGTTAATATTAAAACCCTAATTAAACTAAATTAATTATAAAAAATAATTAAAAAGTGAACAGTGAAAAACTCTTAATCTAAAAATCTTAAATTAGTTTTCTAAATATAAGAAAAATTTTAAAACTGAAAAATATAAATTGTTTACACTAAATTCCAAAAAACAGTAATTAAAAAGTAAATTAAAAATGCATTTAAACCTAAAAAATACTTAATGAACAGTAACAAAAAATTAACTTATACTAAAAAATCAAAAATTAAAAAAGAAAAATAATGGAAAAAGAATGAAAGTCTAAAACCTATTTTAGTTCACAAAAGACAAAATTCTTAAGATACTGAAAGTGACATGTTGACTGTTTTGGCAGTTAGCTAAGCAGGGGAAACAAAAGGGCTAGCAGGGGGAACCTCTTTCCCACTGACAGTGATAATACACAGGTCTAGTGCTAAATTAGCTTAGGAAAGCTAGTTGTGATGATTTTTCTTGGATACAAGGGCACCCCTACAACCAGTGGGGTTGTAGGGAGTCAAAGCAAGCAACATATACCAAACACAAACACAAATAGAGCACGGATCAACACCCTACTTAAGCAAATACAAGAAAAACAGTCATGGGCATAGGTCTGGTGGTCTCTAAGGGCAACCAGTGACTTATAAAGCTGTTCTAACCCACCAAGAGCTTATACAAACTTGATTCCAGTAAGCCTAGACCTACATTACCTTGAAAGCTAATAAAAAAAAGATTCAAACCAAATTACTCACAAAAAACTTCAGAAACTTAACTGCTATAACTGTTGGGCAGAAAGAGAGTGAAGTGTTGGTCTAGTGTGCACAATGATGAGTTTTGGGTGTTCAAAACTTGCACAAGTCTCTCACCAAATCATATATATCAGACTGGAAACCCTAGGTCACCCTATCTTCTAACAATTAACACAAGTTCAAAGGAAATTTTACACAGAAAAACGGATTTGCTAATTTCTAGGTAGTTTGAACATACAAGATGTTTTAAAACCTATCTAAACTGAAAACAATAGACTAAAATCACTTAATACCAACACCTATAGTGTGTCTAAGTGGATTTAAAACAAAAAATGCAACATTATGTCAGTTTAATTCCTAATTCCAAACACTCCTTAAACCTCAGAATTGAGAATTTAACACACTTACTTGTTATAAAACATGCTTTCTAAAATTAAAACTCAACTAGAACAAACCATATTATGAGCAAACTACAAATAGAGCAAATTAACTATCCCTATAACAGCCTATCACACTTCACAAAAATTTGATGAAAAACCTTTGAAAATAAGAAGGGAGTTCGAAATTTTACCTTCCTAGGACTTGATTAGTCCAGGGTTGCCAAAATTGATGCCACCAGCTTCCTTAATCAGTAGGGCTCATGGACTTTTGGAAAGGATCTCATGGCTTTGTAGAGAAAAGGACTGTATGTCTTCACAAATTGTAACGGTAAGGGCGATGGCAGATATCTATGCTGTTTTCTCCTGCACACAAATAAACCACACCAAGGAAGAACAAGAGTGAAGCTTAGATACTCCTAAGCTTATGAGCTTGGCTTATGAAGAAGCCATCTTACAAGCTTATGACTTGGTAAAAAAAAAATTTTTAAAACCACAAAATTCCTGAAAACCCACAATGACTTTTAACAAGAAGGGACTAACAAACTGTTCAACACTATGGGAGTCTGATTTGTCAAGTCAGATTCACACAGTCCTTTACAACTTGGATCTTCAAACTTTTTGAAGCAAAAATTTAAATAATGTGAAAACTTACCACTTTGATAAGTGATTAAACTAAAGTTGCAGGAAACAGAAACGTTTAAACTAATTAAGCAGGTAAAGTGGGACTCAGCTCAAGTAGGCAATATTTTTGACAAGAAAAACTCTAACTATTTTTTTTTCATTAAAAAAAAAAATTACAAACAATAAGCTGGAACAAAAGGGCATGTCACAGGCGACATCCCTATAAATACTATTGTATGGAATAATCTAGAAAACTTTAAAATAATAAACCCTAGCAACAATCTTGACAATACTGCCCTTAGTCTTCAAATCTTGAAAAATGGTCAAAAAAGTATCTTGTGAGCCTGCTGGAACCATGTGGGATGACAGCTATTGAAAATGCATCTTGTCCATTCATCTTAGAGTAGGGAGGAAGGATTTGCCAAGAGACGTCGATCTTGTCCCCCCTTTTGAAATTGGGGGATAGGGACATGAGCAGGGGAGTGCTGGGGTTGTCACATGGGTGACGTGGCAGGAGATATAAGGGTGGAAAAATGATCATGTGATGTGTAATCATGTATCTGGATGTGATTGCAGCTTAATTTTGGGTAATTGTTCAAATTGTGATTAGGGTTCTAAGAGGTGAGTAGTGAGTTTTTTTTGATTTAGGGGTAGTGAATAGAAGTTGTTACCCGGCTAAATTAGTATTAAAAAAATGTTTTGAAAAGTTTATATAATACTAATCTAAAGTTGACTGAGGTGTTGACATGGGCTTGGTATTCGGGCAAAAAGGTTTTGTGGAGTGGGCTTCGTTTGGTGTTGACTGGGTTAAGGGAGGGTTTGACCGGGTATGGGTTTCGTTTTATACACCTTTGCCCCCCAATTTATGTAGAAAGTAGTATAGCAAATCTTCCCAGCTTTTCTCTTGATTCCTTTGATATTATCTTTGAGCTAATTACATTTCACCCCCTCCTGTCTTTATAAACATGATGTAAAGACCAATGTAGCATTCATCAAGGGCCAATTTGTCAATTCTTGAAACTTTTAGGTCCCAAATGCAATTTTTGAGATTTGCAAGGGGTAAAAGTGACAAGTCTTCAATTCTTGAGGGACCATTCTTGACAAAACTTCAAACTTCAAGGTATTTTTGGAAAATTCATTGCTCGGGTCCGGTTCTTTGTGCGGCTTCGTTTCCCGTGTTCGTTTTTGCTTGATTCTTGTAATCTTTTGGTGAATTCATGATATCCGTACCTGAAATACACAATGAACAAATACAAGCACATTTTTTTGGTATTTTGATGATATTTTAAGCGTTTTAAGCCCGATTTGGACGATGAGACTATGTATAAATACAGTCTCATCACTCCCCCATACTAAACCATTGCCGTGTCCCACGCAATGCTAGAATTTAGTATCGTAGCACTTCCAAAATTCATTTTATGATGACTTTTATTCAAGACATAAATTTAAATAAACTACTACACGTGTTTTAGACATAATGTATTGTTTTCATCATGAGAATGTGACTTTTGGGATCATAGAACAAGAACACGTGAATGCTTCGTTAGAAATAATTTCGTCGTCCTCTATTTTCACCCAATTCCATGCTAAGCGTGTAACGAGATCATTGTTATTATAAGTTAGCAACACGAACACATCTCATGGGTGTTAATTACGAACCTAAACTCCCTTATTCCTACTTGGCATCTCTTATATGTTATTTTTTCTTAATGATCACGAGGATACATCATCGACTTATGCGTGAATAGAGATTAAGTCTAAAAATAAAGTTTTAACAGTGTAACCAAAATCATCAAATCAATAATTCATCCCAATAGACAACGATGTCAAAAAATTAAGTCAACAAGAAGGATCGATAAACACGATTTTATAACGGTTTTGAACATGAGACTTATTACCAAGACTTTTATACGCCCCCTAACGGAAGGGCCTTATTATCTTTGGTTTACCTCCATCTTTTATTCAACTTCGCCATGAAGCTTTTATTATGACTTCGGTCTTGCCTTGCCTTTTATTATCCGCCTCATCGGTGGTTTTATTAGCCAAAGACGTATATCCTCACGCTAAAGCGAATTTTGGATCTTTAAAGCTTCGAAGATTAAGGCTTGATTCACTTTCAATTTGGGCATAGATTTTTCGGCCTTGTGAGCTTCAAATTTTTGCTTAATTTAGGTGAGCACTTGAAATCTTATTATTAGGTGAAGCTTTCGATTATTCGGGTGCCAATACTTCAAAACCGTGACGCTGGCGATACCTTAATGTTTTCCCAATTTAATTACATGGAAGCTACCAAAACAAATTAGAAACCCAACAATAGTGACTAAACCGCCAAATCAATATTTATTAACAATTATTTATGCAAAAGCGTTGGGAGAATAAGCTAATAATTACTACACATGAGATCGTGACGATTACGAGACTTATAAATAACTCTATCATTTCTCGTCCTCATTTAAGAGACTTAGCCTAAAAAGTTAAGGAATCGAAGCTAAGTGCCCAACACGCACGGTCGAGTCAAAAATTACTCTCGTTCTCACCATCGGAAAACCTACATTCGTGTCTTAAACACTTATGAAAAACAAGAAAATTTTTTAAAATTTGGCCATTTTTGGCCTTATTTTGCAACAAAACGATAACAAAAAGATGAATATTGGATTGCGTGTTGACGTAAGCAAGGTGAAGTATCTACTCACCCCCCATACTAAAACTAAACATTGTCCTCAATGTTTCGAGTCTAGGGGTGTAAACACCCCCATACTAGAGACGAAGTCGAATGCTTAATCTCGAGCATGGAAAGGGTAAAACGAATAACCTAAAAGCCGTTTATGAATTATGCTAATAAGATAAACGTTAGAACATAAAAGGATATCATCGGATATCGGAATCTCCAAAGGCAACGATCGAAGCTCGAGTGATCCGTAAAACGAACACGAGAGGCTTCAATGATGACGATGAACCTAATGAATCACAATCACAAACAACCACGGAGCAAAGGTAGGAAGAGCACAAGTCCCCTCGTTACGTTAACTAAGAAAGCAATAATATATACAAGGATAAGCATGAGAATCCCCCACGAGGCACCTTGTTTTTGATAACCAAGTCAAAAGCTCGACTCGAATCCCCATAAATGTGATCATTTAAGGATAATCTTGGTATGGTCATTTTTGGTGGGGCTTACATGATAAACAAGGCCCAAAACTACATGGAGTACTTTAAAAACCCGATATACGAATACCGGGGTCAAAGATAGCGTCCTCGTTTTCGGATGAAAGACGAAACAACGCCACTTCAACACAAACCCCAATGGGGTAGAAGAAAAGAGATAAGAAGTAGAAAGGTGGGGCAATGGGTAAGTCACTAAAATGAGCTACTCGAGGTAGACTCACACCAAGCAAATAGATTAGATTTCCATTTATTGCATCGGTGGAAGACCGAGATTTCCCTTTACAAGCAATTCCGGGATCGTAAATCTCGTCCTCGGTGGAGAAATGGGAGGGAACATTTGGGGCTTCCCCCACACTAGATCCACACCAACCATCGTCAAAAGGAGTAGACGAGGTGGTAGCACTCATAACACGATGTGATGACGGAGTTAAACATGTAGAAAAATCATTTAAAACATTTTTAAAATCTTTTCCTTTTTCATCGTTTAAAAACTCTCTATGAAAACCCAATTTGATAATGTCAAAAATATTTGGCGTGTCAAATTCAAAATTAGTCGCGCTAAAAATCCTCACATTTAAGTCCTTGGTGGGAGGGGGTGGCGGATTATATAAGTTCTCAAAACGTTTGTCAATAAAGAACACCGCCCCCTCGGGGTCTACATACTCGTCATCCTCATGAACGTCGATCTCATCGATTTCTTCATCAAAGATAGGCTTGTCAAACCAAGGTTTGTCATTCCCTTCCTTGAGTATCTTAGAAACTCTCTCGAAAAGATCACGATCAAGCACGAAACCATCATTCTTTTGTGGGGATCGTTGATAAGTTAGATCCTCACGAATGTGGTAAACGTCATTCTCAAATGAGGAGTGTTTATAAGGTAACTCCTCGAGAATGGGACTTGTGTCAATAGCAAGAAAATCATCGACCTCCTTAAAGAATTCTTCATCATCACAATTGTGAAACGAAGGAGGATCGATGATATGGTCATCAACGTTCTCGAATTCATCATCAAAAATGGGATTATGATGAAAAATAGGTTCGTATACGGAATTCGAGTACGTTGTGAAAGTGTCGTCATTCTCATCATCATAAGAAATTTCCGACATGAGATCATCCTCTTCATTTGAAGATTTATCAAAGGGTAAATCCTCGAAGATGGATGGCGGATTAGCAAGTATATGCTCGATCTCGGCAAAATCATCATCGCCATCAAAGAAAGTGTCGATGTGAGCAAGTTCTCGAGTGGATTTCTCGAGAGTCACAACCATGGACTTACAAGTCGAATGACTATGCTTAGGTGACATTTCTATGATGGGTGAGATTGCATTGGGTTGGGCCACTTCCTTAGCCTTAATGGGTTTGGGGCTAGGAGTGGGAGGCACTTCAATGGGTTTAGAAGTATGGGACTCAAAGTCATGGTCCTTCGAAGGTGGTGAAGACGAGCCCATATTAGTCTTTGTCGTGATGGCACTAACGTCGCCCTTCGGAATTGGTGGTTCACTTGTTTCGCTAAAAACATCCCAAAGTGAGTTTTCATCCATAAATTTACACATACCCTTTTGAATTAGGTACACGTATTCTTTATCATTAAAATCATCATCTTTAAAACCGTTTTTCTTAATTCTTTCAAAACATGCATCAAGCCTCATTCTTTCCGCTAAAGTGAACATTTTGAAATCATTAGAATTTGAATCATTAGGTTTTGAAACCTCGGTTTTTTCATTCTCATAAAATCCTTGGGATTTTCTAGCGAAAAAGTCTATTTTCTCATCCCCATATCTCATAGTAAGTCTCCCCTCGTGAACGTCGATTACGGTTCGAGCCGTCGATAAGAATGGTCGGCCTAAAATAATGGGACATTTAGGGTCACACTCGTAATCGGATATAACGAAATCTGCGGGAAAAACAAACTTTCCAATCCTAACATAGACATCCTCGGCTATTCCAATTGGTATAAGTGGAGTACAATTTGCAAGCTCGATTGTCATGTTCGTAGGGGTAAGTCTAGGCAATCTCATCAATTTCCAAAGAGAATGAGGCATGAGATTGATGCTAGCACCTAAATCGGCAAGGGCTAAACATCCCTCAATCTCGGAAAAATCACAAGGTAAAAGAAATTGGCCCGGATCCTTTTCCTTTGTCGGCATACGCCTTTTGGGTTTTTTAAGAAGGATTGAAGCACAAGTTTCTTCAAGGGTCACTTTCGTAAGGTCGATAAAACTCTCTTTTTGAACCGTGGATGGAATTCGAGGTACACGAGGGTGTGCACTCTTTTCCTTGGTCGCCACGTTCATCCCCTCGACTTTAGAACAATAGGACGTCTTAGAAGTCGAGGGTGGAGAAGGATAAACAACTCTAAATCCATCAAGGTTAGGGGTAATCACACGACCTTTTCCAATAGACGAGGCGGCTTTACATTCTTCCTTCGGATTGGGTACGGTGTTACTAGGTAACGTACTCGAAGACGAACTCGCTTGATTGCTCATGATTGCCGAAAACATCTTTTTAATCTCACTTTGACCTTGTTCAATTTTATTATTTTGACCTTTCAAAGTGTTGGAAAATTCGTTTTTCAAAGTACCAATTTGTCCCTCTAATCGTCTCATATTAGCCTCATTCGTTTTCATATATTCTTGAAAATCGTTTGACGAACTATTTTGATTAGCATTAAAGTTCCCTTGGTTTTGATTACTTCTTTGAAAATTCCCTTGATTACCATTCAAAAAATTGTTTCCTTGATTAGCGTTGTTTTGAAAACTCGAGTTTTGGTTGTTGTTGTTATCTCGGTTGTGCCAACTTAAATTTCGACCTTGATTATAACCTCCTTGATTCGAAAAATTTCCTTGTTGATTGTTTCCTTGAAAATTGTTATGATTTTGATTCGAACAATTGTTGCCTCGGTTATAATTGCCTTGTTGTGATGGACCGGCGTTATTTTGATTTTAATTAGAAAAATTGTTGTTTAACGCACTCACATTCGACGTTTGGCCATCCGTAGCTGCACACTCGTAATAATTATGAGGTCCACCACAAAATGTACACGAAACCTCAACCGCTTTCACCGTAGCGGGAGCGTCTTTATTTTGCATCTCAATGAGAAAAGACGTAAACACATTCGTCAACTTGTCGACTTTAGCATCAACTCTCTCAATGTCGCGATTAGAACTACTAACATTGGAGACATTGGCAACACTCGGTGCGTTGCGGAGTTGGTAAACCTTGGATCGGTTTTCGATAATTATCAATGCATCTTTCGGAGTTTTACACAAAAAGTTGCCACCGGCGGCGGAATTCAACGAGTCTTGTTCGTGAAAATTAAGACCGTTGTAAAACGTATCGATTTGGTGCAACTCGGAAAAACCATGGTGAGGACATTGCCTAAGCAATTCCTTAAAACGATCCCACGCGTCTCTAAAAGATTCATGCGGTTTTTGCTCAAATTTCGTAATTTCGTTACTTGAAAAACGTCGTCTTAGACGGTGGGAAAAAATAATTAACGAATTTGGAAACGAGATCCTTCCACGTAGTTATGGAATTAGGTGGCTCTTTCTCGTACCAATCCCTGGCGGCACCATCGAGCGAGTACGGAAATAGCATAGCTTGACGACATCGGCGTCGACGTTCTTAAACTTGCTCGTGGCTAAAAGACGATCAAAATTCCGAATATGGTCGTGAGGATTATCGGCTTCACGACCTCGAAACTTTGTAGCTTGGATTAACGAAAGCATTCCGCTCTTAATCTCAAAATTCTCCGCTTCAATAGCGGGAATTACGATCGCGTCTCCATAACCCTCGGTGGGCGCTAGGAGCAATTCCATCATAGAACGATTGTCGGCCATCTCCTCTACGGTTTCTTCAACAACGATATTAGGAACGTCGGTTTCTAATTCTCGTCTACGTCGTCGATTCCTTCGATTACGATTGCGTCTATTCGAAGCTTCCCTAGAATTGGAATAATCCTTCGATCGAGTGCGCATGCACTAAGCGTAGAATGGGTGGTAGCAAAGAATATTCTTTTTGCGGCTTTTCGAGTTTTCAATTTTTTTTGGTTTTTGATTGGTTTTTTATTTTTTTGTATTTTTGAATGTATTACGTAGACACAAATCTACAAATCTCTCCTCGAATCGACTTTCTTGATTAAAGGAGCCTCAAAGAATGAAAACGATCACGTGGAGTGAACGTTCTCGATGACTTTAGAACGTTGGTGGAACACCAAAACGTTCAAGAGGGTTTAATCTTGAAAACAAGCAAATATATATGATACGTAGATAATACTTGGGCGGCAAACCCTCGATTAGCCTTCTTTCTCAAAACACGCACAAGCAAGCGGAGGAAACGAGGCGGCGCGAAGCACTTAAGAGCCTTTTTCCTTTAGGTCGTGAAATACAACCGCCTTATACCCACCTTATAGTTTGTGTTAATTGAAGTTAAGCCTCACGAAAGTATTTATCTATTTTGCCTTTAAACTTTTGCTTTAGATTCGAATACAATGATCGAGTGATGAAATCCCGAATCAAGGTTGCGTTTTCACGCTTTTGGAGTACTTGTATATTTATTGTTCTTACGTAGTACAATATAGTAATAATATATTCACAAGAAAATCGAAAACCAATATATCTACAATATAGTAAATGATTGTTGTGTGTTTAATTTAGGAAAATTAAACACGATTTATTTGGATATTATACTATAATAGATAAAAATAAAAAATGAGTATGTACGATATTCACGCTTTCCAAAAATTGAAAAGCAAAAACGCACTACTCACACAAACACGATACTAATAGTAATGGCACACTAAACACCTCCCCGGCAGCGGCGCCAAAACTTGATGTAGAAAAATCGTACACGTTTTAGGAAAAACGTATATGAGCGGCAAGTATTAAGTTATACGCTTTAGGAAAAACGTAAAACCGAATAAATGCGGGTTCGTTCTCGAAGGAGGTGTATGTATTAATGTGCCAAAATATATATAAAATCAAGTTTGGATTAGTGACGTTTTTGGTTGAGAAGAGAAAAATTAAAGACGAGTTACGACTACGATTTAAACTACGACGTTGACGTAAAACGCGAACGTAAATACGTAAAACGTGACGAAATTAAAAATAAAACCTAAAAATTAATTAAAATATTAAACTAAGTCTTAAATAATATAAATAAGAATAAAAATCCAACAAATATATTTTAAAACCTTTTATTAATTAAATATTCAATTTTTAATGCTAATTAAAGCCCAAAAATTAAATATAATTAACAAAATGCCCAAAATATTATTTTATTGAACTAATAAATTACTTACATTATATAAAGTCTAAAAAGTATTTTTTTCTAAATTTTAATCACTATTTTTCTATTTTTTAATCACTAAAAACTATTTTTAAATTAAAATAATCATAAAAAATAATAAAATAATGACAAAATTAATTTAACAATTTTAAAAATCCTAAATTATCCTAATGAACAGTAGAAAATTGAAAAAAATTTGATAAATGTAAAATTTTGCACTAAAAGACAAAACTAGTTAATATTAAAACCCTAATTAAACTAAATTAATTATAAAAAATAATTAAAAAGTGAACAGTGAAAAACTCTTAATCTAAAAATCTTAAATTAGTTTTCTAAATATAAGAAAAATTTTAAAACTGAAAAATATAAATTTTTTACACTAAATTCCAAAAAACAGTAATTAAAAAGTAAATTAAAAATGCATTTAAACCTAAAAAATACTTAATGAACAGTAACAAAAAATTAACTTATACTAAAAAATCAGAAATTAAAAAAGAAAAATAATGGAAAAAGAATGAAAGTCTAAAACCTATTTTAGTTCACAAAAGACAAAATTCTTAAGATACTGAAAGTGACATGTTGACTGTTTTGGCAGTTAGCTAAGCAGGGGAAACAAAAGGGCTAGCAGGGGGAACCTCTTTCCCACTAACAGTGATAATACACAGGTCTAGTGCTAAATTAGCTTAGGAAAGCGAGTTGTGATGATTTTTCTTGGATACAAGGGCACCCCTACAACCAGTGGGGTTGTAGGTAGTCAAAGCAAGCAACATATACCAAACACAAACACAAATAGAGCACGGATCAACACCCTACTTAAGGAAAATACAAGAAAAACAGTCATGGGCATAGGTCTGGTGGTCTCTAAGGGCAACCAGTGACTTATAAAGCTGTTCTAACCCACCAAGAGCTTATACAAACTTGATTCCAGTAAGCCTAGACCTAAATTACCTTGAAAGCTAATAAAAAAAAAGATTCAAACCAAATTACTCACAAAAAACTTCAGAAACTTAACTGCTATAACTGTTGGGCAGAAAGAGAGTGAAGTGTTGGTCTAGTGTGCACAATGATGAGTTTTGGGTGTTCAAAACTTGCACAAGTCTCTCACCAAATCATATATAACAGACTGGAAACCCTAGGTCACCCTATCTTCTAACAATTAACACAAGTTCAAAGGAAATTTTACACAGAAAAACGGATTTGCTAATTTCTAGGTAGTTTGAACATACAAGATGTTTTAAAACCTATCTAAACTGAAAACAATAGACTAAAATCACTTAATACCAACACCTATAGTGTGTCTAAGTGGATTTAAAACAAAAAATGCAACATTATGTCAGTTTAATTCCTAATTCCAAACACTCCTTAAACCTCAGAATTGAGAATTTAACACACTTACTTGTTATAAAACATGCTTTCTAAAATTAAAACTCAACTAGAACAAACCATATTATGAGCAAACTACAAATAGAGCAAATTAACTATCCCTATAACAGCCTATCACACTTCACAAAAATTTGATGAAAAACCTTTGAAAATAAGAAGGGAGTTCGAAATTTTACCTTCCTAGGACTTGATTAGTCCAGGGTTGCCAAAATTGATGCCACCAGCTTCCTTAATCAGTAGGGCTCATGGACTTTTGGAAAGGATCTCATGGCTTTGTAGAGAAAAGGACTGTATGTCTTCACAAATTGTAACGGTAAGGGCGATGGCAGATATCTATGCTGTTTTCTCCTGCACACAAATAAACCACACCAAGGAAGAACAAGAGTGAAGCTTAGATACTCCTAAGCTTATGAGCTTGGCTTATGAAGAAGCCATCTTACAAGCTTATGACTTGGTAAAAAAAAAAATTTGAAAACCACAAAATTCCTGAAAACCCACAATGACTTTTAACAAGAAGGGACTAACAAACTGTTCAACACTATGGGAGTCTGATTTGTCAAGTCAGATTCACACAGTCCTTTACAACTTAGATCTTCAAACTTTTTGAAGCAAAAATTTAAATAATGTGAAAACTTACCACTTTGATAAGTGATTAAACTAAAGTTGCAGGAAACATAAACGTTTAAACTAATTAAGCAGGTAAAGTGGGACTCAGCTCAAGTATGCAATATTTTTGACAAGAAAAACTCTAACTATTTTTTTTCATTAAAAAAAAAATTACAAACAATAAGCTGGAACAAAAGGGCATGTCAAAGTCGACATCCCTATAAATACTATTGTATGGAATAATCTAGAAAACTTTAAAATAATAAACCCTAGCAACAATCTTAACAATACTGCCCTTAGTCTTCAAATCTTGAAAAATGGTCAAAAAAGTATCTTGTGAGCCTGCTGGAACCATGTGGGATGACAGCTATTGAAAATTCATCTTGTCCATTCATCTTAGAGTAGGGAGGAAGGATTTTCCAAGAGACGTCGATCTTGTCCCCCTTTTTGAAATTGGGGGATAGGGACATGAGCAGGGGAGTGCTGGGGTTGTCACATGGGTGACGTGGCAGGAGATATAAGGGTGGAAAAATGATCATGTGATGTGTAATCATGTATCTGGATGTGATTGCAGCTTAATTTTGGGTAATTGTTCAAATTGTGATTAGGGTTCTAAGAGGTGAGCAGTGAGTTTTTTTTTATTTAGGGGTAGTGAATAGAAGTTGTTACCCGGCTAAATTAGTATTAAAAAAATGTTTTGAAAAGTTTATATAATACTAATCTAAAGTTGACTGAGGTGTTGACATGGGCTTGGTATTCGGGCAAAAAGGTTTTGTGGAGTGGGCTTCGTTTGGTGTTGACTGGGTTAAGGGAGGGTTTGACCGGGTATGGGTTTCGTTTTATACACCCTTGCCCCCCAATTTATGTAGAAAGTAGTATAGCAAATCTTCCCAGCTTTTCTCTTGATTCCTTTGATATTATCTTTGAGCTAATTACATTTCACCCCCTCCTGTCTATATAAACATGATGTAAAGACCAATGTAGCATTCATCAAGGGCCAATTTGTCAATTCTTGAAACTTTTAGGTCCCAAATGCAATTTTTGAGATTTGCAAGGGGTAAAAGTGACAAGTCTTCAATTCTTGAGGGACCATTCTTGACAAAACTTCAAACTTCAAGGTCTTTTTGGAAAATTCATTGCTCGGGTCCGGTTCTTTGTGCGGCTTCGTTTCCCGTGTTCGTTTTTGCTTGATTCTTGTAATCTTTTGGTGAATTCATGATATCCGTACCTGAAATACACAATGAACAAATACAAGCACATTTTTTTGGTATTTTGATGATATTTTAAGCGTTTTAAGCCCGATTTGGACGATGAGACTATGTATAAATACAGTCTCATCACTCCCCCATACTAAACCATTGCCGTGTCCCCACGCAATGCTAGAATTAAGTATCGTAGCACTTCCAAAATTCATTTTATAATGACTTTTATTCAAGACATAAATTTAAATAAACTACTACATGTGTTTTAGACATAATGTATTGTTTTCATCACGAGAATGTGACTTTTGGGATCATAGAACAAGAACACGTGAATGCTTCGTTAGAAATAATTTCGTCGTCCTCGATTTTCACCCAATTCCATGCTAAGCGTGTAACGAGATCATTGTTATTATAAGTTAGCAACACGAACACATCTCATGAGTGTTAATTACGAACCTAAACTCCCTTATTCCTACTTGGTATCTCTTATATTTTATTTTGTCTTAATGATCACGAGGATACATCATCGACTTATGCGTGAATAGAGATTAAGTCTAAAAATAAAGTTTTAACGGTGTAACCAAAATCATCAAATCAATAATTCATCCCAATAGACAACGATGTCAAAAAATTAAGTCAACAAGAAGGATCGATAAACACGATTTTATAACGGTTTTGAACATGAGACTTATTACCAAGACTTTTATACGCCCCCTAACGGAAGGGCCTTATTATCTTTGGTTTACCTCCATCTTTTATTCAACTTCGCCATGAAGCTTTTATTATGACTTCGGTCTTGCCTTGCCTTTTATTATCCGCCTCATCGGTGGTTTTATTAGCCAAAGACGTATATCCTCACGCTAAAGCGAATTTTGGATCTTTAAAGCTTCGAAGATTAAGGCTTGATTCACTTTCAATTTGGGCATAGATTTTTCGGCCTTGTGAGCTTCAAATTTTTGCTTAAATTAGGTGAGCACTTGAAATCTTATTATTAGGTGAAGCTTTCGATTATTCGGGTGCCAATACTTCAAAACCGTGACGCTGGCGATACCTTAATGTTTTCCCAATTTAATTACATGGAAGCTACCAAAACAAATTAGAAACCCAACAATAGTGACTAAACCGCCAAATCAATATTTATTAACAATTATTTATGCAAAAGCGTTGGAAGAATAAGCTAATAATTACTACACATGAGATCGTGACGATTACGAGACTTATAAATAACTCTATCATTTCTCGTCCTCATTTAAGAGACTTAGCCTAAAAAGTTAAGGAATCGAAGCTAAGTGCCCAACACGCACGGTCGAGTCAAAAATTACTCTCGTTCTCACCATCGGAAAACCTACATTCGTGTCTTAAACACTTACGAAAAACAAGAAAATTTTTTAAAATTTGGCCATTTTTGGCCTTATTTTGCAACAAAACGATAACAAAAAGATGAATATTGGATTGCGTGTTGACGTAAGCAAGGTGAAGTATCTACTCACCCCCCATACTAAAACTAAACATTGTCCTCAATGTTTCGAGTCTAGGGGTGTAAACACCCCCATACTAGAGACGAAGTCGAATGCTTAATCTCGAGCATGGAAAGGGTAAAACGAATAACCTAAAAGCCGTTTATGAATTATGCTAATAAGATAAACGTTAGAACATAAAAGGATATCATCGGATATCGGAATCTCCAAAGGCAACGATCGAAGCTCGAGTGATCCGTAAAACGAACACGAGAGGCTTCAATGATGACGATGAACCTAATGAATCACAATCACAAACAACCACGGAGCAAAGGTAGGAAGAGCACAAGTCCCCTCGTTACGTTAACTAAGAAAGCAATAATATATACAAGGATAAGCATGAGAATCCCCCACGAGGCACCTTGTTTTTGATAACCGAGTCAAAAGCTCGACTCGAATCCCCATAAATGTGATCATTTAAGGATAATCTTGGTATGGTCATTTTTGGTGGGGCTTACATGATAAACAAGGCCCAAAAGTACATGGAGTACTTTAAAAACCCGATATACGAATACCGGGGTCAAAGATAGCGTCCTCGTTTTCGTATGAAAGACGAAACAACGCCACTTCAACACAAACCCCAATGGGGTAGAAGAAAAGAGATAAGAAGTAGAAAGGTGGGGCAATGGGTAAGTCACTAAAATGAGCTACTCGAGGTAGACTCACACCAAGGAAATAGATTAGATTTCCATTTATTGCATCGGTGGAAGACCGAGATTTCCCTTTACAAGCAATTCTGGGATCGTAAATCTCGTCCTCGGTGGAGAAATGGGAGGGAACATTTGGGGCTCCCCCCACACTAGATCCACACCAACCATCGTCAAAAGGAGTAGACGAGGTGGTAGCACTCATAACACGATGTGATGACGGAGTTAAACATGTAGAAAAATCATTTAAAACATTTTTAAAATCTTTTCCTTTTTCATCGTTTAAAAACTCTCTATGAAAACCCAATTTGATAATGTCGAAAATATTTGGCGTGTCAAATTCAAAATTAGTCGCGCTAAAAATCCTCACATTTAAGTCCTTGGTGGGAGGGGGTGGCGGATTATATAAGTTCTCAAAACGTTTGTCAATAATGAACACCGCCCCCTCGGGGTCTACATACTCGTCATCCTCATGAACGTCGATCTCATCGATTTCTTCATCAAAGATAGGCTTGTCAAACCAAGGTTTGTCATTCCCTTCCTTGAGTATCTTAGAAACTCTCTCGAAAAGATCACGATCAAGCACGAAACCATCATTCTTTTGTGGGGATCGTTGATAAGTTAGATCCTCACGAATGTGGTAAACGTCATTCTTAAATGAGGAGTGTTTATAAGGTAACTCCTCGAGAATGGGACTTGTGTCAATAGCAAGAAAATCATCGACCTCCTTAAAGAATTCTTCATCATCACAATTGTGAAACGAAGGAGGATCGATGATATGGTCATCAACGTTCTCGAATTCATCATCAAAAATGGGATTATGATGAAAAATAGGTTCGTATACGGAATTCGAGTACGTTGTGAAAGTGTCGTCATTCTCATCATCATAAGAAATTTCCGACATGAGATCGTCCTCTTCATTTGAAGATTTATCAAAGGGTAAATCCTCGAAGATGGATGGCGGATTAGCAAGTATATGCTCGATCTCGGCAAAATCATCATCGCCATCAAAGAAAGTGTTGATGTGAGCAAGTTCTCGAGTGGATTTCTCGAGAGTCACAACCATGGACTTACAAGTCGAATGACTATGCTTAGGTGACATTTCTATGATGGGTGAGATTGCATTGGGTTGGGCCACTTCCTTAGCCTTAATGGGTTTGGGGCTAGGAGTGGGAGGCACTTCAATGGGTTTAGAAGTATGGGCCTCAAAGTCATGGTCCTTCGAAGGTGGTGAAGACGAGCCCATATTAGTCTTTGTCGTGATGGCACTAACGTCGCCCTTCGGAATTGGTGGTTCACTTGTTTCGCTAAAAACATCCCAAAGTGAGTTTTCATCCATAAATTTACACATACCCTTTTGAATTAGGTACACGTATTCTTTATCATTAAAATCATCATCTTTAAAACCGTTTTTCTTAATTCTTTCAAAACATGCATCAAGCCTCATTCTTTCCGCTAAAGTGAACATTTTGAAATCATTAGAATTTGAATCATTAGGTTTTGAAACCTCGGTTTTTTCATTCTCATAAAATCCTTGGGATTTTCTAGCGAAAAAGTCTATTTTCTCATCCCCATATCTCATAGTAAGTCTCCCCTCGTGAACGTCGATTACGGTTCGAGCCGTCGATAAGAATGGTCGGCCTAAAATAATGGGACATTTAGGGTCACACTCGTAATCGGATATAACGAAATCTGCGGGAAAAACAAACTTTCCAATCCTAACATAGACATCCTCGGCTATTCCAATTGGTATAAGTGGAGTACAATTTGCAAGCTCGATTGTCATGTTCGTGGGGGTAAGTCTAGGCAATCTCATCAATTTCCAAAGAGAATGAGGCATGAGATTGATGCTAGCACCTAAATCGGCAAGGGCTAAACATCCCTCAATCTCGGAAAAATCACAAGGTAAAAGAAATTGGCCCGGATCCTTTTCCTTTGTCGGCATACGCCTTTTGGGTTTTTTAAGAAGGATTGAAGCACAAGTTTCTTCAAGGGTCACTTTCGTAAGGTCGATAAAACTCTCTTTTTGAACCGTGGATGGAATTCGAGGTACACGAGGGTGTGCACTCTTTTCCTTGGTCGCCACGTTCATCCCCTCGACTTTAGAACAATAGGACGTCTTAGAAGTCGAGGGTGGAGAAGGATAAACAACTCTAAATCCATCAAGGTTAGGGGTAATCACACGACCTTTTCCAATAGACGAGGCGGCTTTACATTCTTCCTTCGGATTGGGTACGGTGTTACTAGGTAACGTACTCGAAGACGAACTCGCTTGATTGCTCATGATTGCCGAAAACATCTTTTTAATCTCACTTTGACCTTGTTCAATTTTATTATTTTGACCTTTCAAAGTGTTGGAAAATTCGTTTTTCAAAGTACCAATTTGTCCCTCTAATCGTCTCATATTAGCCTCATTCGTTTTCATATATTCTTGAAAATCGTTTGACGAACTATTTTGATTAGCATTAAAGTTCCCTTGGTTTTGATTACTTCTTTGAAAATTCCCTTGATTACCATTCAAAAAATTGTTTCCTTGATTAGCGTTGTTTTGAAAACTCGAGTTTTGGTTGTTGTTGTTATCTCGGTTGTGCCAACTTAAATTTCGACCTTGATTATAACCTCCTTGATTCGAAAAATTTCCTTGTTGATTGTTTCCTTGAAAATTGTTATGATTTTGATTCGAACAATTGTTGCCTCGGTTATAATTGCCTTGTTGTGATGGACCGGCGTTATTTTGATTTTGATTAGAAAAATTGTTGTTTAACGCACTCACATTCGACGTTTGGCCATCCGTAGGTGCACACTCGTAATAATTATGAGGTCCACCACAAAATGTACACGAAACCTCAACCGCTTTCACCGTAGCGGGAGCGTCTTTCTTTTGCATCTCAATGAGAAAAGACGTAAACACATTCGTCAACTTGTCGACTTTAGCATCAACTCTCTCAATGTCGCGATTAGAACTACTAACATTGGAGACATTGGCAACACTCGGTGCGTTGCGGAGTTGGTAAACCTTGGATCGGTTTTCGATAATTATCAATGCATCTTTCGGAGTTTTACACAAAAAGTTGCCACCGGCGGCGGAATTCAACGAGTCTTGTTCGTGAAAATTAAGACCGTTGTAAAACGTATCGATTTGGTGCAACTCGGAAAAACCATGGTGAGGACATTGCCTAAGCAATTCCTTAAAACGATCCCACGCGTCTCTAAAAGATTCATGCGGTTTTTGCTCAAATTTCGTAATTTCGTTACTTGAAAAACGTCGTCTTAGACGGTGGGAAAAAATAATTAACGAATTTGGAAACGAGATCCTTCCACGTAGTTATGGAATTAGGTGGCTCTTTCTCGTACCAATCCTTGGCGGCACCATCGAGCGAGTACGGAAATAGCATAGCTTGACGACATCGGCGTCGACGTTCTTAAACTTGCTCGTGGCTAAAAGACGATCAAAATTCCGAATATGGTCATGAGGATTATCGGCTTCACGACCTCGAAACTTTGTAGCTTGGATTAACGAAAGCATTCTGCTCTTAATCTCAAAATTCTCCGCTTCAATAGCGGGAATTACGATCGCGTCTCCATAACCCTCGGTGGGCGCTAGGAGCAATTCCATCATAGAACGATTGTCGGCCATCTCCTCTACGGTTTCTTCAACAACGATATTAGGAACGTCGGTTTCTAATTCTCGTCTACGTCGTCGATTCCTTCGATTACGATTGCGTCGATTCGAAGCTTCACTAGAATTGGAATAATCCTTCGATCGAGTGCGCATGCACTAAGCGTAGAATGGGTGGTAGCAAAGAAGATTCTTTTTGCGGCTTTTCGATTTTTCAATTTTTTTTGGTTTTGATTGGTTTTTGATTGGTTTTTTATTTTTTTTGTATTTTTGAATGTATTACGTAGACACAAATCTACAAATCTCTCCTCGAATCGACTTTCTCGATTAAAGGAGCCTCAAAGAATGAAAACGATCACGTGGAGTGAACGTTCTCGATGACTTTAGAACGTTGGTGGAACACCAAAACGTTCAAGAGGGTTTAATCTTGAAAACAAGCAAATATATATGATACGTAGATAATACTTGGGCGGCAAACCCTCGATTAGCCTTCTTTCTCAAAACACGCACAAGCAAGCGGAGGAAACGAGGCGGCGCGAAGCACTTAAGAGCCTTTTTCCTTTAGGTCGTGAAATACAACCGCCTTATACCCACCTTATAGTTTGTGTTAATTGAAATTAAGCCTCACGAAAGTATTTATCTATTTTGCCTTTAAACTTTTGCTTTAGATTCGAATACAATGATCGAGTGATGAAATCCCGAATCAAGGTTGCGTTTTCACGCTTTTGGAGTACTTGTATATTTATTGTTCTTACATAGTACAATATAGTAATAATATATTCACAAGAAAATCGAAAACCAATATATCTACAATATAGTAAATGATTGTTGTGTGTTTAGTTTAGGAAAATTAAACACGATTTATTTGGATATTATACTATAATAGATAAAAATAAAAAATGAGTATGTACGATATTCACGCTTTCCAAAAATTGAAAAGCAAAAACGCACTACTCACACAAACACGATACTAATAGTAATGGCACACTAAACACCTCCCCGACAGCGGCGCCAAAACTTGATGTAGAAAAATCGTACACGTTTTAGGAAAAACGTATATGAGCGGCAAGTATTAAGTTATACGCTTTAGGAAAAACGTAAAACCGAATAAATGCGGGTTCGTTCTCGAAGGAGGTGTATGTATTAATGTGCCAAAATATATATAAAATCAAGTTTGGATTAGTGACGTTTTTGGTTGAGAAGAGAAAAATTAAAGACGAGTTACGACTACGATTTAAACTACGACGTTGACGTAAAACGCGAACGTAAATACGTAAAACGTGACGAAATTAAAAATAAAACCTAAAAATTAATTAAAATATTAAACTAAGTCTTAAATAATATAAATAAGAATAAAAATCCAACAAATATATTTTAAAACCTTTTATTAATTAAATATTCAATTTTTAATGCTAATTAAAGCCCAAAAATTAAATATAATTAACAAAATGGCCAAAATATTATTTTATTGAACTAATAAATTACTTACATTATTTAAAGTCTAAAAAGTATTTTTTTCTAAATTTTAATCACTATTTTTCTATTTTTTAATCACTAAAAACTATTTTTAAATTAAAATAATCATAAAAAATAATAAAATAATGACAAAATTAATTTAACAATTTTAAAAATCCTAAATTATCCTAATGAACAGTAGAAAATTGAAAAAAGTTTGATAAATGTAAAATTTTGCACTAAAAGACAAAACTAGTTAATATTAAAACCCTAATTAAACTAAATTAATTATAAAAAATAATTAAAAAGTGAACAGTGAAAAACTCTTAATCTAAAAATCTTAAATTAGTTTTCTAAATATAAGAAAAATTTTAAAACTGAAAAATATAAATTTTTTACACTAAATTCCAAAAAACAGTAATTAAAAAGTAAATTAAAAATGCATTTAAACCTAAAAAATACTTAATGAACAGTAACAAAAAATTAACTTATACTAAAAAATCAGAAATTAAAAAAGAAAAATAATGGAAAAAGAATGAAAGTCTAAAACCTATTTTAGTTCACAAAAGACAAAATTCTTAAGATACTGAAAGTGACATGTTGACTGTTTTGGCAGTTAGCTAAGCAGGGGAAACAAAAGGGCTAGCAGGGGGAACCTCTTTCCCACTGACAGTGATAATACACAGGTCTAGTGCTAAATTAGCTTAGGAAAGCTAGTTGTGATGATTTTTCTTGGATACAAGGGCACCCCTACAACCAGTGGGGTTGTAGGGAGTCAAAGCAAGCAACATATACCAAACACAAACACAAATAGAGCACGGATCAACACCCTACTTAAGCAAATACAAGAAAAACAGTCATGGGCATAGGTCTGGTGGTCTCTAAGGGCAACCAGTGACTTATAAAGCTGTTCTAACCCACCAAGAGCTTATACAAACTTGATTCCAGTAAGCCTAGACCTAAATTACCTTGAAAGCTAATAAAAAAAAAAGATTCAAACCAAATTACTCACAAAAAACTTCAGAAACTTAACTGCTATAACTGTTGGGCAGAAAGAGAGTGAAGTGTTGGTCTAGTGTGCACAATGATGAGTTTTGGGTGTTCAAAACTTGCACAAGTCTCTCACCAAATCATATATATCAGACTGGAAACCCTAGGTCACCCTATCTTCTAACAATTAACACAAGTTCAAAGGAAATTTTACACAGAAAAACGGATTTGCTAATTTCTAGGTAGTTTGAACATACAAGATGTTTTAAAACCTATCTAAACTGAAAACAATAGACTAAAATCACTTAATACCAACACCTATAGTGTGTCTAAGTGGATTTAAAACAAAAAAATGCAACATTATGTCAGTTTAATTCCTAATTCCAAACACTCCTTAAACCTCAGAATTGAGAATTTAACACACTTACTTGTTATAAAACATGCTTTCTAAAATTAAAACTCAACTAGAACAAACCATATTATGAGCAAACTACAAATAGAGCAAATTAACTATCCCTATAACAGCCTATCACACTTCACAAAAATTTGATGAAAAACCTTGGAAAATAAGAAGGGAGTTCGAAATTTTACCTTCCTAGGACTTGATTAGTCCAGGGTTGCCAAAATTGATGCCACCAGCTTCCTTAATCAGTAGGGCTCATGGACTTTTGGAAAGGATCTCATGGCTTTGTAGAGAAAAGGACTGTATGTCTTCACAAATTGTAACGGTAAGGGCGATGGCAGATATCTATGCTGTTTTCTCCTGCACACAAATAAACCACACCAAGGAAGAACAAGAGTGAAGCTTAGATACTCCTAAGCTTATGAGCTTGGCTTATGAAGAAGCCATCTTACAAGCTTATGACTTGGTAAAAAAAAAAATTTTGAAAACCACAAAATTCCTGAAAACCCACAATGACTTTTAACAAGAAGGGACTAACAAACTGTTCAACACTATGGGAGTCTGATTTGTCAAGTCAGATTCACACAGTCCTTTACAACTTGGATCTTCAAACTTTTTGAAGCAAAAATTTAAATAATGTGAAAACTTACCACTTTGATAAGTGATTAAACTAAAGTTGCAGGAAACATAAATGTTTAAACTAATTAAGCAGGTAAAGTGGGACTCAGCTCAAGTATGCAATATTTTTGACAAGAAAAACTCTAACTATTTTTTTTCATTAAAAAAAAATTACAAACAATAAGCTGGAATAAAAGGGCATGTCACAGTCGACATCCCTATAAATAGTATTGTATGGAATAATCTAGAAAACTTTAAAATAATAAACCCTAGCAACAATCTTGACAATACTGCCCTTAGTCTTCAAATCTTGAAAAATGGTCAAAAAAGTATCTTGTGAGCCTGCTGGAACCATGTGGGATGACAGCTATTGAAAATGCATCTTGTCCATTCATCTTAGAGTAGGGAGGAAGGATTTTCCAAGAGACGTCGATCTTGTCCCCCTTTTTGAAATTGGGGGATAGGGACATGAGCAGGGGAGTGCTGGGGTTGTCACATGGGTGACGTGGCAGGAGATATAAGGGTGGAAAAATGATCATGTGATGTGTAATCATGTATCTGGATGTGATTGCAGCTTAATTTTGGGTAATTGTTCAAATTGTGATTAGGGTTCTAAGAGGTGAGCAGTGAGTTTTTTTTTATTTAGGGGTAGTGAATAGAAGTTGTTACCCGGCTAAATTAGTATTAAAAAAATGTTTTGAAAAGTTTATATAATACTAATCTAAAGGTGACTGAGGTGTTGACATGGGCTTGGTATTCGGGCAAAAAGGTTTTGTGGAGTGGGCTTCGTTTGGTGTTGACTGGGTTAAGGGAGGGTTTGACCGGGTATGGGTTTCGTTTTATACACCCTTGCCCCCCAATTTATGTAGAAAGTAGTATAGCAAATCTTCCCAGCTTTTCTCTTGATTCCTTTGATATTATCTTTGAGCTAATTACATTTCACCCCCTCCTGTCTTTATAAACATGATGTAAAGACCAATGTAGCATTCATCAAGGGCCAATTTGTCAATTCTTGAAACTTTTAGGTCCCAAATGCAATTTTTGAGATTTGCAAGGGGTAAAAGTGACAAGTCTTCTATTCTTGAGGGACCATTCTTGACAAAACTTCAAACTTCAAGGTCTTTTTGGAAAATTCATTGCTCGGGTCCGGTTCTTTGTGCGGCTTCATTTCCCGTGTTCGTTTTTGCTTGATTCTTGTAATCTTTTGGTGAATTCATGATATCCGTACCTGAAATACACAATGAACAAATACAAGCACATTTTTTTGGTATTTTGATGATATTTTAAGCGTTTTAAGCCCGATTTGGACGATGAGACTATGTATAAATACAGTATCATCACTCCCCCATACTAAACCATTGCCGTGTCCCCACGCAATGCTAGAATTAAGTATCGTAGCACTTCCAAAATTCATTTTATAATGACTTTTATTCAAGACATAAATTTAAATAAACTACTACATGTGTTTTAGACATAATGTATTGTTTTCATCACGAGAATGTGACTTTTGGGATCATAGAACAAGAACACGTGAATGCTTCGTTAGAAATAATTTCGTCATCCTCGATTTTCACCCAATTCCATGCTAAGCGTGTCACGAGATCATTGTTATTATAAGTTAGCAACACGAACACATCTCATGAGTGTTAATTACGAACCTAAACTCCCTTATTCCTACTTGGTATCTCTTATATTTTATTTTGTCTTAATGATCACGAGGATACATCATCGACTTATGCGTGAATAGAGATTAAGTCTAAAAATAAAGTTTTAACGGTGTAACCAAAATCATCAAATCAATAATTCATCCCAATAGACAACGATGTCAAAAAATTAAGTCAACAAGAAGGATCGATAAACACGATTTTATAACGGTTTTGAACATGAGACTTATTACCAAGACTTTTATACGCCCCCTAACGGAAGGGCCTTATTATCTTTGGTTTAACTCCATCTTTTATTCAACTTCGCCATGAAGCTTTTATTATGACTTCGGTCTTGCCTTGCCTTTTATTATCCGCCTCATCGGTGGTTTTATTAGCCAAAGACATATATCCTCACGCTAAAGCGAATTTTGGATCTTTAAAGCTTCGAAGATTAAGGCTTGATTCACTTTCAATTTGGGCATAGATATTTCGGCCTTGTGAGCTTCAAATTTTTGTTTAAATTAGGTGAGCACTTGAAATCTTATTATTAGGTGAAGCTTTCGATTATTCGGGTGCCAATACTTCAAAACCGTGACGCTGGCGATACCTTAATGTTTTCCCAATTTAATTACATGGAAGCTACCAAAACAAATTAGAAACCCAACAATAGTGACTAAACCGCCAAATCAATATTTATTAACAATTATTTATGCAAAAGCGTTGGAAGAATAAGCTAATAATTACTACACATGAGATCGTGACGATTACGAGACTTATAAATAACTCTATCATTTCTCGTCCTCATTTAAGAGACTTAGCCTAAAAAGTTAAGGAATCGAAGCTAAGTGCCCAACACGCACGGTCGAGTCAAAAATTACTCTCGTTCTCACCATCGGAAAACCTACATTCGTGTCTTAAACACTTATGAAAAACAAGAAATTTTTTTAAAATTTGGCCATTTTTGGCCTTATTTTGCAACAAAACGATAACAAAAAGATGAATATTGGATTGCGTGTTGACGTAAGCAAGGTGAAGTATCTACTCACCCCCCCATACTAAAACTAAACATTATCCTCAATGTTTCGAGTCTAGGGGTGTAAACACCCCCATACTAGAGACGAAGTCGAATGCTTAATCTCGAGCATGGAAAGGGTAAAACGAATAACCTAAAAGCCGTTTATGAATTATGCTAATAAGATAAACGTTAGAACATAAAAGGATATCATCGGATATCGGAATCTCCAAAGGCAACGATCGAAGCTCGAGTGATCCGTAAAACGAACACGAGAGGCTTCAATGATGACGATGAACCTAATGAATCACAATCACAAACAACCACGGAGCAAAGGTAGGAAGAGCACAAGTCCCCTCGTTACGTTAACTAAGAAAGCAATAATATATACAAGGATAAGCATGAGAATCCCCCACGAGGCACCTTGTTTTTGATAACCGAGTCAAAAGCTCGACTCGAATCCCCATAAATGTGATCATTTAAGGATAATCTTGGTATGGTCATTTTTGGTGGGGCTTACATGATAAACAAGGCCCAAAAGTACATGGAGTACTTTAAAAACCCGATATACGAATACCGGGGTCAAAGATAGCGTCCTCGTTTTCGGATGAAAGACGAAACAACGCCACTTCAACACAAACCCCAATGGGGTAGAAGAAAAGAGATAAGAAGTAGAAAGGTGGGGCAATGGGTAAGTCACTAAAATGAGCTACTCGAGGTAGACTCACACCAAGCAAATAGATTAGATTTCCATTTATTGCATCGGTGGAAGACCGAGATTTCCCTTTACAAGCAATTCTGGGATCGTAAATCTCGTCCTCGGTGGAGAAATGGGAGGGAACATTTGGGGCTCCCCCCACACTAGATCCACACCAACCATCGTCAAAAGGAGTAGACGAGGTGGTAGCACTCATAACACGATGTGATGACGGAGTTAAACATGTAGAAAAATCATTTAAAACATTTTTAAAATCTTTTCCTTTTTCATCGTTTAAAAACTCTCTATGAAAACCCAATTTGATAATGTCGAAAATATTTGGCGTGTCAAATTCAAAATTAGTCGCGCTAAAAATCCTCACATTTAAGTCCTTGGTGGGAGGGGGTGGCGGATTATATAAGTTCTCAAAACGTTTGTCAATAAAGAACACCGCCCCCTCGGGGTCTACATACTCGTCATCCTCATGAACGTCGATCTCATCTATTTCTTCATCAAAGATAGGCTTGTCAAACCAAGGTTTGTCATTCCCTTCCTTGAGTATCTTAGAAACTCTCTTGAAAAGATCACGATCAAGCACGAAACCATCATTCTTTTGTGGGGATCGTTGATAAGTTAGATCCTCACGAATGTGGTAAACGTCATTCTCAAATGAGGAGTGTTTATAAGGTAACTCCTCGAGAATGGGACTTGTGTCAATAGCAAGAAAATCATCGACCTCCTTAAAGAATTCTTCATCATCACAATTGTGAAACGAAGGAGGATCGATGATATGGTCATCAACATTCTCGAATTCATCATCAAAAATGGGATTATGATGAAAAATAGGTTCGTATACGGAATTCGAGTACGTTGTGAAAGTGTCGTCATTCTCATCATCATAAGAAATTTCCGACATGAGATCGTCCTCTTCATTTGAAGATTTATCAAAGGGTAAATCCTCGAAGATGGATGGCGGATTAGCAAGTATATGCTCGATCTCGGCAAAATCATCATCGCCATCAAAGAAAGTGTCGATGTGAGCAAGTTCTCGAGTGGATTTCTCGAGAGTCACAACCATGGACTTACAAGTCGAATGACTATGCTTAGGTGACATTTCTATGATGGGTGAGATTGCATTGGGTTGGGCCACTTCCTTAGCCTTAATGGGTTTGGGGCTAGGAGTGGGAGGCACTTCAATGGGTTTAGAAGTATGGGCCTCAAAGTCATGGTCCTTCGAAGGTGGTGAAGACGAGCCCATATTAGTCTTTGTCGTGATGGCACTAACGTCGCCCTTCGGAATTGGTGGTTCACTCGTTTCGCTAAAAACATCCCAAAGTGAGTTTTCATCCATAAATTTACACATACCCTTTTGAATTAGGTACACGTATTCTTTATCATTAAAATCATCATCTTTAAAACCGTTTTTCTTAATTCTTTCAAAACATGCATCAAGCCTCATTCTTTCCGCTAAAGTGAACATTTTGAAATCATTAGAATTTGAATCATTAGGTTTTGAAACCTCGGTTTTTTCATTCTCTTAAAATCCTTGGGATTTTCTAGCGAAAAAGTCTATTTTCTCATCCCCATATCTCATAGTAAGTCTCCCCTCGTGAACGTCGATTACGGTTCGAGCCGTCGATAAGAATGGTCGGCCTAAAATAATGGGACATTTAGGGTCACACTCGTAATCGGATATAACGAAATCCGCGGGAAAAACAAACTTTCCAATCCTAACATAGACATCCTCGGCTATTCCAATTGGTATAAGTGGAGTACAATTTGCAAGCTCGATTGTCATGTTCGTGGGGGTAAGTCTAGGCAATCTCATCAATTTCCAAAGAGAATGAGGCATGAGATTGATGCTAGCACCTAAATCGGCAAGGGCTAAACATCCCTCAATCTCGGAAAAATCACAAGGTAAAAGAAATTGGCCCGGATCCTTTTCCTTTGTCTGCATACGCCTTTTGGGTTTTTTTAAGAAGGATTGAAGCACAAGTTTCTTCAAGGGTCACTTTCGTAAGGTCGATAAAACTCTCTTTTTGAACCGTGGATGGAATTCGAGGTACACGAGGGTGTGCACTCTTTTCCTTGGTCGCCACGTTCATCCCCTCGACTTTAGAACAATAGGACGTCTTAGAAGTCGAGGGTGGAGAAGGATAAACAACTCTAAATCCATCAAGGTTAGGGGTAATCACACGACCTTTTCCAATAGACGAGGCGGCTTTACATTGTTCCTTCGGATTGGGTACGGTGTTACTAGGTAACGTACTCGAAGACGAACTCGCTTGATTGCTCATGATTGCCGAAAACATCTTTTTAATCTCACTTTGACCTTGTTCAATTTTATTATTTTGACCTTTCAAAGTGTTGGAAAATTCGTTTTTCAAAGTACCAATTTGTCCCTCTAATCGTCTCATATTAGCCTCATTCGTTTTCATATATTCTTGAAAATCGTTTGACGAACTATTTTGATTAGCATTAAAGTTCCCTTGGTTTTGATTACTTCTTTGAAAATTCCCTTGATTACCATTCAAAAAATTGTTTCCTTGATTAGCGTTGTTTTGAAAACTCGAGTTTTGGTTGTTGTTGTTATCTCGGTTTTGCCAACTTAAATTTCGACCTTGATTATAACCTCCTTGATTCGAAAAATTTCCTTGTTGATTGTTTCCTTGAAAATTGTTATGATTTTGATTCGAACAATTGTTGCCTCGGTTATAATTGCCTTGTTGTGATGGACCGGCGTCATTTTGATTTTGATTAGAAAAATTGTTGTTTAACGCACTCACATTCGACGTTTGGCCATCCGTAGCCGCACACTCGTAATAATTATGAGGTCCACCACAAAATGTACACGAAACCTCAACCGCTTTCACCGTAGCGGGAGCGTCTTTCTTTTGCATCTCAATGAGAAAAGACGTAAACACATTCGTCAACTTGTCGACTTTAGCATCAACTCTCTCAATGTCGCGATTAGAACTACTAACAATGGAGACATTGGCAACACTCGGTGCGTTGCGGAGTTGGTAAACCTTGGATCGGTTTTCGATAATTATCAATGCATCTTTCAGAGTTTTACACAAAAAGTTGCCACCGGCGGCGGAATTCAACGAGTCTTGTTCGTGAAAATTAAGACCGTTGTAAAACGTATCGATTTGGTGCAACTCGGAAAAACCATGGTGAGGACATTGCCTAAGCAATTCCTTAAAACGATCCCACGCGTCTCTAAAAGATTCATGCGGTTTTTGCTCAAATTTCGTAATTTCGTTCTTGAAAAACGTCGTCTTAGACGGTGGGAAAAAATAATTAACGAATTTGGAAACGAGATCCTTCCACGTAGTTATGGAATTAGGTGGCTCTTTCTCGTACCAATCCTTGGCGGCACCATCGAGCGAGTACGGAAATAGCATAAGCTTGACGACATCGGCGTCGACGTTCTTAAACTTGATCGTGGCTAAAAGACGATCAAAATTCCGAATATGGTCGTGAGGATTATCGGCTTCACGACCTCGAAACTTTGTAGCTTGGATTAACGAAAGCATTCCGCTCTTAATCTCAAAATTCTCCGCTTCGATAGCGGGAATTACGATCGCGTCTCCATAACCCTCGGTGGGCGCTTGGAGCAATTCCATCATAGAACGATTGTCGGCCATCTCCTCTACGGTTTCTTCAACAACGATATTAGGAACGTCGGTTTCTAATTCTCGTCTACGTCGTCGATTCCTTCGATTACGATTGCGTCGATTCGAAGCTTCACTAGAATTGGAATAATCCTTCGATCGAGTGCGCATGCACTAAGCGTAGAATGGGTGGTAGCAAAGAAGATTCTTTTTGCGGCTTTTCGATTTTTCAATTTTTTTTGTTTTTGATTGGTTTTTTAATTTTTTTGGATTTTTGAATGTATTACGTAGACACAAATCTACAAATCTCTCCTTGAATCGACTTTCTCGATTAAAGGAGCCTCAAAGAATGAAAACGATCACGTGGAGTGAACGTTCTCGATGACTTTAGAACGTTGGTGGAACACCAAAACGTTCAAGAGGGTTTAATCTTGAAAACAAGCAAATATATATGATACGTAGATAATACTTGGGCGGCAAACCCTCGATTAGCCTTCTTTCTCAAAACACGCACAAGCAAGCGGAGGAAACGAGGCGGCGCGAAGCACTTAAGAGCCTTTTTCCTTTAGGTCGTGAAATACAACCGCCTTATACCCACCTTATAGTTTGTGTTAATTGAAATTAAGCCTCACGAAAGTATTTATCTATTTTGCCTTTAAACTTTTGCTTTAGATTCGAATACAATGATCGAGTGATGAAATCCCGAATCAAGGTTGCGTTTTCACGCTTTTGGAGTACTTGTATATTTATTGTTCTTACGTAGTATAATATAGTAATAATATATTCACAAGAAAATCGAAAACCAATATATCTACAATATAGTAAATGATTGTTGTGTGTTTAATTTAGGAAAATTAAACACGATTTATTTGGATATTATACTATAATAGATAAAAATAAAAAATGAGTATGTACGATATTCACTCTTTCCAAAAATTGAAAAGCAAAAACGCACTACTCACACAAACACGATACTAATAGTAATGGCACACTAAACACCTCCCCGGCAGCGGCGCCAAAACTTGATGTAGAAAAATCGTACACGTTTTAGGAAAAACGTATATGAGCGGCAAGTATTAAGTTATACGCTCTAGGAAAAACGTAAAACCGAATAAATGCGGGTTTGTTCTCGAAGGAGGTGTGTGTATTAATGTGCCAAAATATATATAAAATCAAGTTTGGATTAGTGACGTTTTTGGTTGAGAAGAGAAAAATTAAAGACGAGTTACGACTACGATTTAAACTACGACGTTGACGTAAAACGCGAACGTAAATACGTAAAACGTGACGAAATTAAAAATAAAATCTAAAAATTAATTAAAATATTAAACTAAGTCTTAAATAATATAAATAATAATAAAAATCCAACAAATATATTTTAAAACCTTTTATTAATTAAATATTCAATTTTTAATGCTAATTAAAGCCCAAAAATTAAATATAATTAACAAAATGCCCAAAATATTATTTTATTGAACTAATAAATTACTTATATTATCTAAAGGCTAAAAAGTATTTTTTCTAAATTTTAATCACTACTTTTCTATTTTTTAATCACAAAAAACTATTTTTAAATTAAAATAATCATAAAAAATAATAAAATAATGACAAAAATAATTTAACAATTTTAAAAATCCTAAATTATCCTAATGAACAGTAGAAAATTGAAAAAAGTTTGATAAATGTAAAATTTTGCACTAAAAGACAAAACTAGTTAATATTAAAACCCTAATTAAACTAAATTAATTATAAAAAATAATTAAAAAGTGAACAGTGAAAAACTCTTAATCTAAAAATCTTAAATTAGTTTTCTAAATATAAGAAAAATTTTAAAACTGAAAAATATAAAAATTTTACACTAAATTCCAAAAAACAGTAATAAAAAAGTAAATTAAAAATGCATTTAAACCTAAAAAATACTTAATGAACAGTAACAAAAAATTAACTTATACTAAAAAATCAGAAATTAAAAAAGAAAAATAATGGAAAAAGAATGAAAGTCTAAAACCTATTTTAGTTCACAAAAGACAAAATTCTTAAGATACTGAAAGTGACATGTTGACTGTTTTGGCAGTTAGCTAAGCAGGGGAAACAAAAGGGCTAGCAGGGGGAACCTCTTTCCCACTGACAGTGATAATACACAGGTCTAGTGCTAAATTAGCTTAGGAAAGCTAGTTGTGATGTTTTTCTTGGATACAAGGGCACCCCTACAACCAGTGGGGTTGTAGGGAGTCAAAGCAAGCAACATATACCAAACACAAACACAAATAGAGCACGGATCAACACCCTACTTAAGCAAATACAAGAAAAACAGTCATGGGCATAGGTCTGGTGGTCTCTAAGGGCAACCAGTGACTTATAAAGCTGTTCTAACCCACCAAGAGCTTATACAAACTTGATTCCAGTAAGCCTAGACCTAAATTACCTTGAAAGCTAATAAAAAACAAAAGATTCAAACCAAATTACTCACAAAAAACTTCAGAAACTTAACTGCTATAACTGTTGGGCAGAAAGAGAGTGAAGTGTTGGTCTAGTGTGCACAATGATGAGTTTTGGGTGTTCAAAACTTGCACAAGTCTCTCACCAAATCATATATATCAGACTGGAAACCCTAGGTCACCCTATCTTCTAACAATTAACACAAGTTCAAAGGAAATTTTACACAGAAAAACGGATTTGCTAATTTCTAGGTAGTTTGAACATACAAGATGTTTTAAAACCTATCTAAACTGAAAACAATAGACTAAAATCACTTAATACCAACACCTATAGTGTGTCTAAGTGGATTTAAAACCAAAAATGCAACATTATGTCAGTTTAATTCCTAATTCCAAACACTCCTTAAACCTCAGAATTGAGAATTTAACACACTTACTTGTTATAAAACATGCTTTCTAAAATTAAAACTCAACTAGAACAAACCATATTATGAGCAAACTACAAATAGAGCAAATTAACTATCCCTATAACAGCCTATCACACTTCACAAAAATTTGATGAAAAACCTTTGAAAATAAGAAGGGAGTTCGAAATTTTACCTTCCTAGGACTTGATTAGTCCAGGGTTGCCAAAATTGATGCCACCAGCTTCCTTAATCAGTAGGGCTCATGGACTTTTGGAAAGGATCTCATGGCTTTGTAGAGAAAAGGACTGTATGTCTTCACAAATTGTAACGGTAAGGGCGATGGCAGATATCTATGCTGTTTTCTCCTGCACACAAATAAACCACACCAAGGAAGAACAAGAGTGAAGCTTAGATACTCCTAAGCTTATGAGCTTGGCTTATGAAGAAGCCATCTTACAAGCTTATGACTTGGTAAAAAAAAATTTTAAAACCACAAAATTCCTGAAAACCCACAATGACTTTTAACAAGAAGGGACTAACAAACTGTTCAACACTATGGGAGTCTGATTTGTCAAGTCAGATTCACACAGTCCTTTACAACTTGGATCTTCAAACTTTTTGAAGCAAAAATTTAAATAATGTGAAAACTTACCACTTTGATAAGTGATTAAACTAAAGTTGCAGGAAACATAAACGTTTAAACTAATTAAGCAGGTAAAGTGGGACTCAGCTCAAGTATGCAATATTTTTGACAAGAAAAACTCTAACTATTTTTTTTCATTAAAAAAAAAAATTACAAACAATAAGCTGGAACAAAAGGGCATGTCACAGGCGACATCCCTATAAATACTATTGTATGGAATAATCTAGAAAACTTTAAAATAATAAACCCTAGCAACAATCTTGACAATACTGCCCTTAGTCTTCAAATCTTGAAAAATGGTCAAAAAAGTATCTTGTGAGCCTACTGGAACCATGTGGGATGACAGCTATTGAAAATGCATCTTGTCCATTCATCTTAGAGTAGGGAGGAAGGATTTGCCAAGAGACGTCGATCTTGTCCCCCTTTTTGAAATTGGGGGATAGGGACACGAGCAGGGGAGTGCTGGGGTTGTCACATGGGTGACGTGGCAGGAGATATAAGGGTGGAAAAATGATCATGTGATGTGTAATCATGTATCTGGATGTGATTGCAGCTTAATTTTGGGTAATTGTTCAAATTGTGATTAGGGTTCTAAGAGGTGAGCAGTGAGTTTTTTTTTATTTAGGGGTAGTGAATAGAAGTTGTTACCCGGCTAAATTAGTATTAAAAAAATGGTTTGAAAAGTTTATATAATACTAATCTAAAGGTGACTGAGGTGTTGACATGGGCTTGGTATTCGGGCAAAAAGGTTTTGTGGAGTGGGCTTCGTTTGGTGTTGACTGGGTTAAGGGAGGGTTTGACCGGGTATGGGTTTCGTTTTATACACCTTAGCCCCCCAATTTATGTAGAAAGTAGTATAGCAAATCTTCCTAGCTTTTCTCTTGATTCCTTTGATATTATCTTTGAGCTAATTACATTTCACCCCCTCCTGTCTTTATAAACATGATGTAAAGACCAATGTAGCATTCATCAAGGGCCAATTTGTCAATTCTTGAAACTTTTAGGTCCCAAATGCAATTTTTGAGATTTGCAAGGGGTAAAAGTGACAAGTCTTCAATTCTTGAGGGACCATTCTTGACAAAACTTCAAACTTCAAGGTCTTTTTGGAAAATTCATTGCTCGGGTCCGGTTCTTTTTGCGGCTTCGTTTCCCGTGTTCGTTTTTGCTTGATTCTTGTAATCTTTTGGTGAATTCATGATATCCGTACCTGAAATACACAATGAACAAATACAAGCACATTTTTTGGTATTTTGATGATATTTTAAGCGTTTTAAGCCCGATTTGGACGATGAGACTATGTATAAATACAGTCTCATCAAGTAGCGCATTAATTCATTCCGATTTCGAGATCGAAAAACTGCTAGTACCGTCAGTCCCAAATTGCTAATCTGTCAATATCTGTAGTTGTATCGTTAATTGAGTTGGACTATCAGTTTAGAAATTGGGTTTTAGCTACATTTTGGTTAAATTTGAATGGACTTACAGATTTTCTAATTAGACTTTTAAGAAGCTAATGTCCGTAGCATTCTTAGTAAGTAAGTTAGGCCCATTTACATTTGCTTTAGGATAGAATGTTTATTTTTCTTTATCTCATTTACATACATTTTCTTAGTTTCTTAATTTACGTTTTAGATTAGTAGTATAGTATAGTTAATAATAGAACATTATAATAGTATATTTTCTTGATTTTCGTGCCATTTACGATTTTGTCGAAAGTAGTTATAAATACCAAATAAAGTTTTATTTTAACCAAAAACAAACCAAGTCTTAACGAGAAAAAGTAAAATCAATTCGAGTCGAGTCGAGAGAAAAACGATTTATAACAAAAATGCTACATTACTCATCGTCCAAAAAGGGCTTAAAATGCATTAAATATCATCAAAATACCCATATATATGCTTGTGTTTGTTTCTTGTGTATTTTAGGTACGGATATTGAGAAAATGACAAAAGATCACAAGAATCATACAAAAACGAACACGGGAAACGAAGCCGCACAATGAACCAAGCCCTAATGAAGACTTTCCCAAGAAAAACCCTTGAAGATTTGAAGAATTATGAAGAAGGGTCCTCCAATATGGAAGAATTGACACTTTATACCCTTGTATCTTCATAATTACAAGTTTGGTCCCTAAAGTTTGTCAAAATTACAAAAAGGGCCCTCCACTTTGAAGAATTGACAAGTTTAGCCCCTCAACAAAGCTAAATTGTCAACCATTATCCTCTACAAAGTCAAATATATCATGAAGTCCTTCAAAGTACAAGAAATTACAAGTTTGATCCTTTAAAAATCCCAAAATTACAAAAAGGACCTTTGACTTTCTACAATTGGCAAAAATGGTCCCTCATCAAACATGATTTGACAATTTCAGTCCTCCAAAATGTCAATCATACAAGTTTAGACCATTATCCTTGAAGAAAATACCAAACTAGTCCTTCAAGAATCCAAGATTGGCAAGAATTACCCCTGAAATCATTTTACAAAAGTTTTTGGGGCAAAAGTGTAAAAAGGCAAAAGTTGATAGGAAGAGTTTTGGCGTTGATAGCAAGTTTGGCTGAAAAGACAAGAGAAGAAGAGAAGGAGGGTTATTCTTGGCCGACAAGATACTTACCTTAACCAACCACATGCTGCCACCTCACCCCACTCACCACTTCAACCAATCACAACACTCCCTTCTTCCACATCATCCTCCACTCACCAGATTAATTACTTAATTAATCTTGGCGCCCTAACACAAAATTTAAATAAATCCCACACTAATCCGGATCAAACACCTAACTATTTACCAAGAACACAATTGGGGTTTTCTTAATTACTTGTAATTAAGCCCCAATATGGTGCAGATTTATGATTAAGGGTCTTGTTAACACATCCCAAACCTTAAACATGATACCCCACCAACCCACATGCTGCATGGGACCTTCCCTGCTACGTCTAAGAGGAAGAAGACAAAGAGAGCCAGCAATCCAACGTCCCACAATTGTGCTTACATCCTAAGCTTCATACAAGCCTTTGGATCACCTTTTTACTTGCCAGCTATCACAACACAACAAAATTCGTCACATGATTCTTCAAGATATTCAAACAAGACAAGGGCAACTTTGTAAGTGCAAGTGTAAAACCCGCATGCTTTTACCATGAATAGTACCCTTAAGATCGTACGTACTAGATTTAAACTTTCCTAATATAGCATGATTACGATTACGTGTTAGGATTTTACGTATTACGTACGTGTTAGAACATGATAAGTATTACTACGCACGAGCACGTAATAATTATTCGACAATAATTAATCACGAACATGCGATCATGAAATCATGAATGTAATTAAAACACGAACTATTATTAATTACGTATATATATTTATTACGAGCGTAATTAAATATATTAGATTACCATATTTACGTAACGAGAACACTTAAAACGCGAACACAAATAATCACGAACGTATAACTTAACACACGAGAACACACCAATGTTTTAGACACGGAAAACATTCGGGTTACCCCTTGTGGGCCCCATTACCACGAAATCAGGGATGGAGGATGTGCTTAGCCCATCAATTTTTCACTAAAAAGGAAAAGGGATATTTTTCACTACTCATTTTCATTCACAGAAGATTTTTAGAAAAACCCTAAAACCCTCTTCCTTGTTCTTCTTTGTGCCGCCACCTTAAGAACACCACAAGGAGGTGGTTTGTGATCTTGGATCTTGGAAATTAAGTTGGTGATCGTGTTTGTTCTTCATCCTTTTGATCCACGAATTCGGTAAATCCTTTTTTTTAAACCTTTTCTTTTGATTTGATCTTTTTATAAATCAAGAACATGTTATTTTTTTACAAAAACCTAATAAATAAACATGGATCTAACATGATTTGGGGTTTAATAAAATCAAAAGTATGTTTTTAAGGGGTGTTTGTTTTGGCCGCAGGCTGCACCGAACCCGAAGGGGTTTCGGTTTGGCCAACCGACCACCACCAAGACCATATGGTCTTGGTTGGTGTGTGTGGGTCCCACGGCAGCATCAAGGCACGGGGTACCCCGAGTTGGTTCGGGGTACGGTGTCGATTTCATGTCCGGTTCATGCTTTTTAGTCTAGATCCGGTTCATGGTGTATGTTTAGTTTTTTTTATGATCTTATGTTAAAAATTAAATTAATAAATGACATGATTAATTTAATAACATGACTTAGGTTATTTTAATTATTAATAATCATGAAATTAATTAACCTAAGTATTTTACATTTTAGACTTATAATTAATTAATTATTTAAAAACCATGATTATAATTAATTAATTAACATGACTTAGGTTATATTATTAATAAATAATAATACATGTTTTAACCTAAGTATTTAACTTTATTTAATTAAAAACATGTTATACTTTAATTAAATATTTTAACCTATAGTTTAATTTAATTACATGAAATAATTATTAAACTATACCTTATATCATATGACTTAGAAAATAATCATGAAAACACTTAGGCTTATATACTTAGCTTATTTAACCAGCTTATTTCTAATTATGGAAAATTTCTATTTTTAGAAAGTTAATTAAATAAGGCAGCTAATTTATTTATGGAAACCTTCTATATTTAGAAACTTATTTAATAATGGCAGCTGATCTATTTATGGAAACTTTCTATTTTTAGAAACTTATCTCTTTTAAGCAGTAAATCTATTTTTGGAAACTTTCTATTTTTGGGAACTTTCTATTTTTGGAAACTTTCTATTTTTGGTAACTTTCTATTTTTGGAAACTTTCTATTTTTAGAAACTTTCTATTTTTAGAAACTTTCTATTTTTGGAAACTTTCTATTTTAGGAAACCTGCTATTTTTGGAAAGTTACTTATTATTACACAGTAAGTATAATAACACATGAAATACCAGAAATACTTAATCACATTAAACAGAATATAAGATAAACACGGGTTAAGGCTTAAAAAACAGTAAAACATAGTAAGAACACATAAAATAAGCTAAGACATGACATACAACCAGCTACGTATTTAGTAAGCAGATACTTATTCATGTATGTATTTATGTAGCACTAGTGATTCGGAAGTAGGATTTCTCTCAGTTCATCTTCTTCGTTCACTGGACATAAGGTACGGATTCCCGTCCTTTCAGTATGGACATTCTTTCCTTATTAGGATTCCCCGTATGCAGCCAACTGTTTTCCCGTAGTATAAGTTACGTGTTTGATTGCTTATGTTTAATTAAGAATACCTATAGCCATATACATGCATGACCAGTTTCACCTAGTTATGGAGGTACCATAACCATAACATTAGAGGCACTGATGCTATGACTTCACCACGGCGGAGTGATTGCCCGTGACGTCCCTTCAGCTTTTGGCCATTTATATTATATTTATCATGTGGGGCGTATGGGTGCATCCTAGTTACATGTTTTTAGTCAGGATTTCATGGTGAATGTGGTGTGTGCCTTGCATCCTTCACAAGGAGTTGATCCCTCCTACCCAAAAACCAGTATATTAAATTAGAGGCAGCCCGTCTAATTTGCATGATGAGGTCACCCCTCCAAGTATTCATGCACGGTGGATTTTCATGACCTATATTGGCTAATGGTAAAATACGTTAAACAGTTTTCATAAGATAAGTATAAGGCTTTTCAAACTATAAAACCAGTTTTATGAACATGTTCCAGGTTTTCCAGGACTTATACATTTCCGCTGCTATTAAGTCTTTATTATGTTTTAGTCATTCATATTATGTCTATATCCGTGCACTGAGCGTTTTGCTCAGCCGTTACTTTCCTTTCCATGTCCCAAAACGGCAGGTACCCAAGGACGGACTCGAGCATTTGGAGGACATGCATAGGATGGAAGCTGCCATAGACTTCTTCTCCTTTTGCCTTCATATACTTATGCTTGTTTAGTCTTTCATTAATTTCTTTTGCTTTATTATGTTTTGGGCTTATGTTTGGGAACCGATGTTTGATTCCGGTTATCCCTATGGTCATGTAATGTTTAGACATTTATCCTTGTATGCTTTGATGACACGCCATAATTTCACGTGACATTCCATTTATCAAAATGGGGTGTTACAATTATGGTATCAGAGCCAAGGCTTCGACCTGTAGGCTCTAAAACTCGACCTGTGACTAGTGGGTAGTCACCAGGAGCTTCCTAAGCCAACGTTGTTATTCCACGTATTGATGTTTTCAGCGCGTTTTTGTTTTAACCATGATGTTTTCAGCACCTTGAGGTTTTAACCTTGATGTTTTCATCGATATTGTTTTACTAATATGGATGGACAACCGTCATTCATATTTAGTTATGTGTCATTGTTTCATGCATAATGTTCCTCGTGAACTGTGGCTATGTGGACTGAACCCCAGTAGTTCATAATTAGTCACATAAAATTTTTTTCTGATAAGTTTGACATATGAGTTTCATTTATTTATGTTTCATGTATCATTGTTGTAGGGATTATGACTAAGTAATGGTTGGTACAGGACTGGCCCTATTTAGTCGCATGTGCTTTTATCAAAACTTTTAATTTTGGGACCGACCCGTAGGCGTCCCCTTGCCATGTCTTTTGTTTTGGGACCGACCCATAGGCGTCCCCTCGCACATATAATGGTTTTTATAAACTACATTACGCATTCATGCACTATTTTTCATGCATAAAAATTTTCTCATGATTTAAATTGGCATAAAAAAATTTTCATGTCCCCTCATAAGTTATTATGTTTTTATGTCAAGTATGTTTTCATACTGTCATGGTTAACTTCTGTTTCATGCTGATTATGTTATACACTTCTTCGTGATAGATGGTTTCATGTTTCTTCATGATAATTCCGTCTTCATGTTGATTATGTTTTACGCCTCTTTTGTTATTTACGTTGTCCTGCAAGACATTGTTAGATTTCATTGAATTATGCTTTCATGATAGTCATGGTTGGTTTTCATTGATCATGCTGTCAGGCAAATCATCGTTGAATTTTGTGTAACCACACTTTAACGTTTCTGTTATAACCAGAATGATGTCTATGCTAATACTGCCAAGTTATCATGATGGTTTTCCTAACCGTTTAACCGGTATACATTCCTTAAATCATGACAAATGATCGACCCCATACCGATCATTTCATGTGCATTCAACGTGTACTCCATGTACCATGTTCCATGTGTATTACACGTACCGAAATCCATGTGTATTTCACTTGCAATACTGCAAGAGTATTCGCTAGTCGATTCTGAATCATCTCAGGCATTTGTCCACTTGCTAATACTCTACAAATTTCTGATGCCGCTCATAACTTGGAAATGTTACTAAAGGTTGATGCTGCTGACGTTCGGAGAAGCTACGAGATGCGGATGCTGTTCACAACCTGGAGATCCTAAAAAACGAAGACAAAGGCGTCGGAGCAAAGCAATTGGACGAGAAGATGCTTCACCATCAGACGATTCCCATCAATCATTGTCCCTAATTCTTAGTTACATGTCACACGTCATTCGGCTGTCATTTCAGCCATATGAGTGCAAACCGGTACCAGCCGGCCACTCAACTGAATAGTTACATGAATCACGGTCATGAGAATGACTATCATGGAACTGACAGACAGGACGATAGTAACCACTACTATGACAGCAACTATCCTAGAAATCGCAACCGAAACTCTGGCCACGGACGTGATCAGAAATACAAGGATTAGTAGTCCAACCGATCCGCCAATTCTGGCATAATAACCTTATATTGTGGTTATATTTGTTTCACAACTCGAGACACATGTCAAGACATCAGTCAAGACACATGTCTCACGTATACTCCTGAAGACACATGTCAAGACACCAGTCAAGACACATGTCTCACGTATACTTTCCGAAGACACATGTCAAGACACCAGTCAAGACATATGTCATGCTTATAGTTCCAAGAAACGAGTCAAGACACATGACTCACGTCCAACTATGGAACATTTCTAAGAAATTCAGGGTACCCTCCAAGGGTATATTTATTTTGTTGTGCCATGTATTAATCAGGCCACAAGAATTTCTATACCATTATCGGCGCATCAGTGAGAATTGTCACGTTGCCAATGTCACTTTCATTTCTTTCACCATGGTTCATATATTCATGACCATGAAGGACGCCTTTCGTATTCCCACGAATACGAAGGTTTTCCTTCAGCTTAATGATGAGATCGAAGCTGCTAACGCATTTCCTCGGACAGACACGAGATGAATTTTATCCTAATTATGTACTATGAACAGCACACCATGCTATGATTCATAATTATGTACAGTAATGTTTAGGCTCCTGAATACATTCAGCTTGATTTTCCATCGGGAAAATCTGTACAAATTATCTATGCTTACAAGCATGTGCGTTGTTAGCCATGGTCGCTAAAATTTTCTAGCTGTCAGTAAGACACGACCACTTAATTCTTTTACGCATAGCCAGTTGATCATTCCAAAGTATTCCTATACATTCCAGAAGAATCTACAAGGAGAAGGATGGTACCATGAGATTATGTGTCGACTACCGTTGACTTAAACAAATCACCATTCATGACCGTTATTCTCCTCCACGTATTGACGACATGTCCAATCAACCGTATAGTGTTAATCACTTTCCCAAGATCGAACTCATGATCATGCTGCCAACAGTGACGAGTGAAAAAGCAGGACATGTCCGTGACTGCTATTTGTGCACGACTCGGTCATGCTAGATTTATGATTTTGATTTAGTCTCATCAATGCTCCAACAGCATTTTGGACTTAATAAATTGAGTTTCCATGAACTCCTAAACAAATTCATCAGCGTTTTCATTGAGGATAACCTGATTTCCTCTAAGCCTAGAGAAGAACAGGAAGACCGTATCTGCACTATGTTGCAAATTCTATGACAAGAGAAATTCTACCCTGGAAAATTTTCCAATATCAATTCTGTTTGATTACAGTAACACACTGAATCACATGGGTTTCTATGGTTAATCTTACCATGACTCAGCTTATGCGTAAAGGAGAGAACCCAACACTACATTAGGTGTTCTAGGAAATCCTACGCTAGGAGAAGTCTAGATTTAGAGACTCAGAGTTTCGCAACCTTCTATGTATCAAGTTTCTACGAAGCAAGATGCAGCTACATCCATATCTATGTACCTGACATACCAACAGGTTAAGATAGGACACCAACAAACTGGGATGTTTTCATCATCTGAAATTGTGAATTGAAATGGGACAAGATCTCCACGGATTTTGGCTACCAGTTAAACGCAAACTCCGAAGAAGCATGATTCTATCTGGTTTATTGCAAACAGTTTGATCAAGTCTACAGGATTCCTTACATCCGCAAGGATTTTAGAACCAACAGATTGATCGGACATGTTCCAGCCAAGGCTCATCCGATCAGTTGGCAATTCCTCAGTTATCAGGTCAAACAAATATTCATAATTATGCTCCTTATTTACTTCACGTCCTTGTTCTAATTCCACGCCTTGCTTTCGCGCTCGCGTTCATGACACTATTCACGTTCATGATCGTATTTTGGTTTACGATTTTATGTTCATTTCTTTTCTCATTATGGGTAGTTTGCAAGAACTTGAGAGACCAGACCCAAGTTTAGTATAACTCCCAATCCTCAGATAGACGTTTCTCGTCATAATCTATGTCTCACCTTCTAGCGTTTGTCGTTACCGCCATTATATTCTATGATCACGATATGTTTCACATGTCATGTTCATTCCACGTTCCTCATATCATGATCAAGATATGTTACACGTATCAGGGATCACGATATGTTTACTCATACTACACTCGCCATATATCCACGTAGCACGTTCAAAAATTTTCACGTATCACGTTCAAAATTTTTCACGTACTACGTTTCTATATGTCTCGCGCATCGTTGCTAGTTATCAGTTAAGTTGGATTGTTTTGCACCATAATGTTTCAGTTACTCTTACACGTTAATTCTTATTCCCTCGATCAAATTTAGGGGATCTACCTTACGTTGATAACCAAGAACTTCTTCATATTCCAAGTCAAGGTCAGGAGGACCAAGACTTATCATTCGTGTCAAGATCTTATAAAGGAACCATTCCATGAGGGAAGCCACTTGGAAACGGACAAGTTCATCCGGAATTCTTATCCGTTTTCTCTTATCAATTAGATATGTCCTTTCAGCCACGTCACGTTCCATGTCCTTTTTAGACATGTCACGTTCCGCGTTCTTTATGCCAGGTCACCTGCACGTTAATTTATCTTACATACCCTCTCAGTTTGGTTCGGGTATGTTTCTCTTTCAGTTACGTTATCTATAATTCGGGGACGAATTATTCTTTTTAGGGGGGAAGAGTTGTAAAACCCGCATGCTTTTACCATGAATATTACCCTTAAGATCGTACGTACTAGATTTAAACTTTCCTAATATAGCATGATTACGATTACGTGTTAGGATTTTACGTATTACGTACGTGTTAGAACACGATAAGTATTTACTACGCACGAGCACGTAATAATTATTTGACAATAATTAACCACGAACATGCGATCATGAAATCATGAACGTAATTAAAACACGAACTATTATTAATTACGTATATATATTTATTACGAGCGTAATTAAATATATTATATCACGATATTTACGTAACGAGAACACTTAAAACGCGAACACAAATAATCACGAACGTATAACTTAACACACGAGAACACACCAATTTTTTAGACACGGAAAACATTCGGGTTACCCCTTGTGGGCCCCATTACCACGAAATTAGGGAGGGAGGATGGGCTTAGCCCACCAATTTTTCACTAAAAAGGAAAAGGGATATTTTTCACTACTCATTTTCATTCACAGAAGATTTTTAGAAAAACCCTAAAACCCTCTTCCTTGTTCTTCTTTGTGCCGCCACCTTAAGAACACCACAAGGAGGTGGTTTGTGATCTTGGATCTTGGAAATTAAGTTGGTGATCGTGTTTGTTCTTCATCCTTTTGATCCACGAATTCGGTAAATCCTTTTTTTTAAACCTTTTCTTTTGATTTGATCTTTTTATAAATCAAGAACATGTTATGTTTTTATAAAAACCTAATAAATAAACATGGATCTAACATGATTTGGGGTTTAATAAAATCAAAAGTATGTTTTTAAAGGGTGTTTGTTTTGGCCGCAGGCTGCACCGAACCCGAAGGGATTTCGGTTTGGCCAACCGACCACCACCAAGACCATATGGTCTTGGTTCGTGTGTGTGGGTCCCACGGATGCATCAAGGCACGGGGTACCCCGAGTTGGTTCGGTGTACGGTGTCGATTTCATGTCCGGTTCATGCTTTTTAGTCTAGATCCGGTTGATAGTGTATGTTTAGTTTTTTTTTATGATCTTATGTTAAAAATTAAATTAATAAATGACATGATTAATTTAATAAAATGACTTAGGTTATTTTAATTATTTATAATCATGAAATTAATTAACCTAAGTATTTTACATTTAGACTTATAATTAATTAATTATTTAAAAACCATGATTATAATTAATTAATTAACATGACTTAGGTTATATTATTAATAAATAATAATACATGTTTTAACCTAAGTATTTAACTTTATTTAATTTAAAACGTGTTATACTTTAATTAAATATTTTAACCTATAGTTTAATTTAATTACATGAAATAATTATTAAACTATACCTTATATCATATGACTTAGAAAATAATCATGAAAACACTTAGGCTTATATACTTAGCTTATATAACCAGCTTATTTCTAATTATGGAAAATTTCTATTTTTAGAAACTTAATTAAATAAGGCAGCTAATCTATTTATGGAAACCTTCTATTTTTAGAAACTTATTTAATTAAGGCAGATGATCTATTTATGGAAACTTTCTATTTTTAGAAACTTATCTATTTTAAGCAGTAAATCTATTTTTGGAAACTTTCTATTTTTGGAAACTTTCTATTTTGGGAAACTTTCTGTTTTTGGTAACTTTCTATTTTTGGAAACTTTCTATTTTTGGAAACATTCTATTTTTGGAAACTTTCTATTTTTGGAAACTTTCTATTTTAGGAAACCTGCTATTTTTGGAAAGTTACTTATTATTACACAGTAAGTATAATAACACATGAAATACCTGAAATACTTAATCAGATTAAACAGAATATAAGATAAACAGGGGTTAAGGCTTAAAAACAGTAAAACATAGTAAGAACACATAAAATAAGATAAGACATGACATAAAACCAGCTACGTATTTAGTAAGCAGATACTTATTCATGTATGTATTTATGTAGCACTAGTGATTCGGAAGTTGGATTTCTTTCAGTTCATCTTCTTCGTTCACTAGACATAAGGTACGGATTCCCGTCCTTTCAGTATGGACATTCTTTCCTTATTAGGATTCCCCGTAACCAACTGTTTTCCCGTAGTATAAGTTACGTGTTTGATTGCTTATGTTTAATTAAGAATACCTATAGCCATATACATGCATGACCAGTTTCACCTAGTTATGGAGGTACCATAACCATAACATTAGAGGCACTGATGTTATGACTTCACCACGGCGGAGTGATTGCCCGTGGCGTCCCTTCAGCTTTTGGCCATTTATATTATATTTATCATGTGGGGCGTATGGGTGCATCCTAGTTACATGTTTTTAGTCAGAATTTCATGGTGAATGTGGTGTGTGCCTTGCATCCTTCACAAGGAGCTGATCCCTCCTACTCAAAAACCAGTATATTAAATTAGAGGCAACCCCTCTAATTTGCATGATGAGGTCACCCCTCCAAGTATTCATGCAGGGTGGATTTTATGCTTGTTTATGTTATTTGTTCACTGAATTTGATTCTCAAACCCTGTTTTTAAGGAGAGTGCAAAAGTGTGCATTTTTCCTTCAAGCTTGATATTTTGCTAAGTTCTTGTTTCAACCTTGGAATTCTTGGGTTATAGGGCTGATCATATCATCCTAATTGTGATATTAAGGTTTGGTGAGGCTTATAACTTGGGGATAATCAAGTGTGGGGTATCAAGGTTGCATTAATCAAGGCTTTTTAAGTTTCTGATTTTGATATTGTGCTACTTACCTTGTTGAATCTTAGCAGGGTTGTTATTGGAAGCTTGTGCTTGTTCTAGCAAGCACATAAGCTCATAAATTCGTGGGTGTGGATGTACATCCATAAGGTTTGTCTTGAAACCTTGAAAATCTGATAAAAATTGGATTTTTTGTGGATTTGTGCTATATTGTTGTTCTTATTGATTTCTTGGCTTAAATATGCTAGATTGATCATTTGGTAAACTGAATCTTGCTTTTGATTTGAAAAACTTGGTTTTGAAAAGTTAAAAGGGTGTTTGAGTCTACCTGTTTAAGCTTGAATCTTGTTATTGTGTTGTGGAAAGTTTGTGTTTGTGTTCTATATCTGATATATGCTTGGTTAAGAGTGTTTTGCTGCAAGTTTTTGGGTTTGAAACCTTAAATCAAACAATCTGCTATAAAATCTTTGTTATTGCCTGTTTTGACCTAGGATTTTGGGAACACTTAGGGTGTATGCATGCTTAGGGCTAAAAGTGGTTTAAACAAAGTCATTGTAACCTATTTGAGAGATTTGAGGTGTTGAATCTGGCTTGTGTGTCAAATACATCAGCAAAGTAAAAAACTGCATGTGTTAGTGTTCATCAGTAACATTCATCAGCTTAGATCTTGCTTAATTCTTTGAATCATTGCAGGAAACTTGTTTAGACTTGTTCATTTGAGTTTAATATAGCTTGTGTATGCATTTGGTGGAATTTGGCTGGCTGAATTGTGCTCTAAGTGCTTTTTGAACCTAAACTGCTTATTGTTTCATGTCTGTGCTAGATCTGGTACTTTATTGATTAAACTGTATCAATTGGGTGATTGTGGTTGTGATCTTTTGATTGTTATTGACTCCTTTTGATCCAAAGATCATTTGGGTGCCTTTGTGTAATCTGAATCTCAAAAAAGTTCACTAAAGACAAAAAGTTAAACAAGTCAAGCAGTGGAAAAAGTTTCCACTGCTCAACACCCAAAACTAGCCCCTGCTAGTGTTAAATTGAACTCAGCTTATCAATAAGCTATTTTAGCTTATCCAGACCTGCAACAACTTATTTTCTGTGATAGATCTTCATTATTTGACCCATTTGATTAGTCTGGAGCTTATTGGACTTTGACTTTGACTTTTTGCTAGAAAACCAACTTATTTGACTTTCACATAAGTGCTTATTTGCTTTTTCCAGCTTATTGAGTCAACTTATTTGAAAACTCTTTGTTGATTTTGCTTAATTAAGTCATTTGAAAGCTTTAGAAACTTGAATCAGCTTTTGGGGTGGCCTAGAACTCAAAAACGACTATTTTGTCGTTTTCTATAGATTGCTTATTGCATTTTCAGGCTTATTCCTTGGGCTCATTTCAAATTTCTTTATACAGAAGTCTTATTTAGGACAAAATAAGCTTGTGTGTCTAATTTCAGCTTATGGCATTGGCTTATAGCTTAATGGGCCAAAAAGCCCATTAAGAATAAGCTGTTTGGTATAAGCTAGCTTATTTTACACTTTCTGCTTTTGGGCCTTTGGAAAAAGTTGTTTAAAACCAAATTTTGAGTCAAGTAGTGCTTTTTGGGCTTATTTTGGACACTTTTTTATATTGGGCCCAAATTTGGCCCAATAGTGATCTGTTTTGGGTTTAGCCCATTTTCTAGGCCCATTAAGGGTATTTAGGTAATTTAACTTTCATTTCTGAGTTATTTATGTTAAATTAAGCTAGTTTGCAACTTTTTAGAATTTTTTATAATTTTTGGATTTTTAATAATATTTTAATATTATTTTATTGTTAAAAATTAAAATCTGATTTTCTAAGTTTTTATATTTTTCTTAGATTGTAGACACTTAATAATGAGTTTTGCAACTTTCCAAATATTTTTAGAATCTTTTAATTATTTTCTAGAATTAATTTAAGTTTTATTAGTTTTTAATAGTTTTTAATTGTTTAAAAATAGTTTTTAGTGGCTTTAAAATTTTGAAAAATACTTTTTAGCTTAATTAGGGTATTTTTGAGTTTTACAAACTTTAAGATCTTGCTTTGGACTTTTTAATAGTTAATATTAATTTTTAGGGCTTTAATTAGCATTAAAAAGTTAATATCTAATTAATTAAAAGGTTTTGGCAAGTTTGGATTTTTTGTAAACTCTTAGAATATTTTTGTGGATTTTTAGGAATTTTTAGGGTAAAATTTTAATTTTAGTGCTTTTTACGGTTTTACGTGTATACCTTTTTCGTCTTAGTTTAATACGACATCTTAACCGTCATTCTCTTCTTATCTCATTTCTATCATTCTTTCTCACAAATATAATCACAAATCTAATCCAAATCATTACACACATAACACACTAGCCTCCTTGAGAACGAACTCATTTTAGGGTCATAACTTGTGGTTTTCCTAAACTACTTGTTAACACTTGCCCTAATTGCCTTGTTTTCCTAAACAAGTGCTAATTTACAACTATCAATGGCCCTAAGTGATACTGGGCCAAACAAGTCCATGTGAAGCAAATGAAGACTTTCTTTGATTGAGAAAGTTTACTTTGTTTTGAAACTGGCCCTATGGTGCTTCCCTTTTTCACATGTTGAACATGGTTTGTCCTTTGAGTAGACAAGTGAAGGAAGACCAATAACAAGATTTTGTTTTGCCAGCAGAGTTATTGTTTTGAAACTAAGATGTGAAAGCCTCTTATGCCAAAGCCAATTGGTAATATTGGAGGCTTTAGCAAAGAAGCATGTCTCTTGAGTAGAGTTCATGTTCATGATATAAACATGTTTGACTCTTGGAGCAATCATCACAATTTCATGATTGGAGTTGAAGATTGTACCTTTTTTGTCATCAAACAACACAAGATACTTTGCATCACAAAGTTGACTTATGCTGATGAGGTTGTGCTTCAATCCATTTACATATGCTACCCTTGAGAAAACTATACCATTGCATTTTACTGAACCAAATCCTTCAATAGTAGCTGATGAGTTATCACCAAAAACAACTTTAGGACCTTGTTCCTTCTTATACTTATGGAGATAACTTTTGGTGCCAGTCATATGCCTTGAGCAGCCACTATCTAGGTACCAAATAGGCTTCCTGAGATCACATTGCACAAGTTAAGGAAATGGTCAGTTTTGTTTTGAAACCCACCTTTGTTGGGTGGGGGTTTTAGATCTAGAAGGTGTTCTAGATTTGAAGGGTCCTCTTGTAGAGGCTATGTGTGATTGTTCAAAAGAAGAAGAGGTATGAACAGCTTTTGCTTTCTTATCCTGGAGGGCTTCACCTCTTCTGAACCACTCTATATTGTTGTGATCAGATGTAGTGTGGACATCGCTTCCACAAGTCTCATAACATTTGGTAATAGAGTTTGAGTTTCTTGGTTTAATACCTCTTCTGAGTGAGATGATTCGATTATGTCCATGAGTGTCATGGTCATAACTTCCACAGATATTACAGACAAGGTAATAGTGGGAGTCATCTGAGTGATGATTGCCCATACCACAATGAATGCATGGTGGGAAAGGCATATTTCGCATGGGATGAGATACTTCAGATTTGTGAGCATCAGCACTTGTTTTTTTCCAGCATATACTGAGTGTGTTCATAAGTGTGATGATCAGTCCTTTCACATTTAGTACAATAAATCACTCTTAAGAAAGTTTGAGTGAGATGGTTGTTTTGACCACATAACTCACAAGCTCTTTTGAATTGTGTCTTGTACTTTAAATGAGGAGAGTCTGAAGGTTCATCTCTAAACCGTGTTGGTGTTTGCTGCTGCCTGAGTTGTATTTTAAGATCATTGATCTCTTGCATGACAAGAGACATTCTCTTATCTTCCTCAGATTTAGCATTCTTTAGTTTATTTGATGAAACTGAAGAGGTAGTTCCCATATGTGAACCTTCAGCGTGAAGAGTTCTTTTAAGTGTCAATTTTGACATGTTTAGAAGAACTACCTTTGTGTGTGGTGTGTGACTTGATGATAAACTGGATAGTTTTGGGTCCAGTAGAGGGTTTAGCAGTAGCCAGCTTCTCCAAAGAAGGAAGTGGGGGGTACTTACTTCATTCTCTATATCATCATCTGAGTCATCCTCAGTAACTGAGGATTCAACTGGTGCTGAAGTGTCAACACATGCTTGTAACTCAGGAAGAAGGATTCGTCCAGTGTCAAGAGTGGGTAAATTCTCTTCACCTGACCTTTCAATGTCAGGGATCGAGCTACCATCCTCATTTGAGGCTTTGACAAAGACAATAGATTTGGTGCTGGAGGATCCTTCAGCACCAAGCATTTTCTTCTTTTGAGCAGGTATTTGTTCACTTATGCATTGATTTACCCTATCAGAGTTTCTAAGCCAAGATTTAACAATATCTTTTGCTTCTTTGAGTTCATCTCTAAGGGAGTTATTTTCATCCAAAATTTCTTTGTTCAATTGTTGAAAAGTAAGAATATCAAGTTTAGCTTCTTTTAGCTCTATTTGCTTACTTTCAAAATCCTCATGTTTTGGAACAAGTTTGTGAAAATTTTCAAGAAAATTGTTTCTTTGCTCTTCAACAAATTTTAGATCAATGCACAAGTAATCAGAGACAAATTTAATGTCATCTTTATCTTCTAATTCAAGAAGAGTTTGTACCTTTTTGATTGTGAGATTGAACCGTTCACTATTTCTGGCACTTTTTCTGGTCACAACATTTGAGCTTGCCCCTTCATCATCAGCAAGTGCCATTAGCACTTTCACATTTACCAACTCATCATCATCCGAAGAAACATCTTCTTCATCCCATTCATATGCTTCAGCAACAAGCCCTTTGTTCTTGTCTTGCTTGGGGGTCTTGGATGAGGAGCTTTCAGTACTCATTAAGGCCAATCTTGCCTTGATTTCTCTGTATTTGGCCTCAAAGTCTTTTGTAGGCCTGAGTTCAGCTCTGTTTTGCTGAAAAGGTGATGATGCAATTTGCTTTGGTTGAAATGATGATTGACCAGATTGTCTTGATTGAACTGGTGAGGAATATGAGGGGAGAGATGTTTTTGAATAACAATCCCTAGCATAGTGACCAGTCTTCCCACATTTGTAGCAATCAGTGTCAACTGAAGATTTTGTGGAGCTGGAGAACTTGCCTCCTTTATTAAAGAACCTTCTAGACTTGGCCAAAAGTGCTCTTTCATGAAATTACTCTTTGAGGTCATTCAAATATTCCTCACTAGATCTAGTATCTTCCTCATCATCAAGACTATCTTGGTAGTCTTAAATGACAGCCTCACTGAAGAAGGCTGTGGACAAGGGTGTAGCAATGGTTAATGCTTTACTCTTGCTTGAGCCTTCATAAATCCTATCAACTAGGTTTTCTTCATATTTAAGTTTCCCAAAAAGAGAGGCTAGATCACAATCTTCAATGTGATTAGCATTTCTCAAGCTTTGACAAAAACTGAGCCACTTCTTTGAAAATGCATTAACAAAAACTGTGTTGATTTCAAGTTTTGAAAGCTCAACACCATCATTCACAAGTTCATTCATTAGTGCTTTGTATCTGGTGAATGTCTGTATGAGGGTTTCCCCTTCTTTGTGCTTGAAGGTGTTGTATTGAAGCTTTAAATCCATGATTCTGGTTTCTTTTACATCAGAGGGTCCTTCATGGTAAATAATAAGGTCCTCCCATGTTGCTTTGGCTGTTTTACAATTTACAACAGAATTCATTTGGTCATCTGGGAGCACAGACATGGTGAGACTTGTGAAATCCGTTAATTTATGGTTGATATTTTATTCTCAATTATTATTTGAAAACATTATTTTAATGTTATATAATGAACTCACTCATTTTTGGGAAGAAATTTGGATTTACGTCTTGAAGTAGCATCGGCTACGTCTAAACCGGAGGATTCTACGTTACGTGCTTACGTTTACATACACCGTTTTTGGTAACAGTCCGACATTTCAGGAAAATAAATTTATCCGTGAATATTATTTTGGGATTTTAAATTTGTGTTGGTTCATAAACTCACAAATTTACGAGAAGAGATTAGGACTTACGAGTATAATTTAACGTCCTTAACGACTAAACCGGAAACCCTAGGATTACGTACTTACGTTTTTTAACAACGTTTTTGATGAGACAATTTTTATTAGATTCGTTTTGTGCCGTTGATTCATAATTTATAAAACGTTTTTGGTAAAATGACCCGAGGGCACGCAAATCGAGGAAACTAGAATCGAGGAGTACCCGTAAATTAGTGGGATGAGACAAGTTTACACTTGCCTCACCCCACCATGGGATGGATAATGCTTAGCCAACACACTTGAGGTGTGTCAACTTTACATGAAAAGACAAGGACACTTGTCCTAATCTTTACACCAAACTAGCAATCTAACAAAACCATTCAACATTAAACCACTTCCTCACTTTTCTACATGCAAAACAACTCACAACTCTCTCTTATTTTCTCTCTATGAATGTCCCATATACCCTCATAAACCACCATTTGATCAAAAATTCAACCATGAATCATGTGTTTAACTTGCACAAGATGAAAACCCTTTGAAGATATGAAGATTGGAGGTGATCTTAACATGTGAAAAGGAGTTTTCATGGAGGTCCTTGGTCTGATTTTAAAGAAGGAGTTTAGGGCTGATTTCATGGAGGTGTTCATCCATTTGAAGGACTCAAGAAGTTGCCTTGCTAAAGTTGAATATTTGGTAACAAGGAACCAAGCCTTGTTCATTAAAATCCCATCTTTTCATCATCTTGGTGGTATAGAGATTATTTCTCCCTATCATCTTGTTATTTTGAATATGTAATCTTGTATTTATTCATTTATGTATATGTATATGATGATGAATGATGATCAAAATATTATGTGGGGATTTGGTGTGGATAGATTCGGTTAAAAAGATTGAAAACTACAAGAAAAGATGTTAAAATCTTGCTTAAAATAGTAGGCTGTATAAAACAGTAAATAACCTTATGATAAACTGATAAAATGGTATAGAAAAATTGATATACAGTAAGTATTAGGACTTTTACACATGTGAGAGTTGGCCATGCAATGGAATCATTAGAATGAGTGAGATATGATCAAAACAAAATTGAAGTACCAATCTGAATAGTCTGTTTTGTGAAGACTGTTAGGGAACCTTATACTTGGATTGAGCAGTAGCTAAAACTAAGTCAATTGTAGCACATAATATGAAGTTTATGTCATCCAAAAATGAGCTTCTATCTCCTTGTAGAACTCAAGATATGGTAAAAATGGTGAAAGTGAAAATCATAATCAGATTTGTAAAATAAATGTATATATTATAAAATTAGCACTCAAGTAAATATAATGTAAAATGTATACCTAAAACCCACTAACTTATATATTACATATAAATAAGTATTTACTTTAATAAATAAAAGGGACATTTTATAAAAATGACAATTTGATAAGTTTTATAAGTTATAAAACTATAAACATAAGTTTTACGTCTTTTCGGCTAAAACTGAGAAATTAATGTTTTCGTCAATTAAAATTTAGACGGTGGGACCCGTCTAAAGTAAACTTTTTATAAACTCACATACTGATGTATAAACTAATACAACAAGTAAAAACCGTTAATACCCGAGCTTTATAACATATGGACATTAACGGACCAAACTAGCCTTATTGGACTATTAACCCAACTAATTTGGCTAAACACTAATGGAATTATTCATTGGGATTAACCCACTTGGGCCCAACATGTGAGTATAGGGCTGATGTTAAAAGAATAATTGGACTAATATAATGTAATGGGCTTATAATGGGCTTATTGGGCCTTGACAAGTAAAGAAGTTGAACTAGTGAACTAATATAAAAGTTACCAACACATAACACTAAAATAAGTAAATGAGAATGTATGAACCCACTTGATCATCATCATATTTATAAAATCATCATATATATACATAGTTATAGTTTTTATGAAGTCATTGGACAAGAGTCTAAGACGAGTATTATTTGTCTAGGTTTTCGTGATTGAAGCACGTACCTCACATCCGAATTGCCGATAACCCGCTTTCCCACATCAACGTGAGTTCATAGCCTCACACTCTTTTAAATGTTTTTATGAAATGTTTTATAAACCCGCGAGGGAGATAACATGTTAGTTTTGATAAAATAAGACACCATTTGTCCTGATTGTTTGTTTATTGATTTGGACCCGTATGATTGTATGACCCGATGAATGATTATATGACCCGATGTATGAAATAAAATGGATTATTAAAGTTAGGTTATGTCACTTAAAGTCCCATTAGCATGAATTGTGAACTACCGGGATTTGGTAGACGCTTATGCATATAATAGTACTATTTGGGGACGATCACCCCAGTTCGCGCCTTGACGGTTAATCCCCGTCGTGCCACATTGATTGGTAAGCGAATTCATGTATGAGAAGATTTACACAAGCGTGATTATTGTGACGACACGCTAATTTAGATGGGAAAATGAGTTTCGGGTTAGCTACCCGTTGTTTGTTATAGTAAGGTAACAATGTCATGCGACTTATAATAATCCAAATAACAAAATACTGCTATATGCACTGAATTACGATATATTGCCTGACTAGCAATACGGGGTCTTTTTATTGATATTATGTTCGTGTTTTGGTTTTACATAACCATATTCATATAACGGTTTTTATTCAATTTTATACAACGTTATAAAACGTATTGTATGATGTTTTTACGACACTAGTTCGTATAATGGTTTTGAAGGCAACAACCTATATTATGATTTTGACAAGGATTTGTATAAAATGTTTTTGGCTTATTTTATGGCCTACTACAAGGATTTTACAAAATGATTTTCGGTAATAAATATATACCGATGATATATTAATGGTTTTATTAAATTCTATGAATTCACTCGGCGTTTTCGCTGACCTTTTCTTTTAACATGTTTTATCTCAGGTACTTGAAGGTAATTCATTGGAAGACAACAAGAACTCATGGCCCGCACTTAAATAATAATTTCCATTCAAATACTTTGTAAAACTTGTATGAAATACAATGACTTGTGACCTATGTAAATTTGATATTTCTGAATGGAAATGCTTTATTATTAAACGACGCGATTTTTATGCGTTGTCTATGATGTGAGTAATGTGCTATCCCGTAACACCAACGAGTCTTCCACTGTATTGAATTGTGTAAATTTGGGGGTGTTACAGTTTGGAACCAGAGCTCTCGTTATAGAGAACGAAAGATTTTTAAAACCAAGGTTTTGAATAAAACATTTCAAAATCTTTTAACTATAAACGTTTTTCTCAAAATGTCTAAAAATCTTTTGACTATAACGGTGCCGAAGAATTCTCGAGTTACCGACAAGGCCAGACTGAGAAGTGTTATTTTAATATATATATATAACTTGGATTATATATATATGTTGTAATTTTATTACATGATTGTTTGATGATTATTTTAATACTTATACGAGATATTTATACGACGTAGATTGTCACAAGAAACCCTAACTTCCCTAGCAAATCAATCGAAGCTATTCCCGTAGGAATTCTAGCTATTCTAGATCTAAACCAAGTTGTGGATATTTATGCTCCCAACAAATGGTTGATATTCGTAGAAATGTTGATATTAGTTGATTATGATCTTGAAGAAGAATTGGCGAGATTAAATCTAATGTCGATGTCATGACGATCTTTCCTTATAGAGTGGAGTTTGACGAAACCTTACCACCTAGAAAGACGTCATCTGATTCGGTGTCACCCAATTCTAAAATTTGAAATCGAAAGGGTGAATGTTGTACTTGAGGCTGTCATTGGAGCCTTTACCCAAAAGCCTCATGTAACTTTACGAGAAGTCTAATTGAATGTGTGAGTCATTTCATACTAGTGACTCATTTGATAACTATTGATGAAAGAGCTATAGGATTGGAAATTAAGTGTTGATCATATCGAGCTTTTATGGCCCTATTAAGGTCTAAGAATAAGGTTTGAAGTATTGGCGAATGAGGTAGGATATCGCATTGAGTGTAATTTGGTTGAAACTTGAATAAAGTAAAATTTAACTTGTATGGAATATGAGATTGTTAAGAGGAAGTCGTTAAGTCCTGTGATTGAATTATAAGGTTTTAATTGATTGTTGGTTCGTGTTAAGGGTTGTTCCTAGGCCATTGTCCACTAACGAGGATGCCCAGTGTTCAAGAAATAAATTGAAGAAAATCATCTTCTGAATTGGGACCTATGGATCTTCTGGGTCAAGTGGAACACCTAATGACTCTTGTAGATTAGTATTCATTGTGGTATCTTTTAAAAATCCCTAACTTCACTGAGACATCAGTTGGTAGGATTAGTTCTTGGAATTGTATGACACAGTGACACGTAATGTGTTACGGTACAATTTTGACTTATTTGTGATTGATGAAAAGACTACCTTTGATTGCTAAATCCTACATATATCTATTTTATCTATCTTTTATTGTTTCATCCTAATGTTCGCATTAGTGATGCAACCATTGAACAAGTACTCATCTCGGTTTGAGTTGCATTGTAGATTCTTCTCTTTGTATTCATGAGTGCCATCGAGGTCATGAACCTCATGATTAATTGGCTAAGCTCATTTCCTATTATATTGTAGTTAGTTCTTGGTGAACAACTCTTAATCACTCTTTTGCAGATCACTGATTGTTTTTAAAAGATAAAGCAGTATCCCTTGAGAAAAATTAAATTTTCATCACTATAAGGATTATTCAAAGTGAGATTTATAAGTGATCGTTATCTAAATGAAGTTGTCTATAAAACACCTTGGAAAACATAATTGTTTTCATATTAAAGAAAATACTTATAAATTTATTTTTGATTCTTATTTAAGAATTAAGCATGAAAATGTTTTATTATAAACATGATGATAAAATTTTGACGAACTGAGTATTGCATCGTTAATCTTGAAATTGTATATAGTTGCGCGCCTACATACAATTTGGAAGGGACCATGCATGGCTGATTAGTAGTCACCATAAAATTGATTAATAAACACTACATTTTCTTTGAAGTTGTGAAAGATTAAAAATTTATGAGATAGTGAAAAATAGGAACATAATGTTAGAGACACCTACATATGTGCCCGTACCATCTATTATTTTGAGTCGAATTTACTCATCTGTGGATATTGTCTTATTTGACAATTGACAACTCTTTCTTGTCCAATTCTCTCGTAGTGAGATTCTTAGGAAAAGTATCTGATTACCGAGTGTTGATACCCGACTGGATGTATCAACGTTCCTATCATTTCTTTTGATTAGATTTCATTTGAATGACCTGGGTAACGATCCGAGGAGCTTTCGAATGCGTACTCAAATTATGAAAACATAGGATATATTCATATTCGTTAAATGTTTTCGCCTGTATCTGATTTGAAATTCTCTCGCGTAGATTATACGTTGACCTTACTCTTTTAATGATAGTTGTGTCTCCATATATCCTTGAATTTGTGAAGAATTATGAGTTATTATTAGTCTTTTGAGAAGTTCACATCTTATCAACGGTAATGAAACTGGAAAGTTGATAGTGCCAGTAGAATAGATTGATTGATTATGTCATGACGACATAGTCTTAATTGATGGGAACTCGAGTAGAATTCCCCTAAATGATAAGATGTTGATTATCAAAAGTGATCTAAATAATTCTTGATGGATGACCATATCCTGCATTTAGACTTGAAATTATACCGTGAATGGTTGTGAACTAGTCATAGATTTTGTAATATAGAAAGAACCTAATATGAATTTATTTAAAGATGTTTCCGTTATCTGAAACTTTAAGAGGTATTTGTTTGTGAAACCTAGACTTTCACCATTAAGACAAGTTGAATTTGGTATTGATTATAATCCCGGTAATGCACCTGTGGCATGTGCACTGTACGTCAGCACCATCTGAATTAAAAGAATTACCGTGCAACTGAGAGAGTTGTCGAAGAAAGCTTTTATTCTACCAAGCTCGTCATCATGAAGAGCTATGGTGTTATTATTTCTTATATTTATTGATTACCGTGAACTAGGTAAATTGACGATTAAATATCTATATCCACTACCCATGATGATGGATTTGTTCGATCATTTACAAGGTTCTAGCGTATATTCAAAAATTTGATCCACGGCATGGTTATCATCAACTTCGCATCCGCGAAAAAGATTATGTATTCCAATCACTACATCCAGAACTTGTAATGAACATTATGAGTTTCGTGATATGAGGTTTGGATTTACTAATACACATGTAGCATCCATAAATTTGGTGAATCTCGTGTGTAGGCTGTAATTTGATAAATTCATGCTCGTGATCATTAAGAACCATATGTTTGTTTATAATAATAAGAATGAGTTAATAATTATTTATAGATTGCCCTGAATTGGACGAACAATGAAAACTTGTACCTTGAATAATTAACATGTGATTTAAGACTTAATACTTTATATTAATTGACCGTGTGATTAATAGATAATAGAATATATTGACTCTTCAAAAATCAGAAGTCATTTAAGACTTTGGGTTTTACCAAAAAGAAAGTGCAAATATGTTTTGACAATAACCACTCAAGGGTGGCCTAGTGGCAAAAAGATTTGTGGCTATCACTCCAAAGTGTGTGAGGTATCAAGTTCAATTCCCACTAGGTGCAAACAACCTTGATGTGGCCACGCCAACCTCCTGAAAAGGGAGGGCTTTACCTGGTTTGAGTCTGTGTGGCGGTGGGCTCAAACCCCGTGGATTAGTCTGCCAATGAGTCGGAAATCACGGTTACAAAAAAAATGTTTTGACAAATGTTTTATCAAAAAGAACTTTTAAGGGATTATTCCCTTATACCCAAATCATTTAACAAAACTCCTGTTTAGGGGTAAATGTTTGTGTATACCCCAAGACAACCTAAGAGGGATTGAGGAAACTATTTAAACCATGACCTGAAATTTGAAACGACAATTTTTGCTTTTCAGCTAAGAAAATTTTGACCAAATTATAATCAAAGATTTTTCGAACATTTACGAATCTTATTAACTATTTTCAATAAATCAACAAAAATCGTGTTAATTAAATTCAAATTTATTCTTTTGAACATGTTCCTATAATTGGACGAACCGAGAAAATTTAAAACTTTTTACGTTTACGTTTCATAAAAATTGAATATTTATTATTTAATTACTTGAAATATTTATCGACGCTTTAAACGTCGGATTGAGCAAAACTGATAAAAATGATAGTTGAGACGAAACTAAAACTTAGAAAATGTAAAGAGAGAAATTTTGAATGAATACGGTCATGATATTTATTTCATCAAGAAATGTGAATATAATTACTGACACATAATATAGAAAGGATAAAGAATTAATTAGGATGTGTTCCTTAATAATGATTGTGCAAAATAAATTGCCTGAACAATTTAGAAATAGCTGATGCTTGTAAAAAGGATAATATAGATAATAAAAGGGGGTTCGCGGCTAATGTGAACCATTAGTAATAAGAGCAGATGACGTTAAATGTTTTAAAGGCCACTTGTGGTTGTCTAAATATGGAGGATTGTGAGATATAGTTATGTTGGAATCTCATAAGATTAAGTGTTCTATTCATGCCATTTCAGATTAAGTGTATCTTGTCTGAAGAAGATGTACTAATAACAAATTATGAAGGCAGACATCGCCTCATACATTAGTAAACATCTAACTATTACAAAGGTCATCATCTGAATTTGATTTGATTTGGTTCACCGTCGACAGACTGACCAATTTTACTAATATCATTACCGTTAATGATAAATTCTCGATGAAGAAATTGACTCTTTAGTATTTAAAGGAGTTATGTAAGCATGGTGTGCCTGTATCGATCATCTCTATCAAGTACTCGCTTCACATTGAATTTCTAGAGATTTGCTCAGAAGTCATTGGGAACGAACCTTGATGAGAGTACTGTTTACCACCCCAATCGAAGGGACGAGGTAAAGTAACGATACAAAATACTAGAAGTCTTGATTTATGTTTGAATGATCAACCTTTGGTAATAAACCGTGTAATCGTATTCCTTTGGAGAGATTATCATTGATGATTATCGTATTAGGATCGAGATTGAATCCTGTTAGGATCTAAATATTAGAGCATCTTTAAGAAGGAGTTGGGATGAAGACACCCGACATACACCCATTGTGAGTTGGACATGTCTTTTAGGTTTGAGGTTGCCTATGATAACGAACCTAACCTTACGAAATACCCAACCCGTGAAACTTGAAATGATTGTTGAAATTAGGATCTGATTATTGACTACCAGTAGTGGGCAGGAGGTTATATGAATATGAAATGTAGAACTTGAACTGCAGGATAGGTAGCGAAGTTATGCCAAAAAATTTCACCATAGAAAGATGAATTGAAGATCTGAAAGATCATGGGAATTAAGTCCTCGTTGTATAGGACCATTGAGATGATGTGAAAGTTGGTTTGAAAGGCATATAAGCTGGATCTACCCTATGACTTCAAGGGTTGCGTGAATTATGTTTCGTAAATCGAACTTGATAAAATATCTATCAAGTGAAAATCTGATTGTTTCTTAGTAAAGTTTGGATCGACGAAAGTTGCATTCTTCAAAAACCCGTGAACATCATGGATAGAGAAAGCAAGTCAACATTAAGCCTGATCTTATTCCCGTAGTTATATTTGATGAAACTCGCGCATTGTAATGGATTACACTTGAGAGAAAAGACCTAATGTAGAGGAAATAACCACATGGCTCTAACTCTATAAGAAGCGAGTAGTAAGATAAATTGATCTTTGAGGACAAAGATCCTGTTTAGGGGTAAATGCTGTGACAATCCGTCAATATATGGTTGATATTTTATTCTCAATTATTATTTGAAAACATTATTTTAATGTTATATTATGAACTCACTCATCTTTGGGAAGAAATTTGGATTTACGTCTAGAAGTAGCATCGACTACGTCTAAACCGGAGGATTCTACGTTACGTGCTTACGTTTACATACACCGTTTTTGGTAACAGTCTGACATTTCAGGAAAATAAATTTATCCGTGAATATTATTTTGGGATTTTAAATTTGTGTTGGTTCATAAACTCACAAATTTACGAGAAGAGATTAGGACTTACGAGTATAATTTAACGTCCTTTACGACTAAACCGGAAACCCTAAGATTACGTATTAACGTTTTTTAACAACGTTTTTGATGAGACAATTTTTATTAGCTTCTTTCTGTGCCGTTGATTCATAATTTATAAAAACGTTTTTCGTAAAACGACCCGAGGGCACGCAAATCAAGGAAACTAGAATCGAGGAGTACCCGTAAATTAGTGGGATGAGACAAGTTTACACTTGCCTCACCCCACCATGGGATGGATAAAGCTTAGCCAGCACACTTGAGGTGTGTCAACTTTACATGAAAAGACTAGGACACTTGTCCTAATCTTTACACCAAACTAGCAACCTAACAAAATCATTCAACATTAAACCACTTCCTCACTTTTCTACATGCAAAACAACTCACAACTCTCTCTTGTTCTCTCTCTATGAACGTCCCATATACCCTCATAAACCACCATTTGATCAAAAATTCAACCATGAATCATGTGTTTAACTTGCACAAGATGAAAATCCTTTGAAGATATGAAGATTGGAGGTGATCTTAACATGTGAAAAGGAGTTTTCATGGAGGTATTTGGGCTGATTTTCAAGAAGGAGTTTAGGGCAGATTTCATGGAGGTGTTCATCCATTTGAAGGACTCAAGAAGTTGCCTTGCTAAAGTTGAATATTTGGTAACAAGGAACCAAGCCTTGTTCATCAAAATCCCATCTTTTCATCATCTTGGTGGTATAGAGATTATTTTTCCCTGTCATCTTGTTATTTTGAATATGTAATCTTGTATTTTATTCATTTATTTATATGTATATGATGATGAATGATGATCAAAATATTATGTGGGGATTTGGTGTGGATAGATTCGGTTAAAAAGATTGAAAACTACAAGAAAAGATGTTAAAATCTTGCTTAAAATAGTAGGCTGTATAAAACAGTAAAGAACCTTATGATAAACTGATAAAATGGTATAGATAAATTGATATACAGTAAGTATTAGGACTTGTACACATGTGAGAGTTGGCCATGCAATGGAATCATTATAATGAGTGAGATATGATCAAAACAAAATTGAAGTACCAATCTGAATAGTCTGTTTTGTGAGGACTGTTAGGGAAACTTATACTTGGATTTAGCAGTAGCTAAAACTAAGTTAATTGTAGCACATAATATGAAGTTTATGTCATCCAAAAATGAGCTTCTATCTCCTTGTATAACTCAAGATATGGTAAAAATGGTGAAAGTGAAAATCATAATCAGATTTGTAAAATAAATGTATATATTATAAAATTAGCACTCAAGTAAATATAATATAAAATGTATACCTAAAACCCACTAACTTATATATTACATATAAATAAGTATGTACTTTAATAAATAAAAGGGACATTTTATAAAAATGACAATTTGATAAGTTTTATAAGTTATAAAACTATAAACATAAGTTTTACGTCTTTTCGGCTAAAACTAAGAAATTAACGTTTTCGTCAATTAAAACTTAGACGGTAGGACCCGTCTAAAGTAAACTTTTTATAAACTCACATACTGATGTATAAACTAATATAACAAGTAAAAACCGATAATACCCGAGCTTTATAACATATGGACATAAACGGACCAAATTAGCCTTATTGGACTATTAACCCAACTAATTTGGCTAAACACTAATGGACTTATTCATTGGGCTTAACCCACTTGGGCCCAACATGTGAGTATAGGGCTGATGTTAATAGAATAATTGGACTAATATAATGTAATGGGATTATAATGGGCTTATTGGGCCTTGACAAGTAAAGAAGTTGAACTAGTGAACTAATATAAAACTTACCAACACATCACACTAAAATAAGTAAATGAGAATTTATGTACCCACTTGATCATCATCATATTTATACAATCATCATATATATACATAGTTATGGTTTTTATAAAGTCATTGGACAAGAGTCTAAGACGAGTATTATTTGTCTTGGTTTCCATGATTGAAGCACGTACCTTACATCCGAATTGCCGATAACCCGCTTTCCCACATCAACGTGAGTTCATAGCCTCGCACTCTTTTAAATGTTTTTATGAAATGTTTTATAAACCCGCGAGGGAGATAACATGTTAGTTTTGATAAAATAAGACACCATTTGTCCCGATTGTTTGTTTATTGATTTGGACCTGAATGATTGTATGACCCGATGAATGATTATATGACCCGATGTATGAAATAAAATGGATTATTAAAGTTAGGTTATGTCACTAAAAGTCCCATTAGCATGAATTGTGAACTACCGGGATTTGGTAGACGCTTATGCATATAATAGTACTATTTGGGGACGATCACCCCAGTTCGCGCCTTGACGGTTGATCCCCGTCGTGCCACATTGATTGGTAAGCGAATTCATGTATGAGAAGATTTACACAAGCGTGATTGTAGTGACGAAACGTTAATTTAGATGGGCAAACGAGTTTCAGGTTAGCTACCCGTTGTTTGTTATAGTAAGGTATAAATGTCATGCGGCTTATAATAATCCAAATAACGAAATACTGCTATATGCACTGACTTACGATATATTGCCTGACTAGCAATACGGGGTCTTATTATTGATATTATGTTCGTGTTTTGGTTTTACATAACAATATTCATATAACGGTTTTTATTCAACTTTATACAACGTTATAAAACGTATTGTATGATGTTTTTACGACATTGGTTCGTATAATGGTTTTGAAGGCAACAGCCTATATTATGATTTTGACAAGGATTTGTATAAAATGTTTTTGGCCTATTTTATTGCCTACTACAAGGATTTGTACAAAATGATTTTCGGTAATAAATATATACCGATGATATATTAATGGTTTTATTAAACTCTATGAATTCACTCGGCGTTTTCGCTGACCTTTTCTTTTAACATGTTTTATCTCAGGTACTTGAAGGTAATTCTCGGGAGGACAACAAGAATTCATGGCCCGCACTTACATAATAATTTCCATTCAAATGCTTTGTAAAACTTGTATGAAATACAATGACTTGGGACCTATGTAAATTTGATAATTATGAATGGAAATGCTTTATTATTAAACGATGCGATTTTTATGCGTTGTCTATAATGTGAGTAATGTGTTATCCCGTAACACCAACGAGTCTTCCACTGTATTGAATTGTGTAAATTTGGGGGTGTTACAAGACTATTGAGACGCTGATCTAAGTTAGCGGCTTTTCTCTCATCACCAGTCCATTGTGCTTCAGGTTTTTTATCGTCCCCAACCATTGGAACAAAAGGACCATTTTCAATGATTCCAAGGAATTAAGGTTCAATTCCAACCATGTGGACAAGAAACCTTTTCTTCCAATTTGTGAAGTTGGCTACCTCTAGTACAGGAGCAGCATTGAGTTGGCCACCCTTAGATTCTAGGGTTTGTGGTATAACTTGAGCCATTTTGGATCTTGATTTGAAAACTTTTAACTGAGCAGTTTAACAAAATAAAAGTTTAGCTAATCAAACTGCTCTGATACCACTTGTTGGTCCCTTGTAATTCGATATTACTTATTATCTTAAGTAATAACTATCACTACGACTCAAGTGTGTTGTTTTAACATTAGATAAGAACTATGAAAGATTAAAACAACAATACCTATATACTTTTCAACGTATAGACTTCTATTAGAATTAAATAAAGAATCTATAACCCACTTTGTTTGCGGAATAACAAAGTGAATGAATGACAATGGGGTTTGATCTCCTCTACTTAAACGTCTAACCAAAGTTAAAGTCTAAGCTCCAATCTAAACGTTCATATGCATCTTTGGCTATATGGTTTAGTTGGTATCGAGAGAGAAAGGTTTTCTAGAGTTTAAGATCTTGTATTGGTTACCTTTCTCTCTCAACTGTGCACTCCTTATATAGGCAATGTAATTAGGGTTTGCATTTTGCATGTACCAATGCATGGGTTTATCTAGTGGGTGGTTGATGCCCATGTTGGATAAACAGTACAAAGTACATATTAATCTATTCTAGAAAAGATAAAGGTTGTACTTATATCTAAGTATACAAGCAACCTAATTTGACTTAAAGTTATCTTTTCCTGCCTGATGCAAGCCATCAGAATACTAAAGAGTCTTCAGTATCCTAGAGGAGATCGACATCATTCAGTTTGGTATTGTCAAGCCAAACTGAATTGAGATCCCTTCTTCAGTCCTTGTTCTTCAGCAACTAGACCGCCTAGTATTTGAAGCGAAGACTCCTTTGTCTTCTAAGTTCACTGGAAGGGGAGTGCTGATCTTTCTTCAGCTATAAGGTCTTCAGTAGGAACTTTGTTCCTCTGGTCATCCTTCAGTAGACTGGCCTTACTGCTGAGCATGAAACACTTAGGGGGATTTTATATTCAAATCCTAGAGTTGCTTTAGGGTCAATATTTACTGACCCAACAAAAGGAAATACAACATTTCAATTAAACTCTACACTAAAATAAGCTAAAAGATAACTCGTGATCTTTGATGGAGAAGAGGTCTTTTTATAGCCGCTTTAAGAGATGCACGCTCCAAAAGGAATCTTTGAGATGCTCTTTGTCGACCCTTGGATCAATTGTAATCATTGGATGCCCTTTTCTATTCGTTGGATCAATATAAATGAGTTTGGATTGCCAGCGTGGCAGTCTAACTCTTTCCTCCTAATTTGCTTCTTTTACCTGTATCAAACCACTTATGGGCTTATAAGGCCCATTATCCATTTCAAAGTCCACCAAAATGTAACCAGGCCTATATAACTTCATATAACTTCAACTTTAGGCTTCTTGGTCCAATATCCATTACAAAGGGCTAATGGGCTTGTAAGGCTCATTAAGCAACTATTATGCATATATAGCAATGTGTAGGCTAATAAGCATCTTGTAAGCTCAATAAGCTTTTAAAAATCTTTTAATCTTTAATAACTTGATGAAGAATGACTTAGCTCTAGATGTCTTGTGCTCTTTTCAAATCCTATGTTCGTTTTGCCAGTTTTTTTGGCCTTTTCTTGTGATCTTTTTTATATCCGTACCTGCACACATAAAAACAACAAAACAAGCCTATACATGATTATTACTCATTTCATGTATTTTTATTAAGAGAAAACGGTAAGTGTTTACACACTTATCAAAGTCACCCATGCTAAGGTATTGTCGTGTCCTCACACAATGTTTAGATAAGATATCTAAACAAACCATTTTTCCATTTTCACACTTTATATATGCAAGGGACATAATGTATTGCTTTCATTATTCAAGAATAACATTTAGGATCATATAACAAGAACACAAAAGTGCCAAAAGAAATAAATTCGTTGTCCTCGACTTTCACCCACTCCAAACCAAGCTAAAAACAAGATCATTGCCAATTACAAGTTCTAATGCTAAGCCACTCATAAAAGATAATTGTGTAATACTTTTTCTCTCTCATTCCTAATTTGGAATCTCAATGTTTTATTGATTGCCATTCACCTGTAGGCTCATTTAACTTATTTCATAAATTATCAAGTCCAAAAATTAAGGAAAAGAATTTAACCACAATACTTCGAACCTAACATCTTCTTCAAAAACCGTTGTCACTAATAAAGCTGACACATAAGATAATTAACACGATTTAGGGAATATTTGTTGTTGACGACCTCGATATCTCAACTACCAGATCGGAAGCGGAAGTCTTAGATATTCCCGGACCTGAAATTTGGCTTATTGATAGATTACTTGAGCAAAATTAATTCATTCCTTGAAAGTCATATACCCTTAGGCTCTTTGATACTTTATATCGGAGTTATCAACATTTATCCATACACCCTAAGGCTCTAATAACATAAATGTGATCCTTATCTATGATGCACACCCTAAGGTTCCTTGAACCATAAACAAGACAATTGAAATTCCTCGATACCCCACACCCTAAGGCTCCTTAAGGTAACGATAAAGCAATTTTTTTAGCATTTAACCATGTCATACACCCTAAGGATCTTTAAGACAAGGATAAAGCATTTATTATTCTTATTATGATACATATAGTATGCCAAATTTCATAATACTGTGGTCTGAGTACATCCTACTTAATGGTTATAAGCCATCTTAGTCGGAAGCCCATGACGCTGGACCCTCAATGTGTACTTGATTCAATTACAAGAGAAATAAATAATTGGTTAAGAGCTAAAATATTGAATTCAAACCGTTAAAAACATCATTTATTAAACAATTATTCATATAAGTGAGACAAGCTAATGGGAAAAAAGCCACAAATAACTCATATGAGCTTGAAAGAAAACTAACATTTCCATGTTTAGCATTACAACTTATTATGAACTCTATCATCTCTTGTTATTCACAATTTAAAATCCCTAAGAATAAAATTAGTGAATGCTTAGCCAAATAAGAAAAGATTAGCATATTTAAAATCTACTTGAGATTAATATTGACTTGACTTAAATAAATTGAGATTTATTTATTTAAAGTCAATTATAGGAACTTGCAAATACTTGACTTTTTCAAGCTAGAATTCACGTTTTAAAGCTCTAGATATAAGAGACTAACAAAAACTTAATCTAAAAGGTTAACGAGAAAACTAACGTGTAAAACAGGCTAAGTCAAAATTCATTCTTGTTCTCACCAACGGAAAGCCTACATTCATGTCAAAACACTTATTACCCTTTTACAATTTTTTTAATTTTTTTGTCTTTTTTTAGAAAAACGAGGTACGTAAGAACATGAACAAAAGTATGTGCAAGCGATCATATAGATTGATACCCCCATACTAAAACTGAACATTGTACTCAATGTTTCCTAGTGTAAGAGTATCACCCCCATACTTGAACACGAAGAGTCGAATGAAATAGTCCAAACATGGAAAGGGTATACGCAAATCTACAAGTCGTTTATGAATTATGCTTTAGATAAAACGTTAATCGATAAGAATCAATGGATATTAGAATCCCCAAATGGCAATCAAAGGAAGGAAGCTCGAGTGAATCGGCAAAAAACTCAACATGAGAGTCTTTAAAGATTTGGTTCATCCTAAGAATCACATCACAAACACAAGCACAGGTTTAAAAGAGTACAAGCCTCTTCATTAGGTATTAGAAAATAGAGATAAGATAGAATTATAAGCATGGGAAGCCCCTACGAGGGACCTCGTTTTTGATAACCGAGCCATGAGCTAGACTCAGTCCTTGCATTCATTGGTCCTTGGGGGAAATTTCATATACCCAGGACAACCATCGATGGTATATCCCCTCCAAAGTAATGTGTAGAAACTAGAAGGGGGGGGGGGGGTTGAATAGTTTCTTAAAATTTACTTGTCAAAAGATGCTTTTCAAAAATCCTTTTAAAAAACTTAGACGTGAGTGAGTATGTGAAACCTTCTTATACACAATATGAACAAGGTATAGTGCAACTAAACTAATAATCACAAGTATAAAAAATAATGAATGTAAAGAGATAGGGAAAGGAAGATCAAACCAAACACCAAGGACTTATAGTGGTTTGGAAATGAATCTCACTCCTCGTTCCTACTCCATTCCTCGAGTACTCCTTACTCGAGAGTTCACTAATCAACAAGCTCCTTAAGGTGGAGAAACCGTACACAACGTTGCTTATCCAATTTCCGACTCTAAGCTAAAAATCAAGCCCTAGTCTTAGCTAGTACCAATCTACACCAATATACTTTAAGGACCATGTATTAACCTTATTACATACACAACTTCCAAATAGACACAACTACTTGGATCTTCACAACAATGACACAACAATGAATAAAAAAGATATGATCTTCAATGGATCTTTGAGGTAGACACAACACTTCAAGGATGAAAGTGTTCTTCTCTTTGCACTTGGAGAGGAAGAGATGGGAGAAGAAAGATTCACTTCTAAACAAGTAGTAATCAACCAAATGACCAACGATTTAAGTGATTTTAGAAGTATGAAAGAATCTGGAATTATATGTGCAAAAGAGGTGAAGAGAAAATCTGAGAATGGTCCACTATTTATAAGACAAGGCTCCAACGGCTATATCTGCCCGCGGTTCTTTATTGCAGCCCGCGGTTCCTTATCGATAAGGAACCATATAGCCACTTAAGGAACCGCCAGACCAGACTCCTCTCCTTTTTATCTTTTAGTGGTGTGGTTCAAATCTGGTGATTAGAATATCCTGAAAGGATATTCTAAACCAAGATAGAATATGCCATTTTCAAATTTTCAAATATTAAATTTGATAAAACATTTTCTTAAAAATAAAGTTTAATAAAAACTCGTCACACTTAATAAAAATTGAGATTTAAGAAAAGATTAAATCTTTGATCACTTAATTAGGATGAGTACTTGTTTGTACATACCTTAAGTGATAATGGTTGAAATGAAAAATACTTGAACTCAAGAATTCGTTTTTCGATGTTTTCGTAAATGCTTGTTTTTACATATTGTCGTAATCAAAACAAAGCGAGACCGAAAAATGCAAGTAACGTTTTTAAGGCATCATTGCATTAACAATCTCCCCCTTTTTGATTTCGACAATACATAAACTCAATCATATGGAAAACAAGATTTTCGAAGACGAGTTTGTTTCAATTCTCCCCCTTTGGTGAAGCAAAAAGGTTGCAAAAGTCTTTCTAGAAGAGAAGAATCAGAGTTTGCAAAATGCTCCCCCTTGGTGCTTACTTCCCCTTGCTTGGGGCACCAAGGAATTAAGATATGGTGACAAGCTACATAGAAGGGTTAGTAGAAGAGAAGAAACACCCAACAAGATATAGCAAAGGTCACACAAAGAAAAATAAATATGAAAGAGAAGAGACCAAGATCCAAGATAAGTCATGTTAAAAGAAAAACATGAATAAAAGATACAAGGAAAGAAAACATACAAAGATGTATGTAAAAATAAAACAAGCCAAAAGCATAAATCTAATCCTAGTTAAACTAGATCTCTAAGTTTTGCTTGAACTATATGTCTTGAAGATAAGCAACCAATGCTTAGATAAAAGAAAAGGTAGTGGCGGAAGGAGGTGGTGGTGGCTTGGTAGTGATCTCATAGTCATAGTGAAGAGGAGGTTTGACTAAGAGACTTTTGATGTAATTCAACTCCTCATAGATATGAGCCATAACAAGATGTTGATACTGAAAACAATGACAATATGTTCCATGATGCATGACATTATCATGTGAAGGAGGAAGAACACTAAAGGGTAGAGGTGGAAGAAAAGAATTTCCACAATCAACATTCTTAGAAGAAGAAGAAATGTGATTTTGAGTGTTCTTGGGTGAATTAGGATTGAAAGCAATTGGAGAAAATGAAGGAGAATCAAGGCTTTCATTTGGAGAATAAGATATTTTGATTTGAGAAAGGATACAAAATGATTAGGATTAAATAGAGAAAGCTCAAGATATTTTGAGGGTGGTCGAAGTGTTGAAACAAAGATTCCAAAAAGTGTTGGAACAAATTTGGAGTTTCAAAAATACCCGAAATGGGAAGCACTGTACGCGGTTCCTTTTCTCCACCGGCGATTCCATATCGATATGGAGCCGCGGTCTCTTTAAAGAACCGCCTACAGTGGGTTGATTTTGCTGATGAGGGATAATGTAAGAATTTTTACAATTATTTTTATGTCTAATTATCGTTCCTCAAATCGACTCGAAATTGATTTCCAACTAAACGTAAGATTTATTGTTCTTGGTATGTATTTTTTTGGTATTTTAAAAACTAAAAATTACTTAATTAAAAACTAATTAATCTATTAAAGACTAATTTGAACTATAAAAACTATTTGAAAACTAATTTAAATTTTTTAAACTAAAGTTACTTTAATTAATTTTATAACTAAAACTTTAACTTTAAATAAAATCTATTTAAAACCAATTTAATTAAAACTAATCTTTAAAAACTAAATTTAAAATCAATTGAAATTTATAAAAGTAATTAAAATATTTTTTTTATCTTTTTATTTTTTTATTTAAACTGAATAAAAGAAGACTTTTTAAAAACTTTTAATTAAAATTAATTAATCCTAAAAACTTGTATTTAAACTAAATTAATAAAACTGGCAGTACTTTTAAACCCTGTATTAATTAATTAACGTGAAATAGAACACAAATGAAGTACTAGACTAGATGGTTAAGGTTTGGACTGTTAAGCTGGTGGTCAGGGGTTCGAGTCCCCTGATGGACAAATTTTTGGCTAATTATATTATTTTTGGAATTTTGAAACAAACAGACTAATTGAGCCTGTTGTTTATGCAGCAAAAGATCAGTAAACCCCAAAACCAAATAAGCACAAAGAATAGAGACAAATAAGCTTCTAAGTCCTAAAATAAGCAAATGAGTCTGAAAATAATAAGCTGATAAGTTTTAAGCTGATAATAAACAAACAAAACTTAAACTAGTAAATCAAACCTAAAAAAACAACTAACCAATTCCTAGGAACATATAAGCAGATAAAGCTAACAAACTAAATTAAACCAAAAGTAAGACAAATTCGATCCACACTAATCAGCAGCTTAATAAAAATAAGCAGATAAAAACAAACTGAAATTTAAGCAGATCCAAAAAAGTCTATCAGATATTAAAAACTAAACCTACAATACCCAATTCAAACAATGACAAAAATGAAATAAATCAACTAGCAGATAATCTAGTAAGCAGATTCAAAACAAAATAAGCATAAACATATTAATTAATTAACAATAAGAAGATTCAACCAAACCTAAACAAGCTAGACACCAAAACAATTATACTCAAACTCAAACAAATCAGACAATAGCAGATCTAAACAAGCTCAAATCACATAAACACAACAAAATCAATAATATAAGCAGATAACTATAAATAAAAAAATTAATAAAAACTTTATAAATAAAAGAGATTTAAAACCTGGAGACGAAACCTTTGAGCAGTAGACGAGGCGCCGAGCCGTCTAATTGAATCAAACACCACCTCGAACTCAAATCATCACCGAACCAAATACCTCTTTTCGAACCATTTTAAAACTTCCAGTAGGGAAGTTTATTTCTACCTTTTTTTTACTTTAATTTTAATTAAACAGAAATAGTAATAAATAGTAAATTGCAATTAAATTTAAAGAGACAAAACTAAACTGAAATAGAAATTTTATTAATAATCCAAACTGAGTACAATACTTTTTTAAAGAAAAATTACAATAAACCTAAAAACTAATTTTTGCATAATAAAAAAAAATAAGGCACAAAATCAATTACACAAATGAGGGGGTTTTTATAGGAAAACCCTAGAAAACCTTCTTCAATATCTTGGTGAGTAAGGAAATAGATCTCAGCCGTTAAATCTATTTTTTCTACCTTTTCTTTCTTCTCTTCTTGATCAAACGGTTGTGGATACACCTTCTTTCACTCGGATTGCCAGAGTGGTAGGATTTGTGTTTCTTGTGTTAGTTTGCTGCTGAGGTGGCAATTAAGGATTGGTATTTTGGTGTTGTTTCATCCAATCAAAAGAGAGGATGGGGGACACGTATGGAGAGGACCACCAGTGTGTTGCTTCCGGTTTTGATGGGGAATTAATTCCCCATCGTGTGAATCACATGCTTAAGAGAAAAGCCCCAATTTATCTTGGTAATTTTTGATTAGGGTTTTTTTGAGGTAACAGTAAAAGGGTTGTCTGTGTTTGTGTTGAGAGAGAGAAGGGTGAGGGTGAGTGAAAGGTTTTCTTAGTTTTTATCGTATGTAAATAAATGAATGGGGTGGGTAAAGTTATACACGTTTGTGGTTGTGTGTGTTGACCAAAAGTAAATACCATTTACTTAAACTTCCACAAGAATTAACCGTCCCATGTGTTTTGATCATTTGTGCTTGGCCCAATCTTTTCCATCCGTCTCAATTATTTGCCAAATGGGCTTGTGTTGGGCCTTTTTATCCTTTATTGTAAATTAACCATTTTCTTAAATGGGCTTGTGGGCCCAATAAGAAAATGTGGGACCCACTTAGCCCAAAATCTTCGTAATTGATTAAATCCACTAAAACCGAGTTTGAATTCGTCTTTGATGATCATTTCTTCAAAGTCGTATCGATTTTGCCGGGTATTGTGATCTTTGGCACACTTTTGGTCTTTTGACTTTGTTTTCGTCTCTTTCTGGACTTTTCTTCAACAAATGACCGTGAAATCCCGTGTTTTCTTTCCTTTTGATCTTTTGTACCTATTTCACACAAAAACCCAAAACCACGTGTAATTCCGACTTTTACGATGTTAAACACATGATTAGGTCTTGTTTTTTCCTTGATTTTAGTGGCAAAAGGATAAGTGTTTACACACTTATTAAATCCCCTACACTTGACCATTGCAATGACCCCATGCAATGCATAATTTTAAAGCATTAAGTTACATTTTTCTCATAATTAACCCATCATGGCCTTTATTAAGATATACTATTATTACTACGACGAAAAGATAAAAACTTTAAAGGAAACAAAAGTTATAACAATTTATTAACTTGGAAATTATTTGATGGAAGAAACTCGTAAAGAAATCTAAGACTTAAATTAGGGCTTTGATGTCATGAATATTAATCACCCTCAAGTTTTATGTTCCCCATACCAAGCTTAAAAACGAGATCATTGTTTACCATAAGTTCTTAGGTTAATACCACTTATATAAGGCAAATGTGTAATACTCTTTCTCCAATTCCTAAGTTGTATCTCTAGCTTTTAAGGATTCTCATTCACCCGTAGGCTCATTTGACTTATTTGATAATTATTACTCCAAAAATGAAGGCAAAACGGTGCAAACCTGATACTCAAAACCTAACCTCGTCCTCAAAAACGTTGTCACTAAAGTAAGCCCACATCAAGGATGACTTAACACGATTTGGGGAATAAATTCACGGATCCAAAATTTGGCCAAAAGTACTACTTATTAATTATTCCTCCAAAGTCATGTAGACTTTATGTGGAGTTTAGCAAGTTCACATCATATACCCTTAGGCTCTTTAAGATGTAAAAATGCTCCTCATCTATTGTCCACACCCTAAGGCTCCTTGAACGATAAACGAGGGAATTGATTTTTTGATCAATTTTTATTCAACACTTACCATGCCATACACCCTAAGGCTCTAATGACAAGGTTCGTGCTACATGCCCCACACCCTAAGGCTCCTTGAGGTCATGTTTTAATCTTATTCTTTCTTATTTATGATATATATAGTAGGCCAAATTCCGCGGTCCCATGGTCTGAATACCTCCTACTTAGTGGTTATGAGCCACCTTAGTCGGAAGTCCACAACGCTGGCACCCTAAATGTGTTCATGCTTTAATTACAAGGAGATAAAAGATTTGGCTAAGAGTCAAGATATCGAATCTACACCGTAAAAATCCTCATTTATTAAGCAATTAAATATACAAGCGGGAAGAAAGAGCCACAAAAACTCATATAAATAAGAATTAACCGTTAAACTTATTATTAACTCTATCATCTCTCGTTCTACACAATTTAAAATCTCAAGGAATGAGACTCGTGGATGCTTAGCCTAATAAACCAATTAAGGTCCATATGGTTAAGGATACTAGCTAGAGTAAACTCGGATAAGTAAACTCGGGTTGAGTCAAAATATTCACGACGGGCCTAATATATAAAAGATATCTAAACTTGTTAAAACTATTTTATTCATTTATTTATTTTTTACTTTATTCTTGAAATATAAATACAATGCGATGATAAAAGGAAAGAAAATAAATGAAAATACTCCTAGGCCAAAATAGATCAAAAATTTGAAAAATGTTGAAAGTTTTTAAATTTTCCGGTTAAATGGGGTCAAATTCATGGAAAAGCCCACTAAAATTCTATAGAAATCCCCCTACACTTAATATAAACATTGTCCTCAATGTTTAAACATGTGGGATAATAAACTCCCCTACACTTAGGACATTGAGTACGTTGTTTAAATCGAGCTAAGGAAGAGACAACTAAAGTGATTACATTTATTCATCTTATATATATACAAGTATGAAACACAATAGCAAAAACTTATCGAAGGAACTGGGTACACGGGAACACGGGATCACGGGTCGCGTCAGAAACACCAAAAGTGGATCATTAAAGCACATGTCCCTGCACAACATCACAACACACAAACAACCTACTTGGCTCCCCCTACACTTATTGGTTGAAATGGGTGAAGGTGAAAAGGGTTGAAAGGATGAAAAAGGTAAAATCTAACCTAGTTAAACGATGCTTGATTTATTTATCACGAGTCTCTAGCTCGACTCGATTTCCCAAATGTCATCATTCAAATGGGTAAATCATGGGAAAATCGAGATTTCCAAGGGAGGAAAATCTCTCCATGATGAAGGGGTGAAACAAAGTCATATAAGGAATACCCCATGAAAATCCACCCGGGTCAAACACATAATTTCCATCACGAAAGGAAATAGACCTCGAGGTGGTAATATCACATAAGTCAAAGAAAAGAGGGGTAACCTTGGTCAAAAATTTCTTACAAGGAAAGGTGTTATGGTGATAAGGCAATGATAGCATGAAAGTCTTTATTCCGGGATCAAACACCGATTCCTTAACGGGAAAATAGCAAGAGGTGTTGACATTTAAGGCTCAAAATGTCATCATAATCAAAAGTGGGAAAGTTTTCCTCTTCCAAACTCGATGTGAAAACATAAGTATCATCGGAGTCATAGGAAAACTCTTCCTCGTGAGGAAAATAGGTATTTAGAAAGATATATAAATCCTCCTCAAATGGAATGTCCTCTAAAGTAGGAATGATCTCTAAGAGTGGAGGATCCTCCTCAAAAGTCATGACTTCTAAAATTGGGATATAAAAGCCAAAAGGAGATTCCATGGAAGAATCACTCATAGAGATATGAGGTGCATTAAGATAATAGGGTGGGTCATCAAAGTTAATGAGATCACTTAAAGAAGTGTCATCATCGTAAGTATCAAAGATTGGTTGATCAAAAATGGGTGGGTCAAAAGTGGGTGGGTCAAAAGATAGGTCGTCTAAACCAAAGATAGTGTGATCACTTGAAGAAGTGTCATCACTATAGGTATCATAAATAGGAGTTTCAAAAATTTGAGGCTCTAAGGGAAGGGATGAAGTTATCACAAAATCATTTTGAGTAGACTTTTTAATTCCAAAAGGATTAATAAAAATCTCTTCATTATCATAATTAAGAACATCAATCATATTGACCGACTCTTTTCCATTTGATTTTGTTGTGATTTTTCCCATTTTAAAAACTTGTTGTTCATCCCTAACCCTAAGAATTAACTCCCCTTCGGCTACATCAACTAACGCTTTTCCAGTTCTTAAAAACGGTCTACCAAGTATTAACGGAATACGAGGATCCATCTCATAGTCGACTACAACAAAGTCCACTGGAAAAGTGAATGTACCAACTCGAACAAAAACGTCTTCGGCAATACCAACGGGGTATGCGAGAGTTCTATTAGCTAACTCGAGAGTCATGCGAGTCGGTACAAGGTCGGTTAATGATAATCGTTTCCATACCGAGAGTGGTATAAGATTGATGCTAGCACCGAGATCCACTAAAGCCATAGAATCATCAATTTGGGGAAACGAGCAAGGTAACACGAATCGCCCGGGATCTCCTAGCTTTTAGGGAAGCTCTTTGAGAAGAATCACGGAACAATTCTCATTTAAACGAGTGTTCACGAGCTGAACCATTTTTTTCTTTCTTATTAAGCAAATCTTTGAACATTTTCACAAATTTTGGCATTTGAGCAAGTGCTTCAATAAGGCTAATGTTAACATTGACATTGGAAATCATTTTCAAAAAGTTGGAGACATGAACGTCATCTTTGGTGAGCACTTTAGCCTTGTCCAACCTAGAGGGATAAGGGATATTAGGTTTAGACTTAGAAGGTTGAGAAGGAGAAGGACTCGCTTCTTGAACAATCTTATGGGTAGGTTCATTAGGCAATGGAGCACTAGTACTAGGAGTGGTAGTGGGAGGAATCACCGAAGGGGGAGTAGGATTACTCATTATGACCTCCGGGCCTTGTCTCTCCTTTATGGGCGAAGAGATGGAAGGTCCCATTAAAGTGGCTCCACTTCGAGTAGTGATAGCACTCACATTAGCACGAGGGTTAATCTCGGTATTAGAAGGTAAGGCTCCTTGGGGTCTAAGGGCTTGAATCATTATCAAAAATTTCTTATCGGACGATTCTTGCATCTCTCTCATAATTCGCTCATGGTCGGTTAATTTTTGTAGAACCAAGTCCATTTGAGGATTATGCATATTCATTTGATTATACCCTTGATTAGGAAAACCTTGATTAGGAAAACCTTGGTTTTGATATGGAGGTTGAAAACCGTTGTTATTATGAAAACCTTGGTTATTATTTTGAAACCCTTGATTTTGACCATTAAAATTCCCTTGATTTGTATTCCCTTGAAAATTACCCATTTGAGGACCTTGGTTCCTATTTTGGTTTTGGGTATTTTGGGCGGGTGGGGGTGGTCTTTGTGGAGCTACAAAACCCGGGGGAGCCAAATAATTAGTACTCTTATAAGACAAATGGTTAACATCAACATTTGGTTTGAATTGAACCCTCTCATTTGCATTGGTGTTATAAGCAAAAACTTGTTGTTGTTGATTATTGTAAACCTTGTCACAATTAAAATATGAATGTGGTCCACCACAGGTCTCACACGTTTCACAAGTTTCTTTTAAGGCATTCACTTGACCTTTTATGGCTTTGGTTTGTAAAGCAATTGATTCAACAAGCGACGTAAGCTTATCAATTCTTTTGTCGTTTTCACTAGAACTAGCACTTCCAATAGTAGCCCTAACACTCTTGGTTTGTACTTTAGCCTTGTTTTCAATTATGGCCCAAGCCTCGTTCATTGATTTCACAAGAATATTGCCCCCCGCGGCACTATTAAGTGAGTCTTGGTCATTTAGAGTTAAACCATTGTAAAACGTATTGATTTGATGCACTTTAGTGAAACCGTGTTGTGGACATTTTCTTAAAAGCTCTTTAAATCGATCCCAAGACTCACTAAAAGTTTCCCCATATTTTTGTTCAAACGTAATGATGTCATTACTTAAAGAAGTGGTCCTTGATGGTGGGAAAAAGTAGTTTATGAACTTGGTCTCTAAATCAATCCATGTGGTAATACTTTGGGGTGGTTCCTTATCAAGCCAAATCCGGGCTTGTCCCTCGAGGGAAAAAGGAAAGAGTTGTAAACGAATAGCCTCTTGTGGCACCCCATTGTATTTCACCGTATTAGTCAAATGGATAAATCTCTTGATATGATCATGGGGGTCATCTTGGGAACGGCCCAAAAATGGTGTAGCGGAAACCATTTGAATAAAACCCGTTTTGATTTCAAAATTATTTGCTCCAATTACGGGGACAACGATAGCGTCATCGTTTCCCTCAACGTGAGATTGTAGAATCTCGATCATAGGTCAGTTATCCGTTGCCATTGTTTTGTCGAAAGCACGATTCTCGGGATCGGCTTGAATGACGGTCTTTTTGTTTTTCTGCTTCTTCTTCTTTTTGGAAGAATTAGAAGTGTTTGGTACACCAATCGGTATGTATGTACGCGCGCGAGTGCGCATACAATGAAAAATTTAGGAATGAGGTAGGAGACCTCGGTCGACTTTGAGAGGAAAGGGATTATCCCTCTCGAGGTGCAACATTAAAAAGCTACAAAATATATACTTGATGAGATGGCATTTATACATGATCTCATCGTTCTTTTCGGGCTTTAAATGCATAAAAATGTCATAAAATACCATATATATGCTTGTGTTTGTTTACTTGTGTATTTTAGGTATGGATATCGTGAAAAAGACTAAAGATCACAAGATACAAGGAAAAACGGACACGAGAAACGAAGCCGTACAAAGAACCAGGCCCTAATTCATGGAATATTCAACAAATACCCTTGAAGACTTGAAGATATGCAAGATTGATCCTCAATGAATGAAGAAATGACACTTAAAACCCTTGTATATTGATAATTACAAGTTTGGTCCCTTAAGTTTGTCAAAATTACACAAATGGTCCTTCAACTTTGAAGAAATGGCAAGATTAGTCCCTCAACAATTTCAAATTGCCAACAATGGTCCCTCATGAAGCCAAAGATACATTGAAGACCTTTGAAGATCAAGAATGTCCAAGATCAGCCCTTGAAATATCTCAAAATGGTAAAAATAACCCTTGTAAACCTTGTTGGAAAGTTTTATGCCAAAATTGTCAAGTCCTGAAAGTTGTCAACAAAGGAAATGGGCGCTGACACGTTTTAAAACACAAATGAAAGGAAAGAAGAAAAAGAAGGGCCAAAGTTGTATACTTTTAAATATTTAAACATGAAAAATGCGCCAAACAGATTCTACTCCACCAAAAACGGATCAATGGGTCCACTATTCATGTTCATCCACCCAGATTTTACTTTTACCAAACAAAGGGTTAATCCAAATTACCTTGACCAAAAAGCAATTAACCCTCACACGTACACATCCCACACTTGAACTCACCCATCACATCACCATGGACCCCACCCCCAATTCTCTTTCAACCAATCAGAATGCAACTTACTCTCCAAGTAATCTGACGTGTCCAAATCAACAGCCCACATCCTTTGCTTCATCCCAAAGCTACTTTAAACGGTTTGGATGCATTTGGACAGCTCATTCCATCAAATGATCTAGAAACACTCAAGGGCATTTTAGAGAATTCACTTCTAGGGTTTGTGAATAGTGTAGCCAGGCATTTTCCTATAAAAGGAGACCTCAACATGTGAGAGTCCCTTTGTTCCAGTTTTACCTTTTAAACTTGTAATTCCTTTTTGAAATTTATAAAAGTTGGTATTGTTTAAAGGTGATTCTGAGTTTCATTTGTTGTTATAAGTGTGCTTGAATCATTTGGTTCAAGGATGTTTATGTTTGGTAAGTTTTTCAAGTTTGAAAAAGCTTGAAAAGTGGTTTCTGAATTTGCTTATTTTTGTATACTAATCCTTAACCATAAGCTATAAGCTCTTGCAAGCTGGTTGACACCAAGCTTGTGAAGGGATTAGGGCCTTTGGTTGGGCTGTTTGTTCATTGTGTTGAAGAAATCAAGCCCTTGAGTTTCTACTTTGAAACATCAACCAAGGCATTCATCATCTTTGTTATTGAAGTACCTTGGTCTTGTTCAAGTTGTTGAACACGGTCCAAGGAGCATAGCTGGCTCTCCTAGGATGTTGTGGAGGGCAGGTATAATCCCTTGATTACATTTCCTCTAAAAATTTCATGTTACTGCTTGTTTTGTACTTTGGCATGTGATTTGTTGATTCTGTGTTTGTGCTCTTTGTTTTATGGTTGTAATCTGTTAGTTGTCACCTAGTGTAGCTATTTGAAGGATAAAATCAGTAGGTTGTGTTTAAAAATCACAAGTTGCTTTGAAAAGTGGTTGATTAAGGACTGTTTGGGATTACTGGTTCATAAGGCCTTGTGGCCTTGAGCCCTTGGTTCTTAGGGTTTGGGAGGTCTAAACAAGTCATTTTGAACAAGTTTTAGTCATTGGTTTAGTTTCTGAAAGTTTGGAAAAGGGATTTGAAGTTTTGCAAAAATATGATAAAAGTGTTGTTGAAATTGGTCAAACACATCAGATCCAATAACTTCTTTGTTTGTTGGATCTAAGGTCTAAAATCAGGTTTGGGAATAGTTTAGGTGATAAGCTGTCTATTGGTTATCTGGTTGTTGAATTTGGTGGCTTATTGAGTGTGCTCTAGCTTATCAAAGTTGGCTGAAGTGGTCATTTGCATTAGCAAAGTGACCACCTCATTTTGTGTCTGCATTTGTTATCCTATTGTATGCCTTGTGATTTTGCTGCTTGGAACTTGTTTAAGTGCTGCTTGTGAGTGGATTTTTCTATTTGGTGTGCTTTGTATCTGGCTTATAAGCTAATTGGCTTATTAAGCCCTTATTGCCAAAATCTGCCATCAAAAGGTCAACTGACCTCTTGATTCACAAGGTCTCCTCCTTGAGTCCTTCACAAAAATTGCTTATATCAAGCCCATATACCATTCCTGATCATTTGGTGAACTTTGGAGTACTTTGACTTTTGGTCAAATAAGCACAAACTGGCTTATTTTTGAGAACTGCTTATTGGCACATGCAACAACTTGGATTTTGTAATAGAAATCATTTTTCTTAGCTTAATAACAAATCTGGAAGGTTACAAGTCTTTTGGTTAAGCTTTTGCTAGAAAACTAGCTTATTTGGCTTTTTCAGCCAGCTTATTGGTTCTTACAGCTTATTCTACTTGGCTTTTTGTGATTTTCTTGATTGATTATTCTTAGTTAAGCTATTTGTGAGCTTTTGCAACAAACTAGAGCTTCTGAGGTGCCCTAAATCTCAAACCCGACTATTTTGTCGTTTTGTGGATTTGTACTTTGCTTATTTCTGGCTTATTGAGTGTGCTTTTTCAAAATTTCTTTTTACAGATCTCATAAGCTTCCCAAAAGAAGGTTGTGTGTCAAATTAGAGCTTATGGCATTGGCTTATTGCTTAATGGGCTGAAAAGCCCAATAAGAATAAGCTGCTTGCTTATTAAGCTGTGATAAGCTCACATTCAGCTTTTGGGCCTTTAGAGTTTTGTGCTTAGAATTAATTTTTGAGTCAGATTGGGCTTTTCCAAGACAATTGGGCCAAGTTTGACTTTTTGGGCTAAAAAGCCCATTAAGGTTGACTGTTTTTGGTTTTGGCCCATTTGAGGGCCCAATAGGGGTATTGTGGTCGTTTCACTTTGATTTTCTGTTTATTTAGGTTAAAGTAAACTAGTTTGCAAGTTTTTAGAATTTTTTATAATTATTAGATTTTTAATAATATTTTAATATTATTTTATTATTATTTTTCAAATTTCACATTTTCCAACTTTTTACATTTTTCTTAGCTTTAATACATTAAAATAGGAATTTAGCAACTTTTAGAATAATTTTACCACTTTTAGATTAATTTTTATGATTATTTTAAGTTTTAATAATTTTTAAATCATTTTAAATAGTTTTTATTAGTTTAAAAATTTCTAAAATTAGTTTTTAATCTTTTTAGGTCATTTTAGAGGTTTATCAATTGAAAAATCTTTATTTGGGCTTTTTGATAATTTATTTGATTTTTAGGGCTTTAATTAGCATTTAAAAATTACATATTTAATTATTTAAAAGGTTTGAAAAAGTTTTGATCATTGGTAAACTCTTAGTTTATTAATTTTGATTTTTGGTGAATTTTTGGTAATTTTTAGAATTAATTTTTATTTTTGTAGTTTTTACGGTTTTACGTTTTATCATTATAGTAGTAATTTTCACGTCTTCGTCATCTTCTTTTCTCATCCCCTTCTAAACCAATCATTAATCACAAACATTTAACAAGTTTTTCACACACATATACCTCCTTGGGAAACGAACTTTCACACCATAAGGGTCATTAGTGCTTGATTTTCCTAAATCATCACTCGATACTTACCGCTTTTACGCACCTTTTCCTAAAGGTCGTATTTTTCCTACAATCATTTTGGCGCCGCTGCCGGGGAGGTGTGTCGTGATTAATTTGCATTGTTGTTTTTAATATTAACCAAATAGTATTTGTATTAGTAGAACTCTACTAATACGTATTATCGGTTTTCTTGTTTTTTCTTGTGAAAATATTATTACTATATTGCATTAAGTATCACAACAAATAAACAATATCTCCAAAAGTGTGAAAACACAACCTTAATTGGGATTTGATCTCCTAATTATTGTATTCTAATCTCAAACAAAAAGAAAAAGGCAAAAATAGATAAATACTTTCGTGAAGCTCGATTTTGAAAAATACAAACTATAAGGTGGGTATTATAAAATATACCCTAAGGAAAAAGGCTCTTAAGTGCTTCGCGCCGCCTTGTTTCCCCGCTTGCTTGTGAGTATTTTGAGATTGAAGGCTAATCGAGGGTTTCGCCGCCCAAAGTATTATTACGTATAATATATTTGCTTGGTTTCTTTGTGATTAAACCCTCTTGAACAATTTGGTTTTCACCAAAGTTCTAAAGTCATTCGAAGGCGTTCACTCCACGTGATCGTTTTCATTCCTTTGAGGCTTCTTTAATCAAGAGTTTGATTCGAGGAGAGATTTGGTATAATATATTTAAAAAATCCAAAAAAAAAAAAAATTTAAAAAAAAAACTAAAAAAAAAAATGGTGTGGTGAAAATCCAAAAAAATTAAATACAATCAAAAACACAAAAAAAAATTTGAAAATTCACAAAACACCCAAAAAGAATCTTCTTTGCTCACCTCCCATTCTTCGTGAAGTTTATGATCACTCGTAATCAAGCAAAACGAGCTCGTAAACGTTTTCAAAAGCAAGCCAATCAAGAGACGTTGATTGAAGAACAACATCCAATTGTTGAACCTATTGTAGAACAAGAAGTCTTCATGGCTAATCGTACTATGATGGAGTTGCTACAAGCACCCACCGAGGGTTTTGGAGAGGCCATTGTGATTCCCGCCATCCTTGCGGAGAATTTCGAGATTAAGACGGGTTTAATGTCGATGTTGCAAGCAAATAAGTTTAGAGGTCATGAGAAAGACAACCTGCACTATCACATTAGGAGTTTTAACCGTCTCACCGCTACTAGCAAGTTTAAGGATGTTCCACATGACGCCATTAAGATGATGTTGTTTCCATACTCGTTAGATGGACCCGCAGAAATTTGGCTTGAGAAAGAACCGCCAAATTCGATTTTGACATGGGGTGATCTCGTTTCTAAGTTTGTGAACAATTTTTTTCCACCATCTAAAACAACACATTTGAAAAATGAGATTTCACGATTTGTGCAAAGAAATAATGAAATTTTTTCAATGGCATGGGAACGCTTTAAAGAAATGTTACATGAATGTCCAAACCATGATTTTTCGGAATTGCATCAAATTGATACTTTTATAATGGGCTTAATGATCATGAACGAGATTATCTGAATGCCGCCGCGGGTGGTAATATTTTGTGCAAGACGACCAATGAGGCTTTAAAAATCATCGAGAATAGATCTAAGGTTTATAGCCCTCGTTACACACCGAGTGTTGCCAATTTGGGTTCGTCATCATCGTCATCGTCTCGTAGCATTAATGCCTTACATGATGAAGCTAATGAGGAAAATCGGTTTTTTGATAGATTTGCTAATCTTATGTCCCATTGGAAAGCTCAAGAAGCTTCAAATTCCGCTTCGGTTAAAGCGGTTGCTAAGAGTTGTTTGTCTTGTGGTGGAGCTCATGATCTTTCCGAGTGCATTACCGCGGATGGTAACACTTCAAGTGCTTATGTAGCAACGGGAACTTACAACCAAAACGGTCAAGGTTCCCGCCCAAATCAAGCTCCACCAAATCAAAATGCTAATAATTATCGAAACAAAAACCAAGGTGGTAATTACCAAGGCAATTCACGCAACTACAACAAAGGGAATTATCAAAATGGGAATGGACAAGTCACTAATCAAAACCAAAACCGTGATTTTCAAAACACTACACAAGGTTTTCAAAATGCTCACACTAAAAATCTTCAAGGAGAGTTTTTGGATTATGCTAAAGCAAATGATGTTAAATTTGATAACATGAAACATGAGTTGATTAGCTTAAGATCCGAGTTGAAAAACGAGCTAAAAAATGAACTTGCTAATGAACTTAAAACTCATGCAAACAAAATGGAAGGAAATGTCCAACGTCTTCAACAAAACCAACAAAAGATGGAATTAGGACAACATGAGATTAAGCAAGAGTTATTAAAAGCGGATGCTAGGCAATCAAAATTTAAGGACCGAATGGCTAAGATGTTTGAAGCAATCATGTGTAAACCCTCTTCCTCGGGTGGTCTTCCTAGTGATACCATTGCAAACCCGAAGGGAGAAATGAAGGTTATTACTACACGAAGTGGTAAAACTTTCAAAGAACCAATCTCTCGTCCAAGTACTTCTACGGAGAAGGAAATCGAGAAAGAACCCGAGGTGATGGTCGAAAAGGAGCACATTACAATCCCACGAAGTACCGCTCAAACCACACCTACGGTTGAAACAATACCAATTGTGGAACCCGAGTTTCCAAGTCCGTTGCCTAATGACCAACCCACACCACCTTTACCCTACCCTTCGAGACGAAACAAAGAGAAATTGCAAGAACGTAACAAACAACAAATCGAGCTTTTTATAAAGATGTTTCAACAAGTGCATTTTGATGTGAGTTTAGCCGACGCGTTGTTGTATATGCCTCGTTTCGCTTCCACTTTTAAAAGTATGATGAGCGATAAGGAAAAGCTTTCAAAGCTTGCTAATTGTTCTTCGGTTTATCTTAACCGCATACCGGAAAATGTTGGTGACCCCGGAAAGTTTCTCATTCCTTGTGACATACAAGATATGAAAGAATTCCTCTCCTTGGCCGATCTTGGTGCGAGCATTAATTTGATGCCATTTTCCATTTGGAAATCGCTTTCGCTTCTGGCTCTTATTCCTTCGAACATGTCTATCGAGATGGCCGATCATTCTACGATTTTAGCATGTGGAGTAGCCGAAGATGTTTTCGTGAAAGTGGGGAAGTTCTACTATCCCGTTGATTTTATAGTAGTTGACATCCCCGCGGATCCTCAAGTTCCTCTAATTTTAGGTCGTTCATTTTTAGACACTTCGAGATCGCTTATTGATGTTCATGCGAGAACTATCACTTTGAGATTCAACGAAGAGGAACTTGTTATAAACGCTACTCAAAACTCGAAACCTTCTCATGTTTATGCAATCGCTACCATCAATCACATTGACATCGTTGATGTGGTTTACGATGAGTTTCACAAGAAGTGTTAGGTTTTTCCAATAGCTCGTCAAGTGGAAATCCCACTATTTTAGATCCGATTCTTGCTAATTCCACACCAAATCTCACTCCATTCCAAGGAGGCGATCTCACTTCAAATGAAATCGACAATGAAGATGAGGTGTTGATTAGTGATGATACTTCTATTCCACCATTTCTTCCGCCGATGGAAGTTATGAGTGTTGAACCAAAATCTTCAATCGAGGAACCACCTATCCTTGAATTGAAAGATCTTCCTTTCACCTTGAATACGCATTCTTGGAAGGTGGTGACAAGTTGTCGGTTATTATTGCAAAAGGACTTGCTAATGATGAAAAAACCGAGATCTTGAAAGTTCTTAAGGCTCATAAAGGGGCAATTGCGTGGAAAATATCCGACATTAAGGGTATTGACCCAAAATTTTGTACTCACAAGATTTTAATGGAGGAGGACTACAAACCCGCAATTCAAAGTCAAAGAAGGGTGAATCCCAAAATTCACGATGTCATTAAAAAAGAGGTCCTTAAACTCCTTGACGCGGGAATGATTTATCCTATATCCGATAGCCCATGGGTGAGCCCAATCCATTGTGTCCCTAAAAAGGGAGGAATGACCGTTGTGCCTAATGAAAACAACGAGTTAATTCCCACTCGTGTTGTGACCGGTTGGAGGGTGTGTATTGAGTACCGAAAGTTAAATGACACCACTCGTAAAGACCACTTTCCTTTGCCCTTCATGGATCAAATGTTGGAGCGACTTGCGGGAAATGAATTCTATTGCTTTTTAGATGGTTTTTCCGATTACATTCAAATCCCTATCGACCCTCGTTATCAAGAGAAGACTACTTTTACGTGTCCTTATGGAACGTTCGCTTATCGTAGGATGCCTTTCGGACTTTGTAATGCACCGGGTACGTTTCAACGGTGTATGATGGCGATTTTTCACGATATGATCGAGAAGTCGATGGAAGTGTTTATGGATGACTTCTCGGTGTTTGGTAATTCGTTCACGTCGTGTTTATCTAATCTCGAGCAAATGTTAAAACGTTGTGAAGAAACCAATCTTGTGCTTAATTGGGAAAAATGTCATTTTATGTGTAAACAAGGAATCGTCTTAGGACATAAGGTGTCGAAGGCGGGGATTGAGGTCGATAAAGCTAAGGTAGACGTCATCGCCAAGCTACCTCACCCCAAAACCGTTAAGGGAGTTAGGAGTTTCCTAGGCCACGCGGGATTTTATAGTCGCTTCATCAAGGACTTTTCGAAAATCTCTCGACCTATGACACACCTTCTCGAGAAGGATGCTCCTTTTAACTTCAATGAGGATTGTGTTAGAGCTTTCGAAACTCTCAAAAGGAAACTTACCGAAGCTCCCATTCTTGTTGCTCCTAATTGGGAATTACCTTTTCACATCATGTGCGATGCAAGTGATTATGCTATAGGGGCCGTCTTAGAGCAACGTTATGACAAACATTTCCGTCCTATCCACTATGCAAGTAAGACGATGACCGAGGCTCAATTAAAGTACACCACAACGGAAAAGGAATTCCTTGCCGTGGTCTATGCTTTTGAGAAATTCCGACCTTATCTCGTCTTGACTAAAAGAATCATGTATACCGACCATTCGGCTATCAAGTATCTCTTAGCTAAGCAAGATGCTAAGCCGAGATTTCTTCGTTGGATGCTCCTCCTCCAAGAATTTGATGTCACCGTGCTTGACAAAAAAGGAGCCGAGAATCTAGCGGCCGATCATCTCTCTCGTCTAGAAGATCCTCGCAAAGATGTTTTCGAGAACAAGGAAATCACCGAAACATTTCCTCTCGAGACTCTCGGTGTAGTGAATTCTAAAGACACCACCCCATGGTTTACCGACATTGCAAATTACCATGCGGGCAATTTCATAATCAAGGGTATGACGACACAACAAAAACAAAAATTATTTCGTGACGTCAAGTTCTATTTTTGGGACGACCCTTATCTCCTTCGGGTTTGTGCGGATCAACTCGTTCGACGTTGTGTTTTTGGTGCCGAAGCTTCTAATATCCTTAGATCTTGTCACGAGGGGCCCACGGGTGGTCACCACGGTGCTAATCTCTCGGCTAAGAAAGTGTTCGATGCCGGTTTCTTTTGGCCTTCTATCTATCGTGATGCACACGCACTTGTGAAGTCGTGTGATTCGTGCCAACGTCAAGGAAAATCGTCTCAACGTGATGAAATACCGCAAAACATAATTTAAGTGTGTGAGATTTTCGACATATGGGGAATAGACTTTATGGGGCCGTTCCCATCGTCTCATGGCAACAAATATATCCTCGTCGCGGTGGACTACCTTTCTAAGTGGGTGGAAGCTAAGGCTTTGCCTACTAATGATGCTCGTGTGGTAGTGAAGTTTTTGAAGAAACTATTCTCTCGGTTCGGAACCCCTCGTGCTATTATAAGCGATCGTGGAACCCATTTTTGTAATGACCAATTCGAAAAGGTTCTAAAGAAATATGGAGTTACTCATCGTCTTTCTACGGCTTATCACCTGCAAATGAGTGGGCAAGTCGAGGTTTCGAACCGAGCTTTGAAAAGCATTTTAGAGAGGTCAATTGGAGAAAACCGTGCTTCATGGTCCTACAAACTTGATGACGCTTTATGGGCCTTTAGGACCGCTTATAAGACACCTATCGGTTGCACTCCTTATAAGTTAGTCTATGGGAATAATTGTCATTTGCCCATTGAGTTGGAGCACAAGGCATATTGGGCCCTTAAGCATGCAAACTTTGACTTGAAGACCGCGGGAGATCACCAGAAAATACAATTGAATGAATTGGATGAATTAAGAGATAATGCTTATGAAAATTCATTAATTTTTAAAGAGAAGACTAAAAATTTTCATGAATCAAAGATTAAAAACCGGGTTTTTAACGTTGGTGATCAAGTGTTACTTTTTAACTCTCGACTTAAGATATTTTCCGGGAAATTGAAATCTCGTTAGTCGGGTCCGTTCACCACAACACAAGTGTTTCCGTATGGGACCATCGAGCTAGCTCAAGATGATGGTCCTAATTTCAAGGTGAATGGACATAGGCTTAAGCACTACTTTGGTGGGGAAATTCCTTCAATGGTTGCCCTCGACCAAGTCACCTTCCCCAATGATAATTAGCATTAAGGGGATCGAGTCGAGCTCATGACTCGGTAATCAAAAATGAGGTGCCTCGTGGGGGAGATCCCATGCTTATCCTTTATGCTTACTTTTCACTAATAAGGGGACTTGTACCCTTTCAACTCGCTGTCTCGTGGTTGTTTGTGATTGTGTTATCTAGATCATCATCATCATCTACGATTGAAGACTCTCGTGTTCGTTTACGTGAGCCTCCATCGTTTGCTTGAAGAAGTTTTTCACGAATCCATGACATATCCTTTATTGTTCTAACAATTATCTTTTAGCATACTTAATAAAAGGCTTTAGATATATTGTTGATCACCCTTTCCATGCTAGATCCTAAGCATTTGATTCTTCGTCTCTAGTATGGGGGTGCTCCACCTTTAGACTCGAAACATTGAGGACAATGTTTACTTTTAGTATGGGGGAGTGAATAGGTACTTGCTTTGCTACGCCCTCACGCTTTCCAACTTTCAATGTTTTGTTTTGTTGCTAATAAGGTTAAAAATGGCCAAATTTTAAAAAAATTTCTTAAGTTTTCATAAGTGTTTTTAAGACACGAATGTATATTTTCCGATGGGTAGAATAAGAGCTAATTTTTGACTTGATGGGCATTTGGAGCCATTTACATTCCTTAACCCGCTCAATTCAATTTTTGCTAGACTTTTATATAGGGAGCTTTAAAACGCGAAAGTCTTAACTCATTCGGGTTAAGAACGAGAACTTTTTGCAAGTTCCTATAATTGACCCTAGAAAGTCACTTACCACGGGAAATATAAAATGCATTCTCTAAACTTGAAAAAGTCCAAGAAAGTGCAAGATCCTATAGGTAGCTTGAAAACCCAAAACTTTGATTTGATATAGTCTTAATGAAAGCTAATCCAAATTTGGCTTAATTATGACTTGCATGGCTAAGTATTCACGAGTCTCTTTAATTAGAGGTCTTTATATAGTGAAGAACGAGAGGTGATAGAGTTAGACAAGTGACCATGCTAAACGTAGAACATGAAAATGTTCTTTCAAAAACTCATATGTTTTTAATTGTGGCTTTTTCTTCCCATAAGATCAATGCATTAGGAATAAATCATAATTGCAATAAGTAAGGTCGTACGATTTGAAAGGTTACTTAGCCTCTAGTGCAAGATCGTTTAAAAGTTGCTCGGGGTTGAATAGAGTTCAAAGCCAAGGCATAACTTATTGAAGCGGGACACGAAGATTGGCAATCATCCAAAAAGGCCCTAATAAGGCATGAGGAGCTCTCTTTTTGCTAAGGATCCAAGATGATGTGAAGTATCATTATTCCTAAATCAATATGAAGGATCGAGACACACGACGAAAAGCAATTACTCCCCTAAAGATCATGGAGAAAGTCTATCCAAAAAGACCCTAACAAGGTATGAGGATAAATATATCCATGTCCGAAAAGGAGGCGGATCGTTGTATATCAAAATCCAAAGTATAGATTGAAGAAAAATGATGAAGTCGTGGTCCAAATATGAAGAATCTCTCAGAAACGTCAAGTGAAGAAATTCCAAATATGAGAAGAGAAGACCATAATTTCAAGAACGTCTTCCCAAGATTTGAAGTATGAAATACATGCCATATATCGGTCCGAGAAAGGTCTCAAATCGTGAAACGAGTTATGCCAAGATATGAACTTAAGGAGATACACGAGAAGCCGTTTTAAAAGATTTTGTCCTTCGGCTAACTAGCGATCAAATCGTGCTACTTTACTTTCGGACTAATAACTACTCAAATAAGTCAATATGAATCACTTGTGATCCATGACAAATAGATAAAAAAATGCTAGTAACCCATTTCTTTTTATAATAACTAGGATTGCGGGGAGAAAAAGTATTACACAATGATCTCGTTTTTGCACTTAGCATGGAATGTATGAAAATCAAGGATGACGAAGTTTACTCTAAGGGACATTTGCTTGTTTCTATTCTTTGACCTTAAAAGTCACTTTCGTGATGAAAATCATACATTATGTCTTTACACATCATCGTAGTATGTTGCAAGTCTTTTACTCTTCAATAAAGGTTAATAAAATTGAACTTTGGTGATGCTTAGATACTTAATTCTAGCATTGCGTGAGGGCACGACAATGGCTTAGTATGGGGGAGTGATGAGATGGCATTTATACATGATCTCATCGTTCTTTTCGGGCTTTAAATGCATAAAAATGTCATAAAATACCATATATATGCTTGTGTTTGTTTACTTGTGTATTTTAGGTATGGATATCGTGAAAAAGACAAAAGATCACAAGATACAAGGAAAAACGGACATGAGAAACGAAGCCGTACAAAGAACCGGACCCTAATTCATGGAATATTCAACAAATACCCTTGAAGACTTGAAGATATGCAAGATTAATCCTCAATGAATGAATAAATGATACTTAAAACCCTTGTATATTGATAATTACAAGTTTGGTCCCTTAAGTTTGTCAAAATTACACAAATGGTCCTTCAACTTTGAAGAAATGGCAAGATTAGTCCCTCAACAATTTCAAATTGCCAACAATGGTCCCTCATGAAGCCAAAGATACATTGAAGACCTTTGAAGATCAAGAATGTCCAAGATCAGCCCTTGAAATATCTCAAAATGGCAAAAATAACCCTTGTAAACCTTGTTGGAATGTTTTGTGCCAAAATTGTCAAGTCCTGAAAGTTGTCAACAAAGGAAATGGGCGCTGACACGTTTTAAAACACAAATGAAAGGAAAGAAGAAAAAGAAGGGCCAAAGTTGTATACTTTTAAACATTTAAACATGAAAAATGCGCCAAACAGATTCCACTCCACCAAAAACGGATCAATGGGTCCACTATTCATGTTCATCCACCCAGATTTTACTTTTACCAAACAAAGGGTTAATCCAAATTACCTTGACAAAAAAGAAATTAACCCTCACACTTACACATCCCACACTTGAACTCACCCATCACATCACCATGGACCCCACCCCCAATTCTCTTTCAACCAATCAGAATGCAACTTACTCTCTAAGTAATCTGACGTGTCCAAATCAACAGCCCACATCCTTTGCTTCACCCCAAAGCTACTTTAAACGGTTTGGATGCATTTGGACAGCTCATTCCATCAAATGATCTAGAAACACTCAAGGGCATTTTAGAGAATTCACTTCTAGGGTTTGTGAATAGTGTAGCCAGGCATTTACCTATAAAAGGAGACCTCAACATGTGAGAGTCCCTTTGTTCCAGTTTTACCTTTTAAACTTGTAGTTCCTTTTTGAAATTTATAAAAGTTGTTATTTTGATAAAGTTGTAATTCCTTTTTATGTTTTTGAAAGTTGGTATTGTTTAAAGGTGATTCTGAGTTCCATTTGTTGTTATAAGTGTGCTTGAATCATTTGGTTCAAGGACGTTTATGTTTGGTAAGTTTTTCAAGTTTGAAAAAGCTTGAAAAGTGGTTTCTGAATTTGCTTATTTTTGTGTACTAATCCTTAACCATAAGCTATAAGCTCTTGCAAGCTTGTTGACACCAAGCTTGTGAAGGGATTAGGGCCTTTGGTTGGGCTGTTTGTTCATTGTGTTGAAGAAATCAAGCCCTTGAGTTTCTGCTTTGAAACATCAACCAAGGCATTCATCATCTTTGTTATTGAAGTACCTTGGTCTTGTTCTAGTTGTTGAACAAGGTACAAGGAGCATAGCTGGCTCTCCTAGGATGTTGTGGAGGGCAGGTATAATCCCTTGATTACATTTCCTCTAAAAATTTCATGTTACTGCTTGTTTTGTACTTTGGCATGTGATTTTTTGATTCTGTGTTTGTGCTCTTTGTTTTATGGTTGTAATCTGTTAGTTGTCACCTAGTGTAGCTATTTGAAGGATAAAATCAGTAGGTTGTGTTTAAAAATCACAAGTTGCTTTGAAAAGTGGTTGATTAAGGACTGTTTGGGATTACTGGTTCATAAGGCCTTGTGGCCTTGAGCCCTTGGTTCTTAGGGTTTGGGAGGTCTAAACAAGTCATTTTGAACAAGTTTTAGTCATTGGTTTAGTTTCTGAAAGTTTGGAAAAGGGATTTGATGTTTTGCAAAAATCTGATAAAAGTGTTGTTGAAATTGGTCAAACACATCAGATCCAATAACTTCCTTGTTTGTTGGATCTAAGGTCTGAAATCAGGTTTGGGAATAGTTTAGGTGATAAGCTGTCTATTGGTTATCTGGTTGTTGAATTGGTGGCTTATTGAGTGTGCTATAGCTTATCAAAGTTGGCTGAAGTGGTCATTTGCATCAGCAAAGTGACCACCTCATTTCGTGTCTGCATTTGTTATCCTATTGTATGCCTTGTGATTTTGCTGCTTGGAACTTGTTTAAGTGCTGCTTGTGAGTGGATTTTGCTATTTGGTGTGCTTTGTATCTGGCTTATAAGCTAACTGGCTTATTAAGCCCTTATTGCCAAAATCTGCCATCAAAAGGTCAACTAACCTCTTGATTCACAAGGCCTCCTCCTTGAGTCCTTCACAAAAATTGCTTATAACAAGCCCATATACCATTCCTGATCATTTGGTGAACTTTGGAGTACCTTGACTTTTGGTCAAATAAGCACAAATTGGCTTATTTTTTTAGAATTGCTTATTGGCACATGCAACAACTTGGCTTTTGTAATAGAAATCATTTTTCTTAGCTTAATAACAAATCTGGAAGGTTACAAGTCTTTTGGTTAAGCTTTTGCTAGAAAACTAGCTTATTTGGCTTTTTCAACCAGCTTATTGGTTCTTATAGCTTATTCTACTTGGCTTTTTTGTGATTTTATTGATTGATTATTCTTAGTTAAGCTATTTGTGAGCTTTTGCAACAAACTAGAGCTTCTGAGGTGCCCTAAATCTCAAACCCGACAATTTTGTCGTTTTGTGGATTTGTACTTTGCTTATTTCTGGCTTATTGAGTGTGCTTTTTCAAAAAATTTTTTTACAGATCTCATAAGCATCCCAAAAGAAGGTTGTGTGTCAAATTAGAGCTTATGGCATTGGCTTATTGCTTAATGGGTTGAAAAGCCCAATAAGAATAAGCTGCTTGCTTATTAAGCTGTGATAAGCTCACATTCAGCTTTTGGGCCTTTAGAGTTTTGTGCTTAGAATTAAATTTTGGGTCAGATTGGGCTTTTCCAAGTCAATTGGGCCAAGTTTGACTTTTTAGGCTAAAAAGCCCATTAAGGTTGACTGTTTTTGGTTTTGCCCCATTTGAGAGCCCAATAGGGGTATTCTGGTCATTTCACTTTGATTTTCTGTTTATTTAGGTTAAAATAAACTAGTTTGCATGTTTTTGGAATTTTTTATAATTATTAGATTTTTAATAATATTTTAATATTATTTTATTATTATTTTTCAAATTTCACATTTTCCAACTTTTTACATTTTTCTTAGCTTTAATACATTAAAATAGGAATTTAGCAACTTTTAGAATAATTTTACCACTTTTAGGTTAATTTTTATGATTATTTTAAGTTTTAATAGTTTTTAAATCATTTTAAATAGTTTTTATTAGTTTAAAATTTTCTAAAATTAGTTTTTAATCTTTTTAGGTCATTTTAGAGGTTTATCAATTGAAAAATCTTTATTTGGGCTTTTTGATAATTTATTTGATTTTTAGGGCTTTAATTAGCATTTAAAAATTGAATATTTAATTATTTAAAAGGTTTGAAAAAGTTTTGATCATTGGTAAACTCTTAGTTTATTAATTTGATTTTTGGTGAATTTTTGGTAATTTTTAGAATTAATTTTTATTTTTGTAGTTTTTACGGTTTTACGTTTTATCATTATAGTAGTAATTTTCACGTCTTCGTCATCTTCTTTTCTCATCCCCTTCTAAACCAATCATTAATCACAAACATTTAACAAGTTTTTCACACACATATACCTCCTTGGGAAACGAACTTTCACACCATAAGGGTCATTAGTGCTTGATTTTCCTAAATCATCACTATATACTTACCGCTTTTACGCACCTTTTCCTAAAGGTCGTATTTTTCCTACAATCAATACTTAATACTACTTGAGTTGGCAAACCAATAATCGGTCGTCCCTCTCAATATACGCACAAGCAAGCGGGGAAACGAGGTGGCACAAGGCACTTAAAATCCTTTTTCCTTAGACGGCCTTTTATAGCGCGTCGCCTTATACCCACCTTATAGTTTGTATATATCGAGTTCAAACGTCTTACTAGTATTTATCTATTTTGCCCTTTTTCCTTGTTTTGGATGCGAATACGATAGTTAGGTGATGAAATCCCAACTAAGGTCTTATTTGAAAAGTAGGTAAATTAATTGTGCTACGTAATATAATATAGTAAAAGAAAAATCTTTTTTAGTATTTTTTTTAAGAAAAATATATATTCACAATAAAAAGCGAAAGAAATCGAAATAAGAAAAATAACAATAATACGTAATATTTTTGGTGTAATACTTTAGGAGAAGTATTACTTTTTGATTTTTTAAATTTTTTGTTGCAAATCTTAGGAAAGAGTTTGCTTTTGTTGATTTTTTATTTTTTTGTATTTTTAAGTTTTTGATTTTTTTATGTTTTTGATTTTTTTGCAAGAAAATTAACGTTCAAAATGAACGGACCCCAAAATCCAAACGTCTCACGCAATCTTCAATCGTAACGAGCGAAGCGGCAACAACTCCAATTTAATGTAAGAATTTTTACAATTCTTTTTTTGTCTAATTATCGTTCCTCAAATCGACTCGAAATTGATTTCCAATTAAACGTAAGATTTATTGTTCTTGGTAAAACGTATTTTTTTGGTATTTTAAAAACTAAAAATTACTTAATTAAAAACTAATTAATCTATTAAAGACTAATTTGAATTATAAAAACTATTTGAAAACTAATTTAAAATTTTAAAACTAAAGTTACTTTAACTAATTTTATAACTAAAACTTTAACTTTAAATAAAATCTATTTAAAACCAATTTAATTAAAACTAATCTTTAAAAACTAAATTTAAAATAAATTGAAATTTATAAAAGTAATTAAAATATTTTTTTTATCTTTTTATTTTTTTATTTAAACTGAATAAAAGAAAACTTTTTAAAAACCTTTAATTAAATTAATTAAACCTAAAAACTTGTATTTAAACTAAATTAATAAAACTGGCAGTACTTTTAAACCCTATATTAATTAATTAACGTGAAATAGAATACAAATGAAGTACTAGACTAGATGGTTAAGGTATTGGACGTTAAGCTGGTGGTCAGGGGTTCGAGTCCCCTGATGGACAAATTTTTGGCTAATAATATTATTTTTGGAATTTTGAAACAAACAGACTAACTGAGCCTGTTGTTTATGCGGAAAAAGATCAGTAAACCCCAAAACCAAATAAGCAAAAAGAACAGAGACAAATAAGCTGCTAAGTCCTAAAATAAGCAAATGAGTCTGAAAATAATAAGCTGATAAGTTTTAAGCTGATAATAAACAAACAAAATTTAAACAAGTAAATCAAACCTAAAAAAAACTAACCAATTCCTAGGAACATATAAGCAGATAAAGCTAACAGACTAAATTAAACCAAAAGTAAGACAAATTCGATCCACACTAATCAGCAACTTAATAAAAATAAGCAGATAAAAACAAACCAAAATTTAAGCAGATCCAAACAAGTCTATCAGATATTAAAAACTAAACCTACAATACCCAATTCAAACAATGACAAAAACGAAATAAATCAAGTAGTAGATAATCTAGTAAGCAGATTCAAAACAAAATAAGCATAAACATATTAATTAATTAACAATAAGCAGATTCAACCAAACCTAAACAAGCTAGACACCAAAATCAATTATACTCAAACTCAAACAAATCAGACAATAGCAGATCTAAACAAGCTCAAATCACATAAACACAACAAAAATCAATAATATAAGCAGATAACTATAAATAAACAAATTAATAAAAACTTTATAAATAAAAGAGATTTAAAACCTGGAGACGAAACCTTTGAGCAGTAGATGAGGCGCTGAGCCGTCTAATCGAATCAAACACCACCTCGAACTCAAATCATCACCGAACCAAATACCTCTTTTCGAACCATTTTAAAACTTCCAGTAGGGAAGTTTATTTCTACCTTTTTTTTACTTTAATTTTAATTAAACAGAAATAGTAATAAATAGTAAATTGAAATTAAATTTAAAAAAACAAAATTAAACTGAAATAGAAATTTTATTAATAGTCCAAACTGAGTACAATACGTTTTAAAGAAAAATTACAATAAACCTAAAAACTAATTTTTGCATAATTAAAAAATAAATAAAAATAAGGCACGAAATCAGTTACACAAATGAGGGGGTTTTTATAGGAAAACCCTAGAAAACCTTCTTCAATATCTTGGTGAGTAAGGAAATAGATCTCAGCCGTTAAATCCATTTTTTCTACCTTCTCTTTCTTCTCTTTTTGATCAGACGGTTGTGGATACACCTTCTTTCACTCGGATTGCCAGAGTGGTAGGATTTGTGTTTCTTGTGTTAGTTTGCTACTGAGGTGGCAATTAAGGATTGGTGGATTGGTATTTTGGTGTTGTTTCATCCAATCAAAAGAGACGATAGGGTACACGTAAGGAGAGGACCACCAGTGTGTTGCTTCCGGTTTTGATGGGGAATTAATTCCCCATCGTGTGAATCACATGCTTAAGGGATAAGCCCCAGTTTACCTTGGTAATCTTTGATTAGGGTTTTTTTTTGGGTAACAGTAAAAGGGTTGTCTGTGTTTGTGTTGGGAGAGAGAAGGGTGAGGGTGAGTGAAAGGTTTTCTTAGTTTTTATCGAAAGTAAATAAATGAATGGGGTGGGTAAAGTTATACACGTTTGTGGTTGTGTGTGTTGACCAAAAGTAAATACCATTTACTTAAACTTCCACAAAAATTAACCGTCCCATGTGTTTTGATCATTTGGGCTTGGCCCAATCTTTTCCATCCGTCTTAATTATTTGCCAAATGGGCTTGTGTTGGGACTTTTTATCCTTTATTGTAAATTAACCATTTTCTTAAATGGGCTTGTGGGCCCAATAAGCAAATGTGGGACCCACTTAGCCCAAAATCTTCGTAATTGATTAAATCCACTAAAATGCAGCTTGAATTCGTCTTTGATGATCATTTCTTCAAAGTCGTATCAATTTTGCCGGGTTTCGTGATCTTCAGCACACTTTTGGTCTTTTGACTTTGTCTTCGTCTCTTTCTTGGACTTTTCTTCAACAAATGACCGTGAAATCCCGTGTTTTCTTTCCTTTTGATCTTTTGTACCTATTTCACACAAAAAAACAAAACCACGCGTAATTCCGACTTTTACGATGTTAAACACATGATTAGGTCTTTTTTTTCCTTGATTTTAGTGGCAAAAGGATAAGTGTTTACACACTTATTAAGGGAGGATTTTGTAATTCAGCAAATCCTATTTTACTAGTCTAACTAATCATAGAGATTTGCTAAAAAGCAAAGATAGACAAAGAAAACACACAAGAACTCACCAAACTAGATTTTGAACAAAATATATGGATTTTAAAGAAAAACAATGTTTGAGGTGTGTTGAACTAGACAATAAGTCATGACACAATGATCCTCCATAGTTCAGTTTTGTTCTTGCTATACTTGAGAGACACATACATATGAATTATGTAAGCTCATTATTAATAGCAAGAAGCTACGAAAAACGTTTTTAGATTGAATTAACAATGCAAAAACATTTCTCGACCATTTTTGAAAGAACTTTGAGAATTTTGAAAAAGAGAAGAGAGGTTTTTCAAAAAGAGTTTGCAAGACTTAGTGACTCAAAGAAAGAAAAGACTCAAAAGAGAAAAAGACTCGATTAATAAAATGGGCAATCAAGGAATATGTTCCATTAAACGTAGACCTAGACGCAAGTAATTAAAAGGTTCCCGCTTAAGTGGCTTAGTGAAGATATCGGCTAAGTTTTCTACCGAGGGCACCTTCTCAATGGAAATGTTCCCCTTTTGAACATTATCCTTAAGGAAATGGTGGCGAATCTCTATGTGCTTGGTTCGCGAATGTTGCACGGAATTATTTCTAAGGTCTATTGCACCCGTATTGTCGCGCATGATGGGAACATCATCAAGAGAAATCCCATAATCAACAAGCGCTTTCTTCATCCATTGAGCTTGTTGACAAGCTTTATCAGCACTCACATACTCGGCTTCCGTGGTAGATATTGCAAGATCGGTTTGTTTCTTGGAGAACCAAGAAGTTAAACAACAATCCATGAAGGTACAAACTCCACTAGTGCTTTTCCGATCCACATAGTCTCCCGCGTGATCCGAGTTCGTGTAGATAATGGTTTCTACGCCGGTCCCTTTAGGATACCATAATCCTAAATGTATAGTGCTCTTAATGTATGGGAAGATACGCTTAACCGCTTCAATGTGAGAGGTTTTGGGAGCCTTTTGGAAGCGAGCACAAAAGCAAACACTAAACATGATATTCGGTCGACTTGCCGTTAGGTACAACAAACTACCAATCATACCTCTATATTTGGTGTTGTCTACCGACTCACAATCATCATCTATGGTGAGTTTAGTATCCGAGGCCATATGTGCCTTCATCGGTCTTGTAAAACCCGCATGCTTTTACCATGAACAATACACTTAGTAAACATACGTACAATAAAACATTCCTTTTATAGCATGAACACGTGTCACGATTAGAAATTTCAGAAGTTATGTACGTATTATTACACGATAAGTATTAAGTACGTGATAGTACACAAGAATTATTAACAATAATAATTATAATCACGAACATGAAATCATGAACGTAAAAATCACGAAGACGTAATTACGTACTTAATATTATACGATTAATATCGTTATGTACAAGTATTTAAATATAACACGAACAATTATAACACGAAAATACGAACATGTAAATTTTAACACGGGAAAAACATTGGTTTTTCCCTTGTGGGCCTATGTGCCGCGGAAACCAAAGAGACAAGGGCCAAGCCCATGATTTGTTTTTTTATTATAATAACAAACGAGGAAACACATTTTTCATTTACAGATTCACAAAAAAATTAAAACCCTAGCCTCTTGTCCTCTCTTTGGCCGCCGGATATAACAAACACCAAGGGGTGTTTGATTTGATTTTTTGTTAATAAAATTCAAGGATCGTGTTCGTGTTATCGTTCTCAAATCATTACACGCATTCGGTAATCCGTAAACCCTTTTATTTTTTATTCTTTTTATTTAATTATTAACACATGAACATGAATTAAATAAAAACACGAATTAAAAACATGTCACGTAATAATGGGGGTAAATTAAGGGTTTGTTCGGGTTTGGTTTTCTCGGACGACAGTCAAACCGAGAGCCCAAGGCTCTCGGCGTGTCTCGGTTCGCACCACCAACCGGGATCTATGATCTCGGTGGTGTTGGTCTCGGTCGGCAGCAGGAACAAGGAACCCCGACGCAAGTCAGGGTGTCCTTGTGGTTCTGTTGGGTCTCGGCAGCAGGCAGCCACCACCGCCGGCACACCGCCGATGGCGGCGTGGGTCAAGCAAGGGGAACGCGGCACAGGAGGGGGAACCACCGACACACAGCCGGTGGGAACCCACTGTTGGTCAGCGGCTAGCCGAGAGAAAGGAGACCACCGGCAGCCGCCGGTGGTGTTTTTACCCGAACAATGGCAACCGACCAAGCCGGTTTGCCACTGTTAAAGGGGTGTTTGTTTCGGTCCAGTTCATGGGGTTCTGTGTCCGGTTCACGACATGTCTAAATTAATTCATGGGTCCGGTTCATTATTAAAATAGTACAAGTATTTTATTTTTACAAGTTATTATTTTTAACAAGATATTAAATTAATTAAACATGATATATAATTAATTTAATTAATCATGGACTTAGGTTAATTATAATTTACAAAATAATACATGTTTTAACCTAAGTATTTATTTATTTAATTTAGACTATAGTATAAATTAATTATTAAGACATGGAATATAATTAATTAATAAACATGACTTAGGTTATAATTAATATAATATTAAATACATGTTTTAACCTAAGTATTTTATGCACCTTAATTTAATTAAATCATGCTTATATTTAAATTAAATCATATAACATATAGTTTATTTAATTAACATGATATTATTAATAAACTATACTATTACATGACTTATGATATTTAATCAGTAAACTTAAGCTTATATTATTAGCTTATTAATTCAGCTTAATTCTAAATATGGAAAGCTGCTATTTTAGGAAAGCTGCTATTTTTAGGAAAGCTGCTATTTTTAGGAAGTTACTTATTATTACACAACAAGTACAATAATACAAGAAATACAAGTAATACTTAATCAGAATACATAGAATACATGATAAACACAACATAACCTTAAAATCAGTAAAACAAGACATGAACATATAAAGCAAGTTAAGACACGATATGAAATCAGTTACGTACTCAGTAAACATAATACTTTTACATGTACCCTATTTATGTAGCATTAGTGAGATCGGAGTAGGACTTTCTTTTGTTCGTCTTTTTATTCACTGGACCTAAGGTACATATTTCCCGTCCTTTCAGTATGCACATTCTTTCCTTATTAGGATTCCCCGTTTGCAGCCAACTGGTTTCCCAGTATTGTTTTATATGTTTGATTAGTTATGTTAGAATAAGATCCTAAGCCATATACATGCATGACCAGTGTCACCTAGTTATGGAGGTACCATAACCATAACACTGGAGGCACCAGCGTTATGAATTCCCCACGACGAAGTGATTGCTCGTGGCGTCCCTTTTCAGTTTGGCCATTATATTATATTATCATGTGGGGCGTATGGGTGCATCCTAGTTACATGTTTATCAGTATTATCAGAGTGAATGCGATGTGTGCCTTGCATCCTTCACAAGGAGTCGATCCCTCCTACCCAGACTATTTAATTAGAGGCAGCCCCTCTAATTGCATGACGAGGTCTCCCCTCCAAGTATTCATGCACGGTGGAACCTCATGACCTATATAGGCTATTGGCTAATTAATAAAGTTTTCATATAAAAACATAAGTCTTTTCAAACTATAAAACCAGTTTTATGAACATGTTCTAGGTTTTCTAGGACTTATAAATCTCTGCTGCGATTATTCTTATTTATGTTTCAACCATTCATACTATGTCATATATCTGTTCACTAAGCGTACTGCTCAACCATTACTTTCCTTTCCATGTCCCAAAACGGCAGGTACCCAAGGACATACTTGAGCTTATGGAGGGCGTGCATAGGATGGAAGCTACCTTAGACTTCTTCTCCTTTTTGCCTTCATAATTATACTTGTTTGGACACTGTCTTATCCTCCTAGTTCATTTACTTATTTATGTTTTGGGCTTATGTTTGGGAACCGACGTTTGATTCCGGTCTTACCTATGGTCATGTATGTTTTAGTGCATATTACCTTGCATGCTTTGATGACACGCCATATTTACGCGTAACGGTCCACTTACCAAAGTGGGGTGTTACAGGTCTAGAGTCTTCTAATCCAAATTTCTTTAGAATTTTATTTAACATACTTGGATTGATTAAAGAAAATACCATCGTCCATTTGTTTTATTTGGAGTCCTAAAAAGAAGTTAAGTTCTCCCATCATACTCATTTCAAACTCGTCATGCATGATTTTGGCAAAGTCATCACACAATGATTGACAAGTTGAACCAAATATAATGTCATCAACATATATTTGAATGATAATGAGGTGAGAACCTTTCTTCTTTGTAAAGAGCGTATTGTCTACCATCCCCATGGTATACTCATGTTTTACAAGAAATGCTTTAAGTCTATCATACCAAGATTTGGGTGCTTGTTTGAGACCATAAAGAGCTTTCTTAAGCTTGTAAACATGATCCGGTTTCTCAAAATCAATGAAGCCGGGAGGTTGAGCCACATATTCCTTCTCATTGATCAAACCGTTAAGAAACACACTCTTTACATCCATTTGTTGAAGCTTAAAGTCTAAGGCACAAGCGTAGGCTAAAAGGATTATAATGGATTCTAATCTTACTACGGGTGCGTATGTCTCGTCATAATCAATACCTTCTTGTTGATTATAGCCTTGAGCTACAAGTCTAGCCTTGTTACGAGACACAACACCATTCTCGTCTAACTTATTCCTATATACCCATTTGGTTCCTATAATGTTCGAACTTCTAGGTAGAGGAACAAGTTCCCAAACGTCATTAGCAATGAATTAATTCAATTCTTCTTGCATAGCGATGACCCAACTCTCATCCATCAAAGCTTCTTTAACATTCTTTGGTTCAATCAAGGAGATGAAACAAAAGAAGTTACTTTGATTTTGGACTTTACCTATGACGTTGTCAAGAGTATGATCTTTTGACTCCTTAATGTTTACTCCCTTTTCAACATTAAGGTCTTCAACTCCTATGTTTCTAACATCTTTGGCTTTGACTGTGTGTATTTCATCCAAGTCATCATCTACTAAAGGTGATGGCTTAGATGAAGGAGGGGTTTCATCGAATGTCACGTTAAGTGATTCTTCAATTACACCCGAGGTTGTATTGAGGACTATGTAGGCTTTGCTAGTTTGGGAATAACCTAAAAAGATACCTTCGTACGACTTTGGGTCGAACTTAGTAAGGTAATATTTGCTGTTGAGAATGAAGCACTTGCTTCCAAACATCCTAAAGTATTCCAATAAGGGCTTTTTACCTTTAAGAATCTCATAAGGGGTCATTCCTAGGAAAGGTAGAATAAGAATTTGGTTGAGAATATAGGTCGATGTGTCCACGGCATTGAACCAAAAATTTTGAGGCAAAGATTGCTCGTTTAACATCGTCCTACTCATCTCTTGGAGGGTCCTATTCTTCCTTTCAACTACCCCATTTGATTGTGGAGTGCGAGGAGCCGAGAAGTTATGGGTAATACCATGAGCTTCACAAAAGGCACCGAATTTCACTTCATTATCAAATTTCCCACCATGATCCGTCCTAATAGAGACAATTGAACATCCTAGTTGATTTTGGATCTTTGAGCAATGATTTCAAAGTGATCGAAAGCCTCATTCTTAGACGCCAAAAATCTAGTCCAAGTGAATCTAGAATAGTCGTCAACAATGACTAGGGTATAAAGGTTACCTCCATAGCTCCGTATGGCGGAAGGTCCAAAGAGATCCATATGTAGGAGCTCTAAGCACCGAGAGGTCGAAACCAAATTCTTGGCTTTGTGACTTGAGTGAATTTGCTTCACAACTTTGCAAGCATCACAAAAGTGACTATCAAACTTCATCTTAGGGAGATGTCTTACCAACTCCTTAGAGACTAAAGATTGAATTAAACGCATATTAGCATGACCTAATATCCTATGCCAAATTGTTTAACTATCATCTAAAGTCGCTAGATATAAGTTGTCCTTTGACTTCCTATTGACCTTCATGACATAAAGCCCATGCTTTCTAACACCTTTTCCAATGACCTTTCCATCTTTTACGATTTCATTGTCATATGCCGAAAAGATGACCTTACACTTATTGTCATAAATTTGACCTATACTTAGAAGGTTAAAACCTAAGTTATCTACGTGATCTACATTTTCAATGGTCATAGAGTCAAGAGAAACCGTACCTTTTCCAATGATATTACCACGTCAATTACTTGTGAATGTAACGTTACCTCCATCATATGCTTTGTAGTGTGAGAACAAACTTCGATTACCCGTCATGTGTTTAGAACATCCACTATCCTTAATCCACTCGTCGGGCTCTAAATTGATTCCCAAGCATATCTAGGTAACAACACACAAGATCAAACATTTGGTCCCCAATATCTCATGGGTCCAAAGTTGTTAGTTCCAAACATCCTTTGCATTTGGTTGGGATGCATGAATGGAGGAGACATTCCCCATGGGGAAAAGTATTGTTGTTGAAAATTATTCCAATTCATATGGCCATTTTGTTGTCCATTGTTTCTCCTACGTGTCTTTGATCTTGATCTAGAATTATTGTTATTTCTTCTAGGTGTTGGAGTTTACTTCTAGGTCGTGACTTAGCTTGATCGTCTCTTTTTGGTGTAGGTGTTCTACTTCTAGGTTTTGATTCATTTCGTGCTCTTGGAGGAGTAGATGTTTATCTAGATAAGTTTCTAGTTCCCATTAGAGGTTTACTCAAGGGCTTGTAGAATTTATCTTAGCGTAGGCTTTTCAAGAATAGGTACTTTGACCTTGTTAATAAGAATATGTTTTGGCCCTTCACCTAAAATAGACTTTTCAGAAAGTTCAAGATTTTCACAAAAACCATCTACTGTCCGCGGTTCGTATCAGTACCCGTGGTTCCATAACAATAGGGAACCGCGCCATATACTGGCGTACCGAGTACAATTGTTCATTTTTCTGAAAACCTAACTTGTTTAGGTTCACTAGTAGATGCTTCATAAGTGTTATCACCCAACCCAAGTCTTTCCTTAGAATGATTTTATTTAACATATCTCAAGAGTACTAGTACCTTTCATGAACTTTTCCAATTAAATGGAGGTACTCTTGAGATATTCATTCTGTTGTCTAAGGTTTTCACATTTTAGACAACCTAAATAAACTTCTTTGTTTTTCTCAAGCTTAGCTAATTTCTCTCTTAGCTCACTAATCTCATTTTCAAGCTTAGTTCTAGTTTATTTTCGCACTTTGTTCTTTTTAATGAATTTAAGGCTTAGTTTGTGTAAGTTATTGTATTGGCCTTCTAATTCGATATCATCTTGTGAAGAACTATTATTGCATAATAATCGGTTTCGGAATGTACCTCTTTAGAAGTGTGAGCCATAAGATATTTCTCATCTTTGGGGTTGTCATCGACATCTTCACCGCTATCGCTCCATGAACCTCCAACAAACGCCGTGTGGTTCTTGTCGCGTGAAGGCTTAGGACAATCACCGATGAAATGATTCGGATCACCACATCTAAAGCATTTCCTATCACCTTTATCATCCTTGGTAAATCAGTTTTTGGAGAATGATTTCTTGTCGTTGCTTGGTTGCCTCACGTGTTGACCTCGTCTCTTGAAGAACTTTTTGAAGTCTCTAACCGCCATGGCATATTCCTCATCATCGCTATCCAAGGAACTTTCATGGTCACTTTGCGCCTTCTTGGATTTAAGTGCTAGAGACTTTCTTTCACTCTTGGTTTTCACCATTTCCGAGTCCTTCAAAATTATCATCTCATGAACATTCAAGTTGCCAATGAGTTCATCGAGTGATAATGTGGTGAGATCCTTTGATTCTTTAATCGCCGTGACTTTGGCTCTCCACTTTGGATGCAACGCCCTAAGAAACTTCGTAACATTGTTCTTGCTAGAAAAACCTTCATCAAGTGCTTTTAGACTAGTAATAATAGTGTTAAATCTAGCAAATGCACTATCGATAGTTTCATCTTCTAAGATGACAAATTGTTCATATTGTTGAATAAGAAGATCAATTTTACTTTCTTTGACTTGGCTATTACCATGGTGGGTTACTAAAAGAGTGTTCCAAATATCTTTAGCGGTTTCACACATAAAAATCCTTTCGTACTCTTTCTTTGGTAAAATATTATAAATCACCATTTTAGCCTCATTATTTTTAGCAAGTTTCCTTTTAGTGTCATCATTAGTTTTGTCAAAAGTGACTATCTCTATGCTTTTAGAAACTTCATTATATTGATAAGGCAAAAATCACCATGGGTAATAACATGCCAAAGATCTAAATCTTTTGATTTCATATATGTCTCAAATCTATTTTTCCAATAAATAAAACTATCGGTTTCAAAAAGAGGTGGTCTTTGCATATATTGCCCTTCTAGGTACTGGTTGGAATCCATAGATCGATTCAAGTTTTAAAATACAATATATTTTAAAAAGGCTTGAGAAACAATGCTCTGATAGTAATTGTAGAAACTAGAAGAGGGGGGGGGGGGGGGGTTGAATAGTTTCTTAAAATTTACTTATCAAAAGACGGTTTTCAAAAATCCTTTTCAACTTAGACTTGAGTGATTATGTGAAACCTTCTTATACATAATATGAACAAGGTATAGTGCAACTAAACTAATAACCACAAGTATAAAGAATAAGGAATGTAAAGAGATAAGGGAAAGAAAGATCAAACCAAACACCAAGAATTTATAGTGGTTCGGCAACGAAGCTCAATACTCGTTCCTACTCTAATCCTCGAGTACTCCGTACTCGAGAGTTCACTAATCAACAAGATCCTTAAGGGTGGAGAAACCGTACACAACGTTGCTTATCCAGTTTCTGACTCTAAGCTAAAAGCTTAGCTAGAACCAATTTAAACCAATATACTTTAAGGACCAAGTATTAACCTTAGTACATACACAACTTCCAAATAGACACAACTACTTGGATCTTCACAATAATGACACAACAATGAATAAAAAAGATATGATCTTCAATGGATCTTTGAGGTAGACACAACACTTCAAGGATGAAAGTGTTCTTCTCTTTGCACTTGGAGAGGAAGAGATGGGAGAAGAAAGATTCACTTCTAAACAAGTAGTAATCAACCAAATGAACAAGGATTTAAGTGATTTTAGAAGTATGAAAGAATCAGGAATTATATCTGCAAAAGAGGTGAAGATAAAATCTGAGAATAGTCCACTATTTATAAGACAAGGCTCCAACGGCTATATTTACCCGTGGTTCTTTATTGCAGCCCGCGGTTCCTACATGGATGACGCTGATCGTAGACTATTTGTCGAAAGACACACTCCCGCATGGCGAAACCCAAGCACGGCAAATACGAAGACGTTCGAGGTAGTTCGAAGTCAGGGACGGGATTCTTTACAACGCTCATTCCTTCAGCCATGGCTAAGATGCGTAGGGTCGCGGCAAGCGCACTGTCATTACTGAAATACACGAGGGATCCTGCGGCATGCACGCATGACCAAGGTCAGTAGTTACAACAGCGTTGCGCAACGGATATTATTGGCCAACCATGCCCGCGGATGCACGTACACTCTTAACAAATGTAATGACTGCTAGGTACACAGGCCGATACCACGTCAACTTCAAGAGGAACTGACACCTATCACTTCCCCTTGGCCATTCTTCAAGTGGGGAATAGACATCACAGGACCTTTCCCCGTAGCCGCGGGTGGAATTAAGTTCCTAATAGTCGCGATAGATTACTTAATAAGGTGGATTGAGGCAAAAGCAGTCGCAACAATCACAGGAAACCAAGTAAAAAGGTTCGTATGGGACAATATAGTATGCCGCTTTGGGCTACCTGGAGAGATCGTTTCTGATAATGGAAAACAATTGCGGAGAACCGATTCAAAGATTGATGCGCGAAAAACAACATAAACCAAAGGTTCGCATCGGTAGCCCATCCACAAACAAACGGACTTGTGGAAAGAGCAAATAGGAGTCTGGGAGACGGCATAAAGGGGCGATTAAGGGAACACAACAAAAAATGGGTCGACGAGTTATCACATGTCTTGTGGGCACATCGCACAATGATAAAAACAGCTACGGGTGATACCCCTTTTGCCCTAACGTATGGAACAGAGGCAATTATCCCAGCCGAGATTGGATTACAAACGCTCCGCACAACAGAAGTAGACACGGTCACAAATGATGACAAATTACGATTGAACCTGGACATAATCGATGAGCGAAGAGAGTTGGCAGCTATCCACGTGGCCAAGTCAAAAGAAAAAATGAAGGGTTACTACGATGCTAGGGTACGAAAGACTTCCTTTAGGCCACGTGACTTTTTGTATCGCTAAAACGCGGCCAACCACGCTCAAAATACATGAAAACTTGGGCCTAAGTGGGAGGGACCTTAAATGGTTACATATGCATTGGGGAATGGTACAGATCGACTACGCGACATGGATGGTCGCGACCTACAGAGGCCTTGGAACATATGTCAGCTAAAGAAGTGCTACCTTTAGCGGCGAATTTCTGAAACCAATGTATTATTTTTCTTTTATTTCATGTATTTAAAATCTTACAAGTATTAATAAAACTGTCGTGGTCCCTAGCTAGTTCCACGACGCATTCTAAAAACATTTATTTTTATCATACGTACACTTTGTCTATGTTATATATTACCTACTGGCGCACGTGTGCACAACATTTCCAAGAGAAATAAGAGGAATGGGTCTACCCAATTAATTAGACTCGTCGAGTAAGAGGGATGCAACCCCATTGACCATGGATCATGTATCCTTGTTAGGCCCCTTGCTATTAATGATGTCGTAGCAAGTTATAGAACCAGTACACTCTGAGACTAATAAGACACAATCGTGCACACCTAACAACTGGTCGGCCTCACCTGGCCGTCCTTCTGGTAGTAGCGGGATACCGCACATAATGAGTTTCCTCACCCGTAAGGACCATTTATGAGTTTACATTAATTCATAACACGAATCTGCGCTATAAACATTGAAGTGTAGAAACATATTTCTCATAACAAAAGTGGGAAGTGTTCATTACAAATAAGGGGCGAACATTCGTACATACAAAGTACACAAAATACTTACAAATCAGCTAAACTATTGGAAAGTAAATTGGTGTCAGAAGAAGATCTCTTTAACTTTAACAGGGGGCAATATGCTGTGGCGCAGTGCTCTTTCATGTCCTTCACCATTAGATCCAGCACGCGCGCGTCCCTCTCTAGCAGCGACAAAGGTAACACAGGGATGGAGGAAGAAAGGTGGTCAGTACCAACAGAAGGCGGAGCCTCTATGTTCAGCACAGTCTTCTTGGCAGCAACACGACTATTATGCGCCGCGAGAACATCAGACAATAACACCTCCTTCTCGACCCTAAAAGGTCAAGCACATCCCTGGGGTGAGCAAAAATTGGTACTGTTAGCTGTTCTAAGGAACGCTTCAAGTGAAAATCCACTTGTGCTTCTGCGTCCTCTGCCTTATGGCGCGCTAGAGTTAGGCTTTCTATAACGACCTTAATTGGCAGCTCATGATCCTTGTCGCCAAGACCGAAAGATGGCAAAGGGAAAACACTCATATCCTTTAGGGTGGCCGTGGGCTTGGACTCAGTAGTAGGATCATAGAAGGGCACCTCTGCCAAGTCCTTCTTCAACAATTCAGCTTTGTGCGCCTTTACTTGGACCTTGGAGGTACCCTCATTTACCGCAACAATAATGGTCTGGGCAAAGGCGGCCCGCAGCGTAGGATCTTCTAGAGCACCCATGGTGGCTAGGCACAAGCCATGGCGCACCAACCAGCGCTTCTCAGCTATCTCCTTCATCAAACGTGGATACAAATCGGTGTCCAGCTCGATACTTAGTCTTTTCAACTGGCTGCTGAGGTCCTTCACATCACCACTTAGCCTTGTGCCCAGCGCATCCACACCGACCACAAACTGGTCCTTCCCTTGCTCAAATGTTTTCATCGCCTCTTCATTTGAAGCCTTGAGTAGGACAAGTTGTGCATGCTAATCTGTAAGAGCAACAGTCAAGTCATCTTTTTATTTAGTGAGGGAGTGGATGAGATTGGCATCTTGGCGTCCTCTTTCAGCTTTTTGGTCAATTTTGCCTGCATCTCCTACACGGTAAAAGTCTTCTCCTCGACAATTCGCCCAAGTCTCTCTTCTGTGGATTGGACTTGGGCAGACAGCTCTAAAAACCTCTTCTTGATACGTGACATTAGCGTTATGTTCTGCGACGAGGTATAACTTACCTCGTCCGCAAGAACTACATTATTCATCTCTTCTAGCACGGCAGTTCGGCCAGGAGGCACAATGTTGTCCAAGAAGCTGGTGCAATCAAAGGCACCGGTCAGCTCTGAAGACAAGGGCAGATCCCAGTTTGGGACAAATAGGGGATCTGAGGCGAAGCGCTTCCCCTAGCTGTTGCAGTATCCTTTGAAGGGAAAGGAACGTTTGTCGCCTTGGGGGATAAGTCTTCTGGGTCGTTACTGTTACAAGAAAAGGAGAGATTAGAGGAATAATACAGAAAACATAAGTGTGGTAATACTAAGCAGCGGCAAGTGTGTTTACCTTAGGGTGATGGTGGTAGGAGGAGTTCGTGGAGGGCTCTTTGTAGCATCCTCCTCGATGTCTTTTTCGGTCTGGCGTACGCTTGTGGATTCCTCCTGATGGCCATGCGCTTCTACGGACGAGGGCCCAGCCCCCGTGCGAGCGGACTTACGAGACGTCAACGGGGAACCTCTACGCCTCTTCCCTAAGAGCGAAGAGTTCGCCTCCTCATCATTTTCATATTTTTGCGAGGCGTACTCAGCATCGTCAGTATAATTGTCCTCGGTTAAGGAGGAACTCAGTCCAAGGTACTGGCGTGGTGGTGGTCGTTCTTGTAGTGGTGGTTGCTGTTGTTGCGCTTGTTGTGGTTGTGGTTGCTCTACGCTGGTGTCTTCTTACTCTTGCGCCACAGACGCTTCTCCTACCTCTAGGTCCATAGTGTTCTTTTGACCGCATTCCTGAATTGACTCCTCATTCTCCTTCTCAGGGCGGGAGTAGAATATCAAATCTTTAAGGAAGGCACCACGAACAAGGTCAAGAACATCCATGGCTGTGTAACTGACAAACAGCCAAACAAGAGAACAAATTTTAGTTTTTAGAACAAGATGGTACTTACAGGATGCTATGAAGAATGTAGGAAGAACCACTAACCCTGGCCACTCTGGGTACGAAAGACAGGCATCTTCTGCACGCCACAGATGACTACACGACTCAGGCAAAGAATAATTAACAAAGCCTCCGGATACGGTTGTAATGGAATGCGGTTGTTATTCAAAGTCTCCGTGTCCCCAGTATTGTAGGAGTTAGGGCCAGGTGTTGGGTCCTTCCTCACCGTTCCAGGGGTCAAAAAAGGGAAGTGAAAGGGAAAGGCAGTTTCGTCAACCCAGACTAATCTGTCATTCCAGTCCCTTAGGGAATCTATTTTGCCATCATAACATTGCATCTGGCTCTTTCTCTTAGCGAAGGAAACCCAACCATTGGCTAGTTGCCATTGGTAGAATGCACATAATCAATCAACAGTTGGTTCTATGCCTAGGGTACGACAATTAATTTCAAAATTCGATATTTTGGCTGCCCCTATGCAATGTAATCGAGATTACGTGAATCTCATAATGCATTAACACGCTGATAAGGAAGCGCGACATAGGAATACGCTGATTAGTGTAATCGAAAAAGCGGGTGTATACTCCTATTTTTCCCTCGGGCGCCTGACTTATATTGTGCCGAGGGTTGGGAATTTCTGGGTGTAGATAATTTGGTATGTAGTAGTACGTCGTGAACTAGTCAAGCTCCCCTATGGTCAGGATCGAAGTGACATCGGATAACTGTCTCACTATGATTGCACGTATAAAATTAGGTGGTCGTAAAGGTTACCTTAGAACGAATCTGGCAACAATGGAGTGTCTTGAAGACGTTAATAGAAGTTTGAGAGTTTAGAAGTGATTAAAAAGTTAAACGGGGGCGTCAAGGGTATATATATATATCCCTCCTATGTTACTGTTCCATGCTTCTTTTTGTGCCACGTGTTACCCACTTGCAACATCCAACGGTGGAAGATGAAGGGGTAACTATGACGTGACAGACAATTTTCCTAGGTTTCGAGGAGGTTAGGTAAAAGGGGGGATGAATGTCTTCTTGGCGGGAATTTTTGAATTATTTACTCATGTGTGGTCTATACAGATATTAGTTTTTGAGCACTTAGAAGATTGTAGTCTAGTAGCCGCGGTTAGAACCTACGACCACTAGACTGGGGGGACATGATGACATATAGTCCCTAGTCGGGTTGGATAGTCCGACTCACGGGTACTGCCCGTATCCGTAAGGAATGGATTAATACTTATGCGATGTGCGCATAACCCAAGAGGCCCGGTAAGTCGCTGTCTGATATGAGCTAAATTACTCATATCAATTATATCAATAAAAAATGAATAAATGCATAAGATGTAAAAATATTGCCTTGTATATGTTTGTTTGTTGTTTGATGTGTGTAGGTACCGAAGTTCGCGAAAACCGGAAAAATCGGCACGAGTTTGAAGAAAAGATCAACAAAGCCAAATTCAAGCTTGATTTTAGTGGATTTAATATTTTATGAAGATAAATGGGCTTGTGGGTCCTACATTTGGGTATTGGGCCCAAAAGCCTAATAAGGAAGCAAGTAATAAGTATCTTTGGTTAACAAGTCCATTAAAGGCCCATGATTGAAAATTATGAGACGGATGGAGTTACTTGGGCCCAAGCCCAAGATACACATTTGTTACTTTGAAACGTTTGATTTAAGATGGGATTTTAGCAATACATTAGGTTAACCAATAAACGAAAGTTATATAACTTTTTCATCCAGTTAAACCGAATAAACATTTACTCACCACATTTACACCCACACCTCAACACTTTCTTCGATACTCCCTATGCCTCACTTCATCTATCTCTCCCAAAACACAAAAAAAACCAGACACTTTTTTTTACTATTTATATAACCCTAATTCCCAAAATAAATTGGGTCTTTTGCCTATTAAGGCGCGTGATGATTCACGCGTTCTTAATTAAATGCCAAGTTTTTCAGAGCTAGGAGATGCTCTCATTCCAGAAGTGACGTGGCTCATCTCTCATCCGTGATTGGGTGAGACAGCACACCATCTTCTAATCCTCCAATAAAAGGAAGCCAACTCAACACCAGAATAGCACAACTAGCACACTCGGTTGCCAAGCTGGCAAACCGTGTGCTAGTTGGCTATTATCAGCCGTAAGATTAATCCAAGAAAGAGAAAAGAGAAGATCAAGGGATGTGGATGAAGATTCCTTCTCAACAAACCACTACCAAGAGCCTTGGGGGTTGGCTATAAAAACCCCCATTTGATCTGTAATCAGTATCCAATTTTATTTTCCAATGTTATCATGCTAAATTAGTTTTAGGTTAATTGTAATTTCTTTTCCAGTTTTGTAATCACTCTTGTTATTAATAAAAGTCTATTTTTGTTTAATTAAAATCGTGCTTTATTTTCCTGTTTAAAGTTATTATTGCAGTTTAATCTTTAAACTATTTGGATATAATAATTATAAATTTATTTAATCAAGTTAATCAATAACTTGTGTTAAATAAAGAAAGTAAAAATTGGTAGAAAACTTTCCCACTGAAAGTTGGATTAAACAAATGAAATATTGATTTGATGATAAATGGAGTTTGAATGGAGTGGGGTAATATGATGGTTAATGTCTCGATGATGGTGAGAGGTGGTCTCGATCCAGTGTTTTAGATAGCTCAGTGCCGCTTCTACGTCCCAAAGGTTTCTTCATCAAGTTTGAATCACTTTAAGTTTTATGTTATATTTTAGATTTAATGTGTATTTGTGATATAATGATAAATGGATTAGGAGTTTTGGATTTTGTTATAAGTTTTGTTGAGATTGTTTTCATAAGTTTTATTGTTTGGTTATAAAAGTTGTTTAATCTGAAAGTTTGCTGATAAAAAGAATATTGAGTCTTAAACTGTTTCAAATATGGGGTTTACTGAGTGTCTGAAGTTTAGTAATCTCAAAAAGTTTTTTATCTGATTATTTTAAGTCAATAAGATCTGATGAAAGTTTGAGGTAAATTGAGTAATATAGTTTATAGATAGATCTGATTTGTTTAATCTGTGTAGGTGAAGTTTATCATTCATTTTTAAGTTGAGTTAAATCTGATATGTAACAAGCTGTTATAGATTTTAGTTGAGATAGATTCTAAATGACTATATCAGTTGTATTTCTTGATATTTAATTGCTGAAGTTTTGGTTATAGTAATGTTTGCTGGTTAAGTGGTTTAATTTGGTACTTGTGTCTTGCTGAATAGTTGGTTTCTGATTTACTAATATGTGTAGTTTTACTGATTGCTGAGTTTTTATGTGCCTAATGTTAGCTGATGTTATGAGTCTTACATCTGCTAAGTTTTGCTGATATATTATAGGTTGCTGATATATGTTGCTTAATTTGCTGATATTAGAGTTGATAAGTTTATATTATTTGTTTTGATGATTCCAAAAAGCTATCAGGTTAAACTGATTTGATAGCTTATACTGATTCCTATCAGTCCAAGTATCACCAAATAAGTCATAACTGTGACTTTAATTTAGTTTTCTTTGTCAAGAATAAAATCATAAAAAAATGTCCCTCATGGGACTCGAACCCATGACCTCATGGTTATCTCTCATGCATGTTTACCATCTGATCTAGATGTATGTTTTGTTAAATAGTTTGATTTGGTAATTAATATACCTAGTTAGTGGATGGCAGTTTTGATATAAGTAGAGTTTTTCAAATTTTCGTTTAAATAAAATTTAATTAATTACTTTATTAAATTTACTCTACGTTTTAAAAATAATAAATAGTTTCAAAACAAAATAAAAATTGTTTAGTAATTTTAGAAATTTAATTAGTTTTTAAAAAAATTGTTTAAATAATTTTATTTTAAATATGTAAAAGTCATTTTAATTAAACAGATAAGTTTTAAATAGATTTTTATTTAGCTTAAAATTTAAATAATTTGTTATTTTAAATAATTGTTTTTTAGATTAAAATAATGGGGAACGATTCATGCAATTTAGGAATTAATTAATTAAATTGTAGGAGTAATTTTAGTTTAAAAACCGAAAACCCATTCAAATCAATTGTCCAAATTGAAGCAATACGTCTCAAATTCACTCGATCTTCGTGTACAACGAACTTGGTTCATCAACGTGTTTAATTAAATCCGTCTTCGACTTATTTGTGGATTATTATCTTTTCGTAAGGGTAATTTCCTAAATTTTTCCTATATCGTATCTAATTAAAATACATCGATATTTCCTTGACACATCAAAAATTTTGGCGCCGCTGCCGAGGATCTTTTGTACGATTTGTCTTGTTGAGATTTTTTAATCATTGATTTGAAGACCCTTTCCGTCCTCGAAAAGTTTTGTTATTTCTCTATTATTATAGTATGTATCGTTTTTCGTGTTTTTTGTGATTACTATATTATATTATGTAGAACAATAAATTTACCTACTTCCAAATAAGACCTTAGTTGGGATTTCATCACCTAGCTATTGTATTCGAATCCAAAACGAAAAAAAGGCAAAATAGATAAATACTAATAAAAAGTTTGAACTCGATTTATACAAACTATAAGGTAGGTATAAGGCGACGAGCTATAAAAGGCCGTCTAAGGAAAAATGTTTTTAAGTGCTTTGTGCCACCTCGTTTCCCCGCTTGCTTGTGCGTATATTGAGAGTGACGACCGATTATTGGTTTGCCAACTCAAGTAGTATTATATCTTATTTTTTTAATTTACTTATTGAACCTCGAGATGTTTAGGTTTTCACCTATCGTTTCAAAGTCGATCGATGGGTAGATTACTTCCATAGTAATTATCCTTATTCCTTGTTTTTATCAATCTTTTTGATTGAGCAATACCAAATAAAAATACCAAAAATAATCTTCTTCTTGTCTAGTTTCTTTTCTTCAACCCTCTAAAATTCTCGTCACTTTGGTTTATGCAATTACGATCTTCTCGACTTTTGATTGATCAAAATAGGCTTTAAAATATTCCTCGTAGAAATAGAAATCGTCAACAACGAATAGTGGAACCCGAGCTTCCACCTATTGTTGTAGAGATGGCCGATAACCGAACAATGCAGGAATATCTCCGTGCACCCACCGAAGGGTATGGGGAAGAATTCGTTGTGCCGGATATTTTGGCGGATCATTATGAGATTAAGACGGGACTTTTATCACTCATTCGTGCCGACCAATTTCGTGGCAATGAGAGCGATAACCCGCACTCTCACATTCAGAATTTTCTTCGTATTACCTCGAATCTCAAGTTTATAGATGTGCCGAATGACGCGATTAAGCTCATGCTTTTTACGTACTCGCTCGAGGGGAACGCTAAGATTTGGTATGAAAAAGAACCACCGGGTTCGATTTTGACATGGGATGATTTAGTGTCTAAGTTCATGAATTACTTCTTTCCACCATCCAAAACAACCCACTTTAAGAATGAGATCACTAGATTTGAACAAAAAGTGCATGAATCATTTGGAGTTGCTTGGGAAAGGTTTAAAGAACTGTTAAGACAATGTCCACACCACGGTTTCTCAGAATTGCACCAAATCAATACTTTTTATAATGGACTTAATATGGTTGAACAAGATTCTTTAAATGTCGCTGCGGGTGGTAATCTTTTAATAAAAAATCTGAGAGACGCGTGGGGTATAATTAAGAATAAGTCTAGAGTGCAATATTCACGAAACACACCGGTTGTTTCCAATGTGAATTCATCTAATACCGAGATTGCTAGATTAGACTCTAAGATTGATAATGGATTTGCTACATTGTTGAATGAGATTTGGAAGAATCCTCATGGAACGATTAATATGGTTGAGAATTTTTGTGTATCATGTGGTGGAGCACATCCGAATTATGCCTTTTCAACCACGGGGTTTGATCAAGCTAGTGCTTTTGCCGCGACGGGAACTTATGGCCCTAACGGTCAAGTTCCTCGTCAAAATCATGTTGCTCCACCGGTTCAAAATAGGTACAACAATGGAAATAATGGGAATAATTTTAATCGTGGTAACCAAGGGAATTTCAATTAAGAAAATGGGTTTCATGCTAATCAAAACAATCAAGGTTTTCAAAGCAATAATCAAAATGATTTGTCAATCTATATCAAAACGAATGAGGCAAATTTGAAAGCTTTTCAAAACAAAGTTCAAGGACAAATTGCAACTTTTAAAAATGAGTTTCAAAATACGATTAAGGGGCAAAATAACAAGATTGAGCTTAATCAACAAAGACTTGAGCAAAACCAAAACCGTGGTTTTAAGAAAAGATTAGAGCAAAGTCAAAATCGTATGCAACAAAGTTTGGAACAAAGTCAAAATAAATTGCTTTCGATGTTTGAGGGATTTATGTCCAAACCTTCCACTTCTTATGGTTGCTTACCTAGAAATACCATTCCAAACCCGAAAGGAGAGCTTAAGGCCATCACCGTTTATGATGATTGTGATCATTTAGAAGAAGTGATTGAGATTGAGTTTAATCCTCCACCTAAAGAGACCTTTCTTAATGTTACCAAGGCTACTTTAAATATGATTAGTACCTCGGTTTTCTTTGATTTCTTTCCCGAGAAATATAAAGATCCGGGTCAATTCTTGATACCTTGTGTTTTCAATGAGCTTGGGGTATGCAAAGCTCTAGCCGATCTAGGAGCTAGCATTAACTTAATGCCCTTGTCCATTTGGAAAACTCTTGACTATGTACCACTTAGTCCCACTCGAATGATCATTGAGATTGCTAATGGTACCACCACCCATCCGGTTGGTATAGCGGAGAATGTCATTGTTAGAGTCGGGAATTTCTTTTACCTAGCCGATTTTGCAATCGTTGATTATGAGACCAATACTCGTGTGCCTATCATTTTAGGACGACCATTTTTGTGCACGGCTCATGTTATAAATGATATGAGAGAAGAAGAGATTGATATTATGATTTTGCTAGGTTCAATTTTACTCTCGATATCCTCTCGAATTGATCTAGGTCTTAAGTGGAATGATTGTTCTTGGTTACTAAATAAAGGGGTTTGGTTTTCTATTCTAATAAGAAGTGGAAATGAAAGTTTAAATCAAAGGCAATTACTTTAATTAAGATTAACAAAAACTTGGTTGAAAATTTAAAGTTCAAATTAAAATCAAATTTAAAATTAAAGTTAACATGTAAATTGTGAAATATGAGTAAAGAAACAGTAAATTAATCAACAGTAAAACAGTAACATTAAAGTACTCAAAAATAACTGATTCGGAACTTTAAACCTTGATTCGGAACTAACTGATTCGGAAGACACTATTCACCCATCCGGAACTTACTCACCCGGAACTTAATGGTTGATTCGGAACCTTCCGGATGAAGGTTCTTGGTTCGGAAGTCTGAGCTTGATCCGGAACTTTTGCTTCGTCCGGAAGTCACTGGTTCGGAACTTTATGACTGATCCGGAACTTTCCGGATGAATAGGTTGATTCGGAACTTCTGATGCGGAAGTAACTGATCCGGAACTTCTTCTTGATTCGGAAGTTTGAAACTTCCGAATGAAGGTGACTTGATGCGGAACTTAAGGACTGATTCAGAACCTTCCGAATGACTACTTCATTCGGAACTTTTTAACTGGTTCGGAAGATTTGGAACCCAGATACAGTAGCAGCTTAGCGAAGAACACGGGACAAGGGTTTTGATCAAAATCGAACCAAATACTTAAAAAGGTTTTACCAAATTAAACACAAATCATTTAGACAATATAAGCAACAAATCCCACTAATAAAAACACAAATCCAAACAACTTTTGAAGATCAAATCAAGAAAATAAAACTTAAAAACTTGAAAATGAAGATGATGATGAACAAGATGAAAATGGAAGATTAAACAAGAACTTAGTATTGAATAATTGATGTTTTGACAAGATGAAAACAAAGATTAAAATTACAAGATTAAAGAACTAAAGATAAAAATCACCAATCACCCTAGTGGTGATGGTGTTCTACGAACCAGGAGAAAGAGTGGGGAGGAAGAAAGAAAAACTAGCTCTAATGTGTGTGGGATGGCCTATTTATAGGTGTTTCCTTTGGTTGGTGAGTGGGCTTTCTCCCGTTCTTCGTGTCTTTTCGTCTTTTCAGAAAAGTTTCCGTTTTCGATTCTGATTCGGGATTTGTTGTCGATTAAATTCAACTCGTCTTTTAATTTCTTCGTTTAATAGACTTGAGTTTCTTCGACTTATATAAATCTTCCATCTTTGGTCCTTTTCTTCGATAAATCTTCGAATAGGCCCAGCGACTTCAAATCTTTTGCATCTCTTGGACAATAGACTTTATCTTGAGTCTTTTTCTTCAGTAAAACCCGTGCAATCCCATGTTTTCTTCAATATTTATCCGGCTGCCTCTGAAAACACAATAAACACAAAAACCACGCATAATTCCAAACAAATGATATTAAATACGTGTTTTGGTCTCGTTTTAGCCCGAATTAAGTGGTAAAAGGATGGGTGTTTACACACCTATCAAATCCCCTACACTTAACCATTGCCATGCCCTCATGCAATGCTTAGTGATAAAGCAAGTTTACACTTTTCTCATAATTAATCAACCTTGGCCTTATTTAAAATTCTACTACACAAAAATTAAAGAAATAAAACTTCAAAGATAACAAAGGGATAGAAAACCATTTTCACTTGAAAATGGCTACATGGAAATAACTTGTAGAGAAATCGATGACTTACTTTAGGGCTTTGGTGCTGCGAAGATTTATCACCCTCAAGTTTCACGTTCCCCAAACTAAGCTTAAAAACGAGATCATTGTTATTATAAGTTGGCAATTCAAACACTTACACACATGGCTTAATTAAATGCTTAAACTCCCTTATTCCTAGGTGTATCTTTTATATTTTATTTTTGTCTTAGAATGATCATGAAGATGCATTTTTGGACTTATTTCGATAGTTTATTAGGGCTGAAAGCAAAGTAGGACGATTTGATCAATAGTTAGCTAAAGGACAAAATCTCTTAAAACTGCTTCTCGGGATATCAAAAAGTTCATATCTTGGCATAACTTGGTTCACGATTTGAGACCTTTCTCGGGCCGATATTTGGCATGTACTTCATACTTCATATCTTCGAGAGACGTTCTTGAGATAATGGTCTTCTCATCATAATAGAGTTTCTTCACTTGGAGACTTTTGAGGGGTTCTCCAACTTTGTTGACCACGACTTCATGATTATTTCTTCAATCTCTAATTGGGATTTTGAGATACAACGATCCGCCTCCTTTTCGGACTTGGATCTATTTATCCTCATACCTTGTTAGGGTCTTTTCGGATAGACTTCTCCATGATCTTTATGGGAGTTGATTGCTTTTCGTCGTGAGTCTTGATCCTTCATATTGACTTTAGGAATAATGCTTTTCACATCACTTTGGATCTTCAGCAATAAAATTGAATCCTCATGCCTTGTTAGGGCCTTTTCGGACTCGCCAATCTCCGCGCCCCGCTTCATAAGTTATGCCTTGGCTATGAACTCTTATCATTACCGAGCAACTTTTAAACGATCTTGGGCTAGAAGCTAAGTAACTTTTCAAATCGTAAGACCTTACTTATTGCAGATAAATTATTAGCAAGTGATGGGAGAATAGGCAAATAATTACACCAAGTGAGCTTGCGCAAGAATACCGACTTATAATTGACTCTATCATTTCTCGTCCTCCACAATTTAAAATCTCAAGTAATGAGACTCGTGGACACTTAGCCTAATAAACCAATTAAGGTCTACATGGTTAAGGATACTAGCTAGAATAAACTTGGATAAGTCTATTCGGGTTGAGTCAAAATAAACGCAACGGGCCTAATATGTCAAAGACTTCTAAACCAGCTACACCACTTTATTAAATTTTGACTTTATTGCGGAATATATACACATGAAAGCAAAGATAAAAATTTAAAAATTACGACTAAATGGCCAAAGTTAATAAAAAATTTGAAAAATGCTGAAAAATAGGATTTTCTGGTTAATTGAAGGCATTTTCATGGAAAAGTCCACTTAAAACTTCGATAGAAGTCCCCCCTACACTTAAGATAAACATTGTCCGCAATGTTTAAGCATGTGGGAGAAGGTTCCCCTACACTTAGGACATTGTGCACGTTGGTTAACTCAAGTTAAGGAAGAGACGACTAACGTGATCAATTTCAAATGTGAGTATGAAGAAAATTGAATCACGATAGTTGAGAGATAGAACCGGATTTCGGATAAACACGGGAGCACGGTTCTTCAAAGATTCCAAGAGTGCACTTATCCCTGTAATCACATCACCACAAAAAGGCAAACACATATAGAAGTCCCCCCCTACACTTAGGGGATTAAAACATGCAAGGATAGATACTCGGGCTGCCTCCCGAGGAGCGCGTGTTTTTGATAACCGAGTCACGAGCCTGACTCGACCCAAAATTAGTTCATGGGGAACGTGGTGAGGGATGGAATCACCTCCATAGAGGTGTCCTCACCAAAGTACAACTTCACTCGTTGGCCATTCACCTTAAAATTTGGTCCATTAGGTTGAGCGAGCTCGAGAGTACCATATGGAAAAATTTGGGCAATGGTGAATGGGCCGGACCAACGAGATTTGAGCTTTCCCGAGAAGATTTTCAACCGAGAGTTAAAAAGTAAGACTTTGTCTCCAACATGGAACTCTCGGTTTTTGATCTTGGAGTCGTGAATGAGCTTAGTTCTTTCCTTATAGATCAAAGAATTTTCATAAGCCTCATTCCGAAGTTCATTGAGCTCATTGAGTTGGATCTTGCGTAGGTCACCGGCTTTGTTTATATCAAAATTGGCCCACTTCAAGGCCCAATAAGCCTTGTGCTCCAACTCAATGGGGAGGTGGCACGCTTTCCCGTACACAAGACGATAAGGCGTACAGCCGATCGGGGTCTTGTAAGCAGTACGGAAAGCCCACAAAGCATCATCAAGTTTATCAGCCCATGAGGCACGATGCTCTCCCACGGTTCTTTCAAGAATTCGCTTCAGCCCTCGGTTGGATATTTCAGCCTGGCCATTAGTTTGTGGGTGGTAGGCTGTGGAAAGACGATGATTTACACCGTACTTAGCCATGACTCGAGCAAATTGATCATTGCAGAAATGAGTCCCACGATCACTAATAATGGCGCGAGGCACACCGAATCTAGCGAAAAGAGCCTTCAAAAAGTTACAAACCACCCTTGCGTCATTAGTAGGCAAAGCTTTGGCTTCAACCCACTTTGAAACGTAGTCAACGGCTACAAGGATGTATTTGTTTCCTTTAGACGAAGGGAATGGCCCCATAAAGTCGATACCCCAAACATCAAAAATTTCACACTCTTGAATGAAATTCTGAGGCATCTCGTCTTTATGTGTGATTTTGCCTTGTTTTTGGCAAACATCACATCGCTTAACCATATCGTGAGCGTCACGGTATATGGAGGGCCAATAAAATCCCGAATCAAACACTTTCTTTGCGGTGTAGTTGGGACCAAAGTGACCACCGGTGGGTCCTTTGTGGCAAGCATCAAGGATGTCCGACGCTGCCGGTCCATCAACACATCGGCGAATTATCAGATCAGCACATTGTTTGAATAGGTAAGGGTCGTCCCAAAAGTAAGTCTTAATGTCGGTAAAGAACTTCTTCTTTTGCTGGGACGTCAACCCTTCCTTGAGAATTCCACCCGCCAAGTAGTTTGCAAAGTCCGCAAACCACGGGGTTTCATTCAGCTTCGAGTTTATAGACATTAAGGTCTCCAAGGGAAAAGAATCATTGATTTATTTGGTCGGATGATCCCCTTGGTATGGATCCTCAAGTCTACTAAGATGGTCCGCGGCTAGGTTTTCTGCTCCTTTTTTATCGCGGATGTCGATTTTAAATTCCTGGAGCAGCAAAACCCAGCGAAGAAGTCTTGGTTTGGAATCTTGCTTTGTCAACAAGTACTTCAACGCGGAATGATCGGTGTACACAATGGTGGTGGAAAGGACAAGATAGGGGCGGAATATTTCAAAAGCATAGACAACAGCTAAAAGCTCTTTTTCGGTTGTCGTATAATGCAATTGTGCCCCAGTCATTGTCTTGCTAGCGTAATGGATCGGTTGGAAGTGTTTATTCACTCTTTGTCCAAGAACCGCTCCAATAGCAAAATCACTAGCATCGCACATCAACTCAAAAGGAAGCTCCCAATTAGGGGTAACCAAGACGGGTGCCTTGGTTAGCTTATCCTTAAGCGAGTTGAAGGCTTCAAGGCACTCTTTGGAAAAGATAAAAGGAGTATCTTTTTCCAAGAGGTGGGTCATCGGGCGAGCGATTTGAGAAAAGTCTTTGATAAATCGTCGGTAGAAGCCCGCATGACCCAAGAAACTTCTCACACCCTTCACAGTGGAAGGTGGAGGCAATTTTGCTATAACATCAACTTTAGCACGGTCTACTTCAAGACCGGCTTTCGAAATCTTATGTCCAAGCACGACGCCTTCTTGTACCATAAAATGGCATTTTTCCCAATTCAGAACAAGGCGAGTGTCTTCGCACCGCTTTAGCATACGTTCTAAATTGGCAAGGCAAGCAGAGAAGGAATCCCCGAAGACCGAGAAATCATCCATGAAGACTTCCATGGTTTGTTCAACCATGTCATGGAAGATAGCTAACATGCACCTTTGGAAAGTCCCGGGCGCATTACATAAGCCAAAAGGCATTCTTTTGTAAGCGAAAGTGCCGTAGGGACAAGTGAATGTAGTCTTCTCTTGATCTTGGGGATCGATGGGTATTTGGAAATAACCCGAGAAACCATCAAGAAAGCAGTAATATTCGTTACCGGCTAATCGTTCAAGCATTTGGTCCATGAAAGGTAGAGGGAAATGATCCTTTCTCGTGGCATCATTGAGTTTGCGGTAGTCTATACAAACTCTCCACCCAGTAACGAGACGAGTGGAATCAACTCGTTGTGTTCATTGGGAACAACGGTTATTCCGCCCTTCTTGGGCACACAATGGATTGGACTAACCCACGATGAATCCGAAATAGGGTAAATCATACCCGCATCAAGAAGTTTGATAACCTCTGTTTTGATGACTTCATGGATTTTTGGATTCACCCTTCGTTGGCTTTGAATAGTGGGCTTATAGTCGTCCTCCATGAGAATTTTGTGCGTGCAGAAGTGAGGATCAATTCCACGAATGTCCGAAATCTTCCAAGCAATAGCCTTCTTGTGATCTTTCAACACAGCGACAAGTCGGGCTTTCTCTTCATCCTTCAAATCCTTAGCAATGATGACTGGCGACTTCTTCTCTTCTTCGAGGAATGCATACTCAAGATGGGGTGGCAACTCCTTAAGTTCCAAATCCGGAGGATTGTCGACGGGAGGCGTGTTCGAAGTCGGAGTCTCGATAGCAATAATAGTGGGAGATGGAGGGGAAGGATTGTCTTCTTTGAGGAGGTTTGCAATGAAACGTAGGTCTTCATCCCAAGTGGCAGTAGAATCGTCATTGTCTTGCTTCACATCTCCTAAGCTGGCTTCCAAATCTTTCCAAAGGAAATCACTCTCTCCAAATAGAGATAGTGATGAGTCGATAGAGGAAACGGTCTCAACATTGGGAAGAGAGGTAGGAATGTTTTTACAAGCATCCTTGAAGTGTTCTTCACAAGCCTCATCAAGAACGTCAATACAATTAACATTCTCGTAAGAAGAAGGCTGTTTAGATAACTTTCCCATGTTGAAGACTACTTTATCGTCACCCACTCTCATGATAAGCTCACCGGCTTCAACATCAATGAGAGTGCGACCGGTCCTCAAGAATGGACGACCAACAATGAGTGGCACACGTGGGTCCATCTCGTAGTCGACGACAACAAAATCGGCAGGGAAGGTGAATTTGTCGACTCCTACAATGACGTCTTCGGCTATCCCCACTGGATAAGCAACCGTACGGTTGGCCAATTCCAAAGTCATTTTGGTGGGGACTAGCTCTGGGAGAGATAATTGCTTCCAAACACTTAGAGGCATGAGATTAATACTGGCACCTAGATCGGCTAGGGCCATGCAATTCTCTACTCCCGGGAAATTGCAAGGGATAAGAAAACGACCCGGATCACCAAGCTTGATTGGCAATTTCCTTAAGAGCACTGCAGAGCAGTTCTCATTAAGTTGGGTGTTGGCGAGATCGAGGAGCTTTTCCTTGTCGCTCAGAAGATCTTTAAACATTTTGGCATACTTGGGCATGTGAGCGAGAGCCTCAGCGAAGGAGATATTGAAATTCAGTTTCTTGAACATTTTAAGGAAATTCGAAACCTGAATATCATCCTTGCTCTTTTGCTTCTCTTTCCTCAACCTAGAAGGATAAGGTATATTGGAAGAAGAGGAAGGCTTTAGGGGAATAGGATCACTCACAAGCACGGGTGGAGGAGGGGTAGAAAGAAGAGGTGGAGAAATTGGGGAAGGAGAAGGGTGAGGAACAGGAGCAGGTGACTCGTTCTCCTTAGTCACAACCACCGGTGGAGGTATAGGAAGCTCGGGTTCCGTAGTACCTTTGCCACTTCGAGTGGTGATTGCTTTCATCTCCCCTCTTGGGTTCGCAACGGTGTTACTCGGAAGAGTACCCGAAGAAGAGGGTTGACTACTTTGGAAGAAACTAGCCATCATGTTCCTCAGATCATTAGTCTGGCTATCCAACGTATTTCTCATGTCAGCACGCAAATCATTTCCTTGCTTGACCAAGTCTGCCTTCAAATTGCGCACTTCTTCTTGGAGATTTCCCACTATCACATCATTGGTTCTCATGTAGGTTGCGACCTCTTGGTGTAAAGCAGTGGTGGTTTGGTTGGAAGGAGCATTGTATGCAGGTGGTTGGTAAGCAGGTTGTTGGTAGACTTGATTGTTACGTGGAGGTGGTTGTTGCTGCTTGTGAGGTGGGATGTATGGTTGTCGAGGTTGTTGTTGTTGTTGAGAAGGGCGGTTAAGGTTTTGTTGTTGGTTTGGGTTGGTTGGAGGAAAGCCAGGTGGTGAAAGATAGTTGTTGCTGCGGTAACTAAGCAAGTTACGGTCACCTTGAGGTCTAGCTTGATAAGCAGGTTGTTGGTATGTGCCATATGCCGCATTCACATTCTCAGCAGGGTAATCTTGGGTGGCGGTACAAGTTGTGTAAGAGTGGGGACCACCGCATATCTCACAAGGTTGGCTGACAGCGTTCACTTGTGCATTTTTGGCGTTGTTGCTGTTGTTGTTGCTGACGGTGTGGGTGACAAGCGATTCAAGAAGCGTAGTGATTTTGTCTAATCGCTTGTCGCTGTCATTAGTGCTAGCACTAGCAACATTGGTCCTAATGCTCTTGGTTTGCACACGAGACTTGTTCTCAATGATATCCCAAGCAGCATTGGAAGTCTTAGCCAAGAGATTACCCCCCGAAGCACTATTCAGTGAATCTTGGTCATTTATGCTTAAACCATTGTAAAAAGTATTTATTTGATGAACTTTGGTAAAACCATGTTGTGGGCATTTCCGTAAAAGATCTTTAAAGCGATCCCAAGATTCACTGAATGACTCGTCGTACTTTTGTTCAAAGGTTATAATCTCATTCCGCAAAGCGGTAGTACGAGAGGGTGGAAAAAAGTAGTTGATAAACTTTGTTTCCAAATCCGTCCACGAGAGAATACTCTGTGGCGGTTCCTTAGCAAGCCAATGCCGGGCTTGTCCCTCTAAAGAAAAGGGAAAAATTTGTAACCTTATCACTTCTTGTGGAACGCCATTGAACTTGACCGTGTTCGTGAGTTGTAGAAATCTCTTGATGTGATCGTGTGGGTCATCAATGGTTCGTCCAAAGAATGGTTGAGCTGAGACCATCTGGATAAAGCCTGACTTTAGCTCGAAATTGTTGGCGGCAATTGGTGGAATAACAATTGGATCCATGTTGCCATCGACATGAGCTTGCAGCAATTCAATCATTGGGCGATTATCCGGAAGGTGCTCATTGTTGTTGTTATTGTTCATGTTGTTGAAAGGCGGGTTGTTGTTGTTATTATTGTTGTTCGGAGGTGGTATGTTATTGTTGTTTTGTACACCAGCCATGTCTAAGTTATCGAGAGGCTCGGGCTCTTGATAAGACGTGGATCGAGTGCGCATACACCTGCAAAAGAATGAACAAAGAAAAACAAAGCAAAAATATTTTTGGTTTTTATTGTTTTTTAGTTTTTAGGATTTTTGAAAATTTTATATTTTTTTGTTGTTTTTGAAGATTTTTGAAAAAGTAACGTTCACGGGGAACGGATCCCAAAATCCAATTTCTCACAAAAAACTTTTGATCTTAACGAGAAGAGCCGGCAGCGGCGCCATTTGATATTATGATTTTGCTAGGTTCAATTTTACTCTCGATATCCTCTCGAATTGATCTAGGTCTTAAGTGGAATGATTGTTCTTGGTTACTAAATAAAGGGGTTTGGTTTTCTATTCTAATAAGAAGTGGAAATGAAAGTTTAAATCAAAGGCAATTACTTTAATTAAGATTAACAAAAACTTGGTTGAAAATTTAAAGTTCAAATTAAAATCAAATTTAAAATTAAAGTTAACATGTAAATTGTGAAATATGAGTAAAGAAACAGTAAATTAATCAACAGTAAAACAGTAACATTAAAGTACTTAAAAATAACTGATTCGGAACTTTAAACCTTGATTCGGAACTAACTGATTCGGAAGACACTATTCACCCATCCAGAACTTACTCATCCGGAACTTAATGGTTGATTCGGAACCTTCCGGATGAAGGTTCTTGGTTCGGAAGTCTGAGCTTGATCCGGAACTTTTGCTTCGTCCGGAAGTCACTGGTTCGGAACTTTATGACTGATCCGGAACTTTCCGGATGAATAGGTTGATTCGGAACTTCTGATGCGGAAGTAACTGATCCGGAACTTCTTCTTGATTCGGAAGTTTGAAACTTCCGAATGAAGGTGACTTGATGCGGAACTTAAGGACTGATTCAGAACCTTCCGAATGACTACTTCATTCGGAACTTTTTAACTGGTTCGGAAGATTTGGAACCCAGATACAGTAGCAGCTTAGCGAAGAACACGGGACAAGGGTTTTGATCAAAATCGAACCAAATACTTAAAAAGGTTTTACCAAATTAAACACAAATCATTTAGACAATATAAGCAACAAATCCCACTAATAAAAACACAAATCCAAACAACTTTTGAAGATCAAATCAAGAAAATAAAACTTAAAAACTTGAAAATGAAGATGATGATGAACAAGATGAAAATGGAAGATTAAACAAGAACTTAGTATTGAATAATTGATGTTTTGACAAGATGAAAACAAAGATTAAAATTACAAGATTAAAGAACTAAAGATAAAAATCACCAATCACCCTAGTGGTGATGGTGTTCTACGAACCAGGAGAAAGAGTGGGGAGGAAGAAAGAAAAACTAGCTCTAATGTGTGTGGGATGGCCTATTTATAGGTGTTTCCTTTGGTTGGTGAGTGGGCTTTCTCCCGTTCTTCGTGTCTTTTCGTCTTTTCAGAAAAGTTTCCGTTTTCGATTCTGATTCGGGATTTGTTGTCGATTAAATTCAACTCGTCTTTTAATTTCTTCGTTTAATAGACTTGAGTTTCTTCGACTTATATAAATCTTCCATCTTTGGTCCTTTTCTTCGATAAATCTTCGAATAGGCCCAGCGACTTCAAATCTTTTGCATCTCTTGGACAATAGACTTTATCTTGAGTCTTTTTCTTCAGTAAAACCCGTGCAATCCCATGTTTTCTTCAATATTTATCCGGCTGCCTCTGAAAACACAATAAACACAAAAACCACGCATAATTCCAAACAAATGATATTAAATACGTGTTTTGGTCTCGTTTTAGCCCGAATTAAGTGGTAAAAGGATGGGTGTTTACACACCTATCAGAGATTAAATTTTTTTATGGGGAAAAAATATTGTTTTCAAACCGGAAAAAATTCCAAGATTTGTTTCTAAGAAAGTGGAAAGTGTAAAACTTGTTAAACCTATTGAAAGTAACAAAAACAAGCAATCTCTCTTTTACAAAGGTGTTTTGCCAATTATGGAAACCTCATTTTGGGATGAAGAAAAGTTAAAGTTAAAGCGAAAGGCTTGTTATGTTGAAACGTGTTGTAATATTATCTCATCTCCGCTTACTCCACTCGAGGATGATAGTTCTAAGATTGAAAATAAATTGATGATTACCTTAGCACACCATTTGATGCTAGTGAGTTTAATAGTGAGAATTTTGATCCCGAGGGAGATATTGCTTTAATTGAACAATCTTTGAAAATGGATTCTTTGATTCCTAACTCCACACCGAGTGAGGTTAGTGACTATTCGTTAGATAATTTCGTCGATGAACTTGTTGATCCACTTCCACGGGGAAGTGAAGACGTTTCTGATCTCGAGATCGAGCGTGATTCTCATGTTTTACCTACCATTCTCGAGGAATTCTCCGATGAATTTCCTTCTAATAAGAATGAAGGCCTAAGAATTCTAAGGATTTGTTAAATGATGGATTAGATCTATGGATTTGGTGGAAGAGATGGGGAAGAAGGAGATTAGGTGTAGAGAGAGAAAGGAGAGGGAAGAAAAGTAGAGAGAGAAAGTGATTAGATTAAATGAATAATGTTTTAATGAATGAACTAACCAGCCCCCTCCTAACATGCTTGGAGGGGTATATATATAGCCCACCCTACATGTGGGCTATATGGACTATACACTTACAAAGTGGATCACGAGCCCATTACATAATTATCATTGGAGCGACCGATCCTTCATAAATACGTAAAACGTATTTCCAACAATCTCCCCCTAAGGGAGGTCGCTCCAAGTTACAAAGTTCTAAATATACTATGGCTCGTGATCTATGCTAATAATGATGTGACCGAGACTTTCTTTGGGAAAACACATTTCCAACAATCTCCCCCTAAGGGAGGTCACACCATTTTACAAAATCTTAAACCTAGCATCTATGCTTGAGTCTTCGATCTTGTTCTTGTGAATATGCTTGATATGATCTTTGACTTTAGTCTTGAGCATGTTTCCTTGCCTTGACCTTGTGCATTCATCACTTGTGAAATTTGCCTCTTCGTGACTTCATGTTCCACATACTTATACCTTTAAATTCTTGAAATCTTCAGAGTTTGATACAGCGGAAGACTTGACCTTCAGACTTTCTTGAATTTGTTGAAGTACTAAGTGTATGTAGTATAAGCATGTGGTGACGACTTCTTCTGGATTATACACTGCAATGCCACCTTTTTGTTACGCTGCATAAGACAGTTAGCAACAAACCATATACACGGATGAAATGGCCTTGAACATTTCATTCTAATTCGGTAGCATTTTACCTCCGGTCGGCGAAGACCGTTGGACGATATTAAATATCGTACTTGTGACAGGTAGTTTCAATAAAGAACCTCCTTGACAAGATTTCGCGGGTAAACCCGTTCTCTTTACTCGACCGTCCAAAGCTGACTGCGAACGTAAAGAGTGAATCATTTGGATAATATTATCCGCATGATTTGAAGCCGTCAATTCATGTTCCTGGAACAAGTGAAGTTCAATTAAGAACCGCACCATCGTTGCTTTCCAGTTGTCACTAGCTTGATTCATATAGAATCTTGCAAGTTACCTACCAAGTGCTGTTTGATGTTAACACTAGAAGGATTTCCACTCGTCACTGTGATCATTAAAGAGTCACTCTGAGTGTTCTGGCAAGATCATATGATAATGCGTAGAGGCCTGGAACGAGTTTAAATTCATTTAAGAATTAAACCACTGTTGCTTTCCAGTTATCACAAGTTTGATTCATAAAGAATCGCACAAGTCACCTACCATGAGCTTTTTGATATTCGCTCAAGAAGGATTTCCATCTTCATTATAAATACTTTCGTATTACTCGGATGTTCAGGCAAGATCATGAAGATTTTGCGTAGGACTCTTAAGAACTTTCTTACTTTTCACAGTGTGTGAAGAAGCAAGTAAATATGAAAGTGTGTCCTAATGAGATATTTGATGATCTCAAATGGCTCTAGACTCGATCGTGCATTTTGGATTTTAGTGATCGGAGGCTGGAGAGGAGTGCCACCTTTTCAATACCAATTTATTCGGAGTGAATAAATCAATAGATAATGTGTTGTCTCCGTGTGATTAAAACAAATATCTTTTGAGAGATATTTGAGTTAGCTGGGAAGGGTTGTGCATTGCATCACTGGGTCCATGATGTCTTTCTTCAATATCAAGAATCAAAAAATGATCTCAATAGCATATGAATTGACCCGGTTTCTGCCTAAGGTTGTAAGGAGGGCTTCTTTCTTTACACCCTTTATCTTTACAATTCTTTTTCATTCTTCAACCCCTTCAATGCTTACCAATACGTCATTACTAGCACCTTGTTGTGATTGTTCCAGTGCTAGCTTAAGTACTTGGTCGGCATTCAGCTACGTTCACAATCTTTCTCCATCTTTCCTAAGGACTACTATTTCTAGCTATGGAATGTCCTTGGGAAGATTCCTCCGGTTCTAGAGAAATCATTGGACTTTAACCTATCCTACCATCCTTATGTCACCACAATCTTCACCGTCGTGAATAGAGATGTTTTGGGTAAGTGTATGTCACCATGAAATCCATTTTGAAGTGCAAATCCATTTTGCTCCCCCTTAACATATGCTACGATATTCGAAAACATTTCGCACATGTCGGGATGAGCTAACACGTTAAGTCAAACCATTTATGATTGATCATATCCCATATTAAATCACATTTTCTCCCCCATATTAAAAATATTAACCCAATCGATGTTTTTAATATCAATTGATTTAATAGCATTTTAAGAAAATTTGGGAAGAAAAATGAAAATCCAATTATCTTCATGAATTACACAAGCTCCCCCTCAAATTAATGAGGGTGTACTTGAAACGTAAATTAAATACCTTTTAAACACAAGTGTAAGGTATTTATCACGTGCAAATATCATATATGATAATGAATTCACAATATTAGCAATTTACGAGGTTGGACCTGAATGATGAAGAACATCATATGAAAGAAGCACATGGTTCTTGTTCACGAATGTTGGTCTTCCTCGTAACTTCTGAAGTTATCTCTTGACTCCATGTGTATGATTGATATTGTTGTCTTAACACCAATATGTGAACTTGGCACTCTCGGCATCAAGGATTCTGAATGCTGGACAATTGCTCCCCCTCAATTGTTGACCCGTGTTCTATTGAAAGAGCTGTAGTCACCGTTTGAGTAGTCGCATCGTCGAGTATGTAGATATCAATTGCAACGAACTTTGGATTGTGGAGTTGATAACTTCGGATTTTGAAGTCAAAGATTTCCGGTGAAATGCTTGACTTCAAGGTGAAAAGCGGGTTACTATCGGAAATAATAGCAAACCATATGGAGCATGTTTTAAATCTTTTAAACTTCTGCTCGAACTTTATTTGCAACCCCGTGTCATTACTGAATGACATTTCTAGGTTCGTAAATATTATCGATTCCAGAAGACATGCTCGTTTTATCAAAACATTTTTTGAACACACAATTTTGAAAGATTTAGGAAAACCTTTTGAGAAATTCTCGAAAAATTGTGTTCAAAGTTTTGAAAACCAATTACTTGAGCTTAAGATGTTGAATATCTTATAAAACGAGCTCAAGTCCGAGAAGTTGTAAACTTCCCGTTTGTTAAGGATAAGTTTATCATCGGCGATAAACTTTCCTTTTATCTGAAGAACGAGTCCTAAGCTGACATTTACTTAGAAGTCGTTTTCATGAGCTTGAAAACTTTGACTGTTTTAACGGAAAGCTCATGACCGAGAAAGGTTAATTTCTCGTTATGAGGAAAAGTTCTCTTATTAAAAGATACACTTTCCTTTCTGAGCTTAAAACTTCGAATGTTTTAAGACAAGCTCATGACCGAGAAAGGTGAATTTCTCGTTAAGAGGATAAGTTATCATAAATGATAAACTTTCCTTTATTTTAAGTTCGAGTTATAGTCTGACATTTAACTGTAAGTCATTATGCATGAGCTTAAAAACTTTGAATGTTTTTTATATAAGCTCATGCCCGAGAAAAATGAATTTCTCGTTTTTAGGATAAGTTTATCATCGGCGATAAAATTTCCTTTCTTTGAAGATCGAGTTATAGTCTGTGATTTGACTATAAGTCCTTGTGCATGAGCTTAAAAACGTGGAATGTTTTTAACATAAGCTCATGCCCGAGAAAAATGAATTTCTCGTTTTTAGGATAAGTCATCATCGGGATGAACTTTCCTGTCTTTTGAGATCGAGTTACAGTCTGTTATGTGACTGTAAGTCCTTTTTGCAGCTTAACCATGAATCCCCTGAGACATTTGTTTCTCTGATATCTGCTTCTTCAGCAACCAAACTCTAAGAGTGTCCTTAGTTGAACGGTATACAATGATTGGACCGCTTCGTTCTTTTGGAACATCAACTTTGGTACCTGCATTCTCATTAGGAATTTGCTTGCTTTGACATGGGTTAGCGATATCAATTATAGAAGCACGTGGGGGTTCACAGATGGCTTTACTTGTGTCAGAAGCGACCTGAGTAGATGATTCACTAGTCTTGGCTGGCAAACGTTTCCTTTTATAGAAAACCTTAAGTTTAGGCGTAAGTGAAGTATCATCTTTATCAGTTTCCTCCCTAGTGGACTTAGTAGAATCGGAGATTATCCTAGTTAAAGGGCACTCGTTTCCTACAAGAGTGAAATTTCTACCAGTGGGGCGCCAAACTTTACCAAAGGGTTTGATTTTAGCTATCCACTGGGACTTAATTCGAGCACGGGAGTTCACCTCATTAAGCAATTTTTTGATACAAGCATCATGATTTGCCGTAAAGACACATTTTCTACATGTTTTACAAGTAGCATATTTAATGTCCGAGTAAGATCTAGAATCCCTAGACGATTGATTGATGCTCCTAGGATTGGACATGCTACGGTTAGCAGTGTTGGGTAAACTAGAAGGCATCTGACTAGGTTTGGAATTCCTATCTCTTACATGTGTCTTTTGCTTAGCTTCCCTAAGATCAGATTCATGGCAAACGTCATTTGAACTAGTTCTAGACGTGGTCTTGGTATTTTTAAGGAAACTAGAGGCAATCATATGATTTGGTCTTGCTAAAGCTGGAGTGATCACATTGAGCCTAGTAGCTGGAGTGACTGGTCTAATAAGATGAACCAAATCAACTTGGGAGGCAAACCGCGGTCTCGAGGATTGTGGTCGCTCGGATCTAAATGCAGTAGGTTGTCTGACGATCGGTTGTCTGACGAACTGATTTGTAGGCGGTTTCCCCAAGATTGATGGTTTTTCAAGCTTAGTGACCACACTAGGTCCTTTACTTTTACTTAACTCGTTTTTCAACGCAGCTATAGCAAAAACCTTTTCCTGTACTTGGGCCTTTAAAGTCTCATTCTCTTTGAGCAAGTTATCTTGGGATGCCAACTTAGATTCAAGTAGTTGAATTTGTTTCAAAAGATTATCCTTTTCAGCTTTAGAATCTAGAACAGTTTGATCCAATTTTCTTTCAAGAACAACGTTTGACTTTTCAAGTTTTTCAAAGTATGTTTCAAATTTGTTCGTTTTCTTAGAAAATTCAAGTTTGGCATCCTCAAGATCTTTTGATTGCCGAGCTACGATCGTTTCGAGCTCTTTAATCTTGGAATCAGAATCAGTTAACGAGGCAGTTATAAAGCATTTATCATGATGAACTATAGCATTTTGAACACTTTCTCCCCCATTATGACTCACATCGGATGAATCATAAGTGGTATTTCTATCACTCTTGTCCATCCCATGTTTGTCATAATTAGGTTCAGAATGCTCAATATGCGGCATGTCATCAGCATATACATCATAACCAACATCACATTGTACCATGTTTGCAGGCTCTTCGTCATAAATGGGTAAGGTGTCATCAAGAGAAATCTCGTGAACATTCCCTGACGTACCACTGGCATCATGTTGTCCTCCTGATTCTGTGCTCGTGCCATCGTTAGGCGCCAAATTGTCAACCGTATGACCATTATCCTCTTGCATCTGCGTCATTGATTCTTGCACTCCATTAACATACACTTGCTGAAGTTGTGATCTTTGATATATCGAAGACGAGACCGAGGACATGAGTTTCAAAATCGTATCACGGAAAACTCGAAGCTCGGTATGTGTATCTCGAAGAAACGATTGGCAAATCATTGAACTTTCAGGCTTGATGATATTAAATTGGAGGAAAGGCGTGAGGTGTGTCACAAGAGCCTTATATGCAAGTACCGATGCAGAGTGATTAAAGTTTCCATGGTTGAGTTGCTCGGCGAGTTGGGTCAAAGCGGTGAAAATTGAGTCGATGAATATATGACGATCTTGTCCAAAGATTGTCACAAATTCACTCCCTCCTTGAATCCCCGAAAGAGTGACAAGATGAGACTGGAGCATTTGAAATGAATTTATACCACTTGCTCGAGCTTTGTCTTGTATTCGATGCAAATCTCCCTCTTTAAGTGTTGATTTTAACGATTCCATTGAAAATCGAGGAAAAATGATGTAGATGTAGTAGTTTGCAGGATTTTTACAATTCGATTCGGCTCAAAAGATATTGTCGGCTCAAACGATTATGAATTAAACCCGTTCAAAAATCCGTATTTGCTAAGTATAAATCCCGTCACTTTCACTCGTCAGTTTTGACTTCAAATCCGGCCAGAATAATGATTAACCCGATAAATATTTTTCGACGTTAACTTAAAGGGAATCCCCGCCTCAACACGATTTGTCAAAAAATTAGTAAACAAGATTTACTAAACTAAAAATCAACAGTAACAAATATTACTTGACAAAAATCCCAATATTAACTTAATTAGAAAAAGATTAACTTTAAAATTAAAAAAAAATAAAAATGAAAGTAAAAGAAATAAAACAAATAAAAAATTGGATATAATTTTGAAAGAGTCAATATTGGATTAAAATAAATTTGCCAAGAGTCGGATATATTTTATGGAATCCCAAAAACGTGTCCCAAAATACTTTCCTTGTTTTCTCCGTCTAACAAAACAGTAACTATCTTTCTTGTTTAATCCGCCCACGTGGCCCAATAAAAAGCCTCCACCGCCCCACACCGTTTAGTTATATCCGCCCCTTATATTAACCTATTAATTTCTCTCTCTCCTCAAAACAACTTACAAACTTAAATCGCTCTTCTCTTGTTTTGTCCGCCTCCTCTCTTCAAATCCTCCATCACCTATTAAATTCTAGTTATCAAACGAAGACAGATTCAAGTCTCTGAGTATTACAACTTCAAGGTCTTTTTCAGAAAGATCTCAGGTAGGTGTTCTTTTTAAAGTTTTTCGAGTATCTCTCTCTTCTGTAGAGTCGTTCTTACTTGTGGTGTTTGTGTTGGATCTATGAAAGTTTTTCGTTTTGAAACTGAGATCTTTTTGAGTCTTGAGTTTTTTCGAGTCAAGTGTGAAAGTGTGGGTCTGTGGATGATGACGTGTGTGAATGGTTCGAGATTTTCGAGGAGTGTCTGTGAGTTGTGGGTATGATGGGTGTCGGGGTGGTTGGGGTGAGAGGGGTGAGTTGGTGGTTAAGGTGGTCTAGTCTTGGTTTGACGAGAAGTCTGTTTGGCGAGTCGTTGAGTCTAGGGTGAGTAATACAAGAGACGAGAGGGTGAGGGTGAGTCAGTGTATGATGGGTGTGAGGTTGTTTGTTTGTGTTTGTGTTTGTTTTAGAGGGGCTGTGAGATCTAGTCGAGGGTGAGTTTTGAGGGAGTCGAGGATGTAGAAGGGTGAGAGGTGTCGAGAGGTGTGAGAGACGAGAGTAGGGATGGGAGTGTGAGTCGAGAGTTTTGAGTGTGTGTATCGGGTGAGGTGAGCGGGTGTGTTTGGTTTGTGGAGTCCGAGAGTGTGAGTGGTTCGAGAATGAGTGAGTGGTGTTGTCAGTCGAGTAGTGTATATTCCGAATAGACTTCTATTCGGAAAGAGTCTATTTTAAAAAAAATCTATTCGGAATGTTTTTCTATTCGGAATGTTTTTCTATACGGAATGTTTTTCTATTCGGAATGTTTTTCTATTCGGAATGTTTTTCTATTCGGAATGTTTTTCTATTCGGAATGTTTTTCTATTCGGAATGTTTTTCTATTCGGAAAATCCTTTCTATTCGGAAAACTTTGTCAATTCGGAAAACCATACGGAAAGTCGTGTCTATGCGGAAAGATGGAAAATCTGATACGAAAAACTGATAACTTTGGATCAAAAAGGATTGAAGGACTGATGACACTTTTTATGGACTGATAACTTTGGATCAAAAACTGATAACTATGGACTGATGACAGTATTGGACAAAAATAAAAGATGACAAACTGATAAAAACTGATTAATATAAAATTAATAAAAAAACTGATAAAACTGAAACTGCTTATCCAGACATCAATTTGATAAAAATGATTATAAAAAGATGAGAAGAAAAAATAATGATAAAAACCGATTAAAAAAATTTGATAAAAAAAAAAAAAAAAAAAAAAAAAAAAACTGATAGGATAGATTAAAAAATTATTAAGTAGTGACTGATAAAAAAATGATTAAAAAAAAACTTGATTATGTTAAAAAAATTTGATAAAACTAGATTAGATAGATTTTCAAGAAAGAAAAAGAACGAGATGATTATATAAAAAATAAAACGAAAAGATTATTAAAAATTAGAAAAGAAAGGATTTTTACCACCAAATCAAAAGATAAAAAAATAAGCAAATCCTAAGATTCAACCATGGCTCTTGATACCAATTGAAGGCCTACGAATTCTAAGGATTTGTTAAATGATGGATTAGATCTATGGATTTGGTGGAAGAGATGGGGAAGAAGGAGATTAGGTGTAGAGAGAGAAAGGAGAGGGAAGAAAAGTAGAGAGAGAAAGTGATTAGATTAAATGAATAATGTTTTAATGAATGAACTAACCAGCCCCCTCCTAACATGCTAGGAGGGGTATATATATAGCCCACCCTACATGTGGGCTATATGGACTATACACTTACAAAGTGGATCACGAGCCCATTACATAATTATCATTGGAGCGACCGATCCTTCATAAATACGTAAAACGTATTTCCAACAGAGAATGATGAACTTGTCGATACTTTGTCGGAATTTTCTTGTGATGACAAGATTGATGACACTTTAGTGACTTACTCAAATCATCTATTTGAAGCTTCAATGAACAATAATCCATTGTTTCAAGAGGATTTTGAGAGCATCATACCTCCTTCATCTCACAACCTTTGTGATGATGAGCTTTTCATTAAGGAGTTTGATAAGTTACTTTCTATAGACATTCCTTTGGAATTTGAGGAAGAGTCTAATGACGGTGTTGAAAATCCTTGGTTTGATCACCCGATTTATGATGATGATAATGTTGACCCGGAGGGAGAAATTACCTTTACTCCAATTCTCTTTCCCACTCGCTTTGATCTTAATGTGCCGGTTTTCATGCGACTCATTTTGAGTACCATGACCCCTTTGTTCACATTCATAAGAGTGATAAGGTCAACAAAGTCATGCAAGTTGATACCACAATTGTTGAGACTTTTATCCCACCATTACCATGTTCTTTATATGATTTTGGATTAGCATGGGGGGACGACACCGTGTTGTCTGTTCCTTTCTCTCCCGAGGACGAGGTATTCCACCCTGGAATCGTTGATTTAGGGAAATCTCGGCCTTTCACCGATGCAATAATTGAAAGACTTTTTGATCATCTTGGTACGAGTTTATCTCGGGGAGCATGTTTTATCCATTTCGTGATTTGTGACCACCATCTCTTTTTGTAGATTTATGTTGGAGTTTCATCCTTTCATTTGTCATCCGACAATGAGGATGTAATCTTTGACCTTGGCATCATGCTTTATGTTGGATTCTATTCCATTATGATGGTTTTCACCATTTTCCCTAACGACCAATGAATGCGGGGAACGAGTCGAGCTCCTGTCTCGGTTAACAAAAACGAGGTGCCTTGTGGGGGAGTCCCACACATTCTATCTTCTTTCTATTTTCTAACACTAATAAGGCTTGATCTTTCAAGCTCGTGCTCGTGTTTTTTTGTGTTGTGAATTTTGGGTATGACCCTAATCATTGAAGACTCTCGTGTTCGGTTTTTGCCGGTCCACTTGATCTTCCATGCTTTGATTGTCAAAAGGGGCACACACTTTATCCTTTGATTTTTATCGACTAACATTTTATCTTGAGGCATAATTAATAAACGACTTATAGGTTTGCGTGCTCTTTCCATGTTAGGATTTTGCATTAGACTCTTCGTGTTTTAGCAAGGGGGTGTTACTCTTGAGCTAAGAAACATTGAGGACAATGTTTGGTTTTAGCATGGGGGAGTCAATCGATATAATCGCTTGCAATTGCTTTTGTCGTGTCTAAACATAATCGTTTTTCTCGTTTTTCATAAAAAAATTTAAATTTTTAGTGTTATTTTAAGTTTTAATAAATAAAATAAGTGCTTTTGACACAAATGTAGGCTTTCCGTTGGTGAAAATAAAAATAGTTTTTAACTCGACTCAGTTTTTACCTTAGCTTTTCCTTAACGTGTTTGAATCAAGTTTTGCTAGGCTTTTATATAGAAACTTTAAAATGCGGAAGTCTTAACTCATACGGGTTTAAGAACGAGAACTTTTTGCAATTTCCTATAATTGATCCTAGAAAGTCGTTTATCAAGGGAACTTTAAAACACAAATTCTAAAACTTGAAAAAGTATAAGAAGATGCAAGATCTTATAGATGACTTGAAAACCCAAAACTTTGATTTAATAGGCTAAGTATCCATTAATTTCACATTTTTGAAATTTTACGATATGGAGAACAAGAGATGATATAGTTTAATCATAAGTTTTTAAAGTTAATTCTTCCTTGTGTAAGTATTTTTGTGTTTGATTTAATCTCCTCGTATTTATTTTTCACGCTTGAATAATAATTGCTTAATAAATGAAGTTTTTAGCGGTTTAGGCTTAATATCTTAACTCGTAACTCCTTCTTTTTATTCCCTTGTAATTAAAGTGAGAACACATTAAGGGTGTCAACGTCATGGACTTTTGATCATGGGATTGCGGAAATTTGGATTACTATAAATATCATAATAATGAAGAAGAATAAATAAAAACATGTTCTCTAGGAGCCTTCGGGTGGGAGTCATGTAGCACTAACCTTGTCATTTGAGCCTTAGGGTGTATGGCATGGGGACGTGTTTAATAAAAACTGCTTCATCATCATGAGCCATAAGGTGGGATGGTGAATGTCAATTCCCTTATTTTTGTCCAAGGAGCCTTCGGGTGTGGATTATTAATAAGGAGCACAATTACATCTTAAAGAGCCACAAGGTGATATGATGTAATTGTTGCTAACTTCATTTAATAAGGTCATAATTGACTTTGGAGGATTTATTGTTGCTCTTAAGTAGACCTATTAGCCAAATTTCGGATCCGGGGATTTATCCCTCAAATCGTGTTAAGTTATCCTTGATGTGGGCTTTCTTTAGTGACAACGGTTTTTGAAGTCGAGGTTAGGTTTTGAGTGTTGAGTTTACACCGTTTTTGCCTTCATTTTTGGATTAATAAATATCAAATAAGTCAAATGAGCCTTTAGGTGAATGACAATAAAATCTCGTAGATACAATTAGGAATAAAAGGAGATTGAGTTTAACACAAATTATTTGTATGAGTTGTCTTAATTTTGGGACTTATGATTGACAATGATCTTATTTTTAAACTTGGCATGGAAAAGTGAAAAGTCGAGGACGATGAATCTATTTGAGTTTTGTGATCCTAAAAGTTATTTTTCAAATAATGAAAGCAATACATTATGTCTTTGCAAAATAAAGTTTCAAAAGTTGAATAAAAGTGTAGTTAGTGTTTTATTTTATCATTGCGTGAGGACACAACAATTGCTTAGCAAGGGGGGGTTTGATATGAGCTAAATTACTCATATCAATTATATCAATAAACAATGAATAAATGCATAAAATGTATAAATATTGCCTTGTAAATGTTTGTTTGTTGTTTGATGTGTGTAGGTACCGAAGTTTGCAAAAATCGGCAAAATCGGCATGAGTTTGAAGAAAAGATCAACAAAGCCAAATTCAAGCTCGATTTTAGTGGATTTAATCTTTTATAAAGATAAATGGGCTTGTGGATCCCACATTTGGGTATTGGGCCCAAAAGCCCAATAAGGAAGCAAGTAATAAGTATATTTGGTTAACAAGTCCATTAAAGGCCCAAGATTGAAAATTATGAGACGGATGGAGTTACTTGGGACCAAGCCCAAGATACACATTTGTTACTTAGAAACGTTTGATTTAAGATGGGCTTTCATCAATCCATTAGGTTAACCAACAAACGAAAGTTATATAACTTTTTCATTCAGTCAAACCGAATAAACATTTACTCACCACATTTACACCCACACCTCACAACTTTCTTCGATACTCCCTATGCCTCACTTCATCTCTCTCTCCCAAAACACAAAAAAAAAAACCAGAAACATTTTTTACTATTTACATAACCCTAATTCCTAAAATAAATTGGGCTTTTGCCTATTAAGGACGCGTGATGATTCACGCGTTCTTAATTAAATGCCAAGTTTTCGGAGCTAGGAGATGCTCTCATTATAGAGTGACGTGGCTCATCTCTCATCCCTGATTGGGTGAGACAATACACCATCTTCCAATCCTTCAATAAAAGGAAGCCAACTCAGCACCAAACTAGCACAACTAGCACACTCCGTTGCCAAGCTGACAATCCGTGTGCTAGTTGGCTATTATCAAACGTAAGATTAATCCAAGAAAGAGAAAAGAGAAGATCAAGGACTGTGGATGAAGATTCCATCTCAACAAACCACTACCAAGAGCCTTGGGGGTTGGCTATAAAAACCCCCATTTGATCTGTAATCAGCATCCAATTTTATTTTCCAATGTTATTCTGCTAAATTAGTTTTAGGTTAATTGTAATTTCTTTTCCAGTTTTGTAATCACTCTTGTTATTAATAAAAGTCTATTTTTGTTTAATTAAAATCGTGCTTTATTTTCCTGTTTAAAGTTATTATTGCAGTTTAATCTTTAAACTATTTGGATATAATAATTATAAATTTATTTAATCAAGTTAATCAATAACTTGTGTTAAATAAAGAAAGTAAAAATTTGTAGAAAACTTTCCCACTGAAAGTTGGATTAAACAAATGAAATATTGATTTGATGATAAATGGAGTTTGAATGTAGTGGGTTAATATGATGGTTAATGTCTCGATGATGGTGAAAGGTGATCTCGATCCCGTGTTTTAAACGGATCAGCGCCGCTTCTACGTCCCAAAGGTTTCTTCATCAGGTTTGAATCACTTTAAGTTTTATCTTATTTTTTAGATTTAATATGTATTTGTGATATAATGATAAATGGATTAGGAGTTTTGGATTTTGTTATAAGTTTTGTTGAGATTGTTTTGATAAGTTTTATTGTTTGGTTATAAAAGTTGTTTAATCTGAAAGTTTGCTGATAAAAAGAATATTGAGTCTTAAACTGTTTCAAATATGGGGTTTACTGAGTGTCTAAAGTTTAATGATCTCAAAAAGTTTTTTATCTGATTATTTTAAGTCAATAAGATATGTTGAAAGTTTGAGGTAAATTGAGTAATATAGTTTATAGATAGATCTGATTTGTTTAATCTGTGTAGGTGAAGTTTATCATTCATGTTTAAGTTGAGTTAAATCTGATATGTAACAAGCTGTTATAAATTTTAGTTGAGATAGATTCTGAATGACTATATCAGTTGTATTTCTTGATATTTGATTGCTGAAGTTTTGGTTATAGTAATGTCTGCTGGTTAAGTGGTTTAATTTGGTACTTGTGTCTTTCTGAATAGTTGGTTTCTGATTTACTGATATGTGTAGTTTTACTGATTGCTGAGTTTTTATGTGCCTAATGTTAGCTGATGTTATGAGTCTTGCATCTGCTAAGTTTTGTTGATATATTATAGGTTGCTGATATATGTCGCTTAATTTGCTGATATTAGAGTTGATAAGTTTATATTATTTGTTTTGCTGATTACAAAAACCTATCAGGTTAAACTGATTTGATAGCTTTTACTGATTCCTATCAGTCCAAGTATCACTAAATAAGTCATAACTGTGAATTTAATTTAGTTTTCTTTGTCAAGAATATAATCACAAAAAATGTCCCCTATAGGACTCGAACCCATGACCTCATGGTTATCTGTCATGCATGTTTACCATCTGATCTAGGTGTACGTTTTGTTAAATAGTTTGATTTGGTAATTAATATACCTAGTTAGTGGATGGCAGTTTTGATTTAAGTAGAGTTTTTATAAATTTTCGTTAAATAAACTTTAATTAATTATTTTATTAAATTTACTTTAAGTTTTAAAAATAATAAATAGTTTTAAAACAAAATAAAAATTGTTTAGTAATTTTAGAAATTTAATTAGTTTTTAAAAAATTTGTTTAAAAAATTTTATTTTAAATATTGTAAAATTCATTTTAACTAAATAGATAAGTTTTAAATAGATTTTTAGTTTGCTTAAAATTCAAATAATTTGTTATTTTAAATCATTGTTTTTTAGATTAAAATAATGGAGAACGATTCATGCACTTTAGGAATTAATTAATTAAATTGTAGGAGTAATTTTAGTTTAAAAACCGAAAACCCATTCAAATCAATTGTCCAAATTGAAGCAATACGTCTCAAATTCACTCGATCTTCATGTACAACGAACTTGGTTCATCAACGTGTTTAATTAAATCCGTCTTCGACTTATTTGTGGATTATTACCTTTTCCTAAGGGTAATTTCCTATATTTGTCCTATATCGTATCTAATTAATATACATCGACGTTTCCTCGACACATCACTGTCGCACATATGGTTCATTACTTAACCGTGTCCTCGTCGCACTACGACCGGATCAGACAAGGATATAATTTGTCTTATGATTATATTCGCCTAAGGAAAGAGGATATACACTTACCTCAGTTATGCGATAAGGATCAATCTATATTGAGTCATTATCTCTTCCTTAGGCCGCAAGAATAGGGAGCCCAGCCAGGAATCTCTCGAGAATAAAAGGAACCCCCATGGTTCCACAAAGGTACGATACACACAATACCCTAAACCCTAACATACTCAAATCGATTAATTACTCTTACGCCGAAGTCTAATCGTGGGTCACAAACCCATGGTAAGCCTAACGGTGACTGTTTTTAGTGCGCATGGTCTTTAAACAAGTTTCACTTGGTGCAAGAGCCGGAATCCACAAGACCCCGAATTAAGCCTAATTCGAGTCAAGTTCGGTCTATCCAACTTTTGTATCAACACTTATCGATAAGGAACCGCATAGCCACTTAAGTAACCGCCGGAGTAGACTCCGCTCCTTTTTGTCTTTTAGTGATATGGTTCGAATCTGGTGATTAAAATATCTTGAAAGGATATTCCAAACCAAGATAGAATATGCCATTTTCAAATTTTCAAATACTTAATTTAATAAAACATTTTCTTAAAAATAAATTTTAATAAAAACTTGTCACACTTAATAAAAAGTGAGTTTTAAGAAAAGATTAAATCCTTGATCACTTAATTAGGATGAGTATTGTTTGTACATACCTTAAGTGATAATGGTTTAAATGAAAAATACTTGAACTCAAGATTTCGTTTTTTGTTGTTTTCGTAAATGATTGTTTTTACATATAAATCAAAACAAAGCGAGACCAAAAATGCAAGTAACGTTTTTAGGCATCATTGCATTAACATAATGATTAACTCAATGAACATTCACCTTAAAGTTAGTCCTGTACTTTTGATCAAGCTCAATGGTTCCATAAGGGAATACTTGTGATATGGTGAATGGTCCGGACCAACGGGACTTGAGCTTCCCGAGAAAATCTCAAGTCTAGAGTTGAAAAGAAGGACCTGATCACCAACATTGAAAATGCGGTTATTGATCATGGAGTCATGAATCTACTTAGTATTCTCTTTATAGATCAAAGAGTTCTCATAATCTTGATCTCGAAGTTCACTTAATTCATTCACTTGAATCTTGCGATGATCACCCGCTGTCCTCAAATAGAAGTTAAAATGCTTGAAAGCCTAATATGCTCTATTGTCAATTTTGATCGGAAAGTGGCACGCCTTTCCTTAGACCAACTTATAAGGGGTACATCCTATAGGAGTTTTTTAAGCGGCCTGGAAGGCCCACAATGCATCATTCAACTTATCCGACCGTGAAGCTCTATTCTCTCCAATTGAACGTTCCAAATTCCGCTTGAGAGCTCGGTTTGAAGCCTCCACTCTTGCTAACTCGTTTGAGGGTGATAAGCCATCGAAAGTCAATGAGTGACACTATATTTCTCGAGAACTTTTTCAAATTGCTCATTACAAAAATGGGTCCCAATCACTTATGATTGCACATGGAGTTCTAAACCTAGCGAAAAGTTGTTTCAAAAGTTTTACCAAGACTCGCGCATCATTCGTAGACAAAGCCTTAGCTTCAACCCATTTTGAAAAGTAGTCAAATATACTTATTTCCTCTAGATGATGCAAATGGCCCCATAAAATCGATTCTGCATACGTCGAAGATCTCACTAACTTGAATTGCATTTTGAGGCATTTCATCTCGTTGTGAAATCTTTCCTTGACGTTGAAAAGCATCTCAAGTTTGACCAAGTCATGGGCATCTCAATAAATGGTTGGCTAAAAGAAACCCGCATGAATGACTTTTTTTGAGGTGTAATTCACACCATGATGTCCCTCGATGGGTCCCTCATGGCAAGCTTTTAGGATATCATTTGCTTGATTTCCAAACACACACCTACGAATCACTTGATTCACGCACACCCTAACAAGTAGGGGTCGCCACAAAAGCAGTTTTTAACACCCTTGAAAAATTTCCCTTTTTGTTGTGACGACATACCCTTGATTACAAACTTCCCCGCATGGTAATTGGCAATATCCGCAAACCATCGGGTACTAGCATCTCCACGAAAATTTAAAATACCAACTGTCTCAAGAGGAAATGTTTCGTTAAGTATTAGCAAACAAAAACGTATAAAATATGTACACTGAAAGTCCCTTAATATAACAATTGTCGAAACTATAACTCTAATAAACACAAAAACACAAGGAAATACTTTTCAAAAGCGTAATGCTTTATTAACTATTATAAACAAAGTATTACAAAGTGCTATGAATACACCCATTGAATGACAATAAGAATTGAACCCTAGAACAAGTAAACTTGATTTGAGACTCAAGTTTACAAGGGAACCTATGAGACGATGGTAGACAGCTGAGGGCTCAGTGGTTCCAAAGAGAGAAAGAACTTAGATAATTTATCCTAGCACAAGGGTTGTATTAACTCTTCTTTCTCACTCCTATTTATAGTGGTACGAGGTTGCTTCCTTAGTAGGAGTAGTTGATGCGTGTCATCTTCTGAATGGAAGAGTACAACATATTAAATGCATGTCAAAATCGAGACATACCTTTAAACAACTTTAGGTGAATAGTTCTGCCAACTGTTCACCTTTTGTCCCACTAGGTCGTACTAGGCTTTATCTGGAATCTCTTGTTTTGTCCCGCTCAAAATACTTTGTAGATTCTCCCGCCTAAACTATAAAGGATTGGACAAGCTTTGCTTGTATCAGACTTCTAGGGTTCTTAAGTGATCTCTGAGTATTGTCAACTCAGAGATCCTTGAACACTAGCACATTCCTTCTACATCCCAGCTATTCATAATCGTTGGTAAGTATGACTTCAGATTGTCTTCGACTTCTCTAACGTTGTCTTTGAATTGAATGTTCCTGGTGTGCCAGACGAGGCTTTGCCTTCCGCTGGTCTGGTCTCTGTTGCTGGTCCTCTCAGTGATCAGTAACACTTAGTCTATTTAAGAAAATATAGACTGGGCCATAGTTAAAACTTTTATTGGCCCAACAATCTCCCCCTTTTTGTTTATAAATTATACTAAGTCTAAAATTATTGTAAGTGAGTACACAGCTTCTTCTTACACATAATTTAACAAACATACCTCAGAGTTTTATTAAACATAAAGAACCTAGTCTATTACAAGGACACCCAGTGGTGTAAAAATAAAACAAAATAAAAGGTTCTTCAGCGATCGAGGCCTTGGTCACTGATAGGTGTGAAAACACCCATCCTTTATACCACTTAATTACAATAATAACCGAGCCAAACGTGTATTTTATGTCATTTATGTCGGAATTATGTGTGGTTTGTGTTTTTGTTGTGATTTAGGACGAAAAGGTGAAAAGTGGAGAAACCACGGCATTCACGGGCTTTTATCGAAGAAAAAGACGAAAGATGAAGTCGAAAGATCAAGAGTGGAAAAAGAACGGAAGTCCAAGACCAATTCTGAAGATTTATCGAAGAAAAAGTCAAAAGACGGAAGTTCACCAAAAGCCGAAGAACTCAAGTCTAATTTATTGAAGAATTACAAGACGAGTTCAAAGAAATCCCGAGCCAAAAGTCATTAAAGTCCAAGATTTGAGAAGATTAAAAGGCTTAAGGACTAATGGTGCAATTAAGAGAAAGAAGAAAGAGGGAGGAAGCTTCCTAAGCTCCTCCCTAATCTCCCTATATATAGATTAGGTAGTTGTATTTTTCATGTTGTTGGTGGCTTGACATCCCATCCTTCCCCCATTTTCATTTCCTGTACTTTAATTTTGATGCACCTCAATTTCATGTTATGCACCTTTAAATTCCTTTTAATTCCAAGTAAGTTTACATTTAATTATTGTTGAATCTTTACTTTTCTTGTTCAATCTTTCATCTACCTTTCTTGTTGGATTTGTTCTTAATCTTTGTGTTCATGTTCTTGAGTTTTTATGGTTTTGATCAAATGGGTTTTGATAGATTCGGCTTTGTTTGTTAGTTTTGTTGATTTGTTTTGATTGATTATTGTTAGTTGATGCTTTGTGGTTGTTTTGGTTTAATCTTTTGGTTTGTTTTGGTTAGAAAAGATCAAATTCGTGCTTTGTTCTTCATCCCCTGTTTCTGGTTCATGTTTACTGTTTCTTTCGCCAGTATTCTGGATCAATTGCTTTCATTGTCCTCTATGTGGAATATTGATTATTCCGGATAGAACCCTTTATTTGGAATGTTAGGTTATTCCGTATAGAGAGTTTATTCGGAATATTCATTTATTCCGTATAGAGAGTTTATTCGGAATATTCATTTATTCCGTATAAGAGTGTTTATTCGGAATATTCATTTATTCCGGATAGAGTGTTTATTCGGAATATTCATTTATTCCGGATAGAACCTTTATTCCAGATAGAACGACTATTCCGGATAGCAATTTTATTCCGAGTAGTAAAATATTCCGAGTAACCTTTATTCCGTGTAGAACGATTATTCCGAATAGCCTTTTATTCCGGATAGCTTAACTATTCCGAGTAGAGGCTTTATTCCGAATGAGTTTTTCAGTTTTTAGTTTTAAGCTTTATTTTTCCCGCCTTTTTCTTTATTTGCATTTTTATTTGCTTTCCTTTTAGTTTAAGTTTTAGTTTCTGTTACTTACTTTTATTGCCTTTAATTTCTCGTCATTTACTTTTCGCCAAGTTTTAATCTTTCATTGTTGTTTCTTTTTACCGTCTTTATTTTATTTGTTCCAAGTCTTTATTTTTAATTAGTTTTAGACAACGACAACTCTTTTATTTGATTCACCAAGAACAACTGAGTCGCAAAATTAACCAGAGATCAATTCGAAGAGATTCCGAGAAATGAACTTTTTCAACTAGTAAAATCAAAACATTAAAACTTATAATAACAATGATCTCGTTTTTAAGCTTAGTTTGGGGAACGTGAAACTTGAGGGTGATAAATCTTCGCAGCACCAAAGCCCTAATGTAAGTCCTTGATCTCTTTGCAAGTTATTTCCATGTAGCTATTTTCAAGTGAAAATGGATTTTCTATCTTTTTGTTTGCTTTAAAGTTTTAATTTCTCTTAGTACTTTAATTTTTGTTTAGTAGTATTTTAATAAGGCAAAGGTTGATTGATTATGAGAAGAGTGTAAAATTGCTTTATCATTGAGCATTGCATGAGGGCATGACAATGGTTAAGTGTAGGGGATTTGATAGGTGTGAAAACACCCATCCTTTTACCACTTATTTCAAACTAAAACAAGACCAAAACGCGTGTTTAATATCATTTGTTTAGAATTATGCGTGGTTATTATGTTTATTGTGTTTTCAGAGTCAACCAGATGAATATTAAAGAAAACATGGGATTGCACGGGTTTTATCAAGGAAAAAGACTCAAGACGAAGTCTATTGTCCAAGAGATGCAAAAGATTGGAAGTCAATGGGCCTATTTGAAGATTTATCGAAGAAAAGGACCAAAGATGGAAGATTTACATATGTCGAAGAAACTCAAGTCTATTAAACGAAGAAATTAAAAGACGAGTTGAATTTAATCGTCGACAAATCCCGAATCAGAATCGAAAACGTCCACTTTTCTGAAAAGACGAGAAGACAAGAAGAAAGGGAGAAAGCCCACTCACCAACCAACCACTAGGACTATATAAAGAATTCCCCTTCACACTTTTTAGTCAGTTTTTAGTTTTTGTTTTTCCCTTTTCTTTCCTTTTTGTTCGTAGGCATCACCAACACCATTAGGGTGTTTGGTGATTTTGATTCTTGTTTTTACCAATCTTGTAGTTTAATCTTTTTCCTTTGATTGTTTAAACCTTAATCATCAATATAATCTTTCCATTTCATCTTGTTCTTTGATTTAAAGTTTTAAAGTTCTTGTTTGGTTGATTTTGATCTTCAAAAGTTAGTGGGTTTCGTGTTTTTATGATTGAGATTTGTTGTTTATGGTTAGTAAATGATTAGTGATTAGTTTGGTTTAAATCTTTTGATTAGATTTGGCTTATTTTGATCAAAAACCGTCTTCCCCTGTTCTTTCTGCTACTGTTCTTCGTACCCAGTTTATTCCGAGTAGACATTGTTTGTATTATTCCGTATAGAGCCTCTCCATCCAGAATATTTATTATTCCGGATTGCCCTGTTATTCCGGATAGCACCAACATTCCGAATAGCCACCATATTCCGCATAACAATTTATTCCGAATAGCCACCATATTCCGCATAACAATTTATTCCGAGTAGCCTTTTATTCCGAGTAGAGGCTTTTTCCGAATGAGTTTTTCAGTTTTTAGTTTTAAACTTTATTTTTCTCGCCTTTTTCTTTATTTGCATTTTTATTTGCTTTCCTTTTAGTTTAAGTTTTAGTTTGTGTTACTTACTTCTATTGCCTTTAATTTCTCGTCATTTACTTTTTGCCAAGTTTTAATCTTTCTTTGTTTCTTATTTTACCGTCTTTACTTTATTTTTAATTGTTTCAAGTCTTTATTTTTAATTTTAATTAGTTTTAGACAACGACAACTCTAATATTTGATTCACCAAGAACAACTGAGTCGCACAATTAACCAGAGATCAATTCGAAGAGATTCTGAGAAAACGAACTTTTTAAACTAGTAAAATATATACATTAAAATGGCGCCGCTGCCGGCTCTTTTCGTGAGCATTTACGGTTTTTTGTGAGAGACGCGTTGGCTTTTGGGATCCGTTCACTTGTGAACGTTATTTTTCGTGTCAAAAATTTTCAAAAATCCCAAAAACATTTGAAAAATCATAAAAAGCATTTCTTTTTCAAAGTTTTGCAACAAAAATATTCTTCTTGCTTATCTATCTTTCTTTATGGATTTTTATGTCCATTGTGTCGGGCGTGGGAGACGATTGTACGGGAACGACTCATGTCAATGGTGTACATGTGAGCGGTGCGGAAACGATATCAACAATACACAATTCATATGCGGATTTTGTCCTTTGTGCAACTCGACTAATTCGTCCTTTTTGAACCCACCTACTCTTTCCCCGTGCATCTATTGTGGAAGCGATTCTCATTGGCATGTTTCGTGCCCGGTTCGATACCTGTATGATCACGGGCAAGAACCGGGGTACAATTATGACAATGATAATAGCTATCCACAAGACGCACCCGATTTTTCTCCTTACCTATTTTGCAACAACTGTGGGGGTCCTCATGATACCTCTTATTGTCAACCAATGAATTATTATGAGCAAAATCCGTGTCCTCAGTTTTCTTCACCAATGGATAATTATGAACCAAACCCGGTTTCTAATTCTTCTCAACCGATGAACTACTATGAGCCACAACCATGCTATAATTCAGGTTTTCATAACTATATGCCCCCACATCACACCCTCAATCATCAATCCTCTCAGGGAATTCGTATTGATCAACAACTCACTACTCTGAATGAAGAAAGGCACGCCATTATTTTGGAAATTCAAGAAGCCTTTGTTCAGTTTAAAGAAGCATGGGCGGAAGAAAAGCGACTGCAACAAGAGCAAGTATCTAATCTTAGTGATTATACCCCTCCTCTGGTGCGTCAATACTATTATGATGATGATGACGATGATGCTGTATGCACTTTCAACACATCTTCTGAAGTTACTGCTCCTACTCTTGATGTTCCTACTGCATCTAAGGATCTTGATTCGTTGAATGAGCTTAGTGATGTTGGTCTCGACAAAGTATTGGATGATGAGGTTTGTGACTTACCTGCTATGGAGCTTCAGGACGACATTGCTCTTACGGAAGAGGTCGATCCTAGTGATGACGATTCTTCTCTCTGCTATGAGAATTTCACTTTTGAAGTTTCTCAATCTCCACCGGGAGATGCGGGCGATGACGATTTATTCTCTCCAGCTTACGAGAAGTTCACCGATGAACTTGATCTTGTGGATGAGGTGGAAGACATGCTTCTTCGTGATAGATTACGGAAAGTGCACCTTCTTATTGCTCAAATCGAAGAGTTGACTTCTCCTTCTATTTCCGAGTCTTTACCTCCATCTATTCCTCCCGTTGAAGATAAAGACCCATTGCTGGAAGAAATCGACATTCACTCCACGCCTCCAGGTATTGATGATAATGATACAGAGGGGGATATTATTTTTGATGATTTGCTGCAGGAAGGTATGGTCCCAAGTCCCCCTCCCGAGCACCTTGCATCCTCCCCTTTAGCCACTATCACGGAGGATGAGTGCTTTGACCCGGGAGGTGACATTGATTATGCTATGATTGATACCATTACGACTTTGCCATTTGCTCAGCATCTATTGTCTTTGGGGGAGGACAATGTGCTTCCTTTACCCAACCCACCTCCCGTGGATCTTGGTTTAACATACTTTTCGTATGTTGAAAGGGTTTTTCTCCCATTCAAGACTTATCCCCCCGCCTCTCCTTTGTTGATGTCAACCGGGAACGAGGACAAGGTCATTCATCCCGGTATTACATTCGAGGCTTCCCCATGGACCATTTAATTTGGGGACGAGTCAGGCTCGTGACTCGGTTAATATAAACAAGCGCTTTTTGGGAGGCAACCCAATTATCTATCTATCTTTACCATAAGTGTAGGGGGGAGCCCCGTGGTGTTTCTTGTTTTCTTTCTTATCATGTGCAGGGATTAGAGCTTCAAAGACACACTCTTGATGACTTTTGACGAACCATGATTCCGTGTTCCCTTCTTCCCGGTTCTATCCTAAACTCTTTTCGATTCACTATTTTATATTTCTCAATATTAAAATAGGAATCTCTTTAGTTGTCTTTTCCTTAGCGAGATTTAAACAAAGTGCACAATGTCCTAAGTGTAGGGGTGTTTACTCCCACATGCTTAAACATTGAGGACAATGTTTATGTTAAGTGTAGGGGGGACTTCTATCGAAGTTAAGTGGCCTTTTCCTTGTAATTGTCCTCATTTTAATCGGAAAATCAAATTTTCGACATTTTTAAAAATTTTTGATCTATTTTGGCCTATTAGTTTTACCTTTGTATAGTTATTTTCTTTCTTTGCTAGAATAAATTTTTAATAAAGTGGTTTTAATTTTCTTGTGAATCTTTTGACTCAACCCGAGTTTACTTATCTTAGTTTACTCTAGCTAGTATCCTTAACGTGTTTAAGTCAAGTTTTGCTAGGCTTTTATATAGGGAGCTATAAAACGCGGAAGTCTTAACTCTCACGGGTTAAGAATAAGAACTTTTCGCAAGTTCCTATAATTGATCCTAGAGAGTCGTTTATCAAGGGAACTTTAAAACGCGATTTCTAAACTTGAAAAAGCCTAAGAATTTGCAAGATCCTATAGATGACTCGAAAACCCAAAGCTTTGATTTAATAGGCTAAGCATCCACGAGTCTCATTCTTTGAGATTTTAAATTGTGGAGAACGAGAAATGATAGAGTCAATTATAAGTTTGGTATTCTTTCTTGAGTTTATGTGAGTTAATTATAAGCCTATTCTCCCATCACTTGCTAATAAATTTATCTGCAATAAATAAGGTTGTACGATTTGAAAAGTTACTTAGCTTCTAGCCCAAGATCGTTTAAAAGTTGTTCGGTATGGATTAGAGTTAAAATGGCGCCGCTGCCGGCTCTTTTCGTGAGGATTTACGGTTTTTTGTGAGAGACGCGTTGGCTTTTTGGATCCGTTCACTTGTGAACGTTATTTTTTGTGTCAAAAATTTTCAAAAATCTCAAAAACATTTGAAAAATCATAAAAAACATTTCTTTTTCAAAGTTTTGCAACAAAAATATTCTTCTTGCTTATCTATCATTCTTTATGGATTTTTATGTCCATTGTGTCGGGTGTGGGAGACGATTGTACGGGAACGACTCATGTCAATGGTGTACATGTGAGCGGTGCGGAAACGATATCAACAATACACAATTCATATGCGGATTTTGTCCTTTGTGCAACTCGACTAATTCGTCCTTTTTGAACCCACCTACTCTTTCCCCGTGCATCTATTGTGGAAGCGATTCTCATTGGCATGTTTCGTGCCCAGTTCGATACCCGTATGATCACGGGCAAGAACCGGGGTACAATTATGACAATGATAATAGCTATCCACAAGACGCACCCGATTTTTCTCCTTACCCATTTTGCAACAACTGTGGGGTCCTCATGATACCTCTTATTGTCAACCAATGAATTATTATGAGCAAAATAAGTGTCCTCAGTTTTCTTCACCAATGGATAATTATGAACCAAACCTGGTTTCTAATTCTTCTCAACCGATGAACTACTATGAGCCACAACCATGCTATAATTCAGGTTTCATAACTATGAGCCCCCACATCACACCCTCAATCATCAATCCTCTCAGGGAATTCGTATTGATCAACAACTCACTACTCTGAATGAAGAAAGGCACGCCATTATTTTGGAAATTCAAGAAGCCTTTGTTCAGTTTAAAGAAGCATGGGCGGAGGAAAAGCGACTGCAACAAGAGCAAGTATCTAATCTTAGTGATTATACCCCTCCTTTGGTGCGTCAATACTATTATGATGATGATGACGATGATGCTGTATGAACTTTCAACACATCTTCTGAAGTTACTTCTCCTACTCTCGATGTTCCTACTGCATCTAAGGATCTTGATTCGTTGAATGAGCTTAGTGATGTTTGTCTCGACAAAGTATTGGATGATGAGGTTTGTGACTTACCTGCTATGGAGCTTCAGGACGACATTGCTCTTACGGAAGAGGTCGATCCTAGTGATGACGATTTTTCTCTCTGCTATGAGAATTTCACTTTTGAAGTTTCTCAATCTCCACCGGGAAATGCGGGCGATGACGATGTATTCTCTCCAGCTTACGAGAAGTTCACCGATGAACTTGATCTTGTGGATGAGGTGGAAGACATGCTTCTTCGTGATAGATTACGGAAAGTGCACCTTCTTATTGCTCAAATCGAAGAGTTGACTTCTCCTTCTATTTTCGAGTCTTTACCTCCATCTATTCCTCCCGTTGAAGATAATGACCCATTGCTGGAAGAAATCGACATTCACTCCATGCCTCCAGGTATTGATGATAATGATACGGAGGGGGATATTATTTTTGATGATTTGCTGCAGGAAGGTATGGTCCCAAGTCCCCCTCCCGAGCACCTTGCATCCTCCCCTTTAGCCACTATCACGGAGGATGAGTGCTTTCACCCGGGAGGTGACATTGATTATGCTATGATTGATACCATTACGGCTTTGCCATTTGCTCAACATCTATTGTCTTTGGGGGAGGACAATGTGCTTCCTTTACCCAACCAACCTCCCGTGGATCTTGGTTTAACATACTTTTCGTATGTTGAAAGGGTTTTTCTCCCATGCAAGACGTATCCCCCCGCCTCTCCTTTGTTGATGTCAACCAGGAACGAGGACAAGGTCATTGATCCCGGTATTACATTCGAGGCTTCCCCATGGACCATTTAATTCGGGGACGAGTCAGGCTCGTGACTCGGTTAATATAAACAAGCGCTTTTTGGGAGGCAACCCAATTATCTATCTATCTTTACCATAAGTGTAGGGGGAGCCCCGTGGTGTTTCTTGTTTTCTGTCTTATCATGTGCAGGGATTAGAGCTTCAAAGACACACTCTTGATGACTTTTGACGAACGATGATTCCGTGTTCCCTTCTTCCCGGTTCTATCCTAAACTCTTTTCGATTCACTATTTTTTATTTCTCAATATTAAAATAGGAATCTCTTTAGTTGTCTTTTCCTTAGCGAGATTTAAACAAAGTGCACAATGTCCTAAGTGTAGGGGTGTTTACTCCCACATGCTTAAACATTTAGGACAATGTTTATGTTAAGTGTAGGGGGGACTTCTATCGAAGTTAAGTGGCCTTTTCCTTGTAATTTTCCTCATTTTAACCGGAAAATCAAATTTTCGACATTTTTAAAAATTTTTGATCTATTTTGGCCTATTAGTTTTACCGTTGTATAGTTATTTTCTTTCTTTGCTAGAATAAATTTTTAATAAAGTGGTTTTAATTTTCAAACATTGTGAATCTTTTGACTCAACCCGAGTTTACTTATCTTAGTTTACTCTAGCTAGTATCCTTAACATGTTTAAGTCAAGTTCTGCTAGGCTTTTATATTGGGAGCTATAAAACACGGAAGTCTTAACTCTCACGGGTTAAGAACAAGAACTTTTCGCAAGTTCCTATAATTGATCCTAGAGAGTCGTTTATCAAGGGAACTTTAAAACGCGATTTCTAAACTTGAAAAAGCCTAAGAATTTGCAAGATCCTATAGATGACTCGAAAACCCAAAGCTTTGATTTAATAGGCTAAGCATCCACGAGTCTCATTCTTTGAGATTTTAAATTGTGGAGAACGAGAAATGATAGAGTCAATTATAAGTTTGGTATTCTTTCTTGAGTTTATGTGAGTTAATTATAAGCCTATTCTCCCATCGCTTGCTAATAAATTTATCTGCAATAAATAAGGTTGTACGATTTGAAAAGTTACTTAGCTTCTAGCCCAAGATCGTTTAAAAGTTGTTCGGTATGGATTAGAGTTCATAGCCAAGGCATAACTTATTGAAGCGGGATGCGAAGATTGGCGAGTCCAAAAAGATCCTAACAAGACATGAGGGCTATATTTTGTTTCTAAAGATCCAAAGTGATGTGAAGAATCATTTATCGAAAATCAATATGAAGGATCGAGACACACGACGAAAAGCAAAAATTCCCCAAAAATCATGGAGAAGTGTATCCGAAAAGACCCTAGCAAGGTATGAGGATAAATAGATCCAAGTCATAAAAGGAGGCGGATCGTTGTATATCAAAGTCCAAAATAAAGATTGGAGAAAAATGAAGAAGTCGTGGTCCAAGTATGAATCCCTCAAAACTTCAAGTGAAGAAATTCCATTATAAAGAGAAGACCATAATTTCATGAACGTCTCTCAAGGTTTGAAGTATGAAGTCGCTGCCAAATATCGGTCCGAGAAAGGTCTCAAATCGCGAAGCGAGTTATGCCAAGATATGAACTTTATGAGGTCCCGAGAAGCAGTTTTAAAAGATTTTGTCCTTTAGCTAACTATTGATTAAATCATTCACTTTATTTTCGGACTAAATAACTATCGAAATAAGTCAACAATGCATTCTCGTGATCATTCAAGACAACAATAAAATATAAGAGATACACCTAGGAATAAGGGAGTCTAAGTGAATAATTGGCCCACATGAGTTCGTGTTAGTTTACTAACTTATAATAACAATGATCTCGTTTTTAAGCTTGGTTTGGAGAAAGTGAAAACTTAAGGATGATGATCATTCACGACATTTCCAAACCCAAAGGTATGATTTTGATTTCTTTACTTTGTATGTTTATAATTTTCTATCTCGTTAATAAAGGCCAATGTGGATTAATTATGATGAAAAATGTAAACTTACTTTGTAACTAATACATTGCATGAGGACATTGCAATGGTTAAGTGTAGGGGATTTGATAGGTGTGAAAACACCCATCCTTTTTATCACTTAATTACAATAATAACCGAGCCAAAACGTGTATTTTATGTCATTTATGTCGGAATTATGCGTGGTTTGTGTTTTTGTTGTGATTTAGGACGAAAATGTGAAAAGTGGAGAATACACGACATTCACGGGCTTTTATCAAAGAAAAAGACGAAAGATGAAGTCGAAAGATCAAGAGTGGAAAAAGAACAGAAGTCCAAGACCAATTCTGAAGATTTATCGAAGAAAAAGTCAAAAGACGGAAGTTCACCAAAAGCCGAAGAACTCAAGTCTAATTTATTGAAGAATTACAAGACGAGTTCAAAGAAATCCCGAGCCAAAAGTCATTAAAGTCCAATATTTGAGAAGATTAAAAGGCTTAAGGACTAATGGTGCAATTAAGAGAAAGAAGAAAGAGGGAGGAAGCTTCCTAAGTTCCTCCCTAATCTCCCTATATATAGATTAGCTAATTGTATTTTCATGTTGTTGGTGGCTTGACAACCCATCCTTCCCCCATTTTCATTTCCTGTACTTTAATTTTGATGCACCTTAATTTCATGTTATGCACCTTTAAATTCCTTTTAATTCCAAGTAGGTTTACATTTAATTATTGTTGAATCTTTACTTTTCTTGTTCAATCTCTCATCTACCTTTCTTGTTTGATTTGTTCTTAATCTTTGTGTTCATGTTCTTGAGTTTTTATGGTTTTGATCAAGTGGGTTTGATTGATTCGGCTTTGTTTGTTAGTTTTGTTGATTTGTTTTGATTGATTATTGTTAGTTGATGCTTTGTGGTTGTTTTGGTTTAATCTTTTGGTTTGTTTTGGTTAGAAAAGATCAAATTCGTGCTTTGTTCTTCATCCTCTGTTTCTGGTTCATGTTTACTGTTTCTTTCGCCAGTATTCAGGATCAATTGCTTTCAATGTCCTCTATGCGGAATATTGATTATTCCGGATAGAACCCTTTATTCGGAATGTTAGGTTATTCCGTATAGAGAGTTTATTCGGAATATTCATTTATTCCGTATAGAGAGTTTATTCGGAATATTCATTTATTCCGTATAAGAGTGTTTATTCGGAAAATTCATTTATTCCGGATAGATTGTTTATTCGGAATATTCATTTATTCCGGATAGAACCTTTATTCCGGATAGAACGACTATTCCGGATAGCAATTTTATCCCGAGTAGTAAAATATTCCGAGTAACCTTTATTCCGAGTAGAACGATTATTCCGAATAGCCTTTTATTCCGGATAGCTTAATTATTCCGAGTAGAGGCTTTATTCCGAATGAGTTTTTCAGTTTTTAGTTTTAAACTTTATTTTTCCCGCCTTTTTCTTTATTTGCATTTTTATTTGCTTTCCTTTTAGTTTAAGTTTTAGTTTGTGTTACTTACTTTTATTGCCTTTAATTTCTCGTCATTTACTTTTCGCCAAGTTTTAATCTTTCTTTGTTTCTTATTTTACCGTCTTTACTTTATTTTTAATTGTTTCAAGTCTTTATTTTTAATTTTAATTACTTTTAGACAACGACAACTCTAATATTTGATTCACCAAGAACAACTGAGACGCACAATTAACCGGAGATCAATTCGAAGAGATTCCAAGAAAACGAACTTTTTAAACTAGTAAAATCTATACATTAGTCACAGATTCTCTGAGCTTCAACTTTATCACTCCTGGAGTTAATGATTAGGTCAACTTCAAACTCAAAATCATCAGCTAATTTGCAGTTCCTTAGGATGCCCTGTTTGAGTCTGATGAGTTGGATAGTTGAAGCCATATGTGTTGGGAATAAAATGTAGCCAGTCCACTTGAGCGCTGACAAGAGGAAAACAAGCGTTGATAGGAAGAAAACAAACGCTGACAGATCAAGCGTTGACAAGAAGAAGTCAAGCGTTGATAGGTTGAAGACAAGCACTGATGGAAAGATTTAGTCTACACGTATATTGTTTCTAGTTTGTTTCTAGTAAAGATAAGTTCAACATTGTATTTTCTATAATTATCTTTACCTAGAATAGTTGATACGTAGACTCTCGTACAAGGCTTCTTATGTCTATTAAAGAAGACCTTTAGGTTATTGTTCATATAAGTTTTAATACGTTAAACACTTTCATTGTAAGCAAGTTTGTTATTATCAATCAAGTGAAAGTTTTTTTACATCTTTGTGTGTTCTTGTTTAAGTGTTAATTCCGCATAACACTTAGATTACTTTATACATAAACAAAGTTTCTCTACGTGTATAACTTGATCTAATCTCGTATACACAATGCTAAATTGATCTAAGTTTGGGATCAACAAGTGGTATCAGAGCTTGTTAAGAAACTTTTGATCTTAAAGAACACAAGAACCCTAAAATCACTAAAACCCTAATTTTCACAAAACCCTAAAAATATCATGTCCAATCCAGAAGTTAACCCCTCCTCCTCAAACCCTAGCATCAAGATTCCCATGCTTGATGCAAACAACTTTGAGCTATGGAAGTTCAACTTTGAGCAATATCTGGGGATCTATGACTATACTCTCTGGGAGATTATTGAATATGGAAACATATTCAATAAAGCTGAAAAGATTGCTAATGCCATTGCTGCAAGAACTGCTGTTGCTGGATGTCCAGAAGTAGATAAGAAAGAAAAACCTGATGATGGTAGAGCTGTGTCTGCTGAAGACATAGCAAAGAAGAGGGTTGATATGAAAACCCTAAACATTCTAAAACTCTCTTTGGGACAAGAGAACCAGCATAAATACAGAGGTTATGAATATGCAAAAGACCATTGGGCAGCTCTTGAAGTTGCATATGGTGGTAATGATGATACTAAGGAAGAGAAGAAGAAGCAACTCGTGCATGAGTATGCTGTTTTCAAGGCTCAACCTAATGAGAAGCTTAGCAGTGTGAGAAGCAGACTGCTTGACTTTACAAGCAAGCTGTACTTCATGGGGACACAAGTTGGTGATGTTGACATTATTTCCACTTTTCTTAAAAGCCTTGGTGATGCGTGGAAGATTGAGGCAAGATCTATACTTGCCAACAACACTCACAAAAGTTCTACTTCTGATGATATCTACAACAAACTGAGGCTGTTGGAGAATGAAACTCTTTTGGAGCATGGAAGTAAGTCTACCAAATAGCAACATGGCCTTCTTCTCACATAGTGAAGGCCAATTTGATCAGAAGGACTCTTACATGCACCTAGTTACTAGATCAACATGTGTCAACGCTGGAACATATCCTGTCAACGCCTCACATTCAGACACTGACACATACAAAAGTGACTCACCAAGAGTTAAGCCTGCTGGTTTGGATCTGGATACTATGTGTGCTTACATTGCTTCTTTGCCCAATGGTTCAGTGATTACATATGAGGATATTGAGCAAATAAGTGATGAGCACTTGGAAGAGATGGATATAAAGTGGAACATGGCTCTTGCAAGTATAAGAGCAAACAGGTGGAATAGGAGGTTTAAGAAGAAGATGACCTTTAATGCAAAGGACACTACTGGATTTGACAAACCCAATGTTGAGTTCTACAATTGTCATCGTGTGGGTACTTCATGAGGGAATGCAGATCTCCAAGAAGATCTGATGCTGGCAAACCCTCAAGCCAAATTGTTAAGGCTCAGGATCCTAAGGCCATGGTAGCAGTTCAAGAAATTGATGGTATTGGATGGGACTGGAGCTATTTGGCTAAGGACGGGGAAGAGGATAAAGCTTTGGTTGTTGAGATAGAAGAAGAAGAGCATGTTCAATATGCTCTCATGGCACACTCCTCCTCTTCATCAGATAATGAGGTATACGATGATACTTTTTGTAGTAAGGGTTGTCGTTTAAATACAGAAAAACTTAACAAAGAGGTTTTAAGATTGTTGGAAAATGTGAGTACTAAGAGATGCAAATTGTCTAACTATCAAATTGCTCTCACTTAAACTGAGAAGACAATTTCTGAGTACAAGAAAATGGAATTTGACTTAAAAGATAAAATAAATATCTTAAAACATGAGTTAAATGCTAGTAATGATGTTAGAAATATCATGGAAAGGGTTAATGGTGAACTACAGGCTAAGTTAGATGAGGCTATTAAGAATAAGGATAATGTTGACCTTAAAATTCAGAGATTTGATAAGGCCTCACAAACCCTAGGAGAATGTGTTAATAAACAGAGGGATCCTAAGGACATGACTGGGATTGGGATGAAAGACTATACTGTTGTTCCACCACCAGCTGGGGACTTCTATGGTGTCCAAAGAAAGGACCTATCTTGGACTGGTTTATCAGAACTCCAAGAGGAGGAATTTATTCCTCCACCAAGAGTCATTACCCCGGTTGAAGAGTATAGACAAAAGTTGACTGACTTGAATGAATGGAAGAAAGACAACCCTACCTTGTTTGTTAAGGGTGGCTTGTTATGTGAAAGTAAAAATGAGTCAACCCCTATTAAGGTAACAAACCCAATCACTGGCAAGACTGTTGAACTTGGCTCAAACACTGTTAGAAAACCTAGCATTAAGTATGCAAAAATGTAAAGGAATACTAGGTTACCTAAAAGCCAAGTTAGTAACGATGGAACAGGTTTCTTTTCTTCTAGACCTAGGGTTGTGTCTAGAAAAGCCTGTTACACTTGTGGTAGCTTTTCACATTTAGCATATAAGTGTGTCAACGCTTCCAAGGTCAACGCTGTTAAAAAGTCAAACGTTGTCAGACCCAAAACTTGTGTGGAGCAAAGTCCACCAGTTGTTAGACCAGCCCCATTCTTCACTAAAAGGTATAACACTCATGGAAAAAGACCATTTCAAAAGACCCATACTTGGTCTAATAGGCAATGGGTTTCTGTAGCAAACCCTAGGTTCAACGCTGGCAAGGGTAATTTCATCGTTGACAAGACCAAATCCAACGCTGACAGAAACGTTGCCAGACCTAAATATTTGCAACCACATGGAAAAAGGTCTAAAGCTTCTTCTAGCTTGACATGGAGACCTAAGCAAGATCAAAACCCTAATTCTGATGGAATTTCAATGACCTGCAACAGATTCAATTATATTTCAAAGGTCATTACAAAACCAATTGGGGTTAACTGGGAATTTCATCCAAAAAGGGATGAACAAGGGGTTGTTATGAGAACTAAGTCTGTTCTTGTTGAACAACCAGATGAATCCAAGTCTGCCAAGGCTTGGGTTCCCAACGAAAACTAACTTGTTTTCTTTATGTGCAGGGCATTCAAAAACAGGTCAATGATTATGGATATTAGGACAGTGGATGCTCTAGGCACATGACTGGGAAGGATGATTATCTTACTAACTTCACTCCCATTAAGGATGGTGATAAGGTTTACTTTGGAGGCGGATATGGAACTATCACAGGCAAAGGAACTCTTCTCACCAAGAACTTACGTCTTGAAAACGTGTTTCTGGTAAAAGAACTTGATTACAATCTTTTTATTGTATCACAAGTTTGTGATAACAAAAGTAAAGTTCTGTTTACTGATACTAAATGCTTGGTGTTAAGCAAGGATTATAAAATCCCAGATGAGAAATATATTGACTATAGAACACCTAGACATAAAGACATCTATAATGTGAATCTTAATGGGATTAGGATGAATAACAATATGTCATGTTTTTATGCTAAAGCTTCAGTTGATGAGAGTAATCTATGGCACAGGAGAGTAGGGCACATAAACTTTAAGAATATAAACAGACTTGTGAGACTTGGTTTGGTTGATGGTTTGCCTGAAAAGGCTTTCCACAATGACCACTCTTGTGTTGCATGTCTTAAAGGCTAGAATCACAAGGTCTCATTCAAGTCCAAACAGGTGCACTCTAGTTCTAGACCACTTCACTTGCTGCATATGGACCTGTTTGGTCCAACTAATATAGAGAGTTTGAATGGTAAATCATACTGCTTTGTCATCACAGATGACTTTTCTAGGTTTACTTGGACTTTCTTTTTAACTATGAAAAGTGACACTGCTGACACTTTAATTGACTTTATTACTCAGATAGAGAAGAAAACTAGTAATGAAGTTAAAATGCTTAGAAGTGACAATAGTGGTAAGTTTAGAAATAAGCTTTTAGATGATTTTTGTGCCAAGAAAGGGATTACTATGCAGTTTAGTGTTGCCAGAACCCCACAGCAAAATAGGGTTGCTGAGAGAAAGAATAGAACCCTAATTGAAGCAGCCAGGACTATCTTGGCTGATGCTCATTTTCCCATAGCTTTTTGGGCTGAGGCTGTGAATACAGCTTGTTATGTTCAGAATAGAGCATTGTTTAACAAGATACAGAACAAAACACCTTATGAATTACTTTGGGGAAGGAAACCTAATATTGGTTTTCTTAAACCTTTTGGTTGTCATGTAGTTGTACTTGATACTAGTGATGCCTTAGGTAAATTTAGTGCAAAAGGTGATGAAGGCTATTTCATGGGTTATTCAGTGTAGAGCAAGGGATATAGGGTTTACCTTAAAAAGGAAAAACGTATACTTGAAAGAGTACATGTTAGGTTTTTAGAGAGTAAACCTAGTGATCCTGAAAGTGGTCCAAATTGGTTGTTTGACTTGAAACCTCTATCTAGGACTTTAAATTATATGCCTGTCACTAATCCATACATTGTGAAGGTAACTTCAAATGTTGTGGAAGAACAAGTTGTTGATGTTTCAGGTACACAGGTTAATGAAGAGGTTGGATCACAAGCAGACAAGTCATCTCCCATACAAGAGTATGTTACAATTCCCATATGGACAGATGCTTTTGCTGCTGCTGTTGCTGGAAAGGATAATGGTGGTCCCCAAGTACCACCAGTTAACAACATGCATGGTTCCTGAGGCGCTGACAAAGGCAAATCTGGCGCTGACAGGACAAATTCAGGCGTTGATGGCTCAAACGTTGACAACACCATTTCAGGCGTTGATAACCCAAACGCTGACAACCAAGGTTGAGTCGTTGATAACACTTTTGAGCATCTTTTCTCTTCTAATTTTGAACAAGGTGAACCTTCCAATTTACATGAAGAGGTTCATCCTAATATTGATGGAAGAGAGTCTGAAGAAGATATTGGCAACTTGGATGATAAGACTGAAGACAACAGACTTTTTGAGGGAGGAGTTCTCACTTCTACTATGAAGAATCATCCCCCTTCACAAATTATTGGGGATGTCATGACTCCTGTTCAAACTAGAAGATCTCATCAGAATCTTGGTGGGTTTATTGCCAATATACACAAGAAGGTTGATACCCCTCTTGTGCAAGCATGTTTGTTTGCCTGTTTTCTGTCACAACAAGAACCCAAGAAGATTTTTGATGCTCTCAAAGAACCAAGTTGGGTGGAAGAAATGCAGGATGAGCTTCACCAATTTGAAATTCAGGATGTTTGGGAGCTGGTTGATTATCCCAGGTATGTCAGACCTATTGGGACAAGATGGGTTCTAAGAAACAAGAGAGATGAAAGAGGTATTGTGGTCAGAAACAAGGCACGTTTAGTAGCTCAGGGATATACACAAGAGGAAGGGATAGACTATGAGGAGGTCTTTGCACCAGTTGCAAGGAATGAAGCTATAAGGATATTTCTAGCCTATGCTTCCTGCATGGGCTTCACTGTCTATCAAATGGATGTGAAGAGTGCCTTCCTCTATGGAACAATTGTTGAGGAGGTGTATGTGATGCAGCCTCCTGGTTTTGAGGATCCAGAGAATCCAGACAAGGTGTATAGAGTCAAGAAGGCTATGTATGGACTTCATCAATCCCCAAGAGCATGGTATGGCACATTGTCCACTTATTTGGTGGAAAATGGATTCAAGAGGGGCACCATAGACCATACATTATTTACAAAGAAGGCTGGTAAGGATGTCTTACTTGTTCAGGTCTATGTTGATGATATCATCTTTGGTTCAACCAATACAAATATGAGTGAAGACTTTTCCAAGTTTATGACATACAAATTCAAGATGAGTGAAATGGGGGAGATGAACTTCTTTCTAGGGTTACAAGTTCAGCAGAAAGAAGATGGTATCTTCATCTCTCAGGATAAGTATGTAGCAGAGATCTTGAAGAAGTTTGGCTTTTCTCCACATGAAAAGAGGGCTACTACTCCTATGGATAGAGAACACCCTTGGGGAAAGGTTGGAGATGGAAAAGATGTGGATGTCAGGCACTATAGATCAATGATTGGTTCATTGATGTATCTCACAGCCTCAAGATCCGACATCATGTTTGTTGTGTGTGCATGTGCACGCCATCAAGTTACTCCCAAAGAATGTCAACTTTATGCTGTTAAGATAATATTTAGGTACCTTAGATGTTATCCCAATCTTGGCTTGTGGTACCCAAAAGATTCACCATTGGAGCTTATTGCATATTCAGACAGTGACTATGGAGGTGATAAGTTTGATAGAAAATCCACAACTGGTGGATGTCAGTTTCTTGGGAGTAGGTTAATATCTTGGCAATGCAAGAAACAAACAGTGGTGGCCAATTCTACAACTGAAGCAGAGTATGTTGCTACAGCTGCTTGTTGTGGACAAGTCTTATGGATTCAGAACCAGCTGTTGGATTATGGGTATAATTTCATGCATACCAAGATATTTGTTGACAATAACAGCACTTTATGCATTACTAAGAATCCTGTACATCGTTCTAAAACAAAACACATAGCAATTAGACATCATTTTATAAGGGGGTGTTTTGAAATGGGTTTAATACAACCAGATAGGGTTGACACAAAAGAAAATGTGTCTGATTTATTGACTAAACCTTTTGATGCTCGAAGGTTCCAATACTTGGTAACAAGTATTGGAATGATCAATCTCACTTAAATATGTGTTTTGGGGTCTTTTTATAAAAGTATGTACATGATAATGCATTGTTATTGGTCTTTTTGAGGATTTATATTTTTCACTATATTTTTCTAACGCTGACAAAGGTTATCTTAACGCTGATAAGTGTTATTTTGACGTTGTCAGCAATATATTTGTCTAACGCTGACAAAGGTTTCCTTAACGCTGACAAGTGTTATCGGGACGTTGTCAGCAACAATGTTAGTTTTGTGGTTTTTAATCTTAATGTACAAGTGTTGTTAGCATTATACCATTGGATACAGAGTTGCTTATGGATCCTTGGAGAATCATTTGAGCATGTTTTTATTTATGGATGATGGTTGGAATTTTCTATTCCTATCTTGACATAAATTTTTTATGTTCATGCATATTTTTGGCAACATATGTATCACAGTTTAAGGGGAGGTTTTAGGAACCTTTAGGACTTTTGGGTATCCTTATGATACTCTTATCACAATTCTAGATTGTGTCCACAGGTGAGTATGAGTTAGTTTTACTAAATCATGAGGCACTATAGCATGCAAAGTTGATATACTATGCATGCTGCCAAGACATTTTTGGCCTAGAATTGGTTGTGGTCTGTTGGGAGACTTGGGAATGATTTTATCATGGGTTTTACCTGGGAGTAACAAGGAATTTTATGAGATAACTTCGTTGTTAAGAGTTTTGGTTTGCAAGGGACACTAGAGGACTATTATGTCTATCTTGCATAAGAAAGTGTGCATAACTGGACAGTGCTAGCCGCCCTATATAATTATCAACTTATAGGTTATTTTCACTAGGATAAATTACTTTGTTAAGGTCATTTTTCATTTTTAATATTTGTATTTTTGGACGCTGACAAGTATTTTTCCAAGCGTTGTTGTGACCAATTTAGACGTTGACATGGCTTTGGCAAACGTTGACAAGAATATAGCCGTTGGGCGTTGATGGGTTATATTTGACCGTTGATACCCATTAGGACCTATCCAGTTGTTACTTTTTGATAAATTTTTGGGTCGTAATTTTGGAAGCAGATAACTTTTAATTAATGCATGAGATAACTTATTTTCTTTTCAATATTTTCATCATGATATTTTGAAAATAGTTGCCTCATTTTTGACCAATCACATGCATATTTCTCTCCTATATATTTGGCTCCTATTTTTAAACAGGGTACCTATCAATCTTGTCTAACAATTTTCTCTCCTATACTTCATCTTTATCAATCATTCAAACAGCTTTCAACAATGGCACCAAAATTTAAACCAAGTGATTTGGTATCGGGATTCAGGAGTCAACACAACATGGTAGCATATTTGGACGCTGATGATGCTCTGTTTCCCCAATACACCCAGATGGTGGCGTATTTGAATGCATCCCCAATTAGGTATGCTCTTTCTCATGCTCCTCTCATCTCTGTCACACATATTAAACAGTTTTGGAACACTGTTAGTTCCTTAACAGTTAATAAAGTGACTACATTATCATCTATTGTTCATGGGCGCACATGGGTGGTTACTGAAGCCTTGGTTCGCCAGGCTTTGCATCTTGATGATGCAGATGGTATAATCACCCTTCCCATTCCTGAAATAAAACAAGGACTAAGGGCTTTGGGTTATCCTTTCCCTGATGAGGGAAATTTAAACAAATATCATAAACAGAAGTTTCCCCCAGCCTGGAAGTACCTCATACATGTCATCTTACAATGTTTGAGTCCCAAGTGTACTGCATTCAATGAGATTAACAGATCCATTGCTAGTGCTATTGTGTGCATTGTACGTGGGAAAAAGTTTAATTATTCTAAAATGATTTTTGATGGCATGTGTAAAAACAAAGGGAGTAAGATGACATTAGCTTATCCTAGATTTTTACAAATGGTTTTTGATGTCCAAAATTACTGCACAAGGGATCATGATGACTTTTATGAGATCCTTGTGCAAAAGAAAGCTATTTTTACAAAGATGAACTCACCCCCTCACCGTGACTTACCCCTCACCCAAGCTATGCTTGCTGTTATTGCAGCAGCACAACCCCAACCAGACCCTCAACCACAACTTGACCCAATACCAGAACCTTTACCTTCACCACAACACATGCAAATTGACCAAGAACCCTTTGACGCTAACACATTAAATGTTGGCGTTGACACACTTAATCCAGACGTTGACACCATTCCTTCACTGACCCAAACACCCCTTAACCAACCCACATCCACCCAATCCACATCATCTTCTACCCCACCACAATATAGGTTGCAAAAACGCCAAAGGACTACTAGAGTGTTCTCCTCTAGTGGTCCTAGCCATGTAGCAGAGAGAACCGCCACCACAAGTGTGGTTGGTGCTATGGATGAGGCTGGGACTATTGGCTCTGGCTTAGATGCAGGCCAAGACAGTCCTAACATCTTTAAGAAGTCATCCATGCCCCATGAATCTAACTTGGGAGGTCAAATACCTATTTTAGAGGAGGGCAGATTGGAACCAATGACCTTAATGGAATTGACGGTTGTCTGCATTAGCTTGCAAAAGCAAAATGCAGACTTGGTACATATTGTCAGTACACAAGGCCTTGAACTCAAGCAATTGAGGGAGAGGATTGTTATTTTGGAAAATGCTAGCACAAGGCGAGGGATGGAGGAATATTCCAAAGGGGAGGATGAGTAGATTAATGTGTGTGATAAGGGCTCACATGATGGAGAATCTTTGGGTGTTGCTGAGGCTCTAACTAGTTTGAAGAAGCAACCAGATTTTGTTAGATCTCTGGTAACCCCTACAAATTTAGACTTGTCTTTTACAGCCATCTTGGAGCAAATTACAAGAGGCACTGAGACAGGTAATTTGGGCGTTGACAAGAAAAATTTGAACGCTGACACATCAAGCGCTGACAAGAGCAAATTGGGCGCTAACAAGACAAATTTGAGCGTTGACAGACCTGCATATGAGGTTGATGTATTCCAGTCATCATCCATCATCAAAGAAGTTTCTTCACAGGTATTACCATCATCCTTACCGATCATTGATCCATTAGATAAGGGTAAAGGTATTTTGGTAGAAGTAGAAGTTCCAAAGAATGCAGCACAGGTTGAGTTTGATAGAAGGTTGGCTGCACAACTTGTGGAACAAGAAAGAAAGAAGGTTGGTGAATCACCATTTGGTGTCACTTCAGAAGAACAAGAAGGAAGTGATGAAGCTAGTTCAGACTCAGGTGTACGGTGATGATTTGGCAAGAGAGAAGCTGAATGAGTTGAAATTGCAAGTAGATTTTGACATGCCAGAAGTTGTTCAGATGTACCATGCTTGGGAAGATAGGTGTATGGAGAATCCAGATTTGACTATTTCAGACCAAATATGGGTTTTAGAGATTCTTCTAAGAGTACAAAAAGACTGCAAGGTAATTCTGAAACACAGAGCTAGCAATATTCTCCCAATGCTGAAAAGGGATAGAAGGGAGTTGTACTACATGCTACTCAGATGTCATGGAACAGGATGGACCTATAAGAAATTGATTGGGTTATCCTTTGAAGAGTTGGAGTACAAGGCTTATCCTATTTGGGCAAGAGTGCAGGAAGAAAACACTCTAAGACTTCTTTCTGATGAAAGGAAAGAAGAACTTGCAGAAGAGATGCAGCTTAAGAAGGCAATGATTGTTCCCAGACCTTTTAAGAAGGGAGTTCCTCTTGAGTTTCCTAAAGATATGGATAGGTTGAATCCAAGTGAAGCTGTTATAAGAAGGAGCCTCAAGCTCTCACCATTGGAAGCTTCACATATGGTACAAGTGTTACCTCTTGATTCTAGAAACCCTATTATAAGCTATGAAGAAGATGAATGTGGGTTTTGGAAGATTGGCAGGTATGGGAAAGAGGTACACACTTTTACTACCCTCATATCTCTTTTTTCAAGTGTTGATAGAGAATACTTGGTAGACCTTTGGAGGTTGTTAGAGGCCAAGTATGAGACTGAAGCTCCTACTTCAGTCAATGGAATAAAACTATGGTCAACATTCAAGAGAATGTGTGGACCAAGAGATGAAGATCCTGCTGTTCGGAAGGATCTTGAAGATGACCTCAGTGGTCTTCAATGGCGTTTGTATTCAGCTGCTGGTGTATATTATTTGAGTTCTACAAAGTTTGCTGAGTATCTTCTTGTAGATGGTCAGTATTCCATGTCCAAAGAAGTTTTGGAGAAGTTGAAGACAACACAGCTGGTGATTGATTATTCAAGTGACGTGGCCAAAGATTTGATCAGACATATTTATTACCAATATGATAAATGTTGTAAGATTCCTCCTAGTTCTTAATGTTTATTCAGAAACTTGATTACTAGAGTAGATATCAAGTTTAGGGGAGGATTGTTGGGAATAAAATGTAGCCAGTCCACTTGAGCGCTGACAAGATTAAAACAAGCATTGATAGGAAGAAAACAAACGCTGACAGATCAAGCATTGACAAGAAGAAATCAAGCGTTGATAGGTTGAAGACAAGCACTGATGGAAAGATTTAGTCTACATGTATATTGTTTCTAGTTTGTTTCTAGTAAAGATAAGTTCAACATTGTATTTTCTATAATTATCTTTACCTAGAATAGTTGATACGTAGACTCTTGTACAAGGCTTCTTATGTCTATAAAAGAAGACCTTTAGGTTATTGTTCATATAAGTTTTCATACGTTAAACACTTTCATTGTAAGCAAGTTTGTTATTATCAATCAAGTGAAAGTTTGTTTACATCTTTTTGTGTTCTTGTTTAAGTGTTAATTCCGCATAACACTTAGATTACTTTATACATAAACAAAGTTTCTCTACGTGTATAACTTGATCTAATCTCTTATACACAAAGCTAAATCGATCTAAGTTTGGGATCAACAAGATGGAGTTCATTCATTCTCTAAGAGCAATACTCACGATTACCATTCATAAAGACCATTCCTTTCTGTGGTTCTGAGTATACTTGGCCTCCTACTGGCTTAGCAATCTCCTTAGGAAGTACAAGGTTTCCGTACATTCCATCTACCACAACATTCTCAGTGACCATCTTTTCTACTAGAGGCCCTGATATGAGTGATTTTACTCATATCGTTATCATCTTAAAACAATGAGATATTGCAATTAATGTATCAAAAATGCCTTGTATTTGTATGTTTCTTGTTTTGATGTGTGTAGGTACCAAGTTCGTGAAAACCGGCAAATATCGACACGAGTTTAAAGATAAAGATCAACAAAGCCAATAATCGAGCTCGACTTTAGCGGATTTCATATTTGTCAAGTTTATGGGCTTAGTGGGACCCACAAATTCTTATTGGGCCTGAAAAGCCCAATATTGGATAAACATTGTTATACTTTTGGGACTGGGCCAAGGAAAGCCCAAATCCTTTAATAGGTTAAACGGATGAAAATAATGTATTGGGCTTCAAAGCCCAATGAGGGAAATAAATGGGACGAGTCAAGTTTTATGGGCTTAGGTTTTTGCTTTGTCAAACGTGTGTATACACGTTATACAGTCACACACAATAAAACTCACCCACTTTTATTTACTTCACACAATAAAAAAATCAAACCGTCACCCACTACTTTCATTTATTTCACACGTAACCCACACACAATTTATTAAATAAACTTTCGATACATCCTATGTCAAGCTTCATCTTCCCCATCTCACAAAACCAGTAACAAATAGTTACTGTTCCACAAACCCTAGATCAATAAAAAGTCAATTAATTTTGGGGCTTTTATGGCACACGTGTAATTTACGTGACGGGGAATTAAATCCCCCAATTTATAGGAAGAGAAGATGGGCAGAGATGAGGCTACGTGGCAGTCTAATATTGGAGGAAACACCTCATTCTCCCAACTCCACCAATCAAAAGGCTTCAAAGAAACACAACTAGCACACACGGATGCCACGCTGGCAATCCGTGTGCTAGTTGTGAATTTACAACCATCAGATTAAAACAACCAGGAGAGAGGATTGATCTAAGGGCCAAAAAGAAAGAAGAATATGCTCAAGAATATCCGAAGATGCTCCTCAGCAAGCCTTAGGGATGGCTATAAACCCCCCCCCAATTTACTTGTAATTTTCATCCTTTTCTTTACTTTAAAGTTATTATGTAGAAATTGTTTTGGGGTCAATTTTGTATTTCTTTTAATTAAATCTTGTAAAATTTCTGAAGTTTAATAAAAGATCAGTCGTTTTCATTTACATTCGTGTCTCATTTATTTTATTTTCCTGCTTAAGTTGATATACGAATTTAATCTTATTACTGTTTCACAATAATAATGTTTGAGATGTTAAATATGAGCTAATTAATAACTTAAATTTAATATCAAAAGTGAAAAGGGATTTAAGTTTTTTTTCCCCACTGGAAGAAATACAAAAAGTGGTTCGTTACTGTTTGGCTCGAATGATTCGATGGTGTTTGTGGTTCGATTTAAAATGGTGGTAACGGTGAAGGTGTCGATTCGGTCTATTAGGTAGCTCAGCGCTAACCTACTACTCAACGGAAATCTCAAAAGGTGCTTATCTCTTTTAATTTTAGGTTATATTAGTTATTTAGTTAAATGTTTTATACTCCATGATGTTACTGCTTAGTTCTCTTATGTGTTTTTTTATCTGTTTTTGTAAGTTTAATTGTAGGAAGATGGTTTAAGCTGTTATAGTTGAATCTGCTATTTATTTGAAATGTTTTTTTTAATTGCTTGGTTGGTAATTGTTGATTGTTTAGATTAATCTTTATCTGATTCGGTTGTGGGATGTTTACTATTTCTTTGTGATATTATTAGAGTTTCATTCCGTTTGTAGTTATGTGATAGGTGTGTAAACACCCATCCTTTTACCACTTAATTCTGGCTAAAACAAGACCAAAACACGTATTTAATATCATTTGTTTGGAATTATGCGTGGTTTTTGTGTTTATGGTGATTTCAGAGCTAACCGGATGAATATTAAAGAAAACATGGGATTGCACGGGTTTTATCAAAGAAAAAGACTCAAGATAAAGTCTATTGTCCAAGAGATGCAAAAGATTTGAAGTCACTAGGCCTATTCGAAGATTTATCTAAGAAAAGGACTAAAGACGGAAGATTTTCATAAGTCGAAGAAACTCAAGTCTATTTAACGAAGAAATTAAAAGACGAGTTGAATTTAATCGACGACAAATCCCGAATCAGAATCGAAAACGTCAACTTTTCTGAAAGGACTAGAAGACAAGAAGAAAGGGAGAAAGCCCAATCACCAACCAACCACTAGGAGTATAAATAGATACTCCCTTCACACAATTAGGGAGTTAGTTCATTTTTTTCTTTTTCCCAGGCCTTTGTTCGTTCCATCACCAACACCATTAGGGTGTTTGGTGATTTTCATCTTTTTCTTTCAATCTTGTAATCCTTAATCATTAACCTTGTTACTTTTACATTAATCAATCCATTCCATCTTTCTATTTATTTTGTTCTTCATCATCATCTATTGCAAGTTTTTGAGTTTCTTATTTGATTCAAGTTTGATTTCAAAAAGTTGTTGATTTAGTGTTTTTATTGGTGGGATTTGTTGCTTATGGTATCTAAATGATTTATGTTTGATTTGGTAAAACTTTTTTGAGTATTGGAGTCGATTTGGAGTTAAAACCGGTTCCCCTGTTTTTGATGTTACTGTGACTGTTCTTGATTCCCAGATTTTTCCGAACATAGCAAATATTCCGAATAGGTGAGTTTCAGTTTGCCTTATTCGGAATCTTTCAACTTTCCGAATAGCTTTTTGGTTTTGTCTTTTATTCGGAATATTCTATATATTCCGAATGGTCTGAATTTTTCCGCATAGCCAGTTTACCTTTTCCCTTATTCGGAATATCTTGTGTATTCCGAATAGGCCTTATTTTTCCGAATAGAAGTTATTTTCCGCATAAGCCTACTTTCCGCATAGGTGTTTTCATTCCGCATAGGCTGTTTTCCGAATAGCCCTTGTATTCCGAATAGGAGATTTTTCAGCATAAGCAAATATTCCGAATTGGGCATGTTTTCCGAATAGCATCATCTTTCCGCATAGAGGTTAATTTTCCGCATAAGCCCACTTATTCCGAATAGGATCTTCTTTCCGAATTGCACTTCATTCCGCATAGGGTATTTTTCAGTTAGGGTATTTTTCCAGACTTAATTCAATTCAAGTATTATTTGTTTCATTGTTGATTGTTTTAAGTTCATATCATTATTATTCATTTCTCCGTTTAGTAGATTAGAAAACCAAAGCCACTTTTTGTCACCAAGAACAAATCATTCCACTTTAAACTGAGATCAATTCGAGAGGATTCCGAGAAATATTTTGAACCCATTGCAAAATGCATGTATCAAATGGCGCCGCTGCCGGCTCCTCTCGTTAAGATCAAAAGTTTTTTGTGAGAACTTGGATTTTGGGATCCGTTCCCCGTGAACGTTACTTTTTCACAAAAATTTTCAAAAACACTAAAAAATATAAAATTTTCAAAAAAATCCTAAAAAGTAAAAAACATAAAAACCAAAAATATTTTTCCCTTGTTTGTTTTTGTTCGTTATTTTGCAGGTGTATGCGCACTCGATCCACGTCTTATCAAGAGCCCGAGCCTCTCGATACCTTAGACATGGCTGGTGTACAAAACAACAATAACATACCACCTCCGAACAGCAATAATAACAACAACAACCCGCCTTTCAACAACATGAATAACAACAACAATGAGCCCCTTCCGGATAATCGCCCGATGATTGAACTGCTGCAAGCTCATGTCGATGGCAACACGGACCCAATTGTCATCCCTCCAATTGCCGCCAACAATTTCGAGCTCAAATCAGGCTTTATCCAGATGGTCTCAGCTCAACCATTCTTGGGACGAACCATTGATGACCCACACGACCACATCAAGAGATTTCTACAACTCACTAACACGGTCAAGTTAAATGGAGTTCCACAGGAGGTTATAAGGTTACAACTTTTTCCCTTTTCTTTAGAGGGACAAGCCCGGCATTGGCTTGCTAAAGAACCGCCACAGAGTATTCTCTCGTGGACGGATTTGGAAACAAAGTTTATCAACTACTTTTTTCCACCCTCTCGTACTACCGCTTTGCGGAATGAGATTATAAACTTTGAACAAAAGTACGATGAGTCGTTCAGTGAATCTTGGGATCGTTTCAAAGATCTTTTAAGAAAATGCCCACAACATGGTTTTACCAAAGTACATCAAATCAATACTTTTTACAATGGTTTAAGCATGAGTGACCAAGATTCACTGAACAGTGCCTCGGGGGGTAATTTATTGGCTAAGACTTCCAATGCTGCTTGGGACATCATTGAGAACACGTCTCGTGTGCAAACCAAGAGCGTTAGGACCAATGTTGCTAGTGCTAGCACTAATGACAGCGACAAGCGACTTGACAAAATCACCACGCTTCTTGAATCGCTTGTCACCCACACCGTCAGCAACAACAACAGCAACAACGCCAAAAACGCCCAAGTTAACGCTGTCAGCCAACCTTGTGAGATATGCGGTGGTCCTCACTCTTACACAACTTGTAACGCCACTCAAGATTACCCTGCTGAGAATGTGAATGCGGCATATGGCACCTATCCTCAACCTGCTTATCAAGCAAAACCCCAAGGTGACCGTAACTTGCTTAGCTATCGCAGCAACAACTATCTTTCACCACCTGGCTTTCCTCCTGCCAACCCAAACCAACAACAAAACCTTAATCGCCCTCCTCAACAACAACAACAACCTCGACAACCATACATCCCACCTCACAAGCAACAACAACCACCTCAAAGAAACAATCAAGTCTACCAACAACCTGCTTACCAACCACCTGCATACAATGCTCCTCCCAACCAACCCACCGCTCTTCACCAAGAAGTGGAAACTTATATGAGGACTAACGATGTGATAGTGGGAAATCTTCAGAGAGAAGTGCTCAACCTGAAAGCCGACTTGGTCAAGCAAGGAAATGATTTGAGAGCAGATATGAGAAATACGTTGGATAGCCAAACTAATGATCTGAGGAACATGATGGCTAGTTTCTTCCAAAGTAGTCAACCCTCTTCTTCGGGTACTCTTCCGAGTAACACCGTTGCAAATCCAAGAGGGGAGATGAAAGCAATCACCACTCGAAGTGGGAAAGGTACCAAGGAAGCCGAGCTTCCTATACCTCCATCGGTGGTTGTGACTAAGGAGATCGAGTCGCCTGCTCCTATTCCTTCTCCTTCCCCAATTTCTCCACCTCTTCCTTCTACCCCTCCTCCACCCGTGGTTGTGAGTGATCCTATTCCTCTAAAGCCTTCCTCTTCTTCCAATATACCTTATCCTTCAAGGTTGAGGAAAGAGAAGCAAAAGAGCAAGGATGATATTCAGGTTTCGAATTTCCTTAAAATGTTCAAACAACTGAATTTCAATATCTCCTTCGCTGAGGCTCTCGCTCACATGCCCAAGTATGCTAAAATGTTTAAAGATCTGTTGAGCGACAAGGAAAAGCTCCTCGATATTGCCAACACCCAACTTAATGAGAATTGCTCTGCAGTGCTCTTAAGGAAATTGCCAACCAAGCTTGGTGATCCGGGTCGTTTTCTTATCCCTTGCAATTTCCTGGGAGTAGAGAATTGCATGGCCCTAGCCGATCTAGGTGCCAGTATTAATCTCATGCCTCTAAGTGTTTGGAAGCAATTATCTCTCCCAGAGCTAGTCCCCACCAAAATGACTTTGGATATGGCCAACCGTACGGTTGCTTATCCAGTCGGGATAGCCGAAGACGTTATTGTAGGAGTCGACAAATTCACCTTTCCTGCTGATTTTGTTGTCGTCGACTACGAGATGGACCCCCGTGTGCCACTTATTGTTGGTCGTCCATTCTTAAGGACCGGTCGCACTCTTATTGATGTTGAAGCCGGTGAGCTTATCATGAGAGTGGATGACGATAAAGTAGTCTTCAACATGGGAAAGTTGTCCAAACAACCTTATTCATATGAGAGTGTTAATTGTATTGACGTTCTCGATGAGGCTTGTGAAGAACACTTTAATGATGCTTGCAAAAGTATTCCTACCTCTCTTCCCAATGTTGAGACCGTGTCCTCTATTGATTCATCGTTGTCTCTAGTTGGAGATAGTGATTTATTCTGGAACAATCTTGAAGCTACCATGGGAGATGCGAATTTAGCTACTAATGATTCTCCCACCGAGGGGGATGAAGACATGAATTTCGTTGACAATCTTCTCACCGAAGACAATCCTTCGCCTCCATCTCCCACGGTCATTGCTATCGATGCCACGACTTTGCAAACGCCTCCCGTCGAAAATCCTCCGAATTTGGAACTTAAGGAGTTGCCGCCACATCTCGAGTACGTGTTCCTTGACGACAACAAAAAGTCGCCCGTCATTATTGCGAAGGATTTGAAAGATGAAGAGAAGACTCGCCTCGTCGCTGTGTTGAAAGATCATAAGAAGGCTATTGCTTGGAAGATTTCCGATATTCGTGGAATTGATCCTCACTTCTGCACACACAAAATTCTCATGGAGGACGACTTCAAGCCCACAATTCAAAGCCAACGAAGGGTGAATCCAAAAATACATGAAGTCATCAAAACAGAGGTTCTCAAACTTCTTGATGCGGGTATGATTTACCCTATTTCGGATTCACCATGGGTTAGTCCAATCCATTGTGTGCCCAAGAAGGGCGGAATAACCGTTGTTCCCAACGAACACAACGAGTTAATTCCCACTCGTCTCGTTACTGGGTGGAGAGTTTGTATAGACTACCGCAAACTCAATGATGCCACGAGAAAGGATCATTTCCCTCTACCTTTTATGGACCAAATGCTTGAACGATTAGCCGGTAATGAATATTATTTCTTTCTTGATGGTTTCTCGGGTTATTTTCAAATACCCATCGATCCCCAAGATCAAGAGAAGACTACATTCACTTGTCCCTATGGCACTTTTGCTTACAAAAGAATGCCTTTCGGCTTATGTAATGCGCCAGGGACTTTCCAAAGGTGTATGTTAGCTATCTTCCATGACATGGTTGAACAAACCATGGAAGTCTTCATGGATGATTTCTCGGTCTTCGGGGATTCTTTCTCTTCTTGCCTTGCCAATTTGGAACGTATGTTAAAGAGGTGCGAAGACACTCGCCTAGTTCTAAATTGGGAAAAATGCCATTTCATGGTAAAAGAAGGCGTCGTGCTTGGACATAAGATTTCGAAAGCCGGTCTTGAAGTTGACCGTGCTAAAGTCGATGTTATCGCAAAGTTGCCTCCACCTTCAACTGTGAAGGGTGTGAGAAGTTTCTTGGGTCATGCGGGCTTCTATCGTCGATTCATCAAAGATTTTTCTCAAATCGCTCGCCCGATGACCCACCTCTTGGAAAAAGATACTCCTTTTATCTTTTCCAAAGAGTGCCTTGAAGCCTTTCACTCACTTAAGGATAAGCTAACTAAGGCACCCGTCTTGGTTACCCCTAATTGGGAGCTTCCCTTTGAGTTGATGTGCGATGCTAGTGCTTTTGCTATTGGAGCGGTTCTTGGACAAAGAGTGAACAAACACTTCCAACCGATCCATTACGCTAGCAAGACAATGACAGGGGCACAATTGCATTATACGACAACCGAAAAAGAGCTTTTAGCTGTTGTCTATGCTTTTGAAAAATTCCGCCCCTATCTTGTCCTCTCCACCACCATCGTGTATACCGATCATTCCGCGTTGAAGTACTTGTTGACAAAGCAAGATTCCAAACCAAGACTTCTTCGCTGGGTTTTGCTGCTTCAGGAATTTAAAATCGAAATCCGCGATAAAAAAGGAGCAGAAAACTTAGCCGCAGATCATCTCAGCAGACTTGAGGATCCATACCAAGGGGATAATCCGACCAAAGAAATCAATGATTCTTTTCCCTTGGAGACCTTAATGTCTATAAACTCGAAGCCAAATGAACCCCGTGGTTTGCGGACTTTGCAAACTACTTAGCGGGTGGAATTCTCAAGGAAGGGTTGACGTCTCAACAAAAGAAGAAGTTCTTCACCGACATTAAGACTTACTTTTGGGACGACCCTTACCTATTCAAACAATGTGCCGACCTGATTATCCGCTGATGTGTTGATGGACCGGCAGCGTCTGAAATCCTTGATGCTTGCCACAAAGGACCCACCGGTGGTCACTTTGGTCCCAACTACACCGCTAAGAAAGTGTTTGATTCGGGATTTTATTGGCCCTCCATATAACGTGACGCTCACGATATGGTCAAACGATGTGATGTTTGCCAAAAGCAAGGCAAAATCACACATAAAGACGAGATGCCTCAGAATTTCATACAAGAATGTGAAATTTTTGATGTGTGGGGTATCGACTTTATGGGGCCATTCCCTTCTTCTAAAGGAAACAAATACATCCTTGTGGCCGTTGACTACGTTTCTAAGTGGGTTGAAGCCAAAGCTTTGCCTACTAATGACGCAAGGGTGGTTTGTAACTTTTTGAAAGCTCTTTTCGCTAGATTCGGTGTGCCTCGCGCCATTATTAGTGATCGTGGGACTCATTTCTGCAATGACCAATTTGCTAGGGTCATGGCTAAGTACGGTGTAAACCATCGTCTTTCCACAGCCTACCACCCACAAACTAATGGCCAGGCTGAAATATCCAACCGAGGGCTGAAGCGAATTCTTGAACGAACCGTGGGAGAGCATCGTGCCGCATGGGCTGATAAACTCGATGATGCTTTGTGGGCTTTCCGTACTGCTTACAAGACCCCGATCGGCTGTACGCCTTATCGTCTTGTGTACGGGAAAGCGTGCCACCTCCCCATTGAGTTGGAGCACAAGGCTTACTGGGCCTTGAAGTGGGCTAATTTTGATATTAACAAAGCCGGTGACCTACGCAAGATCCAACTCAATGAGCTAAATGAACTTCGGAATGAGGCTTATGAAAATTCTTTAATCTATAAGGAACGAACTAAGCTCATTCACGACTCCAAGATCAAAAACCGAGAGTTCCATGTTGGAGACAAAGTCTTACTTTTTAACTCTCGGTTGAAAATCTTTTCGGGCAAGCTGAAATCTCGTTGGTCCGGCCCATTCACCATTGCCCAAATTTTTCCATATGGTACTCTCGAGCTCGCTCAACCTAATGGACCGAATTTTAAGGTGAATGGCCAACGAGTGAAGTTGTACTTTGGTGAGGACACCCCTCCGGAGGTGATTCCATCCCTCACCACGTTCCCCATGAACTAATTTTGGGTCGAGTCAGGCTCGTGACTCGGTTATCAAAAACAAGCGCTCCTCGGGAGGCAGCCCGAGTATCTATCCCTTTAACCCCCTAAGTGTAGGGGAGGACCTATTTTGGTCATTTGTGTTTGTGTGGTGATGTGATTACAGGGATAACTGCAATCTTGGAAATCTTTGAAGAACCGTGCTCCCGTGTTATCCGAAATCCGGTTCTATCTCTCAACTATCATGATTCAATTTTCTTCATACTCACATTTGAAATTGATCACTTTAGTCGTCTCTTCCTTAACTCGAGTTAACCAACGTGCACAATGTCATAAGTGTAGGGGAGACTTTTCCCACATACTTAAACATTGAGGACAATGTTTATCTTAAGTGTAGGGGAGACTTCTATCGAAGTTTTAAGTGGACTTTTCCATGAAAAATGCCTTCATTTAACCGGAAAATCCTATTTTTCAACATTTTTCAAATTTTTTTATTAACTTTGGCCATTTAGTCGTAATTTTTAAATTTTTATCGTCGCTTTCATATGTATATATCCCGCAATAAAGTCAAAATTTTAATAAAGTGTTGTAGCTAGTTTAGGAATCTTTGACATATTAGGCCCGTTGCGTTTATTTTGACTCAACCCGAATAGACCTATCCAAGTCTATTCTAGCTAGTATCCTTAACCATGTAGACCTTAATCGGTTTATTAGGCTAAGTATCCACGAGTCTCATTATGTGAGATTTTAAATTGTGGAGGACGAGAAATGATAGAGTCAATTATAAGTCGGTATTCTTGCGCAAGCTCACTTGGTGTAATTATTTGCCTATTCTCCCATCACTTGCTAATAATTTATCTGCAATAAGTAAGGTCGTACGATTTGAAAAGTTACTTAGCTTCTAGCCCAAGATCGTTTAAAAGTTGCTCGGTAATGATAAGAGTTCATAGCCAAGGCATAACTTATGAAGAGGGGCGCGAAGATTGGCGAGTCCGAAAAGGCCCTAACAAGGCATGAGGATTCAATTTTATTGCTGAAGATCCAAAGTGATGTGAAAAGCATTATTCCTAAAGTCAATATGAAGGATCAAGACTCACGACGAAAAGCAATCAACTCCCATAAAGATCATGGAGAAGTCTATCCGAAAAGACCCTAACAAGGTATGAGGATAAATAGATCCAAGTCCGAAAAGGAGGCGGATCGTTGTATCTCAAAATCCCAATTAGAGATTGAAGAAATAATCATGAAGTCGTGGTCAACAAAGTTGGAGTACCCCTCAAAAGTCTCCAAGCGAAGAAACTCTATTATGATGAGAAGACCATTATCTCAAGAACGTCTCTCGAAGATATGAAGTATGAAGTACATGCCAAATATCGGCCCGAGAAAGGTCTCAAATCGTGAACCAAGTTATGCCAAGATATGAACTTTTTGATATCCCGAGAAGCATTTTTAAGAGATTTTGTCCTTTAGCTAACTATTAATCAAATCGTCCTACTTTGCTTTCAGCCTTAATAAACTATCGAAATAAGTCCAAAAATGCATCTTCATGATCATTCTAAGACAAAAATAAAATATAAGAGATACACCTAGGAATAAGGGAGTTTAAGCATTTAATTAAGCCATGTGTGTAAGTGTTTGATTTACTAACTTATAATAACAATGATCTCGTTTTTAAGCTTAGTTTGGGGATCGTGAAACTTGAGGGTGATAAATCTTCGCAACACCAAAGCCCTAATGTAAGTCCTTGATTTCTTTACAAGTTATTTCCATCCTTTTGTTTATTTTAAAGTTTTAAGTTCTCTTAGTATTTTAATTGTTGTTTAGTAGAGTTTAGATAAGGCCAAGGTTGATTGATTATGAGAAAAATGTAAACTTGCTTTATCACTAAGCATTGCATGAGGGCATGGCAATGGTTAAGTGTAGGGGATTTGATAGGTGTGTAAACACCCATCCTTTTACCACTTAATTCTGGCTAAAACAAGACCAAAACACGTATTTAATATCATTTGTTTGGAATTATGCGTGGTTTTTGTGTTTATGGTGATTTCAGAGCTAACCGGATGAATATTAAAGAAAACATGGGATTGCACGGGTTTTATCAAAGAAAAAGACTCAAGATAAAGTCTATTGTCCAAGAGATGCAAAAGATTTGAAGTCACTAGGCCTATTCGAAGATTTATCGAAGAAAAGGACTAAAGACGGAAGATTTTCATAAGTCGAAGAAACTCAAGTCTATTTAACGAAGAAATTAAAAGACGAGTTGAATTTAATCGACGACAAATCCCGAATCAGAATCGAAAACGTCAACTTTTCTGAAAGGACTAGAAGACAAGAAGAAAGGGAGAAAGCCCACTCACCAACCAACCACTAGGAGTATAAATAGATACTCCCTTCACACAATTAGGGAGTTAGTTCATTTTTTTCTTTTTCCCAGGCCTTTGTTCGTTCCATCACCAACACCATTAGGGTGTTTGGTGATTTTCATCTTTTTCTTTCAATCTTGTAATCCTTAATCATTAACCTTGTTACTTTTACATTAATCAATCCATTCCATCTTTCTATTTATTTTGTTCTTCATCATCATCTATTGCAAGTTTTTGAGTTTCTTATTTGATTCAAGTTTGATTTCAAAAAGTTGTTGATTTAGTGTTTTTATTGGTGGGATTTGTTGCTTATGGTATCTAAATGATTTATGTTTGATTTGGTAAAACTTTTTTGAGTATTGGAGTCGATTTGGAGTTAAAACCGGTTCCCCTGTTTTTGATGTTACTATGACTGTTCTTGATTCCCAGATTTTTCCGAACATAGCAAATATTCCGAATAGGTGAGTTTCAGTTTGCCTTATTCGGAATCTTTCAACTTTCCGAATAGCTTTTTGGTTTTGTCTTTTATTCGGAATATTCTATATATTCCGAATGGTCTGAATTTTTCCGCATAGCCAGTTTACCTTTTCCCTTATTCGGAATATCTTGTGTATTCCGAATAGGCCTTATTTTTCCGAATAGAAGTTATTTTCCGCATAAGCCTACTTTCCGCATAGGTGTTTTCATTCCGCATAGGCTGTTTTCCGAATAGCCCTTGTATTCCGAATAGGAGATTTTTCAGCATAAGCAAATATTCCGAATTGGGCATGTTTTCCGAATAGCATCATCTTTCCGCATAGAGGTTAATTTTCCGCATAAGCCCACTTATTCCGAATAGGATCTTCTTTCCGAATTGCACTTCATTCCGCATAGGGTATTTTTCAGTTAGGGTATTTTTCCAGACTTAATTCAATTCAAGTATTATTTGTTTCATTGTTGATTGTTTTAAGTTCATATCATTATTATTCATTTCTCCGTTTAGTAGATTAGAAAACCAAAGCCACTTTTTGTCACCAAGAACAAATCATTCCACTTTAAACTGAGATCAATTCGAGAGGATTCCGAGAAATATTTTGAACCCATTGCAAATGCATGTATCATTATGTTACCTGCTGAATCTTGAATGGACTTGGCTGTTTACATCTCGAGTAATTGATTTTTAACAGTTTGATATTTCAGTTGCAAAGTAATTGAACCTTGCTGTATACAATATTAGATTGCTAATATTTTGTGTTGAAAGAATTTTATACTCATGTTTGTTCAAGTCATAGACTGTTAATATTATGATTCAGCCAAATTTACATGTAACTGTGCTGTGAGTTATGAGTTTTGTTTTAGAAGGCTTGTTTCACTCGTTATCTCTATAATCTGCTTGTGGATTTACATTCGGTTTTTAAGCGTTGTGATAAATCAGTTATCCTTTCTGCATTAGTTTTTTTTAGTCGGTTTAGATTGTCTAGGATTAGCTGCTAGTTCTAGGATCTGTATAAGCTCATTACTGGTTTGCTTTTGCTGGGATTACCTTATATGTTATTATGATTAAGCTGAGTTTGATTAAGTTTGTTTAATCTTTAATTGTATAGTTGATATCATTTTGATTTACTGATTTCAAGTGAACAGATTCAATTAATCTGTTTTACTCAGTACTGATACCCTTATCAGTATTTTCCATTTTATATGTCACAAAACGTCACTACCTGTGACCCCTTTGTTAAATTCGCAGCATATAAAAAATAATCACAATATGAGTCCCTTGTGGGGCTCGAACCCTTGACCTCAAGGGTAGAGGTCTTACGTGTTTACCAACTGAGCTCAGTGCTCGTTTGAGTTAATTAACAGATATTTAATTAATATAGTGATATTAAGTTTGATAGATTTTGCATTTCAAGTGTGATTTAAATTTAAGTTACGTTTTTTAGATAAACTTTTAATTAATGTTTTTATTAAAGAAAATCTTAGTTTAAGTAAAATAAATAATAAATATAATATTATAAATATTAAAAAAATGTTTTTATTAATTTAAAAAGTTTAATTAGTTAGTTGTAATAATTAGATTTTTATAAATTTAGATTTAAATAAAATTAGTTTTAAAAAAAATATAGATTAGGTTTAAAAGTAATTTGTAATAAAGTAATTAGTTTAAAAAGTTTAATTAGATTTTTAAATAGTTTAAAAGTTATTTTTATTAAAAAGGTTAAATTTTTTTATAGATTATTAATTAGTTTAATTTTTAAATAGTTTTTAATTTTAAGTAATTAATTGTTTGTAGATTTTAAATATAGCGGGATTTACGATTCATGCACTTAAGGTTAAGTTTAAGTAGTTTAAAATTGGTAGAATTAATTTTTAGTTTAAAAACCGAAAACTAATTCAAGTCAATTGTCCAAAACGAAACAAAACGTCTCAAATTCACTCGATCTTCGTGTACAACGAACTTGGTTCATCACCTGTTTAATTTAATTCGTCATTGGTAATATTAGTCTATTACTTTTTCCTAAAGGTAATTTTCTAATTTACCCTATAACGTAATCTAATTATCACTATACTATCAACGACACATCAAAAATTTTGGCGCCGCTGCCGGGGATCTTGTGTACGATTCGTCTTTGTGGAGATTTGTTGATCGTTGATTTGAAGACCCTTTCCGTCCTCGGAAAGTTTTGTTATTTTCTTATTATATAGTATGTATCGTTTTTCTCGTTTTTTGTGAATAATATATTGTATTACGTAGAATAATAAATTTTACATACTTATCAAATAAGGCCTTAGTTGGGATTTCATGACCTAGCTATTGTAGTCGAATCCAAAACAAAAATAAATGGCAAAATAGATAAATACTAATAAGAAGTTTGAAATCGATTTATACAAACTATAAGGTGGGTATAAGGCGACGTGCTATAAAAGGCCATATAAGGAAAAAGGTTTTTAAGTACTTTGTGCCACCTCGATTCCCCGCTTGCTTGTGCGTATATTGAGAGGGACAACCTATTATTAGTTTGCCGACTAAAGTAGTAATAAATCTTATTTTTGCAGTGTACTTATTGAACCTCGAGACGTTTAGGTTTTCACCTATCGTTTCAAAGTCGAGCGAGGGTAATTTTCTTCCATAGTAGTTATCCTTATTCCTTGTTTTTTATCGATCATTATTGATTTAGCAATACCAAATAAAATACCAAAAATAATCTTCTTCTTGTCTAATTTCTTTTCTTCAATCCTCTAAATTCTCGTCTTTGTAGTGTATGCAATTACGTTCTTCTCGTCTTGTGATTGATTTTAATAGGCTTGAAAATATTCCTCGTAGAAATAGAAATCGTCAACAACGAATAGTGGAACCCGAGCTTCCACCTATTGTTGTAGAGATGGCCGATAACCGAACAATGGAGTAATTGCTCCGTGCACCCACCGAAGGGTATGGGGAAGCAATCGTTGTGCTGGCTATTTTGGCGGATCATTATGAGATTAAGACGGGTCTTTTATCGCTCATTCGTGTTGACCAATTTCGTGGCAATGAGACCGATAACCCGCACTCTCACATTCGGAATTTTCTTCGAATTACCTCGACTCTCAAGTTTAGAGATGTGCCGAATGACGCGATTAAGCTCATGCTTTTTCCGTACTCGCTCGAGGGTAATGCTAAGATTTGGTATGAGAAAGAACCACCGGGTTCGATCTTAACATGGGATGATTTAGTTTCTAAGTTCATGAATTATTTCTTTCCACCATCCAAAACAACAAACTTTAAGAACGAGATCACTAGATTTGAACAAAAAGTGCATGAATCGTTTGGGGTTGCATGGGAAAGATTTAAAGATTTGTTGAGACAATGTCCACACCACGGTTTCTCGGAATTGCATCAAATAATACTTTCTATAATGGGCTATATATGATTGAACAAGATTCTTTAAATGCCGCCGCGGGTGGTAATCTTCTAAGAAAAACTCCGAGAGACGCGTGGGGAATAATTGATAATAAATCTAGAGCACAATATTCACGAAACACACCGGGTGTTTCCAATGTGAATTCGTTTAATCCCGAGATTGCTAGATTGGACTCTAAGATTGATAGTGGATTTGTGACTTTGTTGAATGAGATTAGGAAGAATCCTCATGGATCGATTAATATGGTTGAGAATGATTGTGTATCATGTGGTGGAGCACATCCTAATTATGCTTGTTCAACCACGAGGTTTGATCAAGCTAGTGCTTTTGCCGCGACGGGAACTTATGGCTCCAACGGTCAAGTTCCTCGTCAAAATCATGTTGCTCCACCCGGTTTTCCACCGGTTCAAAATAGGTACAACAATGGAAACAATGGGAATAATTTTAACCGTGGTAACCAAGGGAATTTCAATCAAGGAAATGGGATCAATGCTAATCAAAACAATCAAGGTTTTCAAGGGAATAATCAATATGATTTGTCAAGCTATAGTAAATCGAATGAGGCAACTTTGAAAGCTTTTCAAAATAAAATTCAAGGACAAATGGCAACTTTTGCAAAAATGAGTTTCAAAATACGATTAAAGGGCAAAATAATAAGATTGAGCTTAGTCAACAAAGACTTGAACAAAACCAAACCCGTTTTGAGCAAAGATTAGAGCAAAGTCATAATCGTATGCAACAAAGTTTGGAACAAGGTCAAAATAAATTGCTTTCAATTTTGAGGGATTTATGTCTAAACCGTCTACTTCTCGGGTTGTTTACCTAGTAACACCATTCCAAACCCGAAGGGAGAGCTTAAGGCCATTACCGTTTATGATGATTGTGAGAATTTAGATGAAGTTGAAGTGATTGAGTTTAGTCCTCCACCTAAGGAAACTTTTCTAGAAGTTACTAAGGCTACTTTAAATGTGATTAGTACCTCGGTTTTCTTTGATTTCTTTCCCGAGAAGTATAAAGATCCGGGTCAATTCTTGATACCTTGTGTTTTCAATGAGCTTGGGGTTTGCAAAGGCCTAGCCGATCTAGGAGCTAGCATTAATATAATGCCCCTAGCTCTTTGGAAGACCATTGATTATGCACCACTTAGTACCACTCGTATGATCATTGAGCTTGCTAATGGTACCACCACTCGACCGGTTGGTATAGCGGAAAATGTCATAATGAAACTGGGAAATTTCTTGTACTTAGCCGATTTTTCTATAGTTGATTATGAGACCAATCCTCGTGTGCCAATTATTTTAGGACGACCATTTTTGTGCACGGCTCAAATTCAAGTTGATATGAGGAAAGAGGAAATTAAATTGTTTTATGGTGATAAAAGCATTGTTTTTAAACCGAAAAAGATTCCAAGATTTGCTTCTAAGAAAGAAAGTGTTAAACTTGTTGAGATAATTGAAAGTAATAAAAAAGCTCTTTTTGATAAAGGTGTTTTTCAAATTTTGGAAACTCCATTTTGTGAAAGTAAAAAGTTAAATTCAAATGAAGAAGCTTGCTTTGTTGAAACATGTTGTAACCTTTCCTCATCTACACTCACTCCACACGAGGATGAAAGTTCTAAGATTGAAAAACAAATTGATGATTACTTAAGTGAGCCATTCGATGCTAGTAAGTCTGTTAGTGAGAATTTTGATCCCGAGAGTGATATTGCTTTAATTGAACAATCTTTGAAAATAGACTCATTTTCACTCTCTTCTAAGGATCATGTTGATGTTCCTAAGGCACAATCTTCAATGGAAGAGCCTTTGATTCCTAACTTCACACCGAGTGAGGTTAGTGACTATTCATGTGATAAGTTCATCGATGAACCTTTTGCTATCATTGATCCACTTCCACGGGGAAGTGAAGACGTTTCCGATCTCGAGATCGAGCGTGAGTCTTGTGTTTTACCTACCATTCTCGAGGAATTCACCGATGAATTTCCTTCAAATGAGAATGATGATCTTCTATCCGAGTGTGATACACTTGATACTTTGTCGGATATTTCTTGTGATAACAAGATTGATGACACTTTCGTTACTTACTCAAATCCTCTCTTTGAAGCTTCAATGAACAATAATCCATTGTTTCAAGAGGATTTTGAGAGCATCATACCTCCTACATCTCACAACCTTTGTGATGATGAACTTCTCATGAAGGAGGTTGATGAGTTTCTTTATATAGACATTCCTTCGGAATTTGAGGAAGAGTCTAATGACGGTGATGAAGACTCTTGGTTTGATCACCCGATTTATGATGATGATAATGTTGACCCGGAGGGAGAAATTTCTTTTGCTCAATTATCCTTCCCACTCGCTTTGATCTTAATTTGCGGGTTTTTCATGCGACTCATTTTGAGTACCATGACCCCTTTGTTCACATTCATAAGAGTGATAAGGTCAACAAAGTCATGCAAGTTGAAACCACTATGGTTGAGACTTTTATTCCACCATTATGTGCTTTATATGATTTAGGATTAGCATGGGGGCACGACACCTTGTTTTCTATTCCTTTCTCCACCGAGGACGAGGTATTCGACCCCGGAATCGTTGATTTAGGGAAATCTCAGCCTTTCACCGATGCAATAATTGAAAGACTTTTTAACCATCTTGGTGCGAGTTTATCTCAGGGAGCATGTTACATCCATACTATTTTTTGTGACTACCATCTCTTGTTAGAGATTCGTGTTGGAGTTTTATCCTTTCTTTTGTCACCCAACAACGAGGATGTAATCTTTGACCCCGGTATCGTGATTTATCATGGATTCTATTCCATTATGCCGGTTTTCACCTTTTTCCCTAAGGACCAATGAATGCGGGGATCGAGTCGAGCTCATGACTCAGTGAACAAAAACTAGGTGCCTTGTGGGGGAATCCCATACATTCTATCTTCTATCTATTTTCTAACAACTAATAAGGCTTGATCTTTCAAGCTCGTGCTCGTGTTTTGTTGTGTTGTGAATCTTAGGTATGACCCTAATATTTGAAGACTCTCGTGTTCGGTTTTGCCGGTCCACTTGATCTACCATTCTTTGAATGCCAAAAAAGGGCACACTCTTTACCCTTGATTTTTAGCGACTAACGTTTTATCTTGTGGCATAATTAATAAACGGATTATAGATTTGCGTGCTCTTTCCATGCTAGGATTTTTCATTAGACTCTTCGTGTCTTAGCAAGGGGGTGTTACTCTTGAGCTAAGAAACATTGAGGACAATGTTTGGTTTTAGCATGGGGGAGTCAATCGATATAATCGCTTGCAATTGCTTTTGTCGTGTCCAAACGTTGTTTTTCTCATTTTTCAATAAAATTTTAAATTTTTAGTGTAATTTTTAAGTTTTAATAAATAAAATAAGTGCTTTTGACACGAATGTAGGCTTTCCGTTGGTGAAAATAAGAATAGTTTTTGACTCAACTCGGTTTTTAACATTAGCTTTTCCTTAACGTATTTGAATTAAGTTTTGCTAGGCTTTTATATAGGGAGCTTTAAAACGCGAAAGTCTTAATTCATTCGAGTTAAGAACAAGAACTTTTCGCAAGCTCCTATAATTGATCCTAGAAAGTCGTCTATCAAGGGAACTTTAAAACGCAAATTCTAAAACTTGAAAAAGTACAAGAAGATGCAAGATCCTATAGATGACTTAAAAACCCAAAACTTTGATATAATAGGATAAGTATCCATTGATTTCACATTCTTGAAATTTTACAATATGGAGAACGAGAGATGATAGAGCCAATTATAAGTTTGGTATTCTTTCGAGAATTTATGTGAGTTAATTATAAGCCTATTCTCCCATCGCTTGCTAATAAATTTATCTGCAATAAATAAGGTTGTACGATTTGAAAAGTTACTTAGCTTCTAGCCCAAGATCGTTTAAAAGTTGCTCGGTATGGATTAGAGTTCATATCTAAGGCATAACTTATTGAAGCGGGATGCGAAGATTGGCGAGTCCGAAAAGGCCCTGACAAGGCATGAGGGCAATATTTTATTGCTAAAGATCTCAAGTGATGTGAAGAATCTTTTATCAAAAATCAATATGAAGGATCGAGACACACGACGAAAAGCAAATACTCCCCAAAAGTCATGGAGAAGTCTATCCAAAAAGGCCCTAACAAGGTATGAGGATAAATAAAGCCAAGTCCAAAAAGGAGGCGGATCGTTGTATATCAAAATCCCAAATAAAGATTGGAGAAAAATGAAGAAGTCGTGGTCCAAGTATGAATCTCTCAAAACTTCAAGTGAAGAAATTCCTATATGAAGAGAAGACCATTATTTCATGAACGTCTCTCAAGGTTTGAAGTGTAAAGTCGCTGCCAAATATCGATCCGAGAAAGGTCTCAAATCGCGAAGCAAGTTATGCCATGATAATAACTTTATGAGGTCCCGAGAAGCAATTTTAAAAGATTTTGTCTTTTAGCTAACTATTGATTAAATCGTTCACTTTATTTTTGGCCTAATAAATCATCGAAATAAATCAACAATGCATCCTCGTGATCATTCAAGACAACAATAAAATATAAGAGATACACCTAGGAATAAGGGAGTCTAAGTGAATAATTGCCCCACATGAGTTCGTGTTAGTTTGCTAACTTATAATAACAATGATCTTGTTTTTGCACTTGGCATGGAAAAGTGAAAAGTCGGGGATGATGAATCTATTTGAGTTTTATGATCCTTAAAGTTATTTTTCAATAATGAAAGCAATACATTATGTCTTTGCAAAATAAAGTGTCCTAAGTTGAATAATGGTGTAGTTAGAGTTTTATTCTATCATTGCGCGAGGACACGGCAATTGCTTAGCAAGGGGGAGTTTGATATGAGTGATTTTACTCATATCATTATCATCTTAAAACAATGAGATATTGCAATTGATGTATCAAAAATGCCTTGTATTTGTATGTTTCTTGTTTTGATGTGTGTAGGTACCAAGTTCACGAAAACCGGCAAAGATCGACACGAGTTTGAAGATAAAGATCAACAAAGCCAATATTCGAGCTCGACTTTAGCGGATTTCATATTTGTCAAGTTTATGGGCTTAGTGGGACCCACAAATGCTTATTAGGCCTGAAAAGCCCAATATTGGATAAACATTGTTATACTTTTGGGACTGGGCCAAGGAAAGCCCAAATCCTTTAATAGGTTACAAACGGATGAAAATAATGTATTGGGCTTCAAAGCCCAATGAGGGAAATAAATGGGACGAGTCAAGTTTTATGGGCTTAGGGTTTTGCTTTTGTCAAACGTGTGTATACACGTTATACAGTCACACACAATAAAACTCACCCACTTTTATTTACTTCACACAATAAAAAAATCAAACCGTCACCCACTACTTTCATTTATTTCACACGTGACCCACACACAATATATTAAATAAACTTTCGATACATCCTATGTCAAGCTTCATCTTCCCCATCTCACAAAACCAGTAACAAATAGTTACTGTTCCACAAACCCTAGTGTTGGGCCAATGAAAGTTTTAACTATGGCCCTGTCTAGATTTGTTTAAATTAGACTAAGTGTTTAAAGGTCGCTGAGAAGACCAGCGACAGAGACTAGACCAGTGGAAGGCAAAGCCTCAGCTGGCACACCAGGATCATTCAAGTCAAAGACAACTTCAGAGAAGTTGAAGACAATCTAAAGTCAGACTCACCAGCGATTATGGATAGCTGGGATGTCAAAGGAATGCACTGGTGTTCAAGGATCTCTGAGTTGACAACACTCAGAGATCACTTAAGAACCCTAGAGACTTGGATTAAGCAAAGCTTATCCAACCCTTTATAGTTTAGGCGGGAGAATCTTGCAAGTGTTTTGAGCGGGACAAAACAAGAGATTCAAGTCAATGCCTAGTACGACCTAGTGGGACAAAGGTGAACAGTTGGCAGAACTGTTCACCTAAATTAGTTAAAGGCATGTCTCAATTTGGACATGCATTTAATACGTTGTACTCTTCCACTCAGAAGATGACACGTATCAACTACTCCCACTAAGGATACAACCTCGTACCACTATAAATAGGGATGAGAAAGAAGTTAAGATTCAACCCTTGTGCTTGGAATCTTAATCTAAGTTCTTTCTCCCACTGGAACCACTGAGCCCTCAGCTGTCCATCAGCGACTCATTGGTTCTCTTGTAAACTTGAGTATCGAATCAAGTTTACTTGTTCTAGGGTTCATTTCTTGTTGTTATTCAATAGGTGTATTCATAACACTTTGTAATACTTTGTTGATAATAGTTAATAAAGCATTACTCGTTTGAAAAGTATTTCTATTGTGTGTTATTGTTTTTCGTGACTTAGTTTCAACAATTATTGTATTTTGGGACTTTCAATTGGTATCAGAGCGGTTTGATTTATAAAACCTTTCTAAAAACCGTTCTAGTTTTTAAAATCAAGATCCAAATATGACTGAAACTATGCCACCCATCCCACCACCGTTTGGTCAATCTAACCAAGCAAATACTTCAACAAACGCAGTTGTAAGCACTGGTGTAAATGAGGATGATCTTCCACAACTTCTTGATAATCGTGGAGGGTCACATGTGTCTAATGTTCCAGCGTTTGATGAAGAAGATTTCTCAAGTTGGAAAAGTGAATTTCTTATATACTTAGATGGTCTAGAACCCTTCTTGTTTGAAATCTTAGAAAAAGGTCCTTATGTACCACTAGCCATTTCCTCTACACCAGAGAGACCCATTAAGAAACCTGTTAAGCAATGGTCTCCCGCTGATAGACGTCTGGCTAACCAGGACAACAGACTTAAAAGTATAATAGTCTCTTGCCTACCGAAGAACATTATGAAGTCCATCATCAAGTGCAACACCGCACAAGAAATGTGGACTGAGTTGGTTCTAGTGTATGAAGGACCAGAAGAGACTAAAGAGACCAAAATCCAAGCATTAAGACTTAAGTTTAACGCTTTCAAAGCCTTGGAAACTGAAACTGTTTCTCAAACTTACACTAGACTCAAGATCTTGCTGAATGATTTAGGTAACAATGGTGTTGTACTACCCAAGGCTGAGGTTAATGCCACGTTTGTAAATAGTTTGCCTAGGAAATGGCTTAGTCTTAACCAAACCCTGAGAGCAAATAATGCCATAAAAAATGATACTCTTGCTCAACTGTTTGGTAGATACAATTATGAAGAAGGACTGATTGACTCTATTTACAAATCAGAGACTGATAGGTTTACCTCTCCTATATCTGGGTCAAAGCTCTTGTTGCTAACCACTCTTTTCAGGATAGTGACTCTGACGTGGAAGAAGACACAAGAAGCAGTCAAGAATTCCTTGATGAATTACATGCTGAATTCCATGACAGAGCCCTTTTAGCTGACCAGAAGAGTTACTACAAAAGATCTGGTAGAGTTGGTGCTGACAAGATTGACAAATCCAAAGTTTCATGTTACACTTGTGGAAAGACTGGTCATTTCCAAAAGGACTGCTGGTCAAACAAGACATCTTCTCCCAGCTTTCCATCATCCAGCAAAACCCACAGCAAAAAGAAGTTTTCTTCCTCACCTTTCAAGCAATCCTCTCTCAGTGACTCTGATGGTAAAAAGGACTACAAGGTAAAATACAAGGCCTTGAAAGCTGAGCTGATTAAACTCAATCAGAAAGCTGATGATGCAGCCAAGAAGAAGTATAACAAAAAGATTGAAAAAGGTCTAATAGCTGCTTCTTTTGACTGGGATAATGAACCCCTCACCTCTGAAGATGAAGGAACCACTACTGTCAGAGCCTTCATGGCTGTTGCTGATGAAGAACCAGCAGATGGTAAAAGTGAAGCAAGATCAGGTCAATGGGTTGACATCACTATGAAAAAGGTACAAAGATTACTCTCTATGCCTGAGGGTCCTGACAGAGACCATGTCAGTAACTACACTTTAGTTGACCTCCATTTTGTAGAAGAACAAAGAAAAAATCTGTTAAATAAGTTTCAAAATCTCAAAAACGAGTTGAGTCTTTCTCAATCTGAATTAGCTAATCTTAAACCTTTTGTGAACATCGCTAATCAACTTCAAAATGAGGTCAGCAAGTTGTCCATTGAAAATGAATCTTTAGCTGATGAAAACTCTGATTTGAGAAAGATCATTGAAAAATGGAACCTTGGGCAGTCCACTGTGGAAGAAATAGTTGCTGAAACCATTCCAGGGAATGTGGTTCAGGCAATAGGGGGTAAGGGTAGGTTCAAAAATCACATTCCAGTGCCCAGTGTTAAATTTGTCCCATCAGAAGTCTCTTCTCCTCTCTCCACCTCTGTGGTTGAGAAGTACTCTGACAACGAATCTGAAGCTTCAGCTGTTTCCAAACCTGCTGGCGCTAACCCAACAGATTCCTTGCTTGGCCCTAAACCAGCTCTCAAAACCTCTGGAAATCTCACTCCTAAAGTTGCTGATAAAGCACCTAAGAAGGTTTATGTAGCCAAAAACACTGACAAACCCACCTCTTCCCCTGAAGAGCTATCACCCACCAAGAAACTTCTCCTCACTCTGATGGAAGAAGTAAAAGGGTTGAAAGAAAAAATCAACCCCAAAGATAGCATTCCATCTGTTAGCTCTCTTGGTGAAAGCTCAAGCAGCTCAAAAGGGAAAACGCTGTTCAGACCTTGCAAGCACTGTGGTTTCAAGAATCACTCCTCTGAGGATTGTACCAAGAAACCTAAGTGTATCACATGTGAGTCCACTGAACACACTTCTAGAGAGCATGAGGAGATCATCGCTGTTCAAAGAACTCGAACACAACTAAGATCCAAAACTCCTCACAGGCCCTCTAGAAGACCTGAGCAATCAAAATCCAGAGAAAATTCTCAGGGTTACAGGCCTAATCCTCCCTGCAAATATTGTGGCTTTTATGACCACCACTCTGATGAGTGTGAACATTACCCTGGTTGTGACATCTGTGGCAGCATGCGTCATGAAACCAGAGTTTGCAACCAAAGAGGGGGAGAAAGGCCCAGAAGACCCAATGTCGCCAGTCAGCGACAACATGGACCCACTAGAAAGTGGGTTCATCATAGAAACTAATATGGTTTCTTATATCTATGCAGGCATACCTAAAGAAATATGTTTGGTACTTGGATAGCGGGTGCTCCAGACACATGACAGGAATTAAACAATATCTGCATAGATATAAGAAGGAGTCTGGTCCAAAAGTAGTCTTTGGGGATGACTCCTCATGGGCCACTGAAGGATATGGCTCAGTGGATTGCAATGGAATAACCTTCACAAGGGTCGCTTATGTAAATGGTTTGAAGCACAACCTAATCAGCATCAGTCAACTCTACGATGCTGGGTTCAAGGTTCTGTTCACTAAGACCCAAGGAACTATCTTCAATCAGAACGATGATGTCGTTCTAATTGCACCTAGAAGAAGGGATGTTTATGTCATTGACATGATGTCATCCCCTAAAGGAGAGAACACTTGTCTCTTTGCCAAAGCATCTGATAGCGAAAATTGGCTCTGGCATAAGAGACTCTCCCATCTCAACTTCAAAACCATCAACAAACTGGCAAAGAATGATTTGGTAGTTGGACTTCCCTCTCTGACCTTCAGCAAGGACAGACCCTGCTCAGCCTGCGAGAAAGGGAAGCATCACAGGGCTTCGTTCAAAACAAAACAATCATTCTCCATTAACAAGTGCCTTCATCTTCTTCACATGGACTTGTTTGGACCAATTAAACCTCAATCCCTCAATCACAACAAATATACCTTGGTCATTGTAGATGAATTCTCCAGATTCAAATGGGTATTCTTTCTTAAGAGAAAGAGTGATGCTGCTGAAAGGATCATGTCCTTCATCAGAGAAATAGAAAACTTCAATTATTGCAGGGTAAAGGCTATCAGAAGTGACAATGGCACAAAATTCAAAAACCATGCCATGGAAGCCTTTTGTGATGAAAAGGGTATATCACAGAACTTCTCAAACCCAGGAACCCCTGAACAAAATGGTGTCGCTGAAAGAAGAAATAGAACTCTCATTGAAGCTGTCAGAACGATGCTCAGCGAATCAAGACTTCCTAAACAATTCTGGGGTGAAGCTGTGTACACAGCATGCTACACATAAAACAGATCCATTATTGTGAAGAGACATGGTAAGACCGCTTATGAAGTGTATAGGAAGAGAGCCCCTGATGTAAGCTACTTCCATGTCTTTGGTTGCCCTGTTTTCATTCACAATTACAAAGATCACCTGGGTAAATTTGATGAAAAATCAGATGATGGATTCTTCCTTGGATACTCTCCTACCTCCAGATCTTTCAGAGTATTCAATATTCGCAGGCAAAAATTAGAAGAGTCCATTCATGTCACCTTTAATGAAGCTGACACTGTCATCTCACACAACAACTCAGAGGAATGTGACATTGACTTCAATGAAGTTAAATCTTATCCCAAAGATGATTTCTCAAATCCTAAGGAATCATCTCAAAGTCGTCACAAGGATCTTCCATATGTTCAAGCTTTTGATCCTCACTCCATCTTTGACATCATTCCAGAGACTGTTGGTGTTTAATCTCTTACTCAAATCTCTGAAGAAAATGCTGATCCAGTCACCTTAAATATTCAATCAGATGAAGAGATCATGGACGAAGAGATTACATGTGATGAACCTCCATCACTCCCTGAACTTGAAGTGACTCCTGATCCCACAGAGACTCCTGCTCCATAATCCAAATGAAGTAGGAACCAAGATATTCTTCTAGTTAATATTCTTGGAGAACCCTCTGAGGGAGTCACCACCAGAGGAAAATTAAGAACTCTGGAAACCGCCTCTGCAAATGAATGCCTTTTTGCAAATTTTCTCTCTGAGGATGAACCTAAGAACGTGGTTGCTGCTCTGCTTGATGAAGGCTGGGTTGTTTCCATGCAATATGAACTCAATCAGATCAAGAGAAACAAGGTGTGGACTCTGGTTAAAGCTCCAGCTGATAAGCAAGTGGTTGGAACAAAATGGGTCTACAGAAATAAAAGGGATGAAGCTGGTATGATTGTAAAAAGCAAGGCTAGGCTCATGGTGCTGGGCTATAATCAATCTGAAGGAATTGATTATGATGAAACCTTCGCACCAGTGGCCAGATTGGAAGCCATCAGAATCTTCCTAGCCTTTGCAGCTTATATGGGTTTCATGGTTTATCAGATGGATGTGAAGAGTGCCTTTCTTAACGGGAAACTTTCAGAGGAAGTATATGTCAGTCAACCCCCAGGGTTTGAAAACAGTGACTACCCCAATCATGTCTGCAGACTTCACAAAGCACTCTATGGGCTAAAACAAGCGCCCAGAGCCTGGTATGAAACTCTCTCAAAATTCCTTCTTGAAAATAAATTTGTCAGAGGTACCATTGACCAAACCTTGTTCACCTATAGGTCCAAGGGTGACGTCATTTTAGTACAGATTTATGTGGATGACATAATTTTTGGTTCAACCAATGTTATCTTGAGCAAACAATTTGCCAAACTAATGACCAAAAAGTATGAAATGAGCATGATGGGTGAACTAACCTTTTTCTTGGGTTTTCAAATCAAACAAAATTCCAAAGGAATTTCTATTTGTCAAGAAAAATATGTTGGAGATTTGCTCAAGAAGTATGATCTGTCTGATTGTGCATCAGTGAAATGCCCCATGCTTCCTCCCAACAACTTGGGAGCTGATGACTCAGGGGTCTCTGTTAATGAGACCTTATATAGAGGCATGATTGGGTCACTGATGTACCTCACAGCAAGCAGACCAGACATACAATTCTCCACTTGTCTCTGTGCTAGGTACCAAGCTAACCCCAAGGAATCCCACCTTGTATCTGTCAAAAGAATTTTCAGGTACTTAAAAGGATCTCCCTCATTGGGTCTCTGGTACCCAAATGGGTCAGGCTTCGACCTTAAAGCCTACTCTGACTCAGATTACGCAGGGTGCTGCCTTGACAGAAAGAGCACCTCTGGTAGCTGTCAAATCCTTGGAGGAAAGTTGGTATGCTGGAGTGCTAAGAAGCAAAACTCTATGGCCATGTCATCAGCTGAGGCTGAATATGTTGCGGCCGCTGGTTGCTGTGCACAAGTTCTCTGGATGAAAAGTCAGCTGGCTGACTATGGAATTAACTATGAGCAGGTTCCCATATTCTGTGACAACACCAGTGCCATAGCCATCTCCAATAATCCGGTACTTCATTCCAGAAACAAGCATATTGACATCAGGTATCACTTTATCAGAGACCATATTCTAAAAGGTGATATTGAGCTACATTTCATACCCACTGAGTACCAGCTCGCTGACATTTTCACCAAGCCGCTGGCTGAGCCAAGTTTCACTAGGCTGGTCGCTGAGCTGGGAATGCTCAACATTGGCAAATAAATCTGATGATGACCACTGTCTCTGGGCATTTAAGGGAATTGAATGTAACGAGGTAGTTACATTTCAATGGAAATGTGTATATTCTGATATTAAATTCAAATGATTGTCTCTTAATGCTACCAACTTTCCCGCTTTCCAAGGGGACAAGTATCCCATGAAAGGTCAAGGGGACCCACGTTTTTCTGAAAAGCTTAACTTTTGCATTTAATGCTCAAATTAGGAAAACGGCTCAACCTTTCAAAACCCTTGACCCAAAATCTTTTTGTCATTTTAAAATTTCTTAACACACACATTCCCTTTCATCTTCTTCAATCCTCTCACCACCTTCAATCTCTCAACAATGGCGTCTACTTCACCAAACGAAACCTTCGTTGTACAAGCCGCCACAAACGTTGATTTCGAGGTCTCTGATGGAAAGATTGCACTAAATAACTATGTAGCCCTTCTTGAACACAACAATCCCCTTTACCATCCACTTTTCAACTTCCTCAAGAACTACACCATCAACGAAGCTATCACCAAGGAACCCTCCACCTGCTACTACCAATACCTTCGCGAGTTCTGGTACAGCGCTGAAGTTGACCCAACCTCTTCACACATCACCTTCAACCTTTCCACCCATCCTCAACCTCTCACCTTTGATTTCACAACCTTTGCTAAAGCCATTGGACTCCCTTACAACAGTAACATGTCAGCTTTGCCCACCAGTGCCACTTTGAGAAAAGCTCTGGCCACCCTTCAACCTCATGATGAACATGAACAACCTTTCACCGCTGTTGGCTTCCAAAGCAAATCTCTCATCAAGGTGAATTACTTCTCTCCCACATGGAGAACGCTGATGCTGTACATCGTAAAGTGTCTAGGAGGAAACACTGGATCACATGACCAACTCAATGGCTCCCAGCTAGCCATTGCTTACAGCATAATCTGGGGTTTGGATATTGGAATCGCTCACATATTTTACACCGATCTCATCACTAAGTTAGAAAACAAAGGAAAGAAGAATCGTGGGGCCACCATCTGCTACACCAGATATCTCTCTCTTGTCTTAGAAGATATTCTTGGTAAATCCTACACCAATGATGCTTTACACTCCTTTCCCTCTCATCACATCACCGCAGCTTCTCTGAAGACTCCCATAGATAATGAAGTGCCCCTTACCAGGCATATGATGAGAGTTGCTGGGCTACTAGCTGAGGATGATGAGCCCTTGATCCCTCAACTTGAGGTGAATGCTGAAAGTACGGTTGATAAGTCTCTGTCCAAGACCTCTGTGCAATCTACTTCTTAGCCCAAGGTGCTTAAGGAAAAGAAGAAGAAGAGGAAAGACATCCCCCTTTCCTCTGAAACCCCTTCTGTTAATCCTTCAAAGAAGATAAGGACAAAGAAGAACCCATCCCCTTCTCTGGTGGATGTGGTAGAAGAGCCCATTACTGACAAACAACCAGTGTCTAGTGTCTCCAAGTCAGCGAAGACGACTAAGAACCCTCTCCACGCTGATATCACTCAGGTATTAGTCTGTCCTTTATTTTTCCTTCTCAGAGGTCCACATACATTCACTCTCATTGTCTTTAGGAGAGAGTGATGTAATTTAGAGTTTGCCTCAACTCTTAGCGTGTCTGTGTCAGAACCTAGATCTTTTAGGACTCTCTGTACACTTTGTCTTCACTAGGAAATGATTCACTTGTGCTCTTAACGCACCCCGATGATCCTTCACCCTCTGGACTGTGCTCTTGGCAAATAACAACCTGAGCACATATAAGTACCGACCCAGAGTCTCTGCACTTCTCACTGACTCTGGGTCCCCCTCATTATTAAAAGAGTCCCAAAGAATTTATTCTTTTGGAAAGACTGAATCGTGACCCTCAGTCTTTCTAGGGGCAGCGATAAAAGGCGACCATCACCCTCATATTAATTCACAATCAAAATAGTCCCAGGGAGTAATCCCTCAGGGGGAGCTGGATAATCACACCCAGCTATCCTAGGGGCAGAGAAAGGCGACCATTCCCATATCATGTTTCACAATAAAAGAGTCCCAAGGAGAAATCCTTCAGGGGGAGCTGGATAATCACACCCAGCTATCCTAGGGGCAGCGAACGGCGACCATTCACCTCATAACTTTCACATATAAAAAGAGTCCCAAGGAGTAATCCTTACGGGGGAGCTGGATAATCACACCCAGCTATCCTAGGGGCAGCGAATGGCGATCCTTCAACATATCTATTTCACATTAAAAGAGTCCCAAGGAGAAATCCTTAGGGGGGGCTTGATAATCACACCCAACTTTCCTAGGGGCAGCGAATGGCGATCCTTCAACATATCTATCTCACATTAAAAGAGTCCCAAGGAGAAATCCTTAGGGGGGGCTGGATAATCACACCCAGCTTTCCTAGGGGCAGCGACTGGCGATCTATAACTGCATTATTATTTCACAACTGGTCTCTAACAACTCTTATAACAGGCTCACAATCTTCATCAGGAACAACTTAACAATGATGATTACTCGATTGCTGATGATGAACCCGCTGAAGTTACCACCATTGATCTTGATTCCCTCTCAGACATTGAATCATTGCCTGATGACGAAGTTTTTATTGTAGAGGAAGGCAACTTCACCTCTGACTTTGAGGAGATGAGCACTGATGATTACAATCTGTCTTCCATAGAGCTGAAACCTGCCCCTGTCCCATCACTTCCAAATGTTCAGGAATTGGCTGCCACAAGGCTATGGGAACAGAGACCTTGCTCCCCTGCACCTGTTCCGTTCCCCACCCTGCCAAGTGTTATGGATCTAGGGGCTAAGCAACACTTTGAGTACTTACTATCCCGCAAGTCAGCACAAGTTCCCAGAATGAAAGATGTACAGGAATTGGCTGCTGAGGCTTTATAGGAAAAGAGAGGGGATATCAGCACCACAAAGCCCAAAGTCACAAATGATGATCTCCTCTCTGAAATCCAAACCCTCAATAATGCTGCTGAGGAGCTCACCACCAATCTAGAGACTTCGCTAACTTCGTCAGTGGAATCTTCTATGACAGCTATGCTTCCGCAACTACTGAACAATGCTCTGAAGGCACAACTACCTACTCTGCTCAACCATAGTCTTCAGCAGTACATACCCTCTGCTCTCACCTCAGCGGTGAAGGCAAATGTTGCAGCTATAGCTCAGGCTGCTGAACCCTCAAGGCTTCTTCTTCAGGAACTTTTCCAAGGTGAACTTAAAGAAATTTGCATATTTGTTCACAACGAGTTCCTTCGATTCAATAAGGCAGGTTCAGGCACAGCACCTGCTGGGGCTATGTCTGAGGGGGAGAATTCTGCCTCCTCCTCTGAAGAAGAAGCTGATGCTGCACCTAAGGGGGAGCAGCACAAAAAACAGCTCACACCTGAAATTCCAACACCCACTCCACTGAGATCTTTCAAGTCCGCTGCTGAATCTGCGAAAGATAAGGGAAAAGGAAATGCTGTTGAGCAACCTGAGATAACCTTACACTCCCTTCAAACTGAAGGTGGATCCACAGCTAAAACCTCCAAAAACTCTGAACTCAACAAATTCAAGAGCGCTAATGAACCACCACTCAACCCAGAGCAAGCAAAAGCCCAAATCATTGAACATCAAAGATTGGCAAACATCAAGGCTGCTGAACTAAGAAGCAAAGAAGATCTGGACAAGCTCTCTCCCACTGCTAAGAAAGCTCAGCTTGTCAAGCTCAAGGAACTGGAGGACAAGAGGAACAACCTCTTAAAGGAATATCAAAGACTTGTCAACCAGAGAGCTGAACCCGGTCGTATCACCAAGTATACATGTTTCACTGACAAAGACAAAAGGGTGGTAATGACTATTTATAGGGAAAATGATATACAGAACTACAAAGTCTCCAGTGACTTTAAACTCAGAGATCTGAGCCTCTCTGAGTGGTTGGAATTGCTGGCTCTTGCCCAAAAGAAGACTGGGCCTGGTGCTGCCCAAATGATGAAAAACATTCAAGCAAAACTTAATTGGGTAAGAGACACAGCAAAGAAGATGAAGGCACCCCTGCCTCCACAGCTTTCTTTTCAACCACCTCCTCAGGTGAAAAGGAAAAGGAAAACCCCAATGGGGCCTCTGATAGAAAGGCTGGTCACTGAAGACGTAGTGGTCGATGGGATGCAAAGGAACTTGGTCCTTCCCAAAGAAATCACCAAACCCATAGAAGGCCAAGTATACACAGAACCAGAGGTAGGTATGGTCTTTATGAATGAAAACTGTGATTATGCTTTTCAGCGGTTGAATGAGCTACCTCTGGCATCAACCATTCAGCTAATCAGACTCAAGCAGGGCATCCTAAGGAATTGCAAAGAAGCTGATGAGTTCGATTTTGAAATTGAACTTGTCATCAACTCTAGGAGTGACAAAGTCGAAGCCCAGAGATTCTGTGATCAAGGCCTCGATCGCTGAAGAACCTATTTACTTTTATTTATGTTTACACCCCAGGGTGTTCTTGTAATAGACTAGGTTCATTCTGTTTAATAAAACTTTGAGGTATGTTTGTTAAATTATGTGTAAGAAGAAGCTGTGTACTCACTTACAATAATTTTAGACCTAGTATAATTTATAGGGGGAGATTGTTGGGCCAATGAAAGTTTTAACTATGGCCCTGTCTAGATTTGTTTAAATTAGACTAAGTGTTTAAAGGTCGCTGAGAAGACCAGCGACAGAGACTAGACCAGTGGAAGGCAAATCCTCAGCTGGCACACCAGGATCATTCAAGTCTGTTGGAAATACGTTTTACGTATTAGGAAGGATCGGTCACTCCAACTTTAGTCCATGTGATAGCTCGTAGTTTAGTTATTTACATTTATTAAACAAAGCCCAAAACCGAGCCCATGGATTGTATGGGCCGGCGGCCTAATGTAAACCCAAGCCCATCTCATGGGCTTGGGTATATAAACCCTTTCCTTAGATGGAGAGGGTGGTGTGGTTTCATTATTTTCACATAGTAAACATTTCTTTCTCTCTCTAGCTTTGTGTGAAATCCACCATCTCTCTATCTCTTTCTCTCTCTAAAAACATAAGCAAGATTTACAATCCTACAAATGGTATCAAGAGCCATGGGATGATTGTTTAGTTCGTGTGTTTGTGTTCTTGATTCTCGCCATTTTTGATCCTTTTTCACACGAACCAAATTTTTTTTTGTGTTTTTATGGGTTAATCTTGATTTACTTCATCTTATTACTTGTTATAGTGATTTGGTATTGTTATTTGGGTTAAAAACACAAAATTTTTTGGTTGTTTGATTCATTTTTTGGCCTAGAATCTTGATTTTTTTGGTGTTCGTGTACTGTCCGAGAAACAAGGAAAAAGGGAATCTATAGTACGATCTGAAGTTGCGATTGCTTAAACCCTGGGGGTTTCTACTTGCGATCCATCATCACGATCTGGTGTTGCGATCTAACTGCGATCGGTAGCGCGATCCAAGTTGCGATCTTGACTACGATAGCTCACTACGATCCATACTACGATCAAGGTAAGTTTGTTCAGTACGATCTCTCGTTGCGATCCATAGTCCGACCACTTGTTGCGATAAGGGAGTGCGATCAGGGTACGATCGTTGGGTACGATCTGGGAGTCCGATCAAAGTGCGATCATAGGGAGTGCGATCCTCACTGCGATCTAAGTACGATCATCACTGCGATCTGAGTGCGATCATCACCACGATCTGAGTACGATCACAACCACGCTCTGAGTGCGATCACAACCAAGATCTGAGTGCGATCACAACCACGATCTGAGTACGATCCAACATTTTTTCAAAAACGTGTTTATCGAGGACATATTTTAGGGGATTTTAACATTATTTCTCGGTTTTAACACACTACAACAAACACATTTACTTTATTTCATTGATCGATCAACTTTGTAAATCTTCACTTATTGAAATGGAGTACACATCTCTTACGGATAAGTCCATCCTCTCGGGTACGGATAATCGTCCACCAATGTTGGTGAAGACTATGTATGAGGAATGGGCTTCCCGAATGGAACTTTATATGTTGAACAAGGAGAATGGACATCTAATTTGGGCATTGGTGCTCAATGGACCATTAGATTATGGTACAGTGACGGAAGGTACGACTACTCGTCCTCGCACAACGGGTGAGTTGACTGGAGATATGAAGATTCAAGATAAATGTGATAAGTATGCTACAAACATCATTCTCCAAGCCCTTCCTCCAGATGTCTACAAACTCGTCAGCAAACATAAAGTTGCCAAAGAGTTATGGGATAGAATTCGTGTTCTAATGCAAGGCACCTCGTTAACTAAACAAGAACGAGAGTGTAAGCTTTATGATACTTTTGATAAGTTTGCCTATGTGCCAGGGGAGACTCTCAATGACTACTATCTGAGATTTACCCTATTGTTGAATGAGCTCAATATCTATGGCATGACAATTCCTACCTTTCAATTGAACACCAAGTATTTGAACATTCTTCCTTCAGAATGGAAAAAATACGTGACGGATGTTAAATTGGCTAAGGACTTGCATAACACCAATGTGGATCAACTTCAAGCCTTTCTTCAACAACACGAATGCCATGTGATCGAGGCTCGGTTGTCTACACCTCAAGTTCATGATCCACTTGCAATGTATGCTTCTCAACAAAACATGGCTTATACTTATCAACAACCATCATACTTGCAGCAACCACCACCACACACCTATCAGCAACCATCTTATCAACCACCAGTGATGCCACAGCAAGCATTTCAACAAGGTGTTCATCAACAATCTTTTCCGCAGCAACCATCATATCAGACATCACCATCACAAGCCAACACTTCTCCAATGGGCTATACTCCTCAGCAAGGATATTTTCCAATAGAGGCACAACCACCACAGGCTTTTTACTCTAATGAACTTCCACCAATCCAAGCACCAGTCTTTACTCCAAATGATACGCCAGCTGATGTTCTAAACCATCTCACAACCTACTTGTCAAAACTTGTTGCAACTAGAGGATTTCCACCAACAAACAATCAGCTCCGCACCTCTTCAAATCCTCGACAACAAGCCACTGTTCAAGATTGTCAAGTGACGGTGCAACCTACTCAGGGAAGGCAAAATTCATATGGGCCTCCTACAAGGACTGGGAACAATCAAGCTGTGAATTCTCAAGCTAATCGAAATGGAAGTCCTAGTGGTCCTAAAAAGGTTGTGACTTGTTACAATTGCCGAGGACAAGGTCATATGGCTAGGGAATGCACTCAGCCGAAAAGGAGGAGGGATGATGCATGGTTTCGTGAGAAGATGTATTTGGTTGATGCTCAGTCTAAGGGGAAGATTTTGGATTCAGAGGATTTAGCATTTCTTGCAGACCCAGGGGCAGCAGATACTGAAGGCATTGCAGTCGTTTCCACTTCTAATGCAGCTTATCAAGCGGACGATCTTGATGCATACGATTCGGATTGTGATGACATTCACTCTGCCCAAGCTGCTCTCGTTGCTAATCTCTCTCACTATGGTTCTGATGTCATCAGTGAGGTACCAACCACATCTAATAATATTGATGATAACCAACATCAAGTTGGGCATGAAAATGACAACCTCGAACAGCATTCAGGAACTAGTAACTCAAATGATGTGGTACCCAATTCTACACATTTGAGTGAACCTCAACCAAATGCTGCGACGGGTATGGAATCTTATGCTCAACATGATTTGGTAATGGTGCCTAAACATATTATTGATCAAATGCATATGGCCCTCAGACAATCCGTAGATACGAATTCCACCCTAACTGCTGAGCTTGTGTTGCATAAAGAAAAGGTCAAAACTTTTGAAATGGTCCCTCAAGCAGAGAAAATAACATGTTCTGAATTTGACCAATTTCGTTTTGAAAAATTTGAACACTTGAAAGAAATAGAATCATTAAAAGCTAATCTTTCCAATGAATTAAAAGAAAAAGAGTCGGTTGTCAATGATTTTCAGCAACTTAAAATGGATTTCGAAACTCTCGAGTCTGAAAAGGTTGAATCGGAAATTAACGCTACCAAACTTCTTAAATTCAAAGAACAACAGCTTTTAAAACAATACTCTTCCACAGAAAAGGTTCATCTTTTAACTAAATCATTTAAAGAAATCGAACTTAAGCGTCTTCAAGATTTACCACCTAATCCCGGTTATGCAAAACAAGCTCAGGAATATATTCCCGGCCTTTATGATATGACCATAATTGGCAAATCAAAAGAAGTACCTTTTGTTCGTAGTACTGAGGAGACACAATCACTTGGGGATGAAACTCATTCTAAAATGCTTTCAAAATTCCATATAACTGATTATGATCAACATAACAAAGATCAATTTTCGAAAAAGACACGCATTCGCTTACAAAAGGAATTAGCAGAATTAACAGTTCTTGTGCCCCAAAGTTTGTCAAATGAAAACCTTCCTAGTACGTCTCCTACACTCGTCAAAAAGGATTTAACGAAGTTAATTCCACCGGTAAGTAAGGCGTCCGTTAACTTAAATACGGTTCACCAACACTTAGCCGATTTTGACAAGGTCATTTTGGAACGTACGACGGCCACGGCCATAACGGAAGGTGAATGGAACTTTCAGCACACTAGAGCTGCGTTTCGAGATGAAATTGTTCCGTTTGTAAACAATGTTAAGGCTTGTCTTCGTAATATTGATCAAGATTTGTTTTTGGAAATAGAAGAACTTAGACGTGTTTTCAATGAAATGGAAGATGCTTATGAAAACAGTTTACTTGAAATAGAACGGGTTTCACGCCATAATGATCTGCTTCTGAATCAAGTGATGTCTCATGATATAGTTTCTGTATGTGTGAATAAAAGTGTTGATAATGATTCTATTGTGCATAATGTTGAATTAGTGGATACTATGGTAGATAGTACTTGTCACGAATCTGACGCTGAATTTTTAAAGCTTCAAGATTCATATTCTTCGCTTTCAAAACGTTTTGATGAGATTCAAACACATTGTATTTCTCTTGAATGCAAGCAACAATTTATTCAAGAAATCTTTGAAACGTCATTCGAAGGTGTTAATATCGATGATGCAAATTTTGAAAAGAATTTTCGATTGAACTTACAATCAAAACAGCGTCAGCCAAGTGACAAAGTTGCTAACTCTTTGCCGATAGACATAGAGAAATCTAAGGAGCTTAACTGTGTGAACGTACTTGAGGCCGCTGAGAATCTTAAACTTGATCTAGATAATCGAGTTTCCAAGATTTTGTCCAAAGTTGATAACTTAAAACAGAAAAATACACGACTCTTCGATTCAGTAAAGCCCGCATGTGCTTATACCACTGCACAAAATCAATCATTGATTGAACAATTGATTCGAAAGTCGGTGGAAATATCTGATTTGAGGGAACAAATTTGTGATAAGAACCTGGTCTTGGCTGAGTTAAAGGAAACACTTCGTACTCTCAAAGGTAAGAATGTTGTGGATAACGCAGCCACTATCTCAGCATCATCCTCTAGTGCAATCAAAAGAACCCTCATAGCCGTCACACCACTTAACAAGGGCCCTAGGACTAAACCTTCTCAAACATTGGTCACTAAAGATAAGGCGGAATCAAAACCAGCTTCTAATATTCCCGTGTTGCCTTCTACAGGAGTAAGCACCACTACTAAGGCTCAAAGATCTAAGCTTAAAAGAAACAAGAAGAATGATAGGATCTTGCCCTCATCTAGTAGTCAAGTGAAGAAGAAAGTAGAAGCCCATCCTAGGAATGTTATTTCTGTTTTGAATAAAAAGAATCATGTAGCTAAACCTAAAGGCTCTGCGGTTGTGCAGCGTTCTAAGCCTACTGTGAATTCTAATTTGAAATGTTGGAATTGCAATGAATGTATGTTTTCTAGTCGTCATGATTCTTGCCTTATTAACCATGTGAATGAGATGTATGCCCGAAAAAATGTATTAGAATGGAAACCGACTGGGAAAGTGTTAACCCAAGTTGGTTGGATGTGGCGCCCCACTGGTAGAATTTTCACTATAGTAGGAAATACGTGCCCTTTGACTAGGATCACTCCCACTACAGCGAAGAAAGCGTGCCCTTTAACTAGGAGTACCAAGGCTACCAAAACACAAGCGTGTCCTTTAACTAGGAACACCAACACTACTGTAGGAACAAAGTGCCCTTTAACTAGGTCTACTCCCACTGTAGTGCCCACGGATAATCCAAAACCTAAGAAAGTTGGAACAGTACAACCTGTTAGTGCTAAAACTATCATTAGAAAACGCAGGAAATCTAAGGGTCTCAAAAATGTTAGCAATTCTGATAATTCTATATCTGTATCTGCTAACACTCTGGAACCAATAGTTTCCAATGCATTGTCTACTGTTGTTGTTGAAAACAGGTGGTCCAAATTGTTCTCTGGTATTTGGACTCTGGTTGCTCCAAGCATATGACCGGAGATCGCTCTCAGCTCAGAAATTTCGTCAGCAAGTTTCTTGGTACGGTTAGATTTGGAAATGATCATACTGCAAAGATAATGGGTTACGGTGAATATCATATTGGGAATGTTCTAATTTCAAGAGTGTATTACGTGGAAGGTCTCGGTCACAACTTATTTTCTGTGGGACAATTTTGTGATGCAAACCTAGAAGTTGCTTTTCGAGAGCATACCTGCTTCATTCGTAATTTGGAAGGGGTTGATTTATTGAAAGGTACTCGAGGAAATAATTTGTATACTTTGTCTCTACAAGACATGATGGCCGCTTCTCCAGTATGCCTTCTCTCCAAAGCATAAAAGAATAAGTCATGGTTATGGCATCGACGGTTATCTCATCTTAACTTTGACGCTATTAATCACTTGGCGAAAAACGAACTTGTTCGTGGTCTTCCTAAACTATCATTTCACAAGGATCATTTGTGTTCCGCGTGTACAATGGGGAAAAGCACTAAGAAATCTTACAAACCCAAGACGGAAGACACCAACCAAGAGAAAATTTATCTTTTGCATATGGATCTTTGTGGGCCAATGCGTGCTGAAAGTCTTAGTGGCAAAAAGTACATCCTCGTCATCGTCGATGATTACTCTCGGTTTACATGGGTGAAATTTCTTAAAGCAAAAAATGAGGCACCTAAATTCATCATCGGATTTCTCAAGATGATTCAAGTGCGTCTCAACACTACTGTCCGACGCATTCGTACAGATAATGGAACCGAATTTGTGAACCAAATCTTGCGTGATTATTATGAAGAAGTTGGCATTTCTCATGAAACATCCGTTGCACGCACTCCACAACAAAACGGTGTCGTTGAAAGGCGAAATCGCACACTTATGGAAGCTGCTCGAACGATGTTAATTTACGCAAAGGCTCCATTGTTTTTATGGGCAGAAGCAGTATCTACAGCAGTGTACACCCAAAACCGGTCACTAATTCGTAAACGCCATGGTAAAACACCTTATGAGCTTCTCCATGGAAAAGTACCAGATTTATCATATCTTCATGTATTTGGTTCTTTGTGCTATCCAAATAATGATGGTGACAATTTGGGAAAACTTCAACCAAAGGCTGATATTGGTATTTTCATTGGTTACGCACCCGCAAAGAAGGCATATCGAATCTACAACCGTAACTCTCGCAAGATCCTCGAAACTATGAATGTTGATTTTGATGAGCTGACAGCAATGGCTTCTGAGCAAAGCATCTCTGAGCCCGCACTTCATGAAATGGGACCCAGTAACATTAGCTCTGGTCTTGTCCCAAACAACCCTACTTCATCATCATTTACACCACCTTCTAGGAATGAATGGGATACGTTGTTTCAACCGTTCTTTGATGAATTCTTTACTCCTCCAACTATTGTTGCTCCAGAACCTGAGGTTATAGCTCCGGTAACCGAAGTTGTCGCTCCAGCAACCGTTGCACAATCAGACACATCTGCACCTACAATTGGTCAAGATATACCTTCAACGAGTAATTCTCAACCAACACATGTAACAACTACCCACGTCACGCCTATTGATGATGAAGAGGATGATGATGATCATGATTTGGAATTCGCTCAAATGTGTAAACTTCCATTCTTTGGTGTACCAATTCCCGCCCCTAATCAAGCCGGGTCGTTCACCTCAGAAGAAGCTCCTTCTGCAGTTTACTCCAATCCACGGATTCGTGAACATGACAGCAAGTGGACAAAGGATCATCCTATAGATTCTATTATTGGTGACCCTAATCGTCCGGTATCCACACGAAGTCAGTTACAAGAAAGTGCAATGTTTTGTCACTTTGATGCTTTTCTCACTGAAGTTGAACCTAAGACATGGAAAGAAGATTTTACTCAATCCTGTTGGATAGAAGCTATGCAAGAGGAACTTAATGAGTTTATACGTCTTTATGTATGGGAACTTGTCCCATGCCCGGATCAAGTGCAGTTACTCACTTTGAAATGGGTTACAAGGTGAAACTCGATGAGTTAGGCGGAATATTGAAAAACAAAGCTCGACTAGTAGCTCGTGGATACAAGCAATTATTGGGCGTCGACTTTATGGAATCCTTTGCACCTGTTGCCCGTTTGGAAGCTATTAGACTATTCCTCGCTTATGCAGCCCATATGAATATGATCGTCTATCAGATGGATGTGAAGACGGCATTTCTTAATGGTGAAATCAAGGAAGAAGTCTATGTTCAACAGCCGGATGGTTTTGTGAATCCTAATTATCCTAATCATGTGTACAAGCTTAAGAAGGCTCTCTATGGGTTGAAGCAAGCTCCACGCGCGTGGTATGATCTATTGTCACAATTCCTCATTTCTCAAGGCTTCGCAAAAGGCAAGGTGGATCCCACGTTGTTCATTCAGAAACGAGGTAAAGATATGATTATGGTACAAATATATGTTGATGATATTATATTTGCAGCCACGACCCAAACCTTATCCGACGAGTTTGGGACACTCATGTCTTCCAAGTTTAAGATGTCAATGATGGGCGAGGTATCATTCTTCTTAGGACTTCAGATATCTCAGAGTCCCAGAGGCATCTTTATCAATCAATCCAAGTATGCCCTTGAATCGCTTAAGAAATATTAGATGGAATCTTGCGACCCCGTGGACACTCCAATGGTGGAGAAAACTAAGCTTGATGCAGATCCACATGGAGTTGCCGTTGATCCGACACTTTATCGTGGAATGATCGGTACTCTTCTGTATATCACAGCCAGTCGACCTGATCTTCAGTTTGCTATATGTATGTGTGCCAGGTATCAAACTAGGCCTACTGAGTTACACTTAGCTACTGTTAAAAGGATCTTTCGATATCTAAAAGGAACCATTAATCGGGGACTTTGGTATTCGAAGAACTCTTCTATTGCACTAATGGCATATGCAGATGCGGATCACGCGGGTTGTCAAGATACAAGGCGTAGCACGAGTGGAACTTTGCAACTACTAGGAGATCGGCTAATCAGTTGGGCATCGAAAAGGCAGAAAAGCGCTGCAATTTCAAGTACGGAAGCAGAATACATAGCTATGTCCGGTTGTTGTGCTCAAATTCTTTGGATGAGATCGCAATTAACTGACTATGGTCTAGGTTTCAACAAGATTCCGATGTACTACGACAACAAAAGTGCAATTGCCTTATGCTGCAACAATGTTCAATTCTCCCGGTCGAAGCATATTGACATTCGCTACCATTTCATCAAGGAGAAAGTGGAAAATGGAGTAATCGAGCTTTACTTTGTCCGATCTGAGTATCAATTGGCGGATATTTTCACGAAGGCTTTAGATCGTGCTCGAATTGAATTTTTGGCCGACAAGCTAGGAATGAGAACCTTCTCGCCTGAGACTCTAAAGGAACTAGCAGATGACGCGAAAGAATAGTCTTGGTAAAACTATTCTCCGTATCCTTGGTGATCATCTGTATATATTGTTTATATTTTTATCCACAAAAGCAAAATACAAAAATATAAAACCATATAAAAACCATAAAAATTGAAAAATTCTAGAAAAATCCAAAAATATTTTTTATTTTTTTTCAAAGGCATGTCTTTTGGTACGATAATATTTACGGCCTTAGAAATGTTGATTAATATCGACACGGCGCCATAAATAGAGTTCGTACAAAAGTTGTAAATATTTCATAAAACATGCCCATATGGCTTGTAGTTATTTCAGACTGCAACCCGGTTTTCATATTAAAGTCAAGTATTTCTTATGAAAGCTTTGACTAACAACGAGAATTAATTTTCTCGGGCAAGGTTTACTTTAAAACCTTGTAAGGGATCAAGTTTACTTTATGACTTGGTCTAACACAAATCTATGTACGTTTCAGTGCATTTATTTGTTAAAACAAGAGAAGTCTTATTTTTATGAAGCTATCATCTCTACAACCATGCTATCTACAATTGGTATCTACATACTCGACGATGCGACTACTCAACCGAGGACTACAGCTCTTTCGATAGAACACGGGTCAACAATTGAGGGGGAGCAATTGTCAAGCATTCAGAATCTTCGATGCCGAACGTGCCAAGCTCACTAACTGGTGTCAAGACAACAATACCAATCGTACACGTGGTGTCAAGAGATGACTTCAGACGTGACGAGGCGACCAACATATGTTGACAAGAACCATTTGATCTTATCATATGATGTTCTCATCTATCAGGTCCAACCTTGTCAATTCTTTTCTAATATGGTGAATATGTGATCATGTTACAAATCGGTATCATATCTCATGCGTTTGATATCATGAAGATAAAACAGACTTGCATTTTTCTTCCAAAAACCTTTGTTAAAACTTCATTAAATCAATTGATATTAAAAACATCGATTGGGTTAATATTTTTAATATGGGATATTATCACAAATGGTTTGACTTAATGTGCTGGCTCATCTCTACATATGCGAAATGTTTTCGAATATCGTGGCATATGTTAAGGGGGAGCAAAATGGATTTGCTATATCAAAATGGATTTTATTGGTGACATATACTTACCCAAAACCCATTTATTTCACGACGATGAAGATTGTGGTGACATAAGGATGGTAGGATACGTTAAGTCCAATGATTCTTCTAGAACCGGAGGAATCTTCCCAAGGACATTCCATAGCTAGAAATAGTAGTCCTTAGGAAAGGTGGAGAAAGATTGTGAACGTAGCTGAATGCCGACCAAGTACTTAAGTTAGCACTGGAACAATCACAACAAGGTGCTAGTGATGACGTATTGGTAAGCATTGAAGGGGTTGAAGAATGAAAAAGAATTGTAAAGATAAAGGGTGTAAAGAAAGAAGCCCTCCTTACAACCTTAGGCAGAAACCGGGTCAACACATATGCTATTGAGATCATTTTAATGATTCTCGATATTGAAGACAGACATCATGGACCCAGTGATGCAATGCACAACCCATACCAGCTATCTCAGATATCTCTCAAAATGTATTTGTTTTAATCACACGGAGACAACACGTTATCTATTGATTTATTCACTCCGAATAAATTGGTATTGAAATGGTGGCACTCCTCTCCAGCCTCCGATCACTAAAATCCTAAATGCACGATCGAGTCTAGAGCCATTTGAGATCATCAAATATCTCATTAGGACACACTTTCATATTTCCTTGCTTCTTCACACACTGTGAAAAGTAAGAAAGATTTCAAGAGTCCTACGCAAAATCTTCATGATCTTGCCTGAACATCCGAGTAATACGAAAGTATTTACAATGAAGATGGAAATCCTTCTTGAGCGAAAATCAAAAAGCTCATGGTAGGTGACTTGTGCGATTCTTTATGAATCAAACTTGTGATAACTGGAAAGCAACAGCTGTTTAATTCTTAACTGAATTTAAACACGTTCCAGGCCTCTACGCAAAATCTCAGTGATCTTGCCAGAACACTCAGAGTGATACCTTAGTGTTCACGGTGATGAGTGGAAATCCTTCTAGTGTTAACCTCAAACAGCACTTGGTAGGTAACTTGCAAGATTCTATACGAATCAAGCTCGTGACAACTGGAAAGCAACGATGGTGCGGTTCTTAATTGAATTTCACTTGTTCCAGGAACATGAATTGACGGCTTCAAATCATGCGGATAATTTTATCCAAATGATTCACTCTTTATGTTCGCAGTCAGCTTTGGACGGTCGAATAAAGAGAACGGGTTTACCCGCGAAATCCTGTCAGGAAGTTACTTAATTGAAACTATCCGTCACGGGTACGATATCTAATATCTTCCAACGGTCTTCACCGACCGGAGGTAAAATGCTACCGAATTAGAATGAAATGTTCAAAGCCATTTCGTTCGTGTCTACTTATGTTGTGGCATTTGAAGACGGTGGCGTTGCGGGATCCTAGAAGAAGTCATCCCCGCATGCTTATACTTTATACACTTAATACCTCATCAAATTCAAGAAAGCCTAAAAGTTAAGTCTTCCGCTGTATCGAACTCTAAAGCTTTCAAGAATTACGAAGGTATAAGTATGTGGGACATGGTGTCACGAAGAGGCGAAGATCACAAGTGATGGATGCACGAGATCAAGGCAAGAGATTGATGCTAAAGATTAATATCAAAGATCACATCAGCATGTTCACCAGAAAAGAAAAAGAAAAAGAAAGACGAAGACTACGAGCTCAAGACAAGCATAGTATGCTAGGTTTATTTTACTATTGTAACTTGGGTAACGCCCTTGTTTGGAGTGACCTCCCTTAGGGGGAGATTGTTGGAAATACGTTTTACGTATTAGGAAGGATCGGTCACTCCAACTTTAGTCCATGTGATAGCTCGTAGTTTAGTTATTTACATTTATTAAACAAAGCCCAAAACCGAGCCCATGGATTGTATGGGCCGGTGGCCTAATGTAAACCCAAGCCCATCTCATGGGCTTGGGTATATAAACCCTCTCCTTAGATGGAGAGGGTGGTGTGGTTTCATTATTTTCACATAGTAAACATTTCTTTCTCTCTCTAGCTTTGTGTTAAATCCACCATCTCTCTATCTCTTTCTCTCTCTAAAAGCATAAGCAAGATTTACAATCCTACAAAGTCAAAGACAACGTCATAGAAGTCGAAGACAATCTGAAGTCAGACTCACCAGCGATTATGGATAGCTGGGATGTCAAAGGAATGCACTGGTGTTCAAGGATCTCTGAGTTGACAACACTCAGAGATCACTTAAGAACCCTAGAGACTTGGATTAAGCAAAGCTTATCCAACCCTTTATAGTTTAGGCGGGATAATCTTGCAAGTGTTTTGAGCGAGACAAAACAAGATATTCAAGTCAATGCCTAGTACGACCTAGTGGGACAAAGGTGAACAGTTGGCAAAACTGTTCACCTAAAGTAGTTAAAGGCATGTCTCGATTTGGACATGCATTTAATACGTTGTACTCTTCCACTCAGAAGATGACACGTATCAACTACTCCCACTAAGGATACAACCTCATACCACTATAAATAGGGATGAGAAAGAAGTTAAGATTCAACCCTTGTACTTGGAATCTTAATCTAAGTTCTTTCTCCCACTGGAACCACTGAGCCCTTAGCTGTCCATCAGTGACTCATTGGTTCTCTTGTAAACTTGACTCTCGAATCAAGTTTACTTGTTCTAGGGTTCATTTCTTGTTGTTATTCAACAGGTGTATTCATAACACTTTGTAATACTTTGTTGATAATAGTTAATAAAGCATTACTCGTTTGAAAAGTATTTCTATTGTGTGTTATTGTTTTTCGTGACTTAGTTTCAACAATTGTTGTATTTTGGGACTTTCACCTAGATCAATAAAAAGTCAATTAATTTTGGGGCTTTTATGGCACACGTGTAATTCACGTGAGGGGGAATTAAATCCCCCAATTTATAGGAAGAGAAGATGGGCAGAGATGAGGCTACGTGGCAGTCTAATATTGGAGGAAACACCTCATTCTCCCAACTCCACCAATCAAAAGGCTTCAAAGAAACACAACTAGCAAACATGGATGCCACGCTGGCAATCCGTGTGCTAGTTGTGAATTTACAACCATCAGATTAAAACAACCAGGAGAGAGGATTGATCTAAGGGCCAAAAAGAAAGAAGAATATGCTCAAGAATATCCGAAGATGCTCCTCAGCAAGCCTTAGGGATGGCTATAAAACTCCCCCAATTTACTTGTAATTTTCATCCTTTTCTTTACTTTAAAGTTATTATGTAGAAATTGTTTTAGGGTTAATTTTGTATTTCTTTTAATTAAATCTTGTAAAATTTCTAAAGTTTAATAAAAGATCAGTCGTTTTCATTTACATTCGTGTCTCGTTTATTTTCTTTTCCTGCTTAAATTGATATACGAATTTAATCTTATTACTGTTTCACAATAATAATGTTTGAGATGTTAATATGAGCTAATTAATAGCTTAAATTTAATATCAAAAGTGAAAAGGGATTTAAGTTTTTTTTCCCCAATGGAAGAAATATAAAAAGTGGTTCGTCACTGTTTGGCTCGAATGATTCGATGGTGTTTGTGGTTCGATTTAAAATGGTGGTAACGGTGAAGGTGTCGATTCGGTCTATTAGGTAGCTCAGCACTAACCTACTACTCAACGGAAATCTCAAAAGGTGCTTATCTCTTTTAATTTTAGGTTATATTAGTTATTTAGTTAAATGTTTTATACTCCATGATGTTACTGCTTAGTTCTCTTATGTGTTTTTTATCTGTTTTTGTAAGTTTAATTGTAGGAAGATGGTTTAAGCTGTTATAGTTGAATCTGCTATTTATTTGAAATGTTTTTTTTAAACTGCTTGGTTGATGGTAATTGTTGATTGTTTAGATTAATCTTTTATCTGATTCAGTTATGGGATGTTTACTGTTTCTTTGTGATATTATTAGAGTTTCATTCCGTTTGTAGTTATGTTACCTGCTGAATCTTGAATGGACTTGGCTGTTTACATCTCGAGTAATTGATTTTTAACAGTTTGATATTTCAGTTGCAAAGTAATTCAACCTTGCTGTATACAATATTAGATTGCTAATATTTTGTGTTGAAAGAATTTTATACTCATGTTTGTTCAAGTCATAGACTGTTAATATTATGATTCAGCCGAATTTACATGTAACTGTGATGTGAGTTGTGAGTTTTGTTTTAGAAGGCTCGTTTCACTCGTTATCTCTATAATCTGCGTGTGGATTTACATTCGGTTTGTAAGCGTTGTGATAAATCAGTTATCCTTTCTGCATTAGTTTTTTTTAGTCGGTTTAGATTGTCTAGGATTAGCTGCTAGTTCTAGGATCTGTATAAGCTCATTACTGGTTTGCTTTTGCTGGGATTACCTTATCTGTTATTATGATTAAGCTGAGTTTGATTAAGTTTGTTTAATCTTTAATTGTATAGTTGATATCATTTTGATTTACTGATTTCAAGTGAACAGATTCAATTAATCTGTTTTACTCAGTACTGATACCCTTATCAGTATTTTCCATTTTATATGTCACAAAATGTCACTACCTGTGACCCCTTTGTTAAATTCGCAGCATATAAAAAATAATCACAATATGAGTCCCTTGTGGGGCTCGAACCCTTGACCTCAAGGGTAGAGGTCTTACATGTTTACCAACTGAGCTCAGTGCTCGTTTGAGTTAATTAACAGATATTTAATTAATATAGTGATATTAAGTTTGATAGATTTTGCATTTCAAGTGTGATTTAAATTTAAGTTATGTTTTTTAGATAAACTTTTAATTAATGTTTTTATTAAAGAAAATCTTAATTTAAATAAAATAAATAATAAATATAATATTATAAATATAAAAAAATAAAAAAAATGTTTTTATTAATTTAAAAAGTTTAATTAGTTAGTTGTAATAATTAGATTTCTATAAATTTAGATTTAAATAAAATTAGTTTTTTTAAAAAAATATAGATTAGGATTAAAAGTAATTTTTAATAAAGTAATTAGTTTAAAAAGTTTAATTAGATTTTTAAATAGTTTAAAAGTTATTTTTATTAAAAAGGTTAATTTTTTATAGATTATTAATTAGTTTAATTTTTAAATAGTTTTTAATTTTAAGTAATTAATTGTTTGTAGATTTTAAATATAGCGGGGTTTATGATTCATGCACTTTAGGTTAAGTTTAAATAGTTTAAAATTGGTAGAATTAATTTTTAGTTTAAAAACCGAAAACCAATTCAAGTCAATTGTCCAAAACGAAACAAAACGTCTCAAATTCACTCGATCTTCGTGTACAACGAACTTGGTTCATCACGTGTTTAATTGAATTCGTCATTGGTAATATTAGTCTATTACTTTTTCCTAAAGGTAATTTTCTAATTTACCCTATAACGTAATCTAATTATCACTATACTATCAACGACACATCAGGCCCCATTGGGTTTTTCCTTTTTCTTTGTCCTTGAGATGATTGTTGTTCTGATAGTTGAGGAGGCAGAGGTACCTTCAGCTTCTTAGCAGTGTCTCTTACCCAGTTAAGCTTAGCTTGAATGTTTTTCATCGTTTGGGCAGCACCAGGCCCAGTCTTCTTTTGGGCAAGAGACAGAATTTCTAACCATTCAGAGAGGCCCAGATCTCCGAGTTTAAAGTCACTGAAGACTTTGTAGTTGGTTATTTGATTTTCTCTGTATAAGGTCATCACTACTCTTTTGTCTTTGTTAGTCTAACATGTGTACTTGGTGATTTGACCGGGCTCTGCTCTTTGGTCCACTATTCTCTCATAATCCTTTTGAAGGTTGCTCCTTTTGACTTCAAGTTCTTTGAGCTTATTCAACTGAGCTTCCTTTACAGCTAGAGAGAGTAGTTTGTTCAGAGCTTCTTTGCTCTTGATTTCAGCAGCTCTAATGTTAGCTAACCTCTTTTGTTCCAAGATTTGAGCCTTTGCTTGCTCTAGGGTTAGTGGTGGTTCATCAACACTTTTAAATTTGTTCAAGTCAGAGTGTCTGGCTTTGGATCCACCTTCTTCTTTGAGGGGATGCAGGGTTGTTTCAGGCACCTCAGTGGTAATACTTTTTCCGTTGTCCTGTGCCACCTCAGTGATGGGGTTGAAGGATCTGATGGGTTTTGGTGTTGGGATCTCTGTTGAGGTTGCTGGTTGTTTAAGTGATTGCTCCCCCTTAGGTGGAGAACTATCTTCTTCTTCTTCAGAGGTAGAGGTAGCTGAATTCTTCCCCTCAGGCATAGCGCCAGTAGAAGTTGTGCCTGATCCAGGTTTGAGGAACTTAACAAATTCTTGATCGATAAACAGACATATTTCTTTAAGTTCCTCTTGTAATAGCTCCCGAAGAAGTTGTTTGGAAGGCTCAGATGCCTTGGCAATAGCAACAACATTAGCTTTGACAACTGCTGTGAGGACTGATGGCATGTATTGCTGGAGACTCTGGTTTAGAACTGCTGGGAGTTGAGTTTTCAAGGCATTTCCCAGTAGTTGCGGAAGCAGTACAGTGATAGAGGATTCCACATATGAGGTTAGTGAAGTCTCTAGGGTTGTGGTGAGTTCCTCAGCAGCATGAGTGAGTGTTTTTAGTTTAGAGAGGATGACATCATTTGTGACTTTAGGCTTGGTGATACTGATGTCTCCCCTCCTAACCCAGAGTTCCTCATTGGCTAGTTCTTGAACATCTTTCATTCTAGGAATATGGACAGGCTTGATGTGTTGCAAATGATCTAAGTGTTTCATTGCCCCCAGTTCCATGACGTTTTGCAGATTTTTAAAGGGAACTGGGGTTGGTGTACAAAGCCTCTGGTCCCATAGCTGCTTGGTAGCTAGTTCTTGAACATTTGCCATAGATAGGAAGGGAATGGACTTTAATTCAGATGTGACTTGGTCATCATCAGCATCCATATCAGCATAGTCTGAGATAGTAAGGTCATCTTCAGGCATCGAGTTAATGTCTGACATGGCATCCAGATCAATGTGGGACAGTTCAGCATTATCGTCACTAGCAATGGAATAGGCCTCATCATTCTGTTGTTCTTCATGAAGATTGTGAGCTTGTTATGACATTTGTTAGTAACGAGTGTGAAATAAATATGAAGTTATAGATCGCCATTCGCTGCCCCTAGGAAAGCTGGGTGTGATTATCCAGCCCCCCCTAAGGAGTTCTCCTTGGGACTCTTTTAGTGTGAAACAAATATGTTGGAGGGTCGCCATTCGCTGCCCCTAGGATAGTTGGGTGTGATTATCCAGCTCCCCTATAAGGATTACTCCTTGGGACTCTTTTGATTTGTGAAAACTATGTGGTGAATGGTCACCGTTCGCTGCCCCTAGGATAGCTGTGTGTGATTATCCAGCTCCCCCTGAAGGATTGCTCCTTGGGACTCTTTTAATTGAGAAGTAAAGGAAGTTAAAGGTCGCCTTTTATCTCTTCCCATAGGAAGACTAAGGGTGATCATTCAGCCCCCCAAAAGAATAAATTCTTTAGGACTCTTTTAGTTGTGACATGTTTGAAGGTAAAGGTAGCCTTTTATCGCTGCCCCTAGGAAGACCGAGGGTGATTATTCAGTCCCCCCAAAAGAATATATTCTTTGGGACTCTTTTCCATATGAGGGGACCCAGAGACCACGTGAAGTGCAGAAACTCTGGGTCGGGACTTATAGTATGCTCAAGTTGTTATGGACAAGAGCACAGTACAGAGGGTTAAGGATCATCGGGGTACGTTATGAGCACAAGTGAATCATATCCTAGTGTTAAGATAGAGTGTACAGATAATCCTAAGAGATCTAGGTGCTGACACAGACACTCTATGGGTTGAGGCAAATCCTAAAACTTCACCAATCTCTCCTACAGAAATTTGAGAGTGATTGTATGTGATCCTCCAAGAAGAAAAAAATGGCGAACTAATACCTAAGAGATATCAGTGTGGAGAAGGTTCTTAGTCGTCTCTACTGACAAGGAGATACTAGACTCTGGTTGTTTCTCAGCGGTAGGCTCTTTAACCACATCCTCCAGAGAAGGGGATGGGTTCTTCTTGGTCTTCTTCTTCTTGGAAGGATTAACAGAAGGGGTTTTAGAGGAAAGGGGGATGGCTTTCCTTTTCTTCTTCTTTTCCTTGAGCGCCTTGGGCTAAGAAACGGACTACACAAAGGTCTTGGACAAAGACTTGTCAGTTTGTCTTTCAGCATTCACCTCATTGTGAGGGATCAAGGGCTCTCCATCATCAGCTAGTAAACCAACAACCTTCATCATATGCCTGCTGAGAGGTACTTCATCCTCTAAGGGAGTCTTCACTGAGGCTGGATTGATGCGATAGGGAGAGGAGTGAAGTTCATCATTGGTGTAGGTTTCACCAAGTATATCCTCTATGATGAGAGAGAGATATCTTGTGTAGCAGATAATGGCCAATCAATGCTTCTTCCCTTTGTTTTCCAGCTTTGCAATGAGGTCAGTGTAAAGTATGTGGGTGATCCCTATATCTTGCCCCCAAATCAAGCTGTAAGAAATTGCTTGTTGAGCACCATTAAGCTGATCATGCGACCCTTGGTTTCCTCCCAGACATTTCACTATGTAGAGCATCAGGGTCCTCCATGTGGGAGAGAAGTAATTCACTTTGATCAGTGATTTGTTTTGGAAGCCTTGGGTGGTGAAGGGTTTGTCATCGTCATCATGAGGACGAAGGGTAGCTAGAGCCTTCTTCACTATGGCGCTTGTTGGCACAACAGACATGCCTTCATTGACAGGAAGTCCAATAACTTTGGCAAAGGTGTGGAATTCAAAGGTGAGAGGTTGTGGATGTGTAGAATGGTTGAAGGTGATGTGTGAAGAGGTTTGATCAACTTCAGCGCTGTACCAGAACTCCCTCAAGTATTGATGGCAGCATGTGGAGGGTTCCCTAGTTATGGCTTCGTTAATGGAGGAGTTCTTGAGGAAGGATAACAAAGGATGGTAGAGAGGATTGTTATGTTCCAAGAGAGCTACACAGTTGTTAAGGGCGATCTTCCCATCGTTTATCCCAAAGTCTACATTCGAGGCAACCAATATGGTGAACGAGGTGGTTGTTGATGAAGACGCCATTGTTGTTGGAAGGAAGAAATGGAGGATTTGAAGAGATGAATAGTAAGTATGTGTGAAAATAATGAGTAATGTGATAGAAAAATGAGTCAAGGGTTTTGATAAAAGGTTTTGCCATTTTACAATTAAAGCATTAAATGCAAATGTTTACCTTTTAGGAAAAGTGGGACCCCTTGACCCTTCATGTGATTTTTCTGTCCCCTTGGAAAGTGAGAAAGTTGTTGACATTGAAGGACAATCATTTGAATTAAATATGGGAATATATTAACTCCCATTAGAATGTAACTACCTCGCTACATTCAATTCCCTTAAATGCCCAGAGACAGAGATCATTTATCAGATTTGTTTACCAATATTGAGCATACCCAGCTTAGCAACCAGCCTAGTAAAACTTGGCTCAGCCTTTAACACCCCCAAATTTACACGCAGCGGAATACATCTTTGGGTGCTAAACAATGATACAACAACACATAATTTATAAAGAACGACTCGAAAAGAGACGTTTTAGATTTATCGTTCCCAAAACATTCATCAGAGTAGCGTAGTCCCAAGTAATCGTTACCAAAAGATAAGTTAAAACAACATATTAGTTTGTTGAAAAAATGGAACGATAATTAAATCAAAGAGTTTGAACAACATAGTAGTGCACAACTTCATTCTCGTGACCTCCAAGCTTCCACTTCTTGATTACCTGAAATACATGTGAGTAAAACAATCAGCAAAAATGCCGAGTGAATCTATAGGTTTATGTAATCAATTTGAACACAAGCAAAGATTATAAGTTTGTGGCATGCTTATAAGCATCAAATAATAATTTGCATCAACAATGATAATTGAATATAGCATAAATTGCAATAAGCTCATGGAACCGAGCCCTTAGACACTCCCATATCAGTCTAATAAGACGAGAGATTTATTAATTGTCGGTTACCTCCAGATTATTGGTACATTGCCGTATACCTGACTTCTCAATACAATATGTTCAAACAGTGTGGAGGTCGAGCCTAAGCTTCTATGACAAGTCCACAAAAACTGAACCGGGGCGGCTTCCCCCATAGATCTATTAACTGTACTAGCGGTTAACCCATCATAGGTTAATTAACGGTCCATAATTGAGGCTTTAACTAAGGCAATCAGTTAATGCAATTTAAAGGCAACCACGGGACCATTCATAGAGGGACAAAGCATACTATAAAAATCTTGTGTTCTAAGTTTATAAAAACATGTATTCTCCCTCGCGGGTTTAAAATCATTTAATAACTAGTATAAAGCGAGGCTAGGACTCACCTTAGCCAATAGTGGTAATGAGACGATCGTCGACGATAGATGATGCCTTTCAAACACGAGAACCGCAACCTATCAAATGAGGTGCGTTCATTAATAATAGACTCGAGAAATAAACCATACATAAGAATATAAAACTCGACTCATAAAATCACGACAAACTCGAGAGAAAATGATACAAGTGATACTATTACACTCTCCTATATATTCATTTTATTGTTCTATGCCTTTAACAAAAATCTGTCGGAACATACCAAATGTCCAAGCCGCTTTCCCATACTTAGACACATCAAATTTTTATGATACTACTCAGAGAACTCACTTACTATATGTAGAAAGTCCTCCCAAGAGCCCATCAAAAGATTTTACTTCTAAAGTTCCCTTCCCGACTCATCTTTGAATCACAAAATCCGGACAGTTTAGCGACCTTGACTTACGAAACCATTTTGACCATTCTAAACAACTCCATTTGTAAAACCGCCACTTGATTCTAAAAATAGACTCAAAATACTAAACTTGGAGCCTGAGAACAGCCCTTGAATCATTTTGAAACTCATTTTATAGTCCCCGAGATTCGATCCATATATCGACAACAATTTTCGGATTGTGTCGACACTCGTCTCCCGGTACACGAAAATCAAACTAGTGTATCTTCCACCTCGTTTGGAGTTGGAAGGCCTACTTTATATCAAATCGAAGCTAACGAAATTCTCTACAACATAATCCCATAATATCATCCTATATCCAGACTTATGACCCTCGAAAATGGCCTCAAACCTACTGCCGAAAATTGACTATATAAATCTCTTACGAAATCAAGTTTTTGATCTAAACCAACAACTTTTATCATCATTCTAACATCCTAATATCATCATAAACAATTTCTAACACTTGTATCATCATCAAAATCAAAAACCCAAGAATTAAAAATCAACTTTTTAACAAAAACATTGCAATAACATCATATGATCATCACTAGTAACATATGCATGATTAAAATCTCCACCTAACAATAAAAAAAATAAAACTTGATGCATGTAAGTAAAAATGGTATCATTAGAATCACCTTTCAAAAATAGGAATGGGACTTGTTTTGTTTTTGGATTGATCAAAGTTTATCATCAAAAAATTTGATGATTTGTGTTGTTTGTGGTGTAGGCCAAAGAAGAAAAGGAAGGAGAGATGATGGTTTTTGTTAAAATGAATTTTTTTAAATGAAAAGAGATAGTGGAAAACATTTATATAGTGTAAGGTTAGGGTAGTTTTTGCCAATTTGTGATAGTTTTGGTCCAAAATGTAATAAAATAGTTTAAGAGGGTAGAAAATATAAATTGTAAATTTTGAAATATTTACGAGACTCGGGTTTCGTAAAAATACTAAAAATTTTAAACGCACACGAAAAATAATAATATAACGACTCGATACGTAATTAAAACGATATCGTCGAAAGTATTAAATATCGAAACGATCGATAATAAAATATAAATTTTTAGGCATCCGCCGGTATCGCGATCACTAGTAGTCCTCGTTACTCGTCAAAATATTAAAATATAATATTTAATATCGGTTTCAACTTAAACCATTAAGCATAATAGTATTTAACGTTATAAAATAGTTCAAAATAATTGAAAAATATAATTAATTTATGACCTTATTTTTGCGGGTTTTACATCCTCACCACCTTAAGGGAGCGACGTCCCGGTGCTCAACTCACCTCATACTCGAGTTGTTCACTACCCGGAAGGATGAGGGCATTCCTTATAAAGAAATCCTCACGTTCCCAAGTGAATTTCGATCCACGATCTCCACTGGTTCTTTTACAAAACGCAACTTGTCGTCAAGTTGTATCTCACCAAAAAGGCATAATTAAATCCTTATCCACCAGTCAACCGTTAAGCTCGACACATGAGAATTTTATGAATCACACGAAGCTCATTCGACGACAAGAATAGATGACAGGATTTTCGGGTAAGTCCAGTTATAAGAAATGTTGCAATTTAAAGGATATCCATCGGCCGGATAGCCATGGACACACATAAAAAAGAACTAACAAGAAAAACATTTTCGTCATCGGAGGGTGCTCACAAGCGGGTCCCTACTCAATAGATAATACAAAGACACCATCTCACTTTCGCCAACGCGCATTAAAGTCTCAATAAATATCGTCGTTGAAAGTCAAAAAGATATTACATAATATGTGTTCTATATGATCGGACGTCATCGGATGATGCCGTCTCAAGTTCTCACAACTTACGATCATTTGACAAGATCACACACCATGTAAGTACATAAAAGAAAAGGTCGAACATAAACATTGAGTATAGATCTCCACCGTTAATCATCGAGAAAACCTTGAAAGAACCCTTGATAATAACTACTTGATCTCCAGAGTTCTTCCACTTGCGGTGTCGGCTTCAACATACTCCTCGAGGTTGTAACGAATTTATTAACTCCGTTCATTAAGAGATTCGGTCCTCAATCATTCCACAAGTACACGCATAAATCCTGGTGACACTTATCGTTTCTTCTTATACACAGCTTCCCAAGATTCATTTTAAACTCAGAATAAAATAGTGATCTTCAGTACGAGGAACAGAACGAGATAAAAATAAATTCAATAAACGCATAAACGGACAAGATGTGGTAAAATGATTTAAGGTTGACGATCGACGAGGGATCTCGACTCACGTAACCGTAAAACATAATAATTCATAATACTAGAAAAATGAGAGCGAAGAATGAATTACATATTAACATTAAAATAAATTTTGTCACAATTATCCGTCCTGGATTTGGTATTACCTTAAAACTCAGTTGATGTACTTTCTTGATAAAGATTATACATCAAAAATAGAAGTAAAATAGTTTCAAAATTTATTTGGTCGTCTTAAGAAACTTTGAAAGAATGACATAAATTTATTAATTAAACTCATACTGATGGTTACAATTAGAGAATATAATTTCCAAATTAAATCACTATTAGGAATATAAATTAAACTGGCAATTTCATTATATTAAAAGTAAAGTATGATAAGTCAATTAGTTCAAAAGGTAGAACATAATTTTATTTTAAACATTAGTTTTAGTTATACAAAATATGGTGTATAAATTTGACCTTTTACTTGTGATAGTTATTACGATAATTGAAAATCATTAGAAAATGTAGACAAGTTCCATAAAAATTTTATAATACTTTGTAGAAATACATAAAGGTGTTTATTATTTCAAGATATAATGGGATATATTCGGGTTTCAAAGTGTGACAAGATAACAAACGAATACGAATGGTAATAATGTCAACAATTAGTACGAAATCAACAGTACAAAAGAGGACGAAGCAAATGTCGTATGAATTCTTAAAGAGAATAATAAAATAAAGGCATTGATGGTAAGATGATAAGAAATAATAGATTAAACAAGTTGTCAATTTTGTTAGTGCAGTTGATGATTCACCAATATCAGCTCGTTAACTTAGCGGTGGTCGATACATGATCGGAAAGAAGATCCATACAAAAATTTTAATAAAATAAAATTTCTAATAATCACTTGTAATTAAAACAAATCAAATGAACGATGTTAGTGTTTAAAGAGAGAAGTCAAAGCACGGTTCACAAAAGTGGGTTTCGAGACAAACGAGAGTGACGGACGTCATCCCGGATATACGGAAATCACTCTAGTGATAATTCATTATTCACGTGCGGAGACATTCCAAAGATCTATCCAGTCGCATAAAGAAGATTGGACGAGAAGGAAGGATAAAACATCGAGACATTCAAGTCATTTATCAACAGTCAGTAATTAAACGAACGGTCAAAAGAAATCAGTTATAAGAGAAAATGAAGTAACAAGTGAAAAAGCGATCGTCGAGTATAAACGTATTCGTAAGCGCGTAATTCGTTTTGAGAAAAGGCAAGAAAACGTATGCGGATGCATAGAAATTGCGCCACTTGCATAAATTATAAAAGGTTTTCAAAACTTCTTTTCAATTTATTTCATTTTATTTATCTTTATCATAATTACAAGTAAAGAGTTGATTATCATCAAGATTTTTAAGGTGACTACTATTCAGCCTAGCATGGCTCCTTCTAAATTAGACATAGGTGATCAGGCCATGTATAATTTAGGGCTAGCAATGCAGTGCTCCATTTTGTCGAAAAGTATTACGTTTCTTATGTTTATATATAAACCATGCCATTTAAAAAAATGGAATTTAAAAATAGTTTATAATTTTATAGGATACAGTAATTTGTGAGATATTCAGTAAGCAACAACTTAAATGTTATAAAAATTATTTCATAATATCAAAGTAAAACAATTTGTGAAGTAATTGTAGTAAAAATGTCAATTAAAATTATATGGTGACTTTTAATGAGGTATATAATAACCAGAAGGGTTGCAAAAAGTTGCAAATAGTAGCTCATAGGAAAACCAATGAAATCTTCACGAATTAATAAGGTTTCAAAAGGTTATAAGGTTTAGACGAAAACGCCATGAGACACGCGATAAGAATGTCAACGAAGAAGGTGAAGACAAAACTTCAAAACTCAACTCAAATAAGTGGAAGGTTAGAAGAAAAATAAAAATAATATCGAATGACAAATGAGTCATATATATATATAAAGAATAAATCAATCCATATGTGTATTCTATGTAAGGTACTCGACACAACATGCTTTTAAGAAAATATATTATTCATTTTCAAATTACACCATTAATCTGGTAATAGCTAATCCTGTAATGTTTCTATTTTTAAACATTTTCACATGAAACTAGTATTAGTTCGTTGTAAAATAATATTCGTTAAAATTTTACGATCTCAAATGAACTTAAAACTGCTTAGAAACGTTTAAAACACATGTTCTGAATTTTCTATCAGATTTAACTTTTAAATATGAGCCGATTAATTGACCCGATAAACGACATTTCCAAGACTCGGAGTCTAAAGCATTTTGATGCAAAACAACGTTTCAGACGACTTTCTAGTTTTACCCGAGACCTGAAAACCAATGTAAAATGACCAAAATACCCCTGCAAGTTCTGTGCAGGTTTGACTATTTTATTTTAAAAACGCAGGTTTTACTTTTAAGTTTTGCCTTGTTTATACTGCCCCTACAGTTTCTGCATTAAGTGTATTTTTCGACACTTCTTAACGGCTCAAAATATATACATATATACACACATGTCTTGTGGATTTTATAACAACGAAAAATAAATCTCGTAATGAGCATCAAATAAAATATAGCATGATGAATGACAGAAAATGCTTCAAGGTATTCAACACGAAATTTAGGAAGCAAGACGGTGAAAGACGTTCGTAATTTTGATTCCAAAATGCAATGTAGGCAAATCTCCTTGGTGCCACGATTGTCAAAAACACAAAACATAACAAGAAAAGAATGGAACATTAACATGCTACACTCCGGGAGCGAGAAGATTAATGAAAAACAAATGATACAATTTTATAGAAGTAAAATCGTATTCCAATCTAGCGCCATAATCTAGACGATGATTTATAAAATGACGATGACGTTACCGAGATATAAGTGAACAATACACTTCGGAGTCGATACATATAAATGTCAATAAATAGCGGTTAGTCTATTCCAAGGACACATTGAGCTACACAATGGTCTAGAAATTAAGTTTCAAGACGTCTAAACACAAACAGTCGGAAGACGATTTGGATATCTATATAGATATCTCAAAGGGTTAAGCAATAAAAGTAACGCGCGCAGATGGAGGTATGTAAGGTCATAATATAAAATTTGCAATAAAAGTAATTTAAATACTTCAAAAATAAATACAGAAGGATCTTGAAAATTCAATGTATTTATTTAAGTTAATCATTAATAAATGATAAACTTTTATCGAAAAGTCTAACGACATAAATATATATCGATAAAGGATTAGAGTATTTATTTAGAAATACTTAGCAATAAGGCATACAAAATAATGTATACTAAAGTTGTAATCCCAGAAGTAGCTTGAACCTGAAGTCACGCGAAATCATGTGCACCGACTCTTTGAAAAATAAAACCGACAGTTATAGTTTAGGTTTTTAGAAAAAGACCTAGTTCTCTATAACTCATGGCTCTGGTACCAATCTTTAACGCCCCCAAATTTACACGCAGCGGAATACATCTTTGGGTGCTAAACAATGATACAACAACACATAACTTATAAAGAACGACTCGAAAATAGACGTTTTAGATTTATCGTTCCCAAAACATTCATCAGAGTAGCGTAGTCCCAAGTAATCGTTACCAAAAGATAAGTTAAAACAACATATTAGTTTGTTGAAAAAATGGAACGATAATTAAATCAAAGAGTTTGAACAACATAGCAGTGCACAACTTCATTCTCGTGACCTCCAAGCTTCCACTTCTTCATTACCTGAAATACATGTGAGTAAAACAATCAGCAAAAATGCCGAGTGAATCTATAGGATTATGTAATCAATTTGAACACAAGCAAAGATTATAAGTTTGTGGCATGCTTATAAGCATCAAATAATAATTTGCATCAACAATGATAATTGTATATAGCATAAATTGAAATAAGCTCATGGAACCGAGCCCTTAGACACTCCCATATCAGTCTAATAAGACGAGAGATTTATTAATTGTCGGTTACCTCCAGATTATTGGTACATTGCCGTATACCTGACTTCTCAATACAATATGTTCAAACAGTGTGGAGGTCGGGCCTAAGCTTCTATGACAAGTCCACAAAAACTGAACCGGGGCGGCTTCCCCCATAGATCTATTAACTGTACTAGCGGTTAACCCATCATAGGTTAATTAACGGTCCGTAATTGAGGCTTTAACGAAGGCAATCACTTAATGCAATTTAAAGGCAACCACGGGTCCATTCATAGAGGGACAAAGCATACCATAAAAATCTTGTGTTCTAAGTTTATAAAAACATGTATTCCCCCTCGCGGGTTTAAAATCATTTAATAACTAGTATAAAGCGAGGCTATAGACTCACCTTAGCCAATAGTGGTAATGAGACGATCGCCGACGATAGATGATGCCTTTCAAACACGAGAACCGCAACCTATCAAATGAGGTGCGTTCATTAATAGTAGACTCGATAAATAAACCATACATAAGAATATACAACTCGACTCATAAAATCACGACAAACTCGAGAGAAAACGATACAAGTGATACTATTACACTCTCCTATATACTCATTTTATTATTCTATGCCTTTAACAAAAATATGCCGGAACATACCAAATGTCCAAGCCGCTTTCCCATACTTAGACACATCAACTTTTTATGATACTACTCAGAGAACTCACTTACTATATGTAGAAAGTCCTCCCAAGAGCCCATCAAAAGATTTTACTTCTAAAGTTCCCTGCCCGACTCATCTTTGAATCACAAAATCCGGACAGTTTAGCGACCTTGACTTACGAAACCATTTTGACCATTCTAAACAACTCCATTTGTAAAACCGCCACTTGATTCTAAAAATAGACTCAAAATACTAAACTTGGAGCCTGAGAACAGCCCTTGAATCATTTTTAAACTCATTTTATAGTCCCCGAGATTCGATCCATATATCGACAACAATTTTCGGATTGTGTCGACACTCGTCTCCCGGTACACGAAAATCAAACTAGTGTATCTTCCACCTCGTTTGGAGTTGGAAGGCCTACTTTATATCAAATCGAAGCTAACGAAATTCTCTACAACATAATCCCATAATATCATCCTATATCCAGACTTATGACCCTCGAAAATGGCCTCAAACCTACTGCCCAAAATTGACTATAAAAATCTCTTACAAAATCAAGTTTTTGATCAAAACCAACAACTTTTATCATCATTCTAACATCCTAATATCATCATAAACCAATCCTAACACTTGTATTATCATCAAAATCAAAAACCCAAAAATTAAAAATCAACTTTTTAACAAAAACATTGCAATAACATCATTTGATCATCACTAGTAACATATGCATGATCAAAATCTCCACCTAACAATAAAAAAAAATAAAACTTGATGCATGTAAGTAAAAGTGGTATCATTAGAATCACCTTTCAAAAATAGGAATGGGACTTGTTTTGTTTTTGGATGGATCAAAGTTGATCATCAAAAAATTTGATGATTTGTGTTGTTTGTGGTGTATGGCCAAAGAAGAAAAGGAAGGAGAGATGATGGTTTTTGTTAAAATGAATTTTTTTAAATGAAAAGAGATAGTGGAAAACATTTATATAGTGTAAGGTTAGGGTAGTTTTTGCCAATTTGTGATAGTATTGGTCCAAAATGTAATAAAATAGTTTAAGAGGGTAGAAAATATAAATTGTAAATTTTGAAATATTTACGAGAGTCGGGTTTCGTAAAAATACTAAAAAGTTTAATCGCACACGAAAAATAATAATATAACGACTCGATACGTAATTAAAACGATATCGTCGAAATTATTAAATATCGAAACGATCGATAATAAAATATAAAATTTTAGGCATCCGTCGGTATCGTGATCACTAGTAGTCCTCGTTACTTGTGAAAATATTAAAATATAATATTTAATATCGGTTTCAACTTAAACCATTAAGCATAATAGTATTTAACGTTATAAATACATCAAAATAATTGAAAAATATAATTAATTTATGACCTTATTTTTACGGGTTTTACACAGCCAGAGGCTTTGTGAAAATATCAGCGAGCTGGTACTCAGTGGGTATAAAGTGAAGCTCAATATCACCTTTTAAAATATGGTCTCTGATAAAGTGATACCTGATGTCAATATGCTTAGTTCTGGAATGAAGTACCGGATTATTGGAGATGGCTATAGCACTTGTGTTGTCACAGAATATGGGAACTTTTTCATAAATGATCCCATAATCAGCCAACTGACTTTTCATCCATAGAACTTGAGCACATCAACCATCGGCAGCTACATATTCAGCTTCAGCTGATGACATGGCCACTGAGTTTTGTTTCTTTGCACTCCAGTATACCAACTTTCCTCTAAGGATTTGACAACTCCCAGAGGTGCTCTTTCTATCAAGGCAGCACCAAGCGTAGTCTGAGTCAGAGTAGGCTTTGAGGTCGAAGCCTGATCCATTTGGATACCAGAGACCCAGTGTGGGAGATCCTTTTAGGTACCTGAAAATTCTTTTGACAACTACAAGGTGGGATTCCTTAGGGTTAGCTTGGTACCTAGCACAGAGACATGTGGCAGATTGTATGTCTGGTCTGCTTGTTGTGAGGTACATCAGTGACCCAATCATGCCTCTGTATAAGGTCTCATTAACAGAGACCCCTGAGTCATCAGCTCCCATGTTGTTGGGAGGAAGCATGAGGCATTTCACTGATGCATAATCAGACATATCATACTTCTTGAGCAAATCCTTAACATATTTTTCTTGACAAATAGAAATTCCTTTTGAATTTTGTTTGATTTGAAAACCCAAGAAAAATGTTAATTCCCCCATCATGCTCATTTCATACTTTTTGGTCATAAGTTTGGCAAATTGTTTGCTCAAGGTAATATTGGTTGAACCAAAAATTATATCATCCACATAAATCTGTACTAAAATGACATCACCCTTGGACCTATAAGTGAACAGGGTTTGATCAATGGTACCTCTGAAAAATTTATTTTCAAGTAAGAATTTAGATAGGGTTTCATACTAGGCTCTAGGCGCTTGTTTCAGCCCATAGAGTGCTTTGTGAAGTCTGCAGACGTGATCAGGATACTCACTACTTTCGAACCCAGGGGGTTGATAGACATATACTTCCTCTACAAGCTTACCATTTAGAAAAGCACTCTTCACATCCATATGGTATACAATAAACCCCATATAAGCTACAAAGGCTAGGAAGATTCTGATAGCTTCCAATCTGGCTACTGGTGCAAACGTTTCATCATAGTCAATACCCTTAGATTGATTGTACCCCAGTGAAATGTGTATAGTTGAAGTTCGTTTTCTCAGTTCTTAACAAATTGAAAGTCCTAACAAGATCGAGTTTATAATTGTTTTTGGTTCGTAAAAGTATTTGGATATTCTATGTCTAATTCAACAATCAAATAAAATTGAAAAATATTAACTATGTAACCGTAAAACAAATTGTCAAATACCACATTTTTATTCAATTAAAATCACAAATGAAAATTCTATAAAATGAAAGGACTGAATACATTCTATGAAAATTAAATGCCAAAAATACAAAGTCTAAAAGTATAAGGACTATTTATGCAAAAACAGTTAACCAAATGGACTAAATGTGAAAATGTAGCTAACTAAGTAACTAACTTTAACAACTTTTAAAAACTAACTAACCAATTTTTAACAAACTTGAAAATAGAAGGACTTCAATTTTGCAAAACCTAATAAAGTGTGCAATTAGCAAGTAATGAAAACTGTTAAACAAACTAGGGACTAAAATGCAATTTCCAAAAGTTTATTAACAAAAACGGGTTAAGAAACAAAATAAGCTCGTATAAGCTCTTTTCTCAACTAAATAAGCTCAAACAAGTTTTAAAACGTTTAAAATCGAATTTTAGCTAGACTTGCAAAAGGACTTAAGCTGAAATTAGCTAGAACTCAAATAAGCTAAATCCAATAAGCACAAAATAAGCTACCTAATAAGCTACACGTGCACAACTTGATTTTATTGAAGAAACTTGTTAATCAGCTCACAAGAAGAATGGGAAATCTTGTTTCAAAGAAAATGATCCATTAATAAGCTCAGAAAATGAAAATAAGCTAAATTGAGCTTATGTTGACTTTTGTTGACCAAAAATCCAAAAATCTGAAAACTTCAAATCTTAACCAGGAACACTTTTTGAAGTGATTTGTGAAAGAAAATGGCTAAGTTTGTGAAATGGATAAGCTAATATGAGAAATCAGAAAAGCTATTTATCATAGGGAATTGCATTTGCTCTAGTCCTGAAACAAGTGCTTATATCTAGCTTATTACTCGATACTGTAGAAATTCCTGCTAAAAACTTAAACTACATATGTTGTGTGATGAATAGAAATTTGTTTCAAGCAAATTCATCAAGAAACAAAAACATGGCAATGATTTGAAAATCAAGACTTTTCTGAAATCAAGTTTATCAAAGTTGACCCAAACTTTTTAATTATGCCAATTGCCTTTTTGACTACAAAATTGACCTGAAAACTATTTAAACTAACTTGCCATGACTTACTGACTGAAAGTGAGTTAGATTTAACCAACTAACAAGACTTGAACACAGATGAAATCCTATTCCCAAACACAAGTTTAACTAAATTGATAAAACTTTATGAAAGAAGTTTTAGCTAAAAGCTTAACTAATTAAGGACCAATATCAAACCAAGTTTTATGACTAAAATGTGATGAAAAGGAACCAATTTCAAGCTATGAAACAGTTTAATACTCTTGTTAATCCCATTTAATCCATAACACAAGATTCTAGAGAGAGAAAGAGTAGAAAAGTAGAGAGCGAAACAAGAGAGATGGTGGAAGGTTTTCGTTTACTAGAGAGAGAAAGTAAAATGAACCAACCCCCTCTTCCACACATGGAAGAGGGTATATATACCCTTGGCTTGTTGGGCCGTGGGTTTAAGTTACTTGGGCCGGGCTTGGCTTTGTTTTGGGCTTACGCCCCTAACTTATACAATATTAGCTTAAAGTCCAAGCCTGGTTTTCCCGACTAACCTATTACAATACATGACCAATAACGACTAAGATGACCTATTACATTCTTGTTCGACTATATAAATTATAAGGCTAACAATCTCCCCCAATGTATCGGTCATCTTAAAAAACTTAAAAAGCATAAGATGATTGAGTGAATACATTCTTGTACAGGAGATCTTCCTGCTTTGGTCTTGTATCTTGGTCTTGATCTTGTTTGTAACAGCTTTGTTCCTTCATGCTTTCGTGATCTTTATCTTGAGCCTTTGTCATTTGACTTTGAGTGATTGAGATCTTCATCTGTATTCCTTGTGACTAAGATGACCTATTACATTCTTACATTCTTAGGTATCTTGATTATCGCCATCTTGTGCTCTTGTGACTTCTGAATCGACATCGGTATCATAGCTACGCCACCTTCTTGATATTCAGCAACATATATAGACACGGATAAAATGGCTATGAACATTTCATCCTAACTCGGTAGCGTTTTACCTCCGGTCGGTGAAGACCGTTAAACGGTATTAAATACCGTACCTGTGATCAGGTAGATTCGATTAGGAACCTCCTTGACAGGGTTTCCCGGTGGTAGTAGCCAGTTCTCTTTACTTGACCGTCTCAAAGCAGACTGCGAACGTAAAGAGTGAATCATAAGGATAAATTATCCGTCTGATTAGAGTCGTCAATTCAGATTTCTTGGAACAAGTTTGATTCTAAAAGAATCGCACCATTGTTGCTTTCCAGTTTGTCACAAGCTTGATTCATAAAGAATCTTGCGAGTTACCTACCGCAGTGCTGTTTGATGTTGACACTGGAAGGATTTCCATTCGTCACTGTGAACACTAAGGAGTGTCACTCTGAATGTTCTGGCAAGATCATACGGATTTTGCGAAGAAACCTGGAATCAAGTTTGAATCAAATAAGAATCCAAACTTAGTTGCTTTCCACTTCTCACAAGTTTGATTCGTGTAGAATCGCACAAGTTACCTACCATGAGCTTGTTTGATGTTGGCTCAAGCAGGATTTCCATCTTCATTGTGAATCGTATCACTCAGATGTTCTGGCCATATCACAAGGATAATGTGTAGGACTCGATTGTGTCCTAATGAGATGATAAATTGATCTCATTTGGCTCTAGACTCAATAAGTGCATTTTGGTAATCGGAGGCTAGAGCAGACTGCCACCTTTTCAATATTAACTGACTCGGAGTGAGAAAGTCAATAGATACGTGTTGATCTCCGTGACAATGAGACAAGTTTCTTTTGAGAGAAACTCGAATGGCTGGGGAAGGGTTGTGCATCGCATCACTGGGTCCATGACACTTGTCTTCAAAAGATGTGTTAACCCGGTTTCTACCTAAGTTGCATAGAATATTCAACTCCTTCAATGCTTACCAATACGTCATCATTAGCACCTTGTTGTGATTGTTCTAGTGCTAACTTAAGTAATTGGTCCGCATTCAGCTTCATTCCACTCCATCTTTCCTAAGGACAACTATTTCTAGCTATGGAATGTCCTTGGGTAGATCCCTCCGGTTCTGGTTGGATCATAGGACTTAGTTTCCTATCCTAAACCACATTTTGACTCCATCGTTCCGTCGTGGATAGTAGGTTGTTTTGGGTATAGATAGTAACCATTAAACCATTGAAAACCATTCAAAGTGTTTGATAAAAATCAAAACTTTTAACACTTGAAAGTTTTACATTTCCGAAAAGCTCCCCCTACACACATGCATCGATATACGAAATAGTTTGGCATGTGAAGGAAAGAGTTGCACTTGAGTCTTTAAGATCAAATGTTGCGATATATTACATTTTAATCACATTTTCTCCCCCTATCTCTAATATAAAAATATAATATTAGAGATACCAATTGATTAAAATATGACATTTTCCGAAAAATCGACGGGAGAGAAACATGTGTACACGCATGAATCATGGAACATTTTCAGTCGGGTCGCTCCCCCTCAACAATATATGTGTGTCTTGAGACAAAATTTGACAAAATTTTAGAAAAAAGACACCACAAAATATGTTGAGGGACGGAGTTGAGATGCCTTTGCCGATAGTATATGACAGATTTAATATCATTTTTGGAATGTGTTGGATACATAAAATATGACAATTTTAGAGATGTACCCAACAACATTAAAGGCTTGATTTTAAAACACTCCCCCTCAAAAATTGATCAAAATAACATATGACATTTTTAGATATAAAAACCTATTATGAGGAAGGGAGTGTTGAACACACAATTTTGAAAGATTTAGAAAAACCTTTTGAGAAATTCTTGAAAAATTGTGTTCAACGGTTTTAAAATAATCAGGATAGAAGACTTCTCTTCTATTGCTTAGGGAAAGCGCAATGAAACGTACACTCCCCTTTCGGGTCCGTTTTTCATGAGCTCAAAACTTTGATTGTTTTGTGACTAGCTCATGACCGAGAAAAATAAATTTCCCGTTATGAAGGATAAGTTATCATCCGTGATAAACTTTCCTTAAGTTGAAGTTCAAGTTCTAAGCTGACATTTACTTAGAAATCGTTTTTCATGAACTTAAAAACTTTGAATGTTTTTATGAGAAGCTCATGACCGAGAAATATGAATTTCTCGTTGAGAAGGATAAGTTATCGTCCGAGATAAACTTTCCTTAGTTGAGGTCCGAGTTCTAAGTTGTGATGCGCCTAGAAGTCATTATGAGAGAATATCAAGCAGCTTCATTTGCCAAAACCTCCAAGTCTTCTGGAGTCATATACTTCATACCAAGACGGCCAACAAGATACGCAAACCTGTCTTTCGATAGAGATTTTGTAAACAAGTCTGCCAGCTGGTACTCAGTTCCGACAAAGTATAATTCCACGATGCCACGTTCCACTTGTTCCTTGATAAAGTGATATCTGACATCGATGTGCTTGGTGCGGGAGTGCTGAACCGGATTGCAAGATATGGCTATGGCCGAATTTGAGTCACAATACATAGGTATTTTATCAAAGTGGAAGCCATAATCCGTGAGTTGAGTTCTCATCCAGAGGACTTGAGCACAACACGCGGATAGAGCCACATATTCTGCTTTAGCTGATGAGAGCGAAGTGCAGTCCTGCTTCTTTGACGACCAGCTGACAAGCTTGTCTTCCCCTAGAAATTGTATGCTACCAGATGTGCTTTTACGACTATCAAGACAACCTGCGTGATCAGAATCTGAAAAAGCCGTTAGATGAAAACCGGTTTCCCTCGGATACCAGAGTCCCATGTGAATGGCATTCTTAAGGTACCGAAAGATCCGTTTAACCTCTTTGAGGTGATTTTGAGTAGGTCTGGCTTGATATCGTGCACAATAGCATGTGGCATGATGAATATCAGGCCTGCTGGTTGTAAGGTACATAAGTGACCCGATCATACTGCGATATCGCGTTTGATCTACGGGATATGAGTACAAGTCAGCGTCTAGGGATGTGGTCGACAATGGTGTACCAACGCGAGCACATGAGGTCATACCATGCTTTTTAAGTATCTCTTGAGCATACTTAGCTTGGTTAATGTAGATACCACGTGGGGATTGATGAATCTGGAGGCCTAAAAAGAATTTTAGCTCCCCCATCATTGACATTTCAAATCTGTTGTGCATTAATTTTTCAAAACGTTTTGAAAGTTTTGGGTTCGTAGAACCAAAAATAATGTCATCAACATAAACTTGCACCAGCATTATGTCATCCCCATATTTATTAGTAAAGAGAGTAGGATCAATAGAACCTTTGGAGAATCCTTTGGACACCAAGAAGTTTGAAAGTTCTTCGTACCATGCCCTTGGAGCTTGTTTAAGTCCATATACAGCCTTCTTGAGACGATAGACTTTGTCAGGATGATGAGGATCGATGAATCCTTCCAGTTGATTCACATACACTTCTTCCTTAAAATGACCGTTGAGACAAGCAGTTTTAACGTCCATCTGAAAAACCGTGAAGCCCTTATGTGCAGCATAAGCAAGGAATATCCTGACAACTTCCAAACGAGCGACTAGAGCGAATGATTCATCGCAGTCTATGCCTTCTTGTTGACGGTATCCCTTAACCACAAGACGAGATTTGTTTTTGATGATGGTTTGTTCTTCATCAAGTTTATTTTTCCAGATCCATTTGAAATCTAGAATTGACATTCCATAGGGTCTGTCAACAAGTTCCCAAACATTTAGGCGTTCAAACTGATGAATTTCGTCTTGCATTGATTCAATCCACACATGATCAGCTATGTCTTGTTTGATGTTTGTAGGTACAGTTGAACTCACGATGAGTGCATACATACACACATCGCCATCGGTTTCGAGTTGTCTGCGTGTTCGAACCGGTTGTGAAGGATTTCCAATGACTTGCTCCAATGGATGATCACGTGTCCAATGGTGAGTGGATGGATACGGTTGGTAGAATGTATGCATGTTGGACGGATCAACATGTTAAGTAGAAGACTCTCCGACTTCGTGTACCAGTGTACCGAACGGATTGATAAATTCTTCATCGTCAGGTTGTGCATCGACTGCTTGATTGTTGTTTCCTCCTTCATCATTGATGGTTGGTGATGTTGGTTGTATGATGGTTTCTAGAGTTTGTTGAGTATCCACTGGAATTGTCTCTTGAGCAACGGTTGCTGAAGTAGATGCAGTTGTGTCTTGTTGATTTTGTGCGGGTGCATCAGTAGTGTTGACAGCGGAAGGCTTTGACACAACTTGATTGTTTCCATTGTAATATTCATCAAACATTGGATCATATAAATCAACAAACTCATTCATATGTGTGGTATCCGTCGAGTCTGCTGTAGGAGTACTTTGTTGACATTCTTGCACGGGACGTACACTGTTTTGTGTAGGTGCCGTTGCTGGACATTGAGGAGCGGGACTTGAGCTGTTGTGATCAAGTACCATATGTGGCAATTCGTCAAAGTTCACATGAATAGTTTCGAAAATAATCTTTGTTCTCTTGTTATAGACTCGATATCCTTTCGACAATGTCGCATACCCCACAAAAGTACATGCATCACCTTTTTCTTTCATCTTGTCGAAATTCTCACCGTCTTTAAGAATGTAGCATAAAGATCCAAATACGTGAAAGAATTTGACAGTAGGTTTCCTGCCATTGATGATGTGGTAAGGTGTCTTTTCATGTCTAGGGATAACGAGAGAACGATCCTGGGTATAACAGGCAGTTACAATTGCTTCAGCCCAGAAGAATAGCGGTAATTTTGAAGCAGAAAGCATTGTTCGAGCTGCCTCAACCAAAGTACGGTTCCGCCTTTCGACAACGCCGTTTTGTTCAGGAGTTCGAGCAATAGACGTTTGATGTTCGATGCCTTCTTCTTGAAAGTAAGATTGCAAGTTCTTGTTCAAAAAATCAGTACCCCTATCCGTTCTTACGGTTAAGACTTGAGCTTGAAGATTGCGTTGTATCATCTTGAGAAAGTTTTTGAGAACCTTTGGTGTTTCATCTTTGGACCGTAAGAAGAAAGTCCATCTGTATCTAGAGTAATCATCAACAATCACGAGAATATACTTTTTCCCGTTAATACTCTCTACACACATGGGACCACATAAATCCATGTGTAGAAGTTCCAATCGTCCTTTTGAGCTTGGGGTAGTCTTTGTTTTGAAATACTTCCGTTTTGCTTTCCCCAACTCACAAGAAGAACAAAGATGGTCTTTGACGAATTTCAACTTAGGAAGACCAGTCACAATATCATTCTTTGAAAGCAAGTTGATGGTGTCAAAATTGAGATGTGACAATCGTTGATGCCATAACCATGCTTGAGATGATGAAGCTTTAGCCATTAAGCAAATTGGATTTGTTGAATATGTGTCTTGAAGAGTTACTGTGTAGAGATCTGAACCACGAGAACCTGTAAGAAGGTCATTCCCATCGTAGTCTCTAACATAGCAAGTAGATTTCCGAAAATCCACTTCCAAATCCGCATCACAAAATTGACCAACCGAGAATAAATTGTGATTTAGTCCCTCGACGTAATAAACCCGTTTTATAGTGATATTCCCTTGAACCAAGTCTCCATATCCGAGTATCGGTGCAAATTGATCATTTCCAAACCGTACCGTACCCAGAAACTTCTCCACGAAGTTAATGAGAAGCTTGAGATTGCCCGTCATGTGCTTTGTGCACCCGGAGTCCATTATGAATAGGATGATTTCAACGAGCTGCAGAAGAATTAGAACACAATGTAGCATTTGACAAATGGGAGCCCTTGATAGAAACGGGTTCCAAAATAGTAGTGGTCCTAGATTCTAAAGGCAAGCTAACATTCATAGACCCAATTAGAATGGGGGTTGTTTTAGGTACCCATTTGTATCCGGGTGGTGTAAATCTTGAATACCCCCGTGTACATGTCCTAATCATGTTCTCATAAAGCTTCTTTAACCTGCTTTGTTTACGTAGAGTAGTGGATTCTAACGCACTTAGTTTCTTAAGTGGTTGCTTAGTGGATTGGTTCAAAGTTCTTGTGGGTTTACTAGTACTAGTGGGCATACGAATAGGCTTCCTAGTTCTAGTATTCACGCCATTATAATTAAGAGCACAAGCATCATGATTAAAAGTACGAACACATTTGCCACATTCAACACAAACAAATTCAACATTCGAGGTCTTAGCATTTAAACTGTCATTACATGCAGTTACAGACGTTTTATTCTAAGAAAACTTAAAATTCCTACGGTGGTCTTCTACTTCCAACTTCTTTCCTTGACTATTGTTAGGCATGACCTTATCGTGCATTCTATCGCTCTTAAGCTGTGGTCCGCTAACGCTAGTAGTGGGGATTACTCCTGTAGAAGAAGACACACGTTGATTAGTTTTCTTAATATTCTGAGGTAACCTCTATGTTCCAGTCTGAGAGGGCTTAGTGTTCATCTTATACATTCCAGGTGCTATCACATTGGTACTCTTATCATTTCCTATCTTAGGCAAAGTCTGTGGGGATTGTCCCAAAATAGATGCTTTAGGGCATTTAACCGCATTAGGTTGACGAACGGCGGGTGGTTTACCCAAAACAGACTTTCCTTTCATTTTCTCAATGAGTTTCTGTAACTCACTTATGGCTATGTCCCTTTCTTTTAGCTGAGCTTTCAAATCATTTATTTCGAAATCTTTTTCATTTAGTAGACGAAACGAAGAAGCTGACATTTTTTGACACTTTTTATGATTATGACATTTTTCACCTTTTTGTAAAGCAAGTTCAAGAGAAATGGAGTGTTTCTCAAGTTGAGAAAAACATTTCGAAAGTTTGTTATATGACTGAATTTGTTTCGAAAGATCTACTTCAAGAATGCGACATTTCGCGTCCGATTCTGACATTAGACGTGCTACATGACAATATTGATCAAGATCGGTATACACACCAAGTATAGCATTCATATGGTCAGCATAAAAGTATTCCTTAGAAAGTCGATCAATTTCGTTAGAAAGTTGGTGTTCTTGTGTCTTTAATTTAATTTGAAGAAAATCAACTTCATCTTCAAGAGATTTGACATATCGTAAATCAGTTAACATTTCCTCAGTGAGAGCATTATAAAACATTTCCACATTTTTTGAAAGATCATCAATGGTTGGAACAATGCATTGTTGAATGACGACTTCTACTTGTGGGTTAGGTTTAATATTCCAAATGGTATCCCTAGAAACTTTTTCATAGTCGACGACACCTTTGTACAAATTTAAAACCCCTTGTTTTATAAACTCAAATTGCTGAACACTTTTGCTTTTCTCATCCCATTTACGTTTTTCATCTGAAATTTGTTTCTCTAACAAAATTGACTGCTTTTTGAAACTCCTTTTTAAAGAAACTTTCTTTTGGGGTTCATCACTTAGTGGTGGAACATTATTGTACATTTTTTGTTCTTTGGAAAGTTCTTTTTGAGGAACAAACTTAATATAATTATCAGAATCAGAAAGGTTTATTAAATCACTTAAGTTTGATCGACTTTCTTCTTGTTGACGAATGATTTCGTCGCAGTCAGGGGAAAGCATAAGAGCAAGATTATCAACATAACAACCGATATCATAAAGAGCAGGCTTGGTACTTTGAGCTTTCTTGAGATATTCAGGCTTGACAAAACTCGTTTTCATATTTCTATTTAGCATATTCATAGTTTGAATAGACTGACCCGTTTTGTAAACAATGTTGTTTAACGTGTCGAATCTCTTTTCCAAAGCAAGAATTTTTTCTATATCCTTTTCTTCACGAGTTTTATAAAGCTCAGTTTGTTCTTTGTTAACCGACTCTAATTCAGTATTTTGGAGTTTATGTAGCAGCAGTTGTTCTTCAAGTTCCGATATCTTCTGTTTTGACATATGAATTTCGTGTGTTACTTCAGAACAATATTGTTCGTTGAGAACCTTACGTTTATATACCAACCCATTAGCTATCGCAACCCGTCGATCAGCTTCTTTTACATAATCACACTCTTTAAGCCTGTTTATCTCCTCGGCTAAGGATGTGTTTGCTTACTTTAAACGTTTATTAGCCTCTTTGTTTTCCTTAATTTCATGTTTTAAAGAATCAATAATAGACTCAAGCAAATCACGGTCCTCATCCGAGTCAGTATCCTGAACAGCTTTTTCGTCATCATTACACATATGCTGTGAATCCGTAGAGATATTGCTATCCTCCGTGTCCATTACATATGTGTCGTTGATGCTTTCGGGTTGCTCAGGATGCCGTCGTTCATTAGCAAACACATTATAGTTATCATTTGATGGTAGCTTTTCAATTGGCTCAGTGTCGAAGATTGGTCCAGAATTTTCAGCAATCTCTGGAATCACTTCTTGAATCTTTGCCATGTACACATAATGTGCCTCTAACTCTTGATCATCGGCTTCATCATCAGTGTCATCACGCCAGTCAACTTCATCTGCTGCGAGTGGAATTCCTGCTTCTTCTTTCTTGCACAGTAACATCTTTTCCTTGTGATATCCCGAATCCTTAACCCGTTTTGGCTTCTTGCATTCCCTAGCCATATGCCCAAATCCCTTGCAATTGAAGCATTGAATCCCAGTCTTCTACACAACCGGAGTGGCTACAGTATCTCTAGCCCCAACTTGATTCAGCATCCTCTGATTATCATACCTAGCATCACGATCATACCTAGGTGCATGATCAACTTCCTTATATCTAGCATTGGATGATGATCTGAGGTTGTTGTTGGTAGGTTTGTAGATCTTCTTATAAGTTATGGTGAGTAAAGACATGAGTTCTTCAATCTTCTTGTCCCTTGAAGTTTGTTCATCATCACTGTCTCCATCTGACTCGGTGTCATACTTTGGAGGTGGAGTGGGGACAATTGCTTTTGCTTTGTGTTTAGCAGCAGCTAGAGGTTTGGTGGATGAGCTTGATGACTTTGAGGAATGAGTAGGTGGTTGTTGACGGGGAACGGGTTTTGTTGAAGTAGCAGCCACAAAAGCAATAGAATTTGCAGACCGTTCTGCCTTTTCAGCCCTTAGTTCATTCACTTCATTCTGATGTTTTAAGATATCATAAAGTTTGTGATAGGAGATGGTCTTGATATCTTCCCTTTGTTTAACCAAGGTCACAAACCTTTGCCATTCCGGTTTGAGTTGAAGTAGAAACTGAACATTGGCATGATGATTGGAGATGGTGCACTGATTTCTGACAAGCTCATTCATCATTTTGTAGAATCTCGAGTAATATGAGTCAATGGATTCACCATCTTCCGATGTGAATTTTCCAAACTCCCAAAGTAGATTAGTCTCGAGATCTTGAACGTTGATCGACTCACCTTGCTTCAATCGATGAATTGCATTCCACATTTCCATAGCATTAGGACATGCATCAACTGTGGAATAGATATCGTTATCAATTCCAGTGAGTATGAAGTTTACAGCATCAGCTTTAGCTTGGAGGAGTTTCTTTTTCTCAGCAGAACATGTGTCAAAATCCTCCATAGCTCGTATAGTTGATGAAGTACCATCCTCTGCCTGTGTGGTAATTGGTCTGAATTCAAAAACTGGAGGTGTATTCTCAAGGCAGTGACGAAGAGCAGTTCAGTTTTCTTTTCCGTCGAGAATTCTGAGAAAACGAGATCTCCATTGAACGCAACAACCGGCAGTGAGCACAGGTGGATTACCGTTGCCACCTTGTTCCAAAAGAATTTGATTAGTACTTGCAATGTTGATGTTGTTGTTAGACATGGTGAATACTTGTGAATGAATTACAGATCTTAGTAGATTTGTTGTGATGAGGTGTGGTAAAAAATTCGTAGCGTTCCGAGAATCTTCAGTCCGACAATAAATTCCTCAGTCCGACAAAACAGTAAGCCCAAAAATGTTGTATCGCTAAATTTTGAAATTGAGCTAGAAATACCCAAAAACTAGTAGGGAAAAAAATTTGATTTTACTTGACCTAAAAATTTTAACTCTTTTTTTTTTTTTTTGATCTTCGTGTAAACTATGTTCCGAGTCTAGCTAGATAGTGGCTAAGTCTACAAAATGCACGAACAAAAATTGGCTAAGATTCCGCAACTTTTAAGAAGGATTTCGAAATTGGGCACTAAATCCGCAATTCTTGGAAGATTTCGCAACTTGGTACAAAATCCGCAATTCCCTTAGAGTAAAAATCCGCAATTGCCAAAAATTACAAGATTTCGCAATACCGAGTGAGCACAAAATCCGCAATAGTATAATTCCGCATCTTTTTGGCAATAAATTCGCAATTACCAAGATGTTCGATTTCGCAATACCTGTAAATGGACAATTCCGCAATGCAGCAAAAGTTCAAATCCACAATGATTAGGTTACAAATCCGCAATGCATAAATCCGCAATACACAATTTCGAAATTCAAAATTCCGCAATAGGGCAAGTATTCAATTTTGCAATTCCCAATATGACAAGATTTCGCAATTCTTGAGGAGTACAAGATTTCGCAATAGCAGACAGAATTGCGAAATTGAAACAGAAGGACCAAAGATGCGAAATTTTTGACAGAAGTTGCGAAATTGATACCAAAAATGCGAATTTGAACCAGAAGATCCTAAAAAATAGGAACTATGAAGAACTCTTATGGAAAACGTGATTTCACACCAAAAATCAAGCCAAACACCCAAAAATTTTGCGTTTTTGACCAAACAAAGTAACCCAAATCACTACCTCGCCTATGTAGATGATTTGTCTACTCACTAACACCACGAAAACGCAAAATTTTTTGATGATTCGAGCTAAATATGAGGAAAACACATGAATTTTAAGTGAGCAATACCACACGTACTTCAATCACCTATCTACTATAGGCTCTTGATACCAAATGTTATTCCTATTTAATCCATAACACAAGATTCTAGAGAGAGAAAGAGTAGAAAAGTAGAGAGAGAAACAAGAGAGATGGTGGAAGGTTTTCGTTTACTAGAGAGAGAAAGTAAAATGAACCAACCCCCTCTTCCACACATGGAAGAGTGTATATATACCCTTGTCTTGTTGGGTCGTGGGTTTAAGTTAATTGGGCCAGGCTTGGCTTTGTTTTGGGATTACGCCCCTAACTTATACAATATTAGCTTAAAGTCCAAGCCCGGTTTTCCCGACTAACCTATTACAATACATGACCAATAACGACTAAGATGACCTATTACATTCTTGTTCGACTATATAAAATATAAGGCTAACAACTCTAAATGAACTATTAAGCTAAAGTGACTGTTATTAAGCAACTAGTAATGAGAATTAAGCTACTGAATAAGTTCTAGACTACAAGTAGGCTACTCAAACATCAACATCTACTAAGTAACACACTTGATCATACATTTCAACGAGATTATACTAAGTATTGAGCATGCCTACAACATTTGAGTGGAACAAAAATGCAGAAAACTAAAACCTTTTGGCTTAGGCCTCCTTTAGGGAGTAGAGTAGCGCTGAGCTATCTAGCTAGTGCTAAACCACCACCTTAGCACTAGTAACTACCAATCTACAATCAATCAACAACTATCAACATCTCAAACTCCATTGATGATCAGAAAACCTTCAATGCTTGAAAATGGATAATCAGAACTAAGAACTCAACTACAAGATGAACTCAACAGCAACAATCTTCAACAAGGCTTCTAATGATCACTCATGATTATTAGAAACAAAGCAATAACAATGGAGAATGAACAGTAGGGAAGCATTGAAAGAATTGGAGGGAAATTTGAATTTTATTGATAACGAGTGAAAAGTGGTTACAAGGTTTGTTACAAATACCTAACAAACTCTCAAAAGGTTGTCAAGCTTTTGAGAGTTGTTAACTAAAACTGCTAACAAAATTGAGAGAAAGAATTAAAATCTAGTGTGTGTGTTTTCACACTTAAGCTACATTGAACAAATGAGAGACTCTAGGCCTATTTATAGAATGGAAAAGTAAAGTTGTTGGGGAGAGTGACGTGTCCAGGCCAATCAATGAGCTCCACGTGTCCCGATTATTCTAATTGATTTTTGAAGGTGAAGAACATAATTGGGGATTATTGATTGAGTTGATTTTATGTTAATTGAGTTTATGGGATGGATTCGTCTTTGGATTTTGATCAACTTTGATGTTTATAACTCTTTCCGAAATGCACTCTAGCCAAATCCCGATTCTGGCAAATTTTTGTTTGGAGAAGAAAGACACGTGTCATGTTGTAGTTGGTGGAGAAATTGAACACGGATCATTATCCATTTCCTGAAATTTGATTGGCCAAAAGGAAGAGTTATGGATCACACTGTTGTGATTGGCTTAATTAATGTGTAGGCTGTGAGTAGGGTGAGGTGGTGATCTGTGTCACCCTTTTCCTTGCTTCTCATTGGTTGAAACTCTTTCACATGGATTAAGAACCAAATTAACTTTGCAAATTGGCAGTTTTAGTCCCTTGACTTGGCAGATTGGTAATTTGAGCTAGATTCTTCATTCCTTTGGCAAAAATGATCCTTCAACTTGCAATCTTGCTTATTTTGACCCTTTGACTTGATTGACTTTATGGTTGACCATGTTTGACTTTGATCTTGACTATGGCAAATGTACACTTTTGGTCCTTCATCTTTTAAATGTTGTCAAGGTAGGTCCTTGTTCTTCAAAGTCTTGTCACTCTTGATCCTTCTTTGTCTTTTTCATCCAATTAAGCTTGATTTTCTTCTTGTTTGCTTGAAATTGTATCCTTCTTACCTATTTGATCAAACACAAAGAACATACCACATAATACTGCTTTTATAGCACAAAAGTTAGGTATTTGCTATGTGTTTTAGGGTGATTTGTTGATTAATTGATATGAGTTTCTGCTCATATCAAATCCCCTACACTTGAACATTGTCATGTCCTCATGCAATGCTATATTTTAAAGCACAAATTTACATCCTCCTCATAATTAATCCACCTTGGCCATTATGATATGCTTCTACACTACTCTACACTATATGATGCATGATTTTGATTTTTAACAATGCAATTGATAGGTGTGTAAACACCCATCCTTTTTACCACTTAATTACAATAATAACCGAGGCAAAACGTGTATTTTATGTCATTTATGTCGGAATTATGCGTGGTTTCTGTTTTCATTGTGATTTAGGACGAAAAGGTGAAAAGTGGAGAAAACACGGGCATTCACGGGCTTTTATCAAATAAAAAGACGAAAGACGAAGTCAAGAAATCAAGAGTGGAAAAAGAACGGAAGTCCAAGACCAATTTTGAAGATTTATCGAAGAAAAAGTCAAAAGACGGAAGTTTACTAAAAAGCCGAAGAACTCAAGTCTTAATTATGAAGAAATGTCAAGACGAGTTTGAAGAAATCCCGAGACAAAGTCATTAAAGTTAAAAGATTAAGAAGATTAAGGACTTAATGACGCAATTAGAGAAAGAAGAAAGAGGGAGGAAGCTTCCACTAGCCACCCCTCCTCCTATAAATATGAGATGTAGTTGTCATTTGTTGTGGTTGGGTGGTTTGACAAACCACCACTTCCACCATTTTCATACCTTGCAATTTAATTTCCTGCACTTTAATTTCTTGTATTGCACTATTTAATTCAAGTAAGTTTTATTAAATCTTTACTTTATTGTTAATCTCATTCTACCTTTCTTGTTTGATTTGTTCTTCATCTTTATTGTTCATGTTCTTGATTTTTATGGTTTTGATTAAGTGGGTTTTGATTATTTTGGTTATGATTGTTGGTGTTATTGATTTGGTTTGATTGGTTATTGTTAGTAGATCATTTGTGGTTGTTTTGGATTAATCTTTTGGGTTAATCTTGATTAGTTTTGATTAAATTCGGGCTTGGTTTTCATCTCCTGTTCTTCGTTTAAGTTACTGTTTCCCATGTTCCGAATCAATATTTTTTTTAAGTTCCGAATCAACACTTTAAATATTCCGAACCAGTTTATTCTTTAAGTTCCGAATCAAAGATTTTAAAAGTTCCGAACCAGATTTTATTTAAAAGTTCCGATCCGGATATTTGAAAAAGTTCCGAATCATTTTATTGAAAAAGTTCCGAACCAAGTTGATTTGAGAAAAGTTCCGAACCAACAAAAAAATCTTCCGAACCAAAGTATTAAAGTTTCACCAGCCTGCTTGCCAGCTTGTCACCGTTTCCCGCCATTTTCACCAGGCTGCCTGGCTGCTTCCAGCAGCTAGCCTGCTAACTTGTTTATTTAATAGTATTGTTCTGTAATTGTTTAGTTTTATCTGAAAGTTGTTCCGATTTTATTTTTGAAAGTTACGTATTTTTAGTTGAATTTTTCGTCGATTTTTAGTATTAATATTTTTTCGTAAAGTTTAAGTTTTATCTTTTATTTAGTACCCGCTTTAGGTTTTGCCTCGTTTAGGTTTAAAGTACCATTTTAGTTTTATTCTCTCCTTTTTCATTTAGTAAACTTTATTTTCGAGTCGATAATTATATTCGTCTTTTAGTTTTATTTTTATTAATTGTTTCTTTCTAAATCTACGTTTTATTATTTATATTGTTTTGTTTTTATTAGGTAATTGCTTTTAGCTTATTGTTATTATTTTGTGCATTTACCTTTTAAGTAGAATAGATAACCAAACCATTTTATTTTCCATCAAGAACGACTGAGTCGCACTTTGAACCGTGATCAATTCGAGAAGATACCGAGAAATGAACTTTCAACTAGCAAAACCTTACATTAGCAATGCACAATGATACAATTCTATTTATATCTTTTTGGATTTTCTTGAAATGGTTTTGATGGAAATAACTCATAAAGAGTTCAATGACTTTGATTAGGGCTTGGGTACCATGGATACTTATCACCCTCAAGTTTTACTTTCCCCATACCAAGCTTAAAAATGGGATCATTGTATTCACAAGTAAAAAGTGCATCAACTTATTCATGACATTTAAATGTGGAACCGGTTATTAGTTGAGCAAATTGCTTGTGGGCAAATTTGTCATTATTTCAAGTGTGAAGTATAATCCAAAAATAAGGAAGCACGGTTTTAATCCTAAGTAATCCTCTCATCCATTACTTGAAAAACCGCTCATAATTAATATAAGTACGTTTCAAGAGTAATAAGTCATTCGCCTTAAGTGTAAAATCCTCATGTCATGCTTTCATAAGTAGCTACACACTCGCTAAAGAAAGAAAATAAAACTCACGCAATAATTTACATCCGCCATATTTTTTAGACTTTGGATCTTGAACCCCGCTACCCGTCAAGGTAATATTGGATTGGAGCAATCTATTGAATCCCCGCAACCCGTCAAGGTAATATTGGAATTCAATAGTCACTATAATTAACACCACACTGCCCCTCTTGGGAGTCTTGTATAATTATTTTTTTCTTTTCTTTTTTCTTTTTCTCTTTTTTCTAGCCACTCATTTTTTATAAGCTGCTCTTATTTTTCTTTATTCCTCACAAAGAAAGTTGAAAAGAATAAAAGGAAAAACACCCGCTAAATATTGAGCATGACATAAGTCTAGTACACATAAAACGTTCTAACTTAGAATCTTAAGACGTACTTATATCAACCATGAATGATTAGACAAAAATGCATAAGAGATTACAAACCAATTAAAACCGTTCTTTATTATTTATTAACATATATACATGCAAAGAAAATAGAGGTTAAGAAGAGAAGGGTTTAGCCACAAGTAATTATCATGAAGTTTATCTAGCCCTTTTACACTTGCTTCAACTCTATCATTTTCCGTTCTCCACAAATTTAAAATCTCAAAGAATGAGATTGGTGGATGCTTAGCCTAATAGACCAATGAAAGACTACATGGTTAAGGATACTAGCTAGAGAGTGCTAAGATAAGCAAACTCGGGTTGAGTCAAAATATCCATGGCGGGCCTAATATGTCAAAGAAGTCTAAACTTGTTAAACCATGTTTTTATTATATTTTTTTTCTTTGATATATTTTTGATGAAAGATAAAAGAAGAAATATATACAATGCAAATGTGTTATGCAAATGAAAAATGATTAATGCAAAAATTATGAATGCATATTTTTGGTGGCCAAAGTAGATCAAAAGCTTGAAAAATGTTTGAAAAATTAATTTTCCAATGTTATCATGAAGATCAATGACAAGTTCTAGGTAAGGTCACTTCGATAGAAGACCCCCTACACTTAAGCTAAACATTGTCCTCAATGTTTAAGAGCATGGAAGTCTAAAAACTTCCCCTACACTTATGACAATGAATAGACTTTGCTTAACTCTTGTTAAGGAAGGATCAACTATTGGTGAATTCATGTTTAAACACAAGGTGTCTATGAAAAATCACAATAGTAACAAAGTGAACCGGATACAAGGGCCTCCTCCATAAGCTACAAAGCATGAAATGAGTGAGCAACCCTACAAACAACATGAAGACAAAAGAAGGTCTCCCCTAAACTTATCCTCAATTCTATACCCTTATTTCTAACCTACAACACTCTAAACCTAGTTATACGATGCTTGAGTTAAGGAGTCTCTAGCTCGACTCTTCCCACACTTAAAAGTGTCTAAAACCTATCATGGAGAAGAAAATGTTTGCCCTTTTTAAGAAAAATCTCCATGATGAGGTAAAACAAGTTTTCATTTATCAAAACTCCATAAATATCCCCCAGGATCAAATACATAATTACCATCCCACTTATAACACAAATCCACAACTAACTTCCCAAGCAATGGTAGAAAAGGTGAGGTGGTGTTCTCCAAAATGGTGACCCATATGTTCTCTAAAAGGTAATAAGGTGGCTCTCAAATCTTTCACAAATTTTCCTTTTGTTGCATCAGGTGGATACTGAGATGGTTTAGCAAGCTCTATTCCAGGATCTAAAATCCGTTCCTTGATGGGAAAACAACAAGTGTTGGTTGCCTTATAAGGCTCTCCCTTGTAGGTCACATGGTGAGAGAAAAAGTGTGAAGTCATGGATAACAATAAGCTCTTAGAAAGAACCATCATGGTTTGTTTTCCTTTTTCACATGAAAGTGTTGAAGTGGACAAGGAAGTAGGTAAAGGATCTTCATGCAATAGAGAATCTAGATATAGGATGTACCCATCCTCATCAAAATAACCAAGAGTGTACTCAAAAGATATATCCTCTGCTAAAAACTCATCACTCTCATCCATGAGAGAATCCGCCTCATCACTATAAACATCATAGATTGGGCTATCAAAGATTGGTGATGCCTCAAAACCAAAGGAAGTATGATCATCAACAAATGGAGAGTCACAAGTATAAATCTCATCATCACTATAGTCATCATATGTTGGTGTATCACAAAGAATAGATTCTCCATCACTAAAGTCCTCATGATTATGGTTATCATTATGGAAAAGTGGATTGTCATATGAGGTTTCACCAACATTGAGCTCTTGTGGGTCATGAAAATCCAAAGATGAAGTAATGGAAGCAATGGTCTCAACATGAGGTAAATCATAATCTCCACTTGTGCAAGCTTCATAAAAGTATTCATCACAAACTTTATTAAGGATATCATCTTGTGTTTCCTCCTCATTCACAACATCAATATGTTTTACCGCTTCGGGCTCATTAGACTTCTTAGACAACTTCCCCATGTTAAACACAAATCTCTCATCTCCTACCGGCATTGTAAGTTCACCTTCCGCCACATCTATTAGAGTTCGACCCGTTCGCAAAAATGGTCTACCAACAATCAAAGGCACTCTAGGATCCATATCATAATCAACCACCACAAAATCCGCGGGAAAGGTAAATCTATAAACCCCAACAAAAACATCTTCCGCAATTCCCGCCGAATAAGCTATAGTACGGTTGGCCAACTCAAGAGTCATCTTTGTAGGAGTGAGCTCGGGAAGTGAAAGTTTCTTCCAAACCGATAATGGCATAAGATTTATGCTTTCTCCTAAATCCGCTAATGCCATACAATTTTCCACCCCCGAGAAATTGCACGGAATCAAAAACCTCCCTGGATCTCCAAGCTTGGTAGGCAACTTCTTAAGCAAAACCGCGGAGCAATTTTCATTCAAGGAAGCATTAGGCAAATCCACCAATCTCTCCTTGTTAGAAAGTAAGTCCTTGATCATCTTAGCAAACTTAGGCATATTGGCTAAAGCTTCCGCAAAAGAGATATTAATGTTAAGTTGCTTGAACATCCTCAAAAAGTTTGAAACTTGGATATCATCCTTGTTCTTAAGCTTTTCCTTTCTCAATCTTGATGGATAAGGGATACTTGGTTTTGGTTGTGGTTGAGTGGTTGATGAAGGGTTTTCCTTATTGATTTCTTCATGAGTAGGTGTGGAAGTGGGAGAAATGGGAGAACTTGAGGATGGTGAACTAGATGTAGAAGTCTTGTCACATGTAGGAACAAAAGTGGGTTTAACAATAGGAGGGTTAGGAAGTGAAGGATCCTTTGTTGACCTTCCACTCCTTGTTGTAATAGCATTGACATTCGCCCTTGGATTTGCTTGTGTGTTAGATGGTAAAGCCCCTTGTGGTCTTTGATTGTACATAATTTGGTTGTGAAGAAGAGCAAATTTCTTGTTATTTTCCTCTTGAGCATCTTTCATTTGTTTCTCATAAGAAGTAAGCTTTTGAAGGATCAAATCCATGGGGTTAGGTTGCACATTCCCTTGATAGAAACCTTGATGTGGATAAGGTGGAGGTGGTGCATTAAATCCTTGATTTGGTGGATAAAAGTTATTTCCTTGATGTTGAAAATTGTTGGGTGCCTTGTAGTTATTCCCTTGGTAATGTGGTCTTGGGCCTTGATTCCATTGTAACAATTGAGGAGGATTTTGGTGAGGTTAGGTGGGTGGTTGGGGTGGGAATCCCGGTGGAGTAAGGTAATTTTGAGACTTATAAGAAAGGTTATTGGGATTGATATTTGGCTTGAAATGTTTACGATGTTCCTCTTGGTAAGCATAACATTCCCCTTGATAACCTTGCACCTTATCACATTGTTCATAGGAATGGGGACCTCCACAAGTCTCACATGAAAGGGTAATGGCATGCACATCATTTTTAGAAGTTTTCAATGAAAGGCTCTTAATAGCTTGGATCAATTCTTGATGTGCCTTAAAACTCATCTCATGATCCCTATCTATCTTTTGAATTATCTCTTGGTGACACTTGAGGAATTGGTTATCACAAGGTGTTTGAGAATTGTTTTGGATAACATGAACCCTTTCTTCAAATTTAGTGTTTGTTTGTACCATTGCTTTGGTCTCAATAATATCCCAAGCCTCTTGAATGGATTTAAGAAGAATATTCCCCCCCCCCCCCCCCCCGTGGAAGCATTGAGTGAGTCTTGGTGATGAGTTTTAAGGCCATTGTAGAAAGTATTGATTTGGTGAACTTCATCCAATCCATGGTTAGGGATCTCCTCAATAACTCTCTAAACTCCTTGCAAGCATCACTAAAGGTTTGACTAGGTTTTTGTTGAAAGCCTATAACTAAGTTCCTCAAAGTCGTGGTCTTAGATGGGGGAAAGAACTTGTTCAAAAACTTAGTAGTGAATCCATCCCATGTGGTGATACTATCGGGTGGTTGTGTATCTAACCAATGCTTAGCCGGACCCTCTAGTGAAAATTGCACCAATATCAACTTAATGGCATCATGGGGAACTCCATTGTACTTAATGGTGTTGCAAAGAGAAAGAAATCTTTTAAGGTGATCATGAGGATTATCATTCTTGTTTCCATAAAAAGGTGTGTTTGAAACCAAGTTAATCATAGCCGTTTTTAGCTCAAATGAATTTGCGGGAATATCGGGTATCTTGATAGCATCGGCATATCCGTGAACATTGGATTGCAATCGTTCCATCAAAGAACGAGTATCAACTCCGGCCATGGCTTCTTGTTGTGGATGAATCAAAGCACGATTCTCGTGATCGGCTTGATGGACGGTGGTGTTCCTACTCTTTCTCTTTTTCTTCCTTTTCGGAGGAAGGGGTTGTACACCAATCGGTATTTGTGCACGCCCGCGAGTGAGCATGCAACTCAATACGAGGAATGAGAGAGAAGCTCTCGTGTGACTTTGAAGAGAAAAGGATTATCCCCTTCGAGTTTCAATATGAAATATCCATAAGAAAATAATAATATACGTATGTACTACTTGGGTGCAAGACCCCCAATGAAGCCTTCCTTCTTAGAATACTCACAAGTGAACGGGGGGTTAGGTGGCGCGAAGCACCTAAGTACCTATTGACCCTTAGATGGAATTTTATAGCACATCGCCTTTCTATTCACTTAATTGTTTGTATTCTTCGAATTGTTGCTTATTGGAAGTATTTATCTATTCTTGCTTTATTTTGTTTGATCGATATACGTGTCAAAGACCGGAACGCCCCTCAACACGGTGTATTGCCTTGGCAATACTTATGGAGAATATGTGAATTGGTTGTTCTTATATGTATACGTATTTACTTATAATAATATATGGAAAATATTTTTGTATTTATGAGTTTTTAAGAGAAAATACTATATGTACATAAAAACCGAGAGAGTATAATAATATATATTTTTGGGTGCAATCTCTTAGGAAAAAGATTGCTTTTTGGATTTTTTAATTTGTTTGGTCAATTCTTTAGGAAAAGAATTGTTTTGTTAATTTTTAGTTTTTATGTATGTTTATATTTTATATTTTTTTTATTGTTTTTGATTTATGATACGTAAAAAATAACGTTCACTAGGTGAACGGATCCCAAAAGCCAATGAAAACCGTCAATCGATAGTCTCTCGTAAAGTCAAAGAACCGGCAGCGGCGCCATTTGAAATGTGTATAGTTGAAGTTCGTGTTCTCAATTCTTAACAAATTGAAAGTCCTAACAAGATCGAGTTTATAATTATTTTTGGTTGGTAAAAGTATTTGGATATTCTATGTCTAATTCAACAATCAAATAAAAATGAAAAATATTAACTATGTAACCGTAAAACAAATTATCAAATACCACATTCTTATTCAATTAAAATCACAAATGTAAATTCTATAAAATGAAAGGACTGAAAATGTAAATTCTATGAAAATTAAATTCCAAAAATACAAAGTCTAAAAGTATAAGGACTATTTATGCAAAAACAGTTAACCAAATGGACTAAATGTGAAAATGTAGCTAACTAAGTAACTAACTTTAACAACTTTTGAAAACTAACTAACCAATTTTTAACAAACTTGAAAATAGAAGGACTTAAATTTTGCAAAACATAATAAAGTGTGCAATTAGCCAGTAATGAAAACTGTTAAACAAACTAGGGACTTAAATGCAATTTCCAAAAGTTTATTAACAAAAACGGGTTAAGAAACAAAATAAGCTCGTATAAGCTCGTTTCTCAACCAAATAAGCTCAAGCAAGTTTTAAAACGTTTAAAATCGAATTTTAGCTAGACATGCAAAAGGACTTAAGCTAAAATTAGCTAAAACTCAAATAAGCTAAATCCAATAAGCACAAAATAAGCTACCCAATAAGCTACACGTGCACAACTTGATTTTATTGAAGAAACTTGTTAATCAGCTCACAAAAAGAATGCAAAATCTTGTTTCAAAGAAAATGATCCATTAATAAGCTCAGAAAATGAAAATAAGCTAAATTGAGCTTATGTTGACCAAAAATCTGAAAACTTCAAATCTTAACCAGGAACACTTTTTGAAGTGATTCGTGAAAGAAAATGGCTAAGTTTGTGAAGTGGATAAGCTAATATGAGAAATCAGAAAAGCTATTTATCACAGGGAATTGCATTTGCTCTAGTGCTGAAACAAGTGCTTATATCTAGCTTATTACTGGATACTGTAGAAATTCCTGCTAACAACTTAAACTACATATATTGTGTGATGAATAGAAATTGGTTTCAAGCAAATTCATCAAGAAACAAAAACATGGCAATGATTTGAAAATCAAGACTTTTCTAAAATCAAGTTTATCAAAGCTGACCCAAACTTTTTTATTATGCCAATTGCCTTTTTGACTACAAAATTGACCTGAAAACTATTTAAACTAACTTGCCATGACTTACTGACTGCAAGTGAGTTAGATTTAACCAACTAACAAGACTTGAACACAGATGAAATCCTATTCCCAAACACAAGTTTAACTGAATTGATAAAACTTTGTGAAAGAAATTTTAGCTAAAAGCTTAACTGATTAAGGACCAATATCAAACCAAGTTTTATGACTAAAATGTGATGAAAAGGAACCAATTTCAAGCTATGAAACAGTTTAATACTCTAAATGAACTATTAAGCTAAAGTGGCTGTTATTAAGCAACTAGTAATGAGAATTAAGCTACTGAATAAGTTCTAGACTACAAGTAGGCTACTCAAACATCAACATCTACTAAGTAACACACTTGATCATACATTTCAACAAGATTACACTAAGTATTGAGCATGCCTACAACATTTGAGTGGAACAAAAATGCAGAAAACTAAAACCTTTTGGCTTAGGCCTCCTTTGTGGAGTAGAGTAGCGCTGAGCTATCTAGCTAGTGCTAAACCACCACCTTAGCACTAGTAACTACCAATCTACAATCAATCAACAACTATCAACATCTCAAACTCCATTGATGATCAGAAAACCTTCAATTCTTGAAAATGGATAATCAGAACTAAGAACTCAACTACAGGATGAACTCAACAGCAACAATCTTCAACAAGGCTTCTAATGATCACTCATGATCATTAGAAACAAAGCAATAACAATGGAGAATGAACAGTAGGTAAGCATTAAAAGAATTGGAGGGAAATTTGAATTTTATCGATAATGAGTGAAAAGTGGTTACAAGGTTTGTTACAACTACCTAACAAACTCTCAAAAGGTTGTCAAGCTTTTGAGAGTTGTTAACTACAACTGCTAACAAAATTGAGAGAGAGAATTAAAATCTAGTGTGTGTGTTTTCACACTTAAGCTACATTGAACAAATGAGAGACTATAGGCCTATTTATAGAATGGAAAAGTAAAGTTTTTGGGGATAGTGACGTGTCCAGGCCAATCAATGAGCTCCACGTGTCCCAATTCTGCTAATTGACTTTTACAGGTGAAGAACATAATTGGGGATTATTGATTGAGTTGATTTTATGTTAATTGAGTTGATGGGATGGATTCGTCTTTGGATTTTGATCAACTTTGATGCTTATAACTCTTTCTGAAATGCACTTTAGCCAAATTCCAATTTTGGCAAATTTTTGTTTGGAGAAGAAAGACACGTGTCATGCTGTAGTTGGTGGAGAAATTGAACACGGATCATTATCCATTTCCTAAAATTTGATTGGCCAAAAGGAAGAGTTATGGATCACACTGTTGTGATTGGCTTAATTAATGTGTCGGATGTGAGTAGGGTGAGGTGGTGATCCGTGTCACCCTTTTCCTTGCTTCTCATTGGTTGAAACTCTTTCACATGGATTAAGACCCAAATTAACTTTGCAAATTGGCATTTTTAGTCCCTTGACTTGGCAGATTGGTAATTTGAGCTAGATTCTTCATTCCTTTGGCAAAAATGATCCTTCAACTTGAAATCTTGCTTCTTTTGACCCTTTGACTTGATTGACTTTATGGTTGACCATGTTTGACTTTGATCTTGACTATGGAAAATGTACACTTTTGGTCCTTCATCTTTGAAATGTTGTCAAGATAGGTCCTTGTTCTTCAAAGTCTTGTCACTCTTGATCCTTCTTTGTCTTTTTCATCCAATTAAGCTTGATTTTCTTCTTGTTTGCTTGGAATTGTATCTTTCTTACCTATTTGATCACACACAAAGAACATACCACATAATACTGCTTTTATAGCACAAAAGTTAGGTATTTGCTATGTGTTTTAGGGTGATTTGTTGATTAATTGATATGATTTTTTTCTCATATCACCCAGCACCACAAGCCTAGCCTTGTTTTTAAAAATCATGCCAGCTTCATCCCTCTTGTTTCTATAGACCCACTTAGTTCCAACTACTTGTTTTCCAGCTGGAGATTTTACCAGAGTCCACACCTTGTTCCTCTTGATCTGATTCAACTCATCTTGCATGACAACAACCCACCCTTCATCTAGAAGCGCAGCAACCACATTCTTAGGTTTATGTTCGGAGAGAAAATCAGCGAAAAGGCATTCATTCGCTGAGGCGGTTTCCAGAGATCTCAACTTGCCTCTGGTGGTGACTCCCTCAGAGGGTTCACCAAGAATATTCACCAGAAGAATATCTTGGTTCCTACTCTATTTGGATTGAGGAGCAGGAGTCTCTGTGGGTTCAAGAGTCACATCAGGTTCTATGAATGCTGGAGGATCTTCACATGTTATTTGTTCATCCATAATCTCTTCATCTGAGTGATAGATTGGTTCGATAAGATCAACATTCACTTCAGTGGGTGGAGTGATAGGTTCAACAATTTCAACCTCTGGAGTGATGTCAGAGATTGAGTGAGGATCAAATGCATGAAAATATGGAAAGTCCTTGTGACAAGCCTGAGGTGATTCCTTGGGATTTGAGAAATCATCCTTTGGATATGATTTGACTTCATTGAAATCAATGTCACATTCTTCTGGGTTAGTGTGAGTAATGACAGAATTTGCTTCATTAAAGGTAACATGAATGGATTCTTCAATTTCTTGCCTACGAATGTTGAATACTCTATAGGATCTGGAGGTGGGAGAGTAACCAACAAAGAATCCATCATCTGACTTTTCATAAAATGTTCCCAGATGATCTCTATAGTTGTGAATGAAAACAGGGAAACCAAAGACATGGAAGTAGCTTACATCAGGGGCTCTCTTCCTATACACTTCATAAGCGGTCTTGCCGTGTCTCTTCACAATAATAGATATGTTTTGTGTGTAGCACGCTGTGTTCACAGCTTCACCCCAAAATTGTTTTGGAAGTCTTGATTCGCTGAGCATGGTTCTAGCAGCCTCTATAAGAGTTCTGTTTCTTCTTTCAGCGACATCGTTTTGTTTAGGGGTGCCTGGGGTTGAAAAGTTTTGTGAGATTCCCTTTTCATCACAAAAGGCTTCCATGGTATGGTTCTTGAATTCATTTCCATTATCACTTTTGATAGCCTTAACTCTATAGTCATTGAATTTCTCTATCTCTCTGATGAAGGACATTATTCTTTCAGCTGCATCACTCTTTCTTTTGAGAAAGAATATCCATGTAAATCTAGAGAATTCATCTACAATGACTAGTGTATACTTTTTGTGATTAAGGGATTGTGGTTTCACTGGCCCAAATAAGTCCATGTGAAGAAGATGGAGGTACTTATTTATGGAGAAAGATTGCTTTGTTTTGAATGAGGCTATGTGGTGCTTCCCTTTCTCACAGGCTGAGTAGGGGGTCTGTCTTTGGTGAAGATCAGAGAGGGAAGCCCTGCCACTAAATCATTCTTGGCTAGTTTGTTGATGTTCTTGAAGTTAAGGTGGGAGAGTCTCTTATGCCATAGCCAATTTTCACTATCAGATGCTTTGGCAAAGAGTCAGGTGTTCTTCCCTTCTGGACATGATGTCATGTCAATGACATACACGTCCCTTCTTCTGGGTGCAATTACAACAACATCATCATTCGGATTGAAGATTGTTCCTTGGGTCTTGGTGAACAGAACTTTGAAATCAACATCGCAGAGTTGACTAATGCTGATTAAGTTGTGCTTTAAGCCATTGACATAAGCGACCCTTGTGAAGGTTATACCATTGCAATCCACTGAGCCATAACCCTTAGTAGCCCCTAAGGAGTCATCTCCAAAGGCTAATTTTGGACCAGACTCCTTATATCTATGCAGATATTGTTTAACCCCTGTCATGTGTCTAGAGCACCCACTATCCAGATACCAAACAGATTTCTTCAAGTATGCCTGCATAGATATAACAGATCCAGATTAGATTCGATGATGAACCCACTTTCTAGTGGGTCCATGCTGTCACTGACCAGCGACATTGGGTCTTCTCTGGTTCCTTTCTCCCCCTCTTTTGTTGCAGTCTCTGGGTTCATGACGCATACTTCCACAGATGTCACATCCGGGATAATGCTCACACTCATTAGAGTGATGGTCAAAGAAACCGCAGTACTTGCATGGGGGATTTGGTTTGTAACCCTGAGAATTGTCTCTGGGTTTGGGCTCAGGTCTCCTAGAGGGCATGTGAGGAGTTTTAGACCTTAATTGAGTTCTTGTTCTTTGAACAGCAATAGTCTCCTCATGCTCTTTGGAGGTGTGTTCAGTAGACTCACATGTGATACATTTTGGTTTCTTAGAGCAGTCCTCAGAGGAATGATTTTTGAAACCGCAATGTTTGCAAGGCCTGAATAAAGCTCTCCTTTTAGAGCTACTTGATCCTTCACCAAGAGAGTTAACAGATGGACTGTTGACTCTGGGGTTGATCTGCTCTTTCAACCCTTTACTTCTTCCATCAAGGTGAGGAAAAGTTGCTTGGTGGGTGAAAGCTCATCAGGGGGAGGAGTGGGTTTGGTGGAGTCCTTGGCCACAAAAACCTTTTTGTGTGCTTTATCAGTGACTTTGAGAATTGAATTCCCTGGGGTTTTGGTTGGAGGTTTTGGGCCAAGCAAGGAATCAGATGGGTTAGCACTAGCGGGTCTTGGTAGAGCTGGTGCCTCTGATTTCTTGTCAGAGTTTATCTCATCCATAGAGGTGTAAGATGGAGAAGAAACATCTGAAGGGACAAATTTAACATTGGGTACAGGTATATGATTTTTGAATCTACCCTTCCCCCTAATAGCCTAAACCACATCACCTGGTATGGCTTCAACAACTATTTCCTCCACTGTGGATTGAGCCAAATTCCATTTTTCAGTGGTTCCTCTAAGTTCAGTGTTTTCATCAGTTAAAGACTCATTTTCAATGGACAGTCTTCTTACTTCATTTTGAAGTTGATTTGCAAGATTCACAAAAGGTTTGAGATTCGTAACTCAGATTGACAAAGATTTAACTTTGTTTTAAGACTATGAAACTTTTTTAACAGGTTTTTTCTTTGCTCTTCCACAAAGTGGAGGTCAACTAAGGTATAGTCATTGACATGGTCTCTATCAGGACCTTCAGGCAAAGAAAGCAATCTTTGTACCTTTTTCATGGTGATTGATGAGACTGTTTTATACATAGTCTCATCGTTCAAAATGAGCTTAAAATGCATTAATATCATGAAATATGCCAAATATATTCTTGTGTTTGTTACATGTGTATTTTAGGTACGGATATTGAGAAAATCACAGAAGATCACAAGAATCAAAGAAAAACGAACACGGGAAAAGAAGCCGCACAATGAACCGGACCCAAGTGTTGATTTTCCAAGAATAACCCTTGAAAAATTGAAGATTTTACAAGAAGGGTCCTCCCATATTGAAGAATTGACACTTTAAACCCTTGTATATTCATAATTACAAGATTGGTCCTTAAAATTTGTCAAAATTACAAACAGAACCATCCACTTTGAAGAATTGGCAAGAATGTTCCCTCAAAATTGAAGAATTGTCATTATTAGTCCTCCAAGAAGTCAAGAATACAAGTCAAAACCATAAAGTTTGAAGAAAATGCCAAAACAGCCCTTCAAGTATCAAGAAATTACAAGAAATACCCTTGATAAGCTTTTGGAAAGTTTATGTGGCCAAAGTGTGAAAACTGAAACATGCTTAACAAAGGAATCCAGACATTTACTTGTTTAAACTGAATTGAAAGGAGGAAGAAAGAAGAGGGGGTGAATCTGCCAAGACATGAAAACTTACCTAGACCAACCACACCCCTCCACGTGTCCCACTACCTCCTCTCCACCAATCACAATCCACCCAGCCTCCACCTCATTTTCCACTCACCACCGGTTTAACTAATTAATATAATTAGTTAAACTTGGCGCCTAAACACACTTTTAAAACCTAAAACAGATCAAATCCTATGTTCTTCATGCTCTTTATACGATTTGGGTATTTCTTAACCCTAATGAATTAAGACCTAATCTCTTCAGAATGATGATTAGGGGTCTTATTATCCTAACCCAACCTTTAAACCCCCATCACCATCAACTCACATGTCTCACCATCCTTACCCTGCCCCACTTTTCACCTTCAAACAAAAACCATGCAGCAAATCTACGACTCAAGGCTTTGCTTACTTCTTAAGCATTAATTGGACGTCCAAGATCACCCCCATCCCACTGGCATCACATGTATCCCCTCCCAAGTCAAAATTCAGTCAACAAAGTTCAAAAACCTCAAGGGCATTTTTGGGACATCACTACATTAGGGTTTATGTTTTTATCAGCTTCTTATCATAGTTTGTAGCCTATATAAGGCATTAGTATCACAACATAGTTCTTTGTTCTTGGTTTTTTTGGTCAAAAATCTATAAAGCCTTTGTTTCTAGTGAATGAAAAAAGTGTTTGATTTTGTGACAAATTCCAAGTTCCAACCTTTACTTTCTGTTGTTATTGATATATTTTTGTGGGTTTGAAAGTTCAAAGTTTGGTTTTAAAGATTGTGAAAGTGTTTGCAAGTTTTTCAAAAATCTGATTATTTTTCTAAGTCTTAGTTCAAACACTTGAACTTTTGGATTATAAGTGATCATAACACCCTGATAAAGAGTTTATCAAGGTGTAGTGAGCTTGTGGTTTGGATGGATTCAAGTAGTGAGAAACAAGCTTGAATCAAACCAGCCTCATTTTTCATATTTTGTTCATATAATCTGTTGTGTTCTAATCTTGTTGTTCTTAGCAGCTTGTTGGAAGCTTGTGGTTGTTAAGCTACCACATAAGCTCTAACATACGTGACTGTGGATGTACATTCATGAGGTTTGTCTTATTTCCTTGAAATCTGATAAAATCTTGGTCCTAAGTGATTTTTGGGATTCTGATGGTGTATGTGTGTTTTTATGCATGCAAATTGGTTCTTGATTCATATGTCGGTTGTTATGATGCTTATTTGGGCTTAAAACAGTCTTTAGAATACTTTGGCTTTGTTAAAATTGGTTTTAAAAAGTTAAAAGGGTGTTTAGGATTATCTGTGGTTGAAGTTTGCATGAGTTTGAGTAGGGATTGTTGTATTGTTTGTGTTGATATCTGTTAGTAAGGTGTTTGAGGTCTGAAATTTACAAGTTTTGTGCTTTGAAACCTAAAATCTGAAATCTTTGCTTTGAAATCTTGTGCACACCTAATTTGCTTGTTAACCTAGATATAACAAGTGTTAAATCCAAGTATTTTCAACCTGAGTGATAGATCTGAGGCCTTGAATTTGGATTTGTGGTCAACTAGTTCAGTAAACATTGTTCTTGTGTTCATCTTTGTTCATCAGTAACTGCTTGTGCATAAATCTTGTTCATAAGTTGGAATCATTGCATGAAGTAAGTTAATCTGTGTGTCATTAAGTTCTATTGAGCTTGTGTATGCATTTAGTGGATTTTGGTCAGCTTATACTAGCTTATTCATTAGCTTATATCACCAGATCTGCTTATTACTTGTCTGTGCCATGTCTGAGGACTAATTGATTTAAGGGTTAAGTCCATATATTGGTAATATACTATCCATGGTTTACACATCTAGGTAATGTACTATTTTTATTACTAATATCGCTATAAAAACCGGCTAAACTTTTCTAATATAGGTAATGTAACCGGCTATGACAGGTTAAAACTCGAAATTTGGAACAAAACAATTACTACCTCGATAAATTGAAAAAAAATATACTCCTAAACAAATTCTTAGCTTGTAAATTGGTTGCTAATGTCTGATATAAATATCTAATACGCGTGTGCTTATCAAATAACATTAAAGAATCGATTCTTGTGATCCTAAAGCAACACGATCAAGTTATCAGCATTATGGTACTTGGAATATATAAAAGTTTTAATAAAGAAAAGCATTATAATTCAAATTCCATGAGGTATTAAAGAGTATCTATTAATTATTTACGTTTTTCTGTGGCATGACTATTATGACCACGGGGCTCCATTGGAGTTCAAAAATGAAATTATAACAGTATCATAGATCGAGCATCTAAATCTGGTCAGATTTTATGGTTACATCAATCATGCTGGTGAGCGTATTATCATGCTAAAATATGTTACTAACGGAACCCTTCGTGGACATATAGATGGTAAAGGCAGCTACATGGATCTCGGTTATTGGTTTCATATCCGAGTATAGATTCTTGTTTTTTAAAGATTTTTTGAAGAAACAAATAAGCGTTTGTTCCAGATGAAAAAAATGAAGCGTTTGTTCTAGATGAAAAGATGAAGGAGATGAAAAAATGAAGCGTTTGTTCCAAATTTCGAGTTGTAACCTGTCCTAACCGGTCACATTACCTATATTGGAAAAGTTTAGCCGGTTTTTATAGCTATATTGGTAATAAAAATAATACATTACCTGGGTTAAGTCCATATATTGGTAATATACTATCCATGGTTTACACATCTAGGTAATGTACTATTTTTATTACTAATATCGCTATAAAAACCGGCTAAACTTTTCTAATATAGGTAATGTAACCGGCTATGACAGGTTAGAACTTGAAATTTGGAACAAAACAATTACTACCTCGATAAACTGAAAAAAAAATATACTCCTAAACAAATTCTTAGCTTGTAAATTGGTTGCTAATGTATGAAACCAACAACTCGAAAAGATTTTATTTTGTTTAAAAAATCTTTTTAGCTTAATTAAAGTATTTTTTATGTTTACAAAGTGAAAAATCTTAGTTTGGGCTTTTTGATAATTTATTTGATTTGTAGGCCTTTAATTAGCATTTATTAAATATTAATTATTAAAAACGTTACAAGAAGTTTTATTTATTTGTAAACCTTATATTTATTTTTAGGATTTAATTGTAATTTTTTAGGAATTTTTAGAGTAAGTTAAATTTTTGCCTCGTTTTGCGTGAAAATGCGTTTTCGTCTTAGTTTATTATTATCGTAATCCGTCGTCTTCTTTCCCCTTTTCTCTCACTATTAATCAAGAACAACAAGTTTAACACACACAATTAACCTCCTTGATGAACGATCTTATAAAGAGTCATAATTGTTTGATTTTCCTAAATCAAATACTTAATACTTACCGTAAAAGCGGATTTATACACACAATCATTTCGTCGCCGCTGTCGGGGAGGTTTGTTGTGTTAGATTTGAAAATTTTTGTTTTTAATATTAACCAAAAATAGTATTTGTGTGATTAGAACTCTAATCATACGTATTATTGTTTTTCGTTTTCTTTGTGAATATTATTACTATATTGTATTTGTATCACAATAAATACAAAGTATCTCTAAATACGCGAGAAATCGCATCTCATTAGCAAGCGTTTTGGTTGTTAGTGAGTGTATCTAATTCAAACAACAAAAAGGGCAAAATAGATAAATACTTTTAAGAAGCTTTAACTCGATAAGTGCAAACTATAAGGTGGGTATAAGGCGGTTGTATTTCACGACCTAAAGGAAATAGGATCTTAAGTGCTTCGCGCCGCCTCGTTTCCTCCGCTTGCTTGTGCGTGTTTAGAAAGTGAGGGCTAATTAAAGGTTTTCCAACCAAAGTATTATCTATGTATCATATATATTTTCTTGGTTTTGAATTATTGAACCCTCCTAAACATTTTGGTGTTCCACCACGTTTTCAAGTCATTCAAAGCTTTTACTTCACGTGATCGTTTTTCATTCCTTGAGGCTTCTCTAATCATAAGGTTTGATTCGAGGAGATATTTTGTAGATTTTTTTTTACGTAATACACAAGAAAATCCAAAAAAATTAAAAACAATCAAAAATACAAAAAAAAATGAAAATTCACAAGAACCCCAAAAGAATCTTCTTTGCTCACCCCCACGTTCTAGGTTACGTTTATGCTACCTCGTTCTTATGCAAAACGTGCACGGAAATGTCGAAATCAAAAGGAAGGAAACCAAGATCCTCCTATTGAAGAAGAAACTCCAATTGTGGAACCCATTGTAGAACAAATAGTCACCATGGCTAATCGTACTATGATGGATTGCTTCAATCATCCACCGAGGTTTTTGGAGAAGCGATTGTGATTCCCGCTATCCTTGCAAAGAACTTCGAGATAAATACGGGTTTAATGTTGATGCTACAAGCAAGTTTTAATGTCAATAAGTTTCGCGGATATGAGAAAGACAACCCACATTATCACATTCGGAATTTTAACTATCTCACTGCCACAAGCAAGTTTAAGGATGTTCCACACGACGCCATTAAGATTATATTATTTCCATACTCTTTAGATGGGCCCACCAAAATTTGGCTCGAGAAAGAATTACCAAATTCTATATTGACGTGGAACGATCTCGTGTCTAAATTTGTGAACCAATTTTTCCTTCCTTCTAAGACTACACATTTGAAAAACGATATTTCAAAATTTACTCGAAGACCTAATGAAAGTGTTTTAATGGCATGGGAAGGATTCAAGGAGATGTTACATGAATGTCCACACAATGATTTTTCAGAACTGCATCAAATTGATACGTTTTATAATGGACTTAATGATCATGAGAGGGATTATCTTAATGCCGCTGCGGGTGGTAATTTTTTGTGCAAAACGACTAATGAAGCTTTAACCATCATCGAGAATAGATAGAGGGTTTATAACCCTCGTAACACACCTAGTGTTGCCACTATGGTTCGTCTTCCTAATCTAGTGACATGAATGTTTTGCAAGATGAAGCGAATGAGGAGAATAGATTTTTCGATAGATTTTCGTCTCTTATGAGTCATTGGAAAGCAAAGATGCTTTAGGCTCCACTACGGTTAAAGCGGTTGAGAAAAGTTGTATATCTTGTGGTAGAGCTCATGATTTTTCCGAGTGCATTACCGTCGGTGGTAACACTTCGAGTGCTTATGTAGCAACGGGAACTTACAACCAAAACGGCCAAGGTTCCCGCACAAATCAAGCTCCACAAAATCAAAATGCTAAAAATTATCGAAACAACAATCAAAGTGGTGGTTACCAAGGAAATCAACGTAATTACAACAAGGGTAATTATAGGAACAATGGGAAAGTGCAAAATCAAAATCAAAATCTTGATTTTCAAAACATAAATAAAGGTTTGTAAAATACAAAATATCTTCCAAGTGACTTTTCGAATTATAAAAAGGAAAATGATGATAGGTTTGACAAAATAAAAAGGGAGATAATTATCCTAAGATCCGATTTTAAAAATGTTAAAAAAACGAGTTTGCTAATGAACTTTAAGACTCATGCTAATAAAATGGAAAGTAATGTCCAAAGGCTACAACAAAATCAACAAAAGATGGAACAAGGCCAACATGAAATCAAGCAAGAGATGCTTAAGGAGAATAAAAGGCAATCAAATTTAAAGATAAAATGGCAAGTATCTTTGAGGCTATAATGTGTAAAACATCTTCTTCGAGTGGTCTTCCAAGTGATACCATTGCAAACCCAAAGGGAGAAATGAAGGTTATTACTACACGTAGTGGTAAGACTTTCAAAGAGCCCATTTCTCTTTTTAGTACTTCTAAGGAGAAGGAAATCGACAAAAGAACCGAGGTGATGGTAGAAAAGGAGCATATCACAATCCCACGAAGTACCGTTCAAACCACAGTTATGGTCGAACCTATACCAATTTTTGAACCTGACATTGCAAGGCATTTGCCTATGCCCCAACCCACACCACCCCTACCCTACCCATCGAGACGAAACAATGAAAACTGCATGAACGTAACAATCCACAAATCGAGATTTTCATTAAAATGTCTCGTAAGGTTTATTTCAACATAAGTTTAGCTTACGCGTTGTTGTATATGCCTTGTTTTGCCTCCACTTTTAAGGGTATGATGATTGATAATGAAAAGCTTCTAAAGCTATCTAATTGTTCTTCGGTTTTCCTTAAACGAATACCAGAAAAAGTTGGTGATCCCGACAAGTTTCTCATTCCATGTGATATTCAAGAGATGGAAGGATGTCTCGCCTTGGACGATCTTGGCGCGAGCATTAATTTGATGCCTTTTTCCATTTGGAAATCGTTATCACTTTCGGATCTTACTCCTTTGAAAATGTCTATCGAGATGGTCGATCATTCTACGATTCTCGCATGTGGAGTGGTTGAAGACGTTTTTGTGAAAGTTGGGAAGTTATACTATCCCTTTGATTTTATTATGGTAGACGTTCCCATGGATCCTCAAGTTCCTCTAATTTTAGGTCGTCCATTTTTAGATACCTCAAAATCGATCATTGATGTGCATGCAAGAAAAATCACTTTGTGATTCAACGAGGAGGAACTTGTTATAAACGCTACTCAAAACTCTAACCTTCTCATGTTTATGTAATCGCTACCATCAACCATATTGACTTAGTCGATGTAGTTTGCGACGCGTTTACACAAGAAGTGTTAGGTTTTTCTAATAGTTTGACTAGTGGCCATCCCACTATTATGGATCCAATCCTTGCTAATTCAACACTAAATCTCACTCCATTCCATGGAGGCGATTTTATTTTCAATGATATCGACAATGAAGATGAGGTGACGATTAGTGAGGATATTATAAATCGAGTTCCACCATGTTTTCTGCCGATGGAAATTATGAGTGTTGAATGAAATTTTCAATCGAGGATCCACCAATCCTTGAATTGGAAGATCTTCCACCTCACCTTGAATACGCATTCTTGGAAGGTGATGACAAGTTTCCGGTTATTATTGCGAAAGATCTTTCCAGTGATGAAAAAATCGCACTTTTAAAAATCTTGAAAGCTCACAAAGGGGCGATTGCGTGGAAAATTTTTGACATTAAGGGTATTGACCCAAAATTTTGTACTCACAGATGTTAATGGAGGAGGACTACAAGCCCGCAATTTAATCTCAAAGAAGGGTAAACTCCAAAATTCACGATGTCATCAAAAAGGAAGTCTTAAAAGTTCTTGACGCAGGAATGATTTATCCTATATCCGATAGCCCTTAGGTGAGCCCAATCCATTGTGTCCCTAAAAAGGGAGTAATGACCGTTGTGCCTAATGATGACATCGAGTTAATTCCAACTCTTGTTGTGACCGGTTAGAGGGTGTGTATTGACTATCGTAAGTTAAATGACGCCACTCGTAAAGACCATTTTCCCTTGCCCTTCATGGATAAAATGTTAGAGCGACTTGTGGGAAACGATTTCTATTGCTTCTTAGATAATTTTTCCAATTACTTTCAAATCCCTATCGACCCTCGTGATCAAGATAAAACTACGTTTACGTTCCCGTATGGAACGCTTGCTTATCGTAGAATACCATTCAGACTTTGTAATGCACCGAGAATCTTTCAAAGGTGCATGATGGCTATTTTTCATGATATGATCAAGAAGTCGATGGAAGTCTTCATGGATGATTTTTCGGTGTTTGGTGATTTGTTCACGTCGTGTTTAAACAACGTGGAAAAAATGTTGAAACGTTGTGAAGAAACCAACCTTGTTCTCAATTGGGAAAAATGTCATTTTATGTGTAAACAAGGAATCATCTTAGGGCACAAGGTCTCGAAAGCGTGGATTGAGGTAGATAAAGCTAAGATAGACTTCATCGCCAAATTACCTCATCCCAAAACCGTTAAGGGAGTTAGGAGTTTTCTAGGACACACGGGCTTTTCTCGTCGATTCTTCAATGATTTTTAAAAAATATCTCGACCTATGACATACCTTCTTGAGAAAGATGATCCTTTCATCTTCAATGAGGATTGTTTCGAGCTTTTGAAACTCTTAAGAGGAAACTTACTGAAGCTCCCATTCTTGTTGCTCCTAATTGGGAATTACCCTTTGAAATCATGTGCGATGCAAGTGATTATGCAATTGGGGCCATTTTAGGGCAACGTCATGAAAATCACTTCTTGCCTATCCACTATGCTAGTAAGACGATGAACGAGGCTCAAATGAACTACACTATAACGGAAAAAGAACTACTTGCCGTGGTGTATGCTTTTGAGAAATTCCGACCTTATCTCGTCAGAACAAAAAGCATAGTGTATACGAATTATTCAGCTATCATGTATCTCTTCTCTAAGCTTGATGCAAAGCCGAGGTTGCTCCGTTGGATTCTCCTCCTACAAGAATTTGATGTCACCATACTTGAAAAAAAAAGGATCCGAGAATCTAGTGGCCAATCATCTCTCTCGTTTAGAAGATCCTCACAAAAATGAGTTCGAGAACAAGGAAATTACCGAAACATTTCCTCTTGAGATTATTGGTGTGGTAAATTCTAAAGACGACACCCCATGGTTTGCCGACATTGCAAATTACCATGGGGCAATTTCATAATCAAGGGTATGACGACACAACAAAAGCGGAAATTCTTTCGTGACGTCAAGTTCTATTTTTGGGACGACCCTTATCTCTTTCGGGTTTGTGCGGATCAACTCGTTCGACGTTGTTTTTTTGGTACCAAAGCTACTAATATCCTTAGAGCTTGTCACGAGGGACCCACGGGTGGTCACCACGGTGCTAATCTCACAGCTAAGAAAGTGTTCGTTGCCGGCTTCTTTTGGCCTACGATCTATCGTGATGCACATGCACTTGTTAAGTCGTGTGATTCTTGCCAACGTCAAGGAAAATCCTCTCAAAAGGATGAAATTCCACAAAACATAATCTAAGTTTGTTAGATTTTCGACGTTTGTGGCATTGACTTTATGGGACCGTTCTCATCTTCTCATGGAAACAAGTATATCCCCGTCGCCGTCGACTACTTATCCAAGTGGGTGGAAGCTAATGCTTTGCCTACGAATTATGCTCGTGTGGTAGTCAAGTTCTTTAAGCAATTATTCTCTCGGTTTGGAACCCCTCGTACGATTATAAGCGATCGTGGAACCCATTTTTTTAAGACCAATTCGAAAAGGTTCTAAAAAAATATGGGGTTACACATCGTCTTTCTACGGCTTATCACCCGCAAACGAGTGGGCAAGTCAAGGTTTCAAACCGAGCTTTGAAGAGGATTTTGGAGAGGTCTATTGGAGAGAACCGTGCATCGTGGTCCGACAAAATCGATGATGCTTTATGGGCATTTCACACCGCTTATAAGACCTCAATTGGGTGCAATCCTTATATGTTGGTGTATGGTAAGAATTGCCATTTTCCAATTGAGTGAGAACACAAGGCATATTGGGCCCTTAAGCATTCAAACTTTAACTTGAAGACCGCGAGAGATCACACGAAAATACAACTTAATGAATTGGATGAATTACGTGATAATGCTTATGAACATTCATTGGTTTTAAGGAAAATACTAAAAAGTTTCATGAAAAATTAAAAATTGGGTTTCTAACATTGGTGATCAAGTGTTCCTTTTTAACTCTCGTTTGAAAATATTTTCTGGAAAATTGAAATCCCGTTGGCCAGGTCGTTTCACTGTCACACAAGTTTTTCCTTATGGGACCATCGAGCTAGCTCAAAATGATGGACCTAACTTTAAAGTGAAGGCTTAAGCACTACTTCAGTGGGGAAGTCCCTTCTTTGGACGACCTCGACCAAGTAACCTTCCCCAATGATAATTACCATTGAGGGGATCGAGTCGAGCTCATGACTCGGTAATAAAAAACGAGGTGCTTCGTGGGGGAAGTCCCATGCTTATCCATGTACATATTATCTCTTTCTAATGTAGTTAATGTGACGGGATTTGTGCCCTTCCAACTCGTTGTCTCGCGGTTGTTTGTGAATGTGTTATCTAAATCATCATCATCGCCACGATTGACGCCTCTCATGTTCGTTTACGTGAGCCTCGATCGTTTGCTTGAATAAGTTTTCACGAATCCACGACATATCCTTTATTGTCTAACAATAATCTATTATCATAATTCATAAATGGATTTAGATTGATTGTTGATCACCCTTTCCATGCTAGATCCTAAGCATTCAACTCTCTTCTCTATTATAGGGGTGTTCCACCCTTAGACTTGAAACATTGAGGACAATGTTTAATTTTAGTATGGGGTGTATACATACTAACCTTGCTAAGCCCTCATGCTTTCCAACTTTCATCGTTTTGCTTTTGTTTTGTTGCAAATAAGGCTAAAAATGGCCAAATTTTAAGATTATTTTTAGTTCTCATAAGTATTTTTAAGAAATGAATGTAGGTTTTCTGTTGGGTAGAATAAGAGTTAATTTTTGACTTGATGGGCATTTGGAGCCCTTTACATTCCTTAACCCGCTTGATCAAGTTTTGCTAGACTTTTATATAGGGAAATTTAAAACACGAAAGTTTTAACTTGAAAGGGATTAAGAACAAGAACTTTTCGCAAGTTCCTTTAATTGATCCTAGAACGTCAGTTATCAAGGGAACTTTAAAACGCATTTTCTAAAGCCTGAAAAAGTCTAAGAACTTGCAAGCTCCTATAGGTGACTTGAAAACCCAAAATATCGACTTAATATAGTCTTTATAAAGCTAATCCAAATTTAGCCTAATTTTGACTTACATGGCTAAGTATTCACGAGTCTCTCTAATTAGAGGTCTTTATATAGTGAAGAACGAGAAGTGATAGAGTTAGACAAGTGATCATGTTGAACGTAGAACATGAGAATGTTCTTTCAAAAACCCATGTGTTTTAATTTTGGCTTTTTCTCCCATAAGATCAATGCATTAGGACAAATAAATTTCAATAAATAAAGAACATATGGTTTATAAGGTATTTAGCTTCTAGAACAAGATCGTTTGAAAGTTAATTATGATTACGTAAAGTACATTTTCAAAACATAACTTATCAAAACAGGATGCGAAGATTGGTGAAACCAAAAATGCCCTTACAAGGCATGAGGATTACCTTTTGTTGCTAAATCTAAAAAGATATGAAGTTCACGAATCCAAATCCAAAATGAAGGATGAAGACGCACGACGAAAAGAAAATACTCCAAAAGGTTGCGGAAAAGTCTATAAATCCAAAAAGGCCCTTACAAGGCATGCGTAATACAAGGTATTTTGCCAAGTATAAAAATTTCGTTGAACCAGACTTTTCGAATTGACTACCGGTTTATGTGCGACTCAGTCATCTTTTGGTTGGAAACAATAGATTTGTCGTTGTAGTATAACTAAATTGCAAGACGTTAAAGTAAATGACGGTAATTAAAACTAAAACTAATCAAAACGTAAATGGTGCAATATTAAAACTTTTAAAAGTAAATGACGAGAAGTAAAATGACGTAAAATTAAAACTCGACGAAAAGTAAATTTGACAAGTTAATAAAAATGAAAACTTGAAAACTTAAAACAATGCAAACTTAAAAATTAAACAAGACAAAATATTAACCAAAACAAACCTGTCGGAATACACCTAATCGGAATCCCGTCGGAATACGATCGGAATCCAAACTCACCACTATTATCGGAATTTGTCACGGTCGGAATCCAGATCGAAATGTACCAAGAGCACCTCTGTCGGAATGTTGATCGGAATCCCCGATCGGAATCAGGATCAGAATCCTGGTCACAAACTCCTAATCGAAATACCAAACAAGCACCCGCGTCGGAATGTCAAATCGGAATCCCGTCGGAATGCAAAACCCTTTTCCGATTTGGGGTGATCGGAATGACAGAAACCCTTTTCCGATCCAGCAATCGGAATGCTGGTCGGAATGTGAAACCCCTTTCCGATGGTGAATCGGAATAACAGTAGGAAGAACGTAATAAGCAAACTAAATAAGCTACAAACTAAATAAGCACACAACTAAAAACTTAATCAAAACACGTATAAGAAAAAGCTAATAAGCTAAAATTTAAAGACTTTTAAAAACACAAAATAAGCAAACTTTATAAAATAAACTTTAAAAATATAAAACTTTTAAGAAAATTTTAAAACTAATAAGCTAAATACAAAATAAGCCAATAAGTATGTCAAGCTTAAATCTTAAATCGTATAAAATCCTAGATAAGAATAAAAAGGTAAACTTTTTAATCAAATAAGCAAAGTAATAAGCACATAAACATAAATATTAAGCAAAGCAAGAAAGGTAGAATGGTAGGTTAAAAATAAGAACTTGATTAAAAGAAAAGATTCAATAACAAAATTAAAGACTTACTTGAAATTAAAGGGAAGAAATTTAAGGTCCAAGACAAGTAATTAAATGACAATTAAGTAAAATGACATGAAAATTAAAGGTGCAAGTAATGAAAAGGGTGGAAGACTAGTTTGTCAAGTTAGCCAACAAGACTAAATGAGGTGAAATGACTCTAATTATAGGGAGAAGGGAAGGAAGGGGTTTTGGTTGCTTCCTTCTTTCTTTCTTTCTTTCTCGTCTTTTCGTCTTATAAATTCTTCGACTTTTTCGACTTTGTCTCGGGATTATTTAAACTCGTCTTGTAATTTCTTCATTAATTAGACTTGAGTTCTTCGGCTTTATTAAACTTCCGTCTTTAGACTTTTTCTTCGATAAATCTTCAGAATAGGCCTTGGACTTCCGTTCTTTTTGCACTTTTGATCTTTTGACTTCGTCTTTTGTCGTTTTCTTCGATAAAAGCCCGTGAAAGCCCATGTTTTCTTCCCTTTTCACATTTTGGTCCTAAATCACAACAAAAACACAAACCACGCATAATTCTGACATTTACGACATAAAATACACGTTTTGGCTTGGTTATTATAATAATTAAGTGGTAAAAGGATAAGTGTTTTCACACTTATTAATGAGGATGAATTTATGAATCCAAGTCTAAAAAGGAGACGGATCGTTGCATAATCTAAGTCCCAAAAGAGGAAAAAGACAAGTGAATAAATGTTGTGGTCAAAGATGAAGCATCTCAAATCAAGAAGAAGATCGTGTCCTCTAGCTACTTATTAAATAAACCGTGTCAACTTTATTTTCGGCTTAATAAATATTTCAATAATTGAATATGAATCCTTGTGATCCATGACAAAAATAGTTAAAAAAAATTCAAGATATCTTCATAAGTAGGATTGCGGGGAGAAAAAGTATTACACAATTTGAATGCATGAGTAGTGTTAACATTGTGACTTGTACCAACAATGATCTCATTTTTAGACTTAGCATGGAATGTATGACAATCAAGGATGACGAACTTTACTCTATAAAACATTCACTTGTTTTTATTCTTTGACCCTAAAAGTCACACTCTTGTGATGAATATCATACATAATGTCTTTAAACACCGTAGTGGTAGTAGTTTAGTAAGTTTACATTTCAATAAAGGTTAATAAAAGTGAATTTTGGCAAATGAAGTCTAGCTCAGTTGGATGGATGCATTTGGTTATAGTCTCCATGTGGGGGAGGTCAGGGGTTCGACTCCTGTCATTCCCCATGTGGGGGATTTTCCCAGAATTGGCAGCCGGGTTTGAATCCCATCGCAATGCCTTGAAGCCCCTTAATGGGAAACTGGATGGCTAGCATGGGGGTTGATATTCTCTTCGTGAGATGATTCAAACTCGGGTTGAGAGACTTGGTGCCTCGGTGGAACGCAAGATACTCCGTTGCACCAAATTGTCGTTAAAAAAAAGTGAATTTTCGAGATGCTACGATACTTTATTAACGCATTGTTTGAGGGCACGACAATGGTTTAGTATGGGGGAGTGATGAGACTGCAATTATACATGGTCTCATCATCAAAATGGGCTTTAAATGTGTAAACATGTCGTAAAATACTGTGAAATATACTTGTGTTATTTATTTGTGTATTTTAGGTACAGATATCGTGAAAAAGACAACAGATTACAAGAAACAAGAAAAAATGAACACGAAAAACGAAGCCGCACAATGAACCGGGCTCAAGTTATGAATTTCTAACAAAAGACCTTGAAGGTTTGAAGATGTACAAGAAAGGTGCTTCAACTTTGAAGAATTGACACTTTATACCCTTGTAAATCTAAATATTTAAAGTTTGGTCCCTAAAGTATGTTTAATATACAAGAAAGACCCTTGACGTCCAAAATAAATTCACATTTAGTCCTTATTCCATGTTTATAACACAAAAGGACTCAAAGTGTAATTATGGCATAGTGTTACAAACCCTAAAAACCTTGGAAAAAGTATTTGTGCCAATTTCAACAACATAGCAAAACTTATTATAAAGAGAATTCAAGTTTCAAACAGCTTAAACTTCAAATGCAAAGAAAAAGGAAAACAAGGGACCAAAGTTGTCCATATGAAACTTTCAAACATAAATTGCACCAAACACTTTCTCAATCCATGAAAAATAGATCCAAGGGGACCACTGTTCACCCCCATCCCCAGTTTCACTTTTAACCTTACCCATGGGGTTAATTTAAATTACCCACACCCAAATACAATTAACCCTCCCACGCTTCACCTCACACACTCAAATCACCAATCCCATCACCCATGGACCCCACCCAGACCTCCCCTGCACCAATCACATCACTACTTAGCCTCCAAGGAATGCCATGTGGCCAAATCAACATCCCACATCATCGGCATACTTCCTACGTCCAAGATAAAGGATCAAGATCATTTGGGACACCTCCTGTAAAACCCGCATGCTTTTACCATGCATAGTACCCTTAGGATCGTACGTACTAGTTAAAAACTTTCCTAATATAGCATGATTACGATTACGTGTTAGGAGTTTACGTATTACGTACGTGTTAGAACACGATAAGTATTTTATATGAACGATCACGTAATAATTATTTAGCGATAATTAATCACGAACATACGATCACGAAATCACGAGCGTAATTAAAACACGAGCTATTATTAATTACGTATATATATTTAATACGAGCGTAATTATATATATAAGAGTATGGTATTTACGTAACGAGAACATTTAAAACACGAACATAATTAAACATAAACAGGTACTAAATAACAAGACACGAAACGAGGTACGGGAACCCCATGGGGGGGGGGGGGTCCCTACCCGCGGCTAAAACAAGGGTAATGGGCCAAGCCCATTACCAATTTTACTAAAAGGGGGTTAAGTAATTTTTACTACTCAAAAATTACTCTACAGAAGATTTCAGGAAAAACCTAAAACCCTCCCTTTTCTCCTCTCTTTGTGCCGCCACCTACAATCACCAATCAAGGTGATTCTTTGATCTTGGATCTTGTTGATTTATTGTTTGTTCGTGTTTGTTCTTCACCCTCTTGATCCACGAATACGGTAAAACCTTTTTAAACCTTTTCTTTTAATTAATCTTCTTATTAATTATGAACACGTGATGTATTTTATAAAAACACATTAATTAAACATAGATCTAACATGTTTTGATCATTAATTAAATCAAAGGGTCGATTAAGGGGTGTTTTGTTTTGGGCCGCAGGCTGCAACCGACCCCAAAGGGGTTTCGGTTTGCTTAGCCGACACCACCAAGACCATTTTGTTCTTGGTTGTTGCGTGTGGGTCCCACGGCAGCAAGGGGTACCCCGATTTGGGTCGGGGTACGGTGTCGATTCATGTCCGGTGTATGTTTTTAAGCTTAGATTCGGATCATGGTTATGTTAGTTTTGTTTATGTTATAAACTTATGTTAAAATTAAATTAATAAAAGATGTGATTAATTTAATAACATGACTTAGGTTAATTAATTATTAATAATCATGAAATTATTTTAACCTAAGTATTTATATTATTAAGACTTATAATTAATTAATTATTTAAAAACCATGGATATAATTAATTAATTAACATGACTTAGGTTATATTATTAATATTTAATAATACATATTTTAACCTAAGTATTTAATATATTTAATTAAAAACATGTCATACTTTAATTAAATATTATAACCTATAGTTTAATTAAATTATATGAAATAATTATTAAACTATACAATATATCATATGACTTAGGAAATAATCATGAAAACACTTAGGCTTATTTACTTAGCTTATTTAACCAGCTTATTTCTAATTATGGAAACTTTCTATTTTTAGAAACTTAATTAAATAAGGCAGCTAATTTATTTATGGAAACCTGCTATTTTTGGAAAGTTACTTATTGTTACACAGTAAGTATAATAACAAATGAAATATCAGAAATACTTAATTAGAATGAACAGAATATAAGATTTAGGACAGTTTAAGGCTTTAAACAATAAAACATAGTAAGAACACATAAAATAAGCTAAGACATGACATAAAACCAGCTATGTATTTAGTAAGCAGTTACTTATTTCATGTACGTATTTATGTAGCACTAGTGTTTCGGAAGTAGGATTCTCGTAGTTCATCATTCTCGTTCACTGGACATAAGGTACGGATTCCCGTCCTTTCAGTATGGACATTCTTTCCTTATTAGGATTTCCCCGTATGCAGCCAACTGTTTTCCCGTAGTATAAGTTACGTGTTTGATTGCTTATGTTTAATTATGATTACCTATAGCCATATACATGCATGACCAGTTTCACCTAGTTATGGAGGTACCATAACCATAACATTAGAGGCACTGATGTTATGACTTCACCACGGCGGAGTGATTGCTCGTGGCGTCCCTTCAGCTTTTGGCCATTATTTATATTTATCATGTGGGGCGTATGGGTGCATCCTAGTTACACGTTTTTATTCAGGATTACATGGTGAATGTGGTGTGTGCCTTCCATCCTTCACAAGGAGCTGATCCCTCCTACCTATAAACCAGTATATTAAATTAGAGGCAGCCCCTCTAATTTGCATGATGAGGTCACCCCTCCAATTATTCATGCACGGTGGATATTCATGACCTATATTGGCTAATGGTAAAATATGACAAACAGTTTTTATAAGATAAACATAAGACTTTCAAACTATAAAACCAGTTTTATTAAGACTTAACCAGGTTACTCGGGACTTAGTTTCTTCCGCTGTTATTATGTAGATGCTTATCCTAATCATGCTTTATTGTACATCCATGCACTGAGCGTATTGCTCAGCCGTTTTCCTTTTCTATGTTCCCAAAACGGCAGGTACTCAGGGACGCTCGTAGACACTAAGAGTACGTGCATATGGACTGGAAGTTGTCTAGCCTTCTTTACATTATGCATTTCCTTTCTTTATGATACTTATGCTTTGGACCATTGTTTAGTCCTTTTCCTTTATTATACTATGTTTGTGTGTGATGAGCTTTACTTTCGGACTACCGATGTTTGATTCCGGTATTTTCCTTTATATGGTCAAGTAATGTTTAGACATTTTACCTTGTATGCTTTGATGACACGCCATAATTACTGTGATATTTCCATTTCCAAAATGGGGTGTTACAATTATGGTATCAGAGCCAAGGCTTCGACCTGTAGGCTCTCAAATATGACCTGTGATTAGTGGGTAGTCACTACGGTCTTCCTAGAACTGACAGTTGTTTTCATGCATTCATCATTTTTAAGCATACATATATATGTCATTGTTACAGGGTTTTTGACTAAGTAATGGTTGGTACAGGACTGGCCCTATTTAGTCGCATGTGTTTTATCGAAACTTTTAGATTTGGGACCGACCCATAGGCGTCCCCTCGATATGTCTTTTGTTTTGAGTGAACTGACCAGAGGCGTTCACTCTCGAGCATACAAGTTTTCATAAAACTGCATCATGCATTCATACACAATATTTTCTTGGATAAAATTATTCTCGTGAAATTTTAGTATAAATTTTTTTCATGTATATATATTTTATATTTTATGTTTTGAACTGTTTAATCATATGTTTTATGTTATATTGTCAGATGGTTCTCACAAGCGAACAGGAGCAGCTCAATGCTGCAATTCAGGCTGCCATGCAAGCCTTGCTTCCTCAACTGAGGAATGACATCCGGGCTGAAGTTCAAGCTGCCAACAATCAGCAGCAGCACAATCAGCCACCTCCTCCTCCTCCTCCAGTGACATTAGCAGTATGGCTGGAGAGATTCAACAAGCTCCGCCCTCGAGCTTTTGAGAAGACAGATAGCCCCAGCGATGCTGAAAGCTGGTTGGCTCACATCAAGAAGATCTTCAACGCTATGGGCTGTGACCCCGCATACAAGGCGAGGTTGGCATGCTATCGGTTCGAAGGCGATGTACTCAACTGGTGGTTAGCTTTGATGCAATCTGAAGGTGGTGATGAGTTGGTTGCTGGTTTGACTTGGGCTCAGTTCAAGGACAGGGTGATAGAGCAGTTCTTTCCCAAGGCTGAGCAGGACAAGCTCAAGAGAGAGTACCATGGGATCCGTCAGAGAGCTAGGGAGAATAGCAACGAGTTTATGCAGCGCTTTCTTCGCTTGGCTGGTTTCCTTGGTGCGGCAGCAGGTACTCCGGAAGAGCAGGCACATCACTTCAGATGGGCTCTTCGCACATCGGTCGCAAACAATCTAGTGTGTGCTACGTTCAATACTGTAGCACAAGTGGCCGATGCAGCACGGAAACTGGAGATGCTGCAGGAGAGGGATGAGTTCGGGGAAGCTGAAAGACCCGACAAGAGGTAAACCTTCATATTCAAGCGGTGACCAATCCGTATACTTTCCGTATGTCAATTATTCATCTCTTTAAATGTATCTTCCAGGCAGAAAACTGGGGACCGGTCTCAGCCGGCTACTCAGCAGCAGCCTCATCAGCCCAAGGGAAACAGTCAGACTAATGACCGATCTGCTACGGATAGGCGTGGCGGTAATGACAATTACCGTAACAACGCTGGGCAATCCAGCAACAGCAGGTCCTAATACTTACGAAATTCCTTATGTTTTATGTTATGACTCATATTCTGACACTTTAAGCAAACTTCTACCAGGAACCATGGAAACGGTAGGGACCAAAACCAAAGAGGTTCGTAGCCTAGCCGTCCAGCTATCACTGGTATTCAATCTTACGATTATCCGCTTTGTCCTTTGTACCCAACTATTATTTCTCATGTAAAATGTTTTATCAGGTCCTCAACCAGCCAGAGCACCTACTGGAGGATACACTCATCATATTTGCTCTACTTGCCACCGTAGGCACCCAGGACCATGTCGCCGTAATACTGATGCGTGCTTCAAGTGTGGTCTTCCTGGCCATATTATGAAGGATTGCCGTAAGGGCGAGATGGAGGGTACATCGGGACATGCTGATACCAAGCCGCCTCCTACTGCCGGGCGTGTCTACACGACATCTCGAGACCAGGCCAACAAGTCTACAGGTACCATCACTGGAATCTTGTATATGTATGGTCGCGCTGCATGTGTTCTTTTCGATACGGGTGCTACTCACTCGGTTATTTCTACTGCTTATGCTAAGAACATTAGGATGCCTCCCTTGCCACTAGAAAATAGGCTTACTATTTCCAAGCCTTTGAGGGACTTTGTATTAATCACCCATGTATACAAGAGTCTTCCCCTAGGATTTGATGATAAGGTTCGACCTGTCGACGCACTTCCGTTGGACATGAATGACTTCGACATGATTTTGGGCATGGATTGGCTATCCAAGTATCATGCAACTATAGACTGCCATTCATATCGAGTTATCTTCGGTGATGTCAACGCACTAGAGTACATTCATAATGGGTTCATACCCGGACGGTCTGTACAAGTCATATCCACCATGCAAGCGCGTGCACTACTGTCACATGGCTGCGAGGGTTATCTAGCTACGGTTCACGACATGGATGCTGAATCTCCATCGATTCAGGATCAACCAATAGTGTCGGAATTCCAAGATGTGTTTCCAGCAGAACTTCCGGGCATACCACCTACACGAGAAGTGGAATTCAGTATCAAACTGGTTCCAGGAGCTGAACCAATCTCCAAGGCTCCTTATCGCATGGCTCCCATAGAGCTGAAGGAGCTAAAGGATCAACTGCAAGAACTTCTTGAACGAGGTTTCATTCGACCGAGCGCATCTCCATGGGGCACACGTCTTGTTTGTTAAGAAGAAGGACGGTAGTATGCGTCTTTGCATAGACTATCGTGAGCTCAATAAGATTACTATTCGGAATAGGTATCCACTGCCACGCATTGACGATCTGTTTAACCAACTCCAAGGGGCCAAACACTTCTCCAAGATCGATCTTAGGTCAGGCTATCACCAGTTACGAGTCAAGGAGAAGGATATTGCTAAGACTGCCTTTCGTACTCGTTATGACCACTACGAGTTTGTAGTTATGCCATTTGGCCTGACAAATGCTCCAGCAATGTTCATAGATCTGATGAACAGAATCTTCCATGAATTTCTGGACAAGTTCGTCATTGTTTTCATCGCTGACATCCTGATTTTCTCAAAGTCCAAGGAGGAACACGAAGACCATCTTCGTACAGTACTACAGATTCTTCGCCAGAAGCAGCTGTATGCTAAATTCTCCAAGTGTGAGTTCTGGTTAGACAAGGTGGCATTCTTAGGTCACATTGTATCAGTAGAAGGAATCACTATGGATCCAGCGAAGGTTGAGGCCATTACTAAGTGGCCGAAGCCGACATCGGCGACGGAAGTCCGCAGTTTCTTAGGCTTAGCTGGCTATTACCATAGGTTCGTAGAGAACTTTTCCCGCCTAGCACTACCATTGACCAAACTGATGCGGAAAGGGGAGAAATTCGTTTGGACTGAAGATCGAGAGAAGAGCTTTGAAGACCTGAAGCATAAGCTAGTATCTGCACCTATTCTTACTCTACCATCTGGTACGGGTGGATTTCAAATCTACAGCGATGCATCGGGGAAGGGACTTGGCTGTGTTCTCATGCAACATGGGAAAGTGATCGCGTACGCTTCACGGAAGCTTAAGCCTTATGAAGAAAATTACCCCACGCACGATCTGGAACTTGCTGCAGTCGTGTTTGCATTAAAGATATGGAGACACTACTTATATGGAGAATCATGTGACATTTTCACGGACCACAAGAGCTTGAAGTATATCTTCACTCAGCGTGAATTGAACATGAGGCAGAGGAGATGGTTAGAGCTGTTGAAGGATTATGACATTAATATACAGTATCATCCCTGAAAGGAAAATGTAGTAGCAGATGCCCTTAGCAGGAAGTCCAGAATGATCAACAGCATTAGAATCGAAGAGGAAATCATAAGAGACTTGGAGCGACTAGACATCGAGATCATGGTACGTGGACAGCACGGTTACTGGGCTAATCTTTGAGTAGAACCCGAGTTACTATCTAAGATCAAGGAAGCTCAGAAGCATGACGGAGAAATCTGGGCGATAATACAGAATTTGGAGAAGCAGACAGAATTCAGAGTAGATGCAGATGGTATCGTATGGCAGGGCACTAGGCTTTGTGTTCCTGACGACCAAGAACTCCGGGAAGCTTTGCTAGCAGAAGCTCATAGCTCCCCATTCTCGATACATCCTGGTTCAACTAAAATGTACCATGACATCAAGCAGTACTTTTGGTGGAGTGGTATGAAACAGGATGTGGCCACTTACGTCTCCAAATGTCTTACATGCCAGCAGGTTAAGATCGAGCATCAGCGATCTGGCGGTCTCCTTCAACCGTTAGATATTCCAGAGTGGAAGTGGGACAAAATCACCATGGATTTTGTTACCGGTCTTCCGCCTACCAAAAGGAAGCACGATGCGATTTGGGTTATCGTTGATCGACTTACCAAATCAGCTCGTTTCCTACCGATCCGCAAGGAAGACCCGGTAAGTAAACTCGCAGATACGTATAGACGAGAGATCATGAGACTCCACGGTGCACCATCCAGCATCGTCTCAGACAGAGATCCTCGATTCACTTCGCGCTTTTGGAAAAGTCTACAGAAAACTTGGGGTACATAACTTAAGCTTAGCACGGCTTTTCATCCTCAAACGGACGAACAGTCAGAGCGAACCATTCAGATATTGGAGGATATGTTGAGGTCATGTGCGTTGGAATGGACGGGTTGTTAGCCTCAAAATATTGAGTCAAACAAGAATGTTCAGTCATAGGTTTCTATTGTAATATTTATTAGAACGTTGTAATAAGTAGTTATTTAGTCGTGGTTCACGGGCTTGGATTTAAACTAATTAAAGTCCAAAAGACAAGCCCGGCCCAATATATAGTCCATTAAAGCCCGCATGTGGGTGGACTATATATACTACCCTCCTAGCATGTTAGGAGGGTGCATGGTCATTTGTAACTTCTTTTCTTAATCTAATCTCACCAAGTTAATCATCTCCTCTCTACTTTCTCTCACTACTTTCTCTCTCTAGGAATTCATCTCTTCTTCATCTATTTTCTTTCTTTCTTCATTGCTTAATCATCACAAAATCATGGGACAACATTTGGTATCAATCGCCATGGGGTAGTTTTGTGATTTGTTGTTATTATATTTGATTCGAATGATTTAATCCATAAATCATCTCGAATTAAAATTTTTTTTTGTGTTTTTCGTGCTCTACTTCTTCATCTACATCTTCTACATAGTTGTAGTAGTGATTTGGTATATTTACTTTGGCTAAAAACACAAAATTTTTGGGTTTTTTGATCATTTTTTGGCTTAAAATCACGTATTGGTTGAGTTTTGTCTGAGAAAAGGGGGATATATTCCGATCAATTATTCCGATCTGTGCAATCGGAAAAGGGTTTAACATTCCGATCAGTATTCCGATTGGACTTTCCGATCAAGGATTATTCAACAACATTCCGACCAGCTCTTTCCGATCAACATTCCGATTGGACTTCGAATATTCCGACTGGACTTCAGATATTCCGATTGGCATTCCAACAAGGCATTCCGATCATACATTCCGATTGGTGCATTCCGATAACATTCCGATTGGTGCATTCCGATAACATTCCGATTGGTTATTCCGATAACATTCCGATTGGTTATTCCGATTAGATCATTCCGACGAAGTGATTCCGATGATGTGTTTTTGCTAAATTTTGTTTGGATATTTTTTAGACTTAGCCACTATCTAGACTAGTTTCAGAATATCGTTTCCACGAAGATCAAAAAAAAAAAAAAAAAAAAGAGTTAAAATTTTTTCCTCAAGTAAATTCAAATTTTTTCCATACTAGTTTTAGGACATTTCTAGCTCGATTTCAAATTTTGGCAATTACAAAATTTTTGGACTACCGTTTTTGTCGGACTGGAGAATTTATTGTCGGACTGGAGAAAAATTGCAATTTTCGGAATTTAAACCACAACAACAATCACAACAAATCTACTTAAGATCCATATTCACTTCATCATTTCAGAGAATTTTGAGATGGATTCTACTGCAGAATATCGTGTGACGAACAACAACATAATGGTGGCGGGTAACAAAGAGAGACCACCAATGCTTGTATCTGGTCGGTATGCTCAATGGCAATCACGTTTCATACGATATCTTGATACAAGACCTAATGGTGATGCCTTGAGGAAATGTATTACTCATGGACCATATATATTTAAGAAGATCTCAGTTCCTCCAAGAGCAGCCACAGATACTACTGATCCAATACCTGCAAGTGAACGTGATGAAACAAGAGCTGATCTCACACCTGAAAATTGTGCTTGGCATGATGCGGAGAAGGAAGCCATCTATATGGTTTTAAGTGGAATTGGAGATGATATTTACTCCACGGTTGATGCATGCCCGACAGCACATGAAATGTGGACTGCTATTGAACGCTTGCAACAAGGAGAATCACTCAACAAACAAGATGTCAAAACAAACTTGTTTTGGAATTTTGGCAAGTTTACTTCAAGGGATGGAGAATCAATTGACTCTTACTACTCCAGGTTTTATAAGATGATGAATGACATGACAAGAAATAACCTGCAAGTCTCCACCATGCAAGTCAATGTTCAATTTCTTCAACAACTTCAACCCGAGTGGACACGATTCGTCACTTTGGTGAAACAACAAGAAAAGTTAGACGAGGTCTCATATCATCGACTCTTTGACATCTTAAAGAAATTTCAGAATGAAGCAAATAAGATTCGAGTTGAACGTGTTGCCAAGACGGCTAATCCACTTGCTTTACTGACTACCACTCAACATGTTCAAGATCCTCACTCTCGTGCTCCTAAGCAATACTCCAATACATCCTCTTCACCACGATATTCCACATCATCTAAGTCTTGATCTTCAACAAAATCTCGAGGTAAAGCGCCAAGAGCACCATCACCACCATTTGAGTCCTCATCTGAAGAAGATAGTGATGAAGACCAAGCTCAAAAGAACCAAGAGATGAAACAACAAATTGCTTACATAATGAAGACTTACAAGAAAATCTACAAACCCACCAACAACAATCTTCGCACATCATCTAACACAAAGAACCGATATGTTGAGAGTCCTCCAAGGTATGACACACGTTGACGTGGTGAAAGTCCTTCTAGGTATGATCGACATAATCTAACGCATGTTGAGGGTTCTGCAAGATATGATCGACAAACTGCAAAGTATGATACTCAGAGGATTTCTGCTGCTACTGGGAATAGGGAAACAGTTGGAAGTCAAGTTGTTCAGCAGAGTGGGATTCAATGTTTTAATTGCCAAGGTTTTGGGCATATGGCAAAGGAATGCAGGAAGCCGAAAAGGGTTAGAGACTCCAGCTATCACAAGGAAAAGATGTTGCTATGCAAAAAGATGGAAGCAGGGGTTAAATTGTCAGCTGAGGAAGGAGCCATGCTTGATGATACTGATGATGAAGATTCTGATCAAGAGCTTGATGCACATTACTCGTACATGGCAAAGGTTGAAGAAGTTCTCAAAGTCACTGAAGATGACAATGGTCCTATCTTTGACACTGAGCCAATCGATAAGGTACACACTACTGATGAATATAATGTGTTTGGTGATATTCCTGAGCATAGTGATCTACCCAATGCCATTAATGACACGTGTATGATGGAAACGGTTGATAGCAATACCACACCCGATTCATCAGACATGTGCAATAATGAGTCTGAGGATGATCAACATGCAAATGAATATGATGAAGAGGAACGTATTGCGCTTGCTAATTTAATTGCTACTTTACAAAAAGATGTCACTGAAAATAAAAAGAGTCAAAAGCAATTAAAGAAGGCAAACGCTACGCTCACTCAAAGTTTTGAAGAATGTAAAGCTGCTCTTATCAAATCTACTGAGATGACTGAAAGCTATAGAGATGAGCTCCTTCAGAAAACCAAAGAGCTTGAGGGGTACAAGGGAAGTGCGTTAAAAAGTCAAAAGGACGATTTTGAAAACAAATATAATACAACTCTTGAGTTATTAGCTAAAGAGAAGCGTCAATATAATGTTTTCTTAATGGATGAACGTCAAAAAACAAGATGGATGAAGAGAACACGATCATCAAGAATAAATATAGGCTAGTGGCTAAAGGGTATGGACAGAAAGAGGGTATTGATTTCGAAGAATCATTTGCTCCAGTAGCTCGAATGGAAGCTGTCAGGATTTTTCTTGCTTATGCTGCACATAAGGGATTCATCGTTTATCAAATGGACGTAAAGACGGCGTTTCTTAACGGTCCTTTGAAGGAAGAAGTCTATGTCACGCAGCCGGAAGGATTCGTCAATCCTCATTATCCTGACAAGGTGTATCGTCTCCACAAAGCACTTTATGGACTCAAGCAAGCTCCAAGGGCGTGGTACGACGAACTCTCGAAATTCCTGGTCTCCAAAGGTTTCTCAAAAGGTTCCATTGATCTAACTTTGTTCACTTATAAATATGGGGATGACATTCTGCTTGTGCAAATTTGTGTTGATGACATTATTTTCGGGTCTACAAACCCAAAACTTTCAAAATGGTTTGAAAAAGTAATGCACAGCAGAGTTGAAATGTCTATGATGGGCGAACTAAAATTCTTTCTAGGAATTCAAGTTCACCAATCCCCAAGTGGTATCTTCATTAACCAAGCTAAGTATTGTCAAGAGATAATCAAAAAGCATGGTATGACATCATGTGACCCCGTTGGGACACCATTATCAACCACATCCCTAGATGCTGATTTGGAGGGATTACCCATAGATCAAACGAGATATCGTTCCATGATCGGGTCCCTCATGTACTTGACAGCAAGAAGACCTGATATTCATCATGCTACATGATATTGTGCACGATATCAAGCACGACCCACTGAAAAGCACCTCAAGGAGGTTAAACGGATCTTTCGGTACCTTAAGAATACCATTCACATGGGACTCTGGTATCCGAGGGAAACCGGTTTCTTTCTAACGGCCTATTCAGATTCTGATCATGCAGGGTGTCTTGATACACATAAAAGTACTTCTGGTGGTGCACAATTTCTAGGTCAAGACAAGCTTGTGGGATGGTCTTCCAAGAAGCAGGATTGCACGTCACTTTCATCAGCCGAAGCGGAGTATGTGTCTCTATCTGCGTGTTGTGCTCAAGTTCTTTGGATGAGAACACAACTCACGGATTATGGCTTCCACTTTGATAAAGTACCTATGTACTGTGACTCAAAGTCTGCCATAGCCATCTCCTACAATCCGGTACAGCATTCCCGCACGAAGCACATTGATGTCCGATATCACTTCATTAAGGAACAAGTTGAAAGAGGTATTGTTGAATTATACTTTTTTGGAACTGATTACCAATTAGCTGACTTGTTTACAAAAGCTCTTTCGAAAGAGAGGTTTGCGTATCTAGTTAGGCAAATTGGTATGAGATGTTTGACTCCAGCAGAACTGGAGGTTCTGGCAAAGAAGCCTGCTTGATTCATCTATCAAACATCTACCTGTAAATATTAATCAAAAAGCAAAATACAAAATTAAAAAATCTTTGATAATCCAAAAATATTCTTCTCGACATGTCTTTCAGTATCGATAATATGGACGTATCTAGAAATGTCGCTCAATAACGACACGGGTGTGTACATAAAGCTCGAATGAAAGTTGTAAATATTTTTCAAAACATGTCATTTCTATCTTTTCAACAGGAAATTGTCTATTTTGGACAATATTTCCAACAACGGGTAGAGCAATCTATCACGGGTTGAGCTAGTCACAAAACATTCAACGTTTTGAGCTCAACACAATGGCTTGTAATCACTTTCAGATTGCAACCCGGATCTAAATTCACGGGGGAGTGTACGCTTTTGTACTCTTACCCTTAGCAAAAGAAGTTAAATCTTCTTACACTTGAGTGGATTCGTCAAGACATTCAAAGTCTATGAACTCAAGTTTATGCTATAGAAAAACCTCTTCGACAAAAAGAAATAGGATTTTTCAAAAAGCGTTGAACACAATTTTTTCAAGAATTTCTCAATGATTATTCAAAATCTTTCAAAAATTGTGTGTTCAACAACTCCCATCCTCAAAAAAGCGAAATGTGGATCATATCCTCACAATGACAATTCAATTGGATCAATTTTTGAGGGGGAGAATTTTAACTTCATGCAAAAGATTAACACATCTTTCTCCCGAAGATTTTCAAGACTGTTTTTCAAAATATATTTTAATCAAATTTGGTATCTCTAATATCAAAAGATTTTATATATTAGAGATAGGGGGAGAAAATGTGATTAAAATGTGATCTATAAGACTCAAGCACTTTAACTCTTACCCACATGTGCGAAACACTTTCGATTATCGATGCACATGTGAAGGGGGAGCTTTTCTGAAATGACAAAACTAGCAAGGTGTTAAATGTTTTTCAAACACTTTGTTAGAATTTAAAGTGGTTTTCATGGTTACGATCAAATACCCACAACATCTTTAATTCACGACGTTATTGGTGTCAAAAGGGTGGTTAGGTTTAAGTCCTATGATCCAACCAGAACCAGAGGGATCTTCCCAGGGACAATCCAATAGATTATTAGAAGTCCTTAGGAAAGACGGAGTAGAATGTGAACGTAGCTGAATGCCGACTAAGTACTGATTCTAGCACTGGAACAATCACAACAAGGTGCTAGTAATGATGTCTTGGTAAGCATTGAAGGGGTTGAAGAATGAAAAAGAAATGTAAGGATAAAGGGTCTAAAGAAAGAAGCCCTCCATACAACTTAGGCAGAAACCGGGTCAACCCATCATGAAGACAAACTCATCATGGACCCAGTGATGTGAAGCACAACCCTTTCCTAGCTACTCAGGCTTCTCTCAAAAGAAGTTTGTTTTATTGTCACGGAGATCAACATGACTTCTATTGACTTTCTCACTCCGAGATTGTTGATATTGAATAGGTGGCATCTGCTCCAGCCTCCGACCACTACAAGTGCACAAATCGAGTCTAGAGCCAAGAGATCAATCAAATCTCGTTAGGACACACGGATGAAGATCAAGAAAGTCCTACGCTATATCCTTGCGATATTGCTAGAACACTCAGAGTGATACTACTTAGTATTCACAATGATGAGTGGAAATCCTTCCAGTGTTAACATCAAACAACACTGCGGTAGGTCATATGCAAGATTCTTCATGAATTGAACATATGTAAAACTGAAAAGCAACAGTGGTTTGATTCTGAATTGATTCAAATTCGTTTCAGGTTTCTACGCAATATCTTTATGGTCTTGCAGAACATTCAGAGTGATATTTATTAATATTCACAGTGACGAATGGAAATCCTTCTAGCGTTAACATCAAACAGCGCTACGATAGGTGACTTGTGAGATTCTTATGAATCAAACTTGTGTCAACTGGAAAGAAACAATGGTAAGATTCTTAATGAATCAAACTTGTTCCAGGAGTTTGAATTAACGACTTTAATCAAGCGGATATTTATCCAATTGATTCACTCTTTATGTTCGCAGTCTTGCTTTGAGACGGTCGAGTAAAGAGAACGGCTAGTACAGCCGCGAAACCCTGTCAAGGAGATTCTTAATTGAATCTACCTGATCACAGGTACGATATTTAATATCGTATAACGGTCTTCACCGACCGGAGGTAAAACGCTACCGATTTAGGACGAATGTCAAAGCCATTCAGTCCGTGTCTATGTTTTGTCTCGAGAAGGTGGCGTCACGGTGTACTCAGCAAAGTCAAAGATTCACAACCACATATTCATGCCCAAAGACTTATCCAACAATTGATAGTGTGAGCATGTGGATAAAGACACAAGATCACAAGATGGCAAAGACAAGTCAAGAATGATTTGAAGATCTCAAGACTTAAAGACAAAGTCGAAAGACAACGACAAAGTCTCAAAGATCACAGCATGAAGGAACAAAACTACTGTTACACGTTCAATACTCATTTATGACGAAATTCATAAATCTCCATTGGAATCCAAATATCAAAGAGGAATGACCTCACATTGGGGGAGATTGTTAGCCTCAAAATATTGAGTCAAACAAGAATGTTCGGTCATAGGTTTCTATTGTAATATTTATTAGAACGTTGTAATAAGTAGTTATTTAGTCGTGGTTCACGGGCTTGGATTTAAACTAATTAAAGTCCAAAAGACAAGCCCGGCCCAATATATAGTCCATTAAAGCCCGCATGTGGGTGGACTATATATACTACCCTCCTAGCATGTTAGGAGGGTGCATGGTCATTTGTAACTTCTTTTCTTAATCTAATCTCACCAAGTTAATCATCTCCTCTCTACTTTCTCTCATTAATTTCTCTCTCTAGGAATTCATCTCTTCTTCATCTATTTTCTTTCTTTCTTCATTTCTTAATCATCACAAAATCATGGGACAACACGGGTGATTGGGACGAATACATCTGTTTGGTGGAGTTCGCGTACAACAACAGCTGGCACGCAAGCATCAAGTGTGCTCCATTTGAGATGTTGTACGGCAGAAAGTGTCGCCCCCCAATCTGCTGGGATCAGGTTGGCGAGCGAACACTCGAAGGACCAGAAATCATAGAGATGACAAACGAGAATATCGCAGTAGCTAGGCAGAAAATTCTGGAGGCACGGTCACGTCAGAAGAGTTACGCCGACAAGCATCGTAGGGATTTACACTTTAACGTAGGAGATCACGTCTTCCTTAAGGTTTCGCCGGCACGTGGTGTTAGACGCTTCGGGATTAAAGGGAAGCTCAGTCCTCGTTTCATCGGACCGTTTGATATCATTGAACGAGTCGGTGAAGTATCTTACCGATTGGCGTTACCTCCGCAGCTTTCGCATGTGCACAATGTGTTTCATGTGTCCTTACTCAGAGGGTATCTATATCATCCCCTTCACATGGTTCAGTATCCACTGGAACAGATACGTGAAGATCTCACTTTTATAGAAGAACCAAAACGAGTTCTTGACAGTCAAGAACGAGTCATGAGAAAGAAGACGATTCCATTCGTCAAAATTCTATGGAGGGATCATACCGAGCGGGAAGCCACTTGGGAAACAGAGGAGTCTATCCGGGCTTCTTACCCTCATTTCATATTTTGAATTCGGGTATGTTCTTCTTTTCCAGTTTACTTTATCTATAATTCGGGGACGAATTATTCTTTTTAGGGGGGAAGAGTTGTAAAACCCGCATGCTTTTACCATGCATAGTACCCTTAGGATCGTACGTACTAGTTAAAAACTTTCTTAATATAGCATGATTACGATTATGTGTTAGGAGTTTACGTATTACGTACGTGTTAGAACACGATAAGTATTTTATATGAACGATCACGTAATAATTATTTAGCGATAATTAATCACGAACATACGATCACGAAATCACGAGCGTAATTAAAAAACGAGCTATTATTAATTACGTATATATATTTAATACGAGCGTAATTATATATATAAGAGTATGGTATTTACGTAACGAGAACTTTTAAAACACGAACATAATTAATCATAAACAGGTACTAAATAACTAGACACGAAACGAGGTACGGGAACCCCATGGGGGGGTCCCTACCCGCGGCTAAAACAAGGGTAATGGGCCAAGCCCATTACCAATTTTACTAAAAGGGGGTTAAGTAATTTTTACTACTCAAAAATTACTTTACAGAAGATTTCAGGAAAAACCTAAAACCCTCCCTTTTCTCCTCTCTTTGTGCCGCCACCTACAATCACCAATCAAGGTGATTCTTTGATCTTGGATCTTGTTGATTTATTGTTTGTTCGTGTTTGTTCTTCACCCTCTTGATCCACGAATACGGTAAAACCTTTTTAAACCTTTTCTTTTAATTAATTTTCTTATTAATTATGAACACGTGATGTTTTTTATAAAAACACATTAATTAAACATAGATCTAACATGTTTTGATCATTAATTAAATCAGAGGGTCGATTAAGGGGTGTTTTGTTTTGGGCCGCATGCTACAACCGACCGCAAAGGGGTTTCGGTTTGCTTAGCCGACACCACCAAGACCATTTTGGTCTTGGTTGGTGCGTGTGGGTCCCACGGCAGCAAGGGGTACCCCGATTTGGGTCGGGGTATGGTGTCGATTCATGTCCGGTGCATGTTTTTAAGCTTAGATCCGGATCATGGTTATGTTAGTTTTGTTTATGTTATAAACTTATGTTAAAATTAAATTAATAAAAGATGTGATTAATTTAATAACATGACTTAGGTTAATTAATTATTAATAATCATGAAATTATTTTAACCTAAGTAATTATATTATTAAGACTTATAATTAATTAATTATTTAAAAACCATGGATATAATTAATTAATTACCATGACTTAGGTTATATTATTAATATTTAATAATACATATTTTAACCTAAGTATTTAATATATTTAATTAAAAACATGTCATACTTTAATTAAATATTATAACCTATAGTTTAATTAAATTACATGAAATAATTATTAAACTATACAATATATCATATGACTTAGGAAATAATCATGAAAACACTTAGGCTATTTACTTAGCTTATTTAACCAGCTTATTTCTAATTATGGAAACTTTCTATTTTTAGAAACTTAATTAAATAAGGCAGCTAATTTATTTATGGAAACCAGCTATTTTTGGAAACTTAGTTATTTAAGGTAGCTAATCTATTTATGGAAACTTATTTAATTAAGGCAGCTAATCTAATTATGGAAACTTTCTATTTTTAGAAACTTATCTATTTTAAGCAGTAAATCTATTTTTGGAAACTTTCTATTTTTGGAAACTTTCTTTTTTTGGAAACTTTCTATTTTTGGAAACTTTCTATTTTTGGTAACTTTCTATTTTTGGAAACTTTCTATTTTTGGAAACTTTCTATTTTTGGAAACTTTCTATTTTTGGAAACTTTCTATTTTAGGAAACCTGCTATTTTTGGTAAGTTACTTATTATTACACAGTAAGTATAATAACACATGAAATATCAGAAATACTTAATCAGAATGAACAGAATATAAGATTTAGCACAGTTTAAGGCTTTAAACAATAAAACATAGTAAGAACACATAAAATAAGCTAAGACATGACATAAAACCAGCTATGTATTTAGTAAGAAGATACTTATTTCATGTACGTATTTATGTAGCACTAGTGTTTCGGAAGTAGGATTCTCGCAGTTCATCATTCTCGTTCACTGGACATAAGGTACAGATTCCCGTCCTTTCAGTATGGACATTCTTTCCTTATTAGGATTTCCCCGTATGCAGCCAACTGTTTTCCCGTAGTATAAGTTACGTGTTTGATTGCTTATGTTTAATTATGATTACCTATAGCCATATACATGCATGACCAGTTTCACCTAGTTATGGAGGTACCATAACCATAACATTAGAGGCACTGATGTTATGACTTCACCACGGCGGAGTGATTGCACGTGGCATCCCTTCAGCTTTTGGCCATTATTTATATTTATCATGTGGGGCGTATGGGTGCATCCTAGTTACACGTTTTTATTCAGGATTACATGGTGAATGTGGTGTATGCCTTGCATCCTTTACAAGGAGCTGATCCCTCCTACCCATAAACCAGTATATTAAATTTGAGGCAGCCCCTCTAATTTGCATGATGAGGTCACCCCTCCAATTATTCATGCACGGTGGATATTCATGACCTATATTGGCTAATGGTAAAATATGACAAACAGTTTTTATAAGATAAACATAAGACTTTCAAACTATAAAACCAGTTTTATTAAGACTTAACCAGGTTACTCGGGACTTAGTTTCTTCCGTTGTTATTATGTAGATGCTTATCCTAATCATGTTTTATTGTACATCCGTGCACTAAGCGTATTGCTCAACCGTTTTCCTTTTCTATGTTCCCAAAACGGCAGGTACTCAGGGACGCTCGTAGACACTAAGAGTACGTGCATATGGACTGGAAGCTGTCTAGCCTTCTTTACATTATGCATTTCCTTTCTTTATGATACTTATGATTTGGACATTGTTTAGTCCTTTTCCATTATTATACTATGTTTGTGTGTGATGAGCTTTACTTTTGGACTACAGATGTTTGATTCCGGTATTTTCCTTTATATGGTCAAGTAATGTTTAGACATTTTACCTTGTATGCTTTGATGACACGCCATAATTACTGTGATATTTCCATTTCCAAAATGGGGTGTTACACCTCCCAACATCAAAACGCATCTACAAGCTCAAGGGCATTTTTGATAATTTATAGCTAGGTTTTCATGTGTTTCAGCTTTCTAGAATTTTCTTAGGACCTCTATATTAGGAGACACCAACTTTTGATGATCCCTTGTTCCTTCTTTTAGAAAAAATTTGTACTTCTTTTTCATGTCAATGGAAGTTTGGTATTTTGCAATTTTGCATTTGTAATTCCTTTTCTATTGAATGAAAGTTGGTATAATTGCTAAGAGTTGTGTTCCAAATATGGTTATATTCTTGTTTTGATTGTTTGTGTGGGATACGTTTTGGTTTCATAAAGTTTTTCAAGTTTTCAAAATGTTTACTGTTTTGCTTATTTTCTGTGTACTAACCCCATTCCAAGGAATATAAGCTCTCACAAGCTTGTTCACAGCAAGCTTATTGAAGGTTTTAAACATTTGGATTGGTTTGTTTGTTGCTTGTGTTGAAGAAACAAGCCCTTGGTTCAACTATTTAACGATCAACAAGGGTCATTTGTTCATCTCTTATCCAAGACACCCTAGGCTTGTTCTAGTTGTTAAACAAGCTCTAGGGAGCATTGCTGACTCTCCCTATGATGTAAAGGGAGAGAGGTTCAAAATCTCATAAACCCTCTCTTTAATTTTCTGTCAAAATTGTATGCTATGTGATTTTCCATGTGATTTTTAGATCTGGTGCTTGTGGTATTCTTTTCATTGCTTATTTCTGTTATTTGGTAGCTAGTGGAAGTATTTGAGTCATAAAAACCATAAGTTATTCATAAAAATCAAAAGTTTATTTGGAAAAGGGGTTTAAAGGGTTGTTTGATTTAGAGTGTCAAAAGCCATTAGGGCCTTGGACTTTGGTCTAGTAGTGTTTAGAAGTTCTTAATAGGTGTTTTAACCAGGGTTTTGAATACTAGTTAAGTTTCAAAAGGATTGTAAAAGGATTTCACAAAATTGGAAAAATCAAGTTTTTCAAGTTCATAATTTGGTCAAACACATCAGAAGCCAGCAAATCTTTGGTTGTTGGATTCAAGAGCTAAAATTTTGTTTATAAGAAGTTTATGTTGGTGTGCACCTTTGCAATATCTGGTTACTTGTTCTGGTGGCTTATTATATAAGTTGTGGCTTATTGAAAGTCACTGTGGTGGTCAATTGCATCAGCAAAAGAGCACCACTTGTTTTTACTTGTATCTGGTTATCTAGTGTTTGCCCTTGTATTCTCTTGCTTGCTTTTGGATATTTTGTTGCTTGTGATCATATTTTGAGTTTTGGATTGTTACTTGATAAACTGATAAGCCAACTGGCTTATTGGTCTTTTTGTGCCAAAACAAAGGCTAAATTTATCAACTGATGGACTTGCTCATTGGATTTGAACTCAAGTCCTCCATCAAAAAGTGATCAAACATTGCTCAAAACCATCCCACAATCAAGTTTGAACCATAATCTCAAGCTTTGAATTTTGTTGACTTTGGTAAAATAAGCCCAAGTTGGCTTATCAATTCTGTTTGGCTTATTGGTACATGCAACAACTTTAATTTTCTAGTAGGTCGTATTTTTCTTAGCTTGTTAATAGATCTGGAAGGTTATAGCTCATTTGGTTAAGCTTTTACAAGAAAATCAGCTTATTGTGTTTTTTCAGCCAGCTTATTGTCTTCTACAGCTTATTCTAATTAAATTTTTGACATTTTTATTTTTGATTGTTCTTAGTTAAGTCATTTCAGAGCTTTTGCAAAAATAATCAGCTTCTAAGGTTGCTTAAATCTCTAAGTCGACTATTTTGTCTTTTAGTGAAAAAGTTCTTTTCTAATTTATGGCTTATTACTTGGTCTTTTTTAGAATTTCTTTTTGCAAATAAGCTTAAGAACTCATAAGAAGGAAGTGTGATTAAACAGAGCTTATGACACTGACTTATAGCTTAATGGGCTTATTGGCCCATTAAGATTTAGCTTAATTTAAGCTGTGATAAGCTCATTTTTAGCTTTTAGGCCTTTAGACTTTCGTACTTAAAATCAAATTTTGAGTTGGAGTGTGCTTTTTCATAACTTTTTGTGGACTTTGGATTTTATTGGGCTAATAAGCCCAATAAGCTTGTTGTTTTTAGTTTTAGCCCATTTGGGGGACCAATAGGGGTATTTTGGTAATTTTAATTTCATTATTGGATTATTCAGGTTATAATACACTAGTTTGTAAGTTTTTATAATTTTTATAAATTTTGGATTTTAATATTTTTTTGTTTAAAAATTGTTTTTATGGTTTTTAGTTAGTTTTAAAAGGTATAAAATTAGGAAAAAGACTTTTTAGCTTAATTAAAGTATTTTTGAGGTTTACAAAGTGAAAAATCTTAGTTTGGGCTTTTTGATAATTTATTTGCTTTTTAGGGTTTTAATTAGCATTTAAAAATTAAATGTTAATTATTTTAAAAAAGTTACAAGAAGTTTTATTTATTTGTAAACCTTAAATTTATTTTTAGGATTTTATTGTAATTTTTTTGGGATTTTTAAAGTAAGTCTAATTTTTGCCTCGTTTACGTGAAAACACGTTTTTGTCTTAGTTTAATTTTATCGTAATCCGTCATCTGCTTTCCCCTTTTCTCTCAATATTAATCAAGAACAACGAGTTTAACACACACAATTAACCTCCTTGGTGAACGATCTCATAAAGGGTCATAAGTGTTTGATTTTCCTAAATCGAATACTTAATACTTACCATATATACGACTTTTTCCTAAAAGCGTATTTATACACACAATCAAACAACAATATAAAATAACTTTTCAACGTATAGAGATTTTATTAAAACTTAATAAAGAATCTATGACACACTTTGTTTGTGAAATAACAAAGTGGTTGTGTAAAACCCGTATGTAAAAATACTCGAATATTAAATACGCGTCATAGTTTTATTTAAATTTTACAAATAAATAATTATTCAGAAAATAATTATTAAGCTTCAAAAAAAATATTACGTATGTATTATTTATTATACAGAAAAGAATATCACGTTTCAGAAAAATTAAAACACGAGGAATATGAAAACGTTTTCGTGATAATCTACAAGTGTCGAAAAAAAAATCAAACGAGAACATATAAACATAAAAGGGTGGCGGTTTGGACTATTAAACAAGAAAGATCATGGGCTTCTGGCCCAGCCCGTTTCCAAACAAAACTAACATGGAAAAAATACACACTAGTGTTTCATGTGTTATCACGTACAAAAAAAACGATTAGGGTTTGGAAGAACAAAACTGCCGCCAGTTAAAAAATCAAGAACAGGGGTTTCGGGTTTGATTTCTTCAGCTTTGATTCGTCTATGATCATATCTCATCCTTAGTCCTTGTAAGGGTATCACTCGCGTTCCTTATTCTCAGTTCATATCACAAAATCTTATTGTTACAATTTAAACAAATGGGTTTTAATAATTAAACATGGAATCATAACCTAGGGTGTCGGGTTTTGATGGATTCAGGGGAAAACCAAGACCAACAGGTCTCGGTATGGTTGTGTATGATCCAGTCGCGACCCACTGAGGGTGAAGGGTGGTTTTGGTTTAGGACAGCAGCCACAGAAGAGCAGCAGGGGGTCGTTCCTTATTTTTAGCACGAAAACTGACACACACTAGTGTCTCGGTGTATTCTGTCTCGGCTAACAACCGATCGGGGGTGTTTTGTGGTTGACAGCAGTGACCAAAAGCCAAACAGGGGCGTTTGGGTTTGTAAACTGCAGGTACAAACAATAAGGGGGCGTTTGGGTTTGTAAACTGGGTGTACAACAAAAACAGTGGGAAGGAAATAGGTAGTTGTGGGAACCACTGCACTAACAGTGGGAACCAAAACAAAAACAGTGGGAACTTTACTAACAAAACAGTGGGAACTTTAGCAATAAAAGCAGTGGGAACTAGAAGAACAGCAGGGGGACCACGTAGTGGGCCCGGTTTGGTTAAACCAAGGCGTGGACGTCCCGAGGGTTAGTTTTAGCTCGGGTTCGGGTTCACTAGTATTTTATTAACGCGCGAGGAAAATAATTATATTAATTAAATATTTGTTATATAGTGTTGTATAATAAATTAATTAAATTGTAAAATTTTATTAATTTGTTAAATTAGATCAATATTGTTTTACTTTTAAATTATTTTGAAACTCGTGATTTAATTTATACATTTTCAAAGGAACGAATTTAGAAACTTTTTTTTATTATATCAGATTTCTAATCATAGTAATAATAATTATATCGGATATATTGCACATTATACCGTTTCAGGTATGCGGAAAATACGTTAATCAGTAATATTATTGAATAGTCAGATATTATCAGTTTATACACAAACAGTAATACCATAATAAAATAAATTAAACTAAGAACAGATAAGAATCAATACAAGTAAACAGTTATCAGACAACTTATTACGCGTCCGTTATTTATGTAGTAACCGTGAAGTCGGAGTAGATCTTTCAGCTTTCATTCTTATTTCATTACTGGACACGAGGTACGGATTTCTCATCCTTCAGTAAGGACTTCCTTCTATGCATGATTAGGATTTCCCGTCTGCAGCCAAATGCTTTCCCCAGTATATATTCTAAATTTTATTAGTAATCATTTTAATAACTAAGTTAAATTGCCGGAGCATTATATACAAGCATGACCAGTTATGTACTAGTTACGGGGTACCGTAACCATGACACTAGAGGCACCGGTGTCATGACTCTTCTGCGGGGGAGTGATTTCTCGCAGCGTCCCCTTTATTTCAGCTTGGCCATTTTATCAGTATTATCAGCGGGGCGTATGGATGCATCCTAGGCTATCAGTTTACAGTTTATCAGGTATATGTGGTGTGTGCTCTACATCCTTCACATTGGAGTTGATCCCTCCACCCAACACATTATTTAGAGGTCACCCCTCTACAGTATGACGAGGTCACCCCTCCATTTGTTCATGCAGCATTTGTTACATCACATGACCTATATAAGCTCTTGGAAATTAAAATACAGTAAATGCATGGTTTCAGATTTAACAGATAACAGTTCAGCTTTATTATTATAAATTAGACTTATCAGATTATACACCGATTTCTGCTGCAACTTTACTTATCAGTCTTACAGCTTCAGTATTTTATCATCTTCTTCATTTCAGTATTTCTTATCATGCTTTACATCCGTTCACTAGGTGTTATGCTCAGCTGTAGTTCTTTTCATGTTCTAACGACAGGTACACCAGAACGCTCTTAGGATTCTGAAAGCATGTGCATTTGGATAGAAGCTATCCAGACTTCTGACTTTATGCACTTCTTACATTATTCTGCTTTTTTGGACAATATTTAGTCCTTTCCTTCAGTATTTACTTTTCATGTTTTGAGTTTATTTTTGATTACTGATGTTTGATTCCGGTATTTCCCATATGGTCAGTTAATGTTTTAGGACATTTACCTTATGCTTTGATGACACGCCCTAAATACACGTAATGGTCCACTTATCCAAGTGGGGTGTTAAAATTATGGTGTCAGAGATATAGGTTCGACTTGTAGGCTTTAAAACTTGACCTGTGACTAGTGGGTAGTCACTAGAAACTCCCCAGATTTTGGCGTTGTTATCTTTCATATTTCTCATGCATTTATCAGTCAGTTTTCTTCATTTATCAGTCAGTTTTCTTAAAATTTTGACTAGGCAAAAGGTTGGTACAGGACTGGCCATATTTAGTCGCATGTGCTTTTTCTGGGAATTTTGTTTTGGTGAACCGACCCGTAGGCGTTCACCCTTTCCCGTTCAGATTTTGTATTGGTGAACCGACCCATAGGCGTTCATCCTTACTCATGTCAGATTCATGTTTTCTGTCAAATATTACTTGGTGAACCAGCCCATATACGTTTACCATTGTTCAAGTCAAATTTCATGTTTTTAGACGATAGTTGTTTTGTGAACCGACCCATAGTTGTTCACCTTTGTTCATATCATGATGTTTCGTTGAAGTTTTGACTGGTATGGGTTGGACTACAGCCATCCATATTTAGTCCCAGATTGTAAATTTCTATACATGACAGTTCTCGTAAAATTTTGATAAGTATGGATTGAACCAGAATCGTCCATACTTAGTCACATGTCTTCTTATTCGAATTTGGTGGATTTAACCGCAGCCATCCACACCAGTTGTTGTAAAACCATAGTTGATCATACTCTTATAGTATTTTTAACAATCCAGTTCTCACAATCTCAAGTTGATGTCGTTTTCACGCTGACTCGGTTTCATGTCTCCTTACGAGAGTTTTATGTTCAGTAGAGTGATAATGTTTTCATGCTAAGACACCAAATTATTTCAGTAAAATCCTTTTTCATGATAAATCATGTTTGGCCTTCATGAATCATATCTTAAGGCTGGCTATTGATGAAACTTCGTTTAATCATATTTTGAGCTCTTTATACAACCAGCATTAGATCTACGTAGGAATTGTCAGCCTATCATGATTACTCGTTTCAGTTTAGTTACTAATCGTTAAATCAATTTATTCTCCTTTGATCATGTCAGATGGTTAACACCCGTATCGATAATAACAGCAAACTTTCATCGGTTCCATGAACAGTATTCATGTGTATGCCATGTACAACATTTCATGTCCACTTCATGTACAGTATTCCAGGTGTAATCCATGTACCTTACTCCATGCTAGTGTAATTAATCCTCAATCATCTCAGGTGTTTCCACTTGTCGATATTCTACCAGATGCTGATGTTGCTCGAGAGTTGAAGATTTTACCAGATACCGAATATTCCGGAGACCTCACGAATGCTGATGTTGCTGATCTTTGGAGAGTCCCAAGATGCTGACGCTGTTTATACTATGAAGAATCTTCAAGAGCAAGGACGAAAACAATAAAATTGAAATTCCTGGCAAGAATATACTTTAACCATCAGACGCTACCATCCCATTCCATGTTTTTGCTTCCTTAGTTAGATGTCACACTTCACTCAGCTAATCTTTCAGTCAGAAGAGTGGGAACCGGTAACCAGCCGACCACTCAGAAGAAATAGTTACATAAATCACGGTCATGATAACGATCGTCAGGAAACTGACAAACAAGGCAGTAATGACAACCACCGTGTTAATAATTAATCAGTCAGTAACCATCGGAACTCCGGAACGGAGGTTACCATAAATACAAAGGTCAACAGTCTAACCGGTCCACCAACCCTAGCAGTTACCAAAATTTTCAATCTTATTCGTATTAACCTACCAAAACACATGTCAAAACAAGAGTTAAGACACAAGTCTAAAGTATCATTTTAGAAGACACATGTCAGGATACCATTCATGATACATGTCACGCGAATATCTTCTCAAGTACGAGTTATAACTCATAACTTCAGTAAATCTTATAATTCAGGCTCTCAGAAATTCAGGATACCCTCCAAGGGGATATACCCGTTTTGTCATGCCACGCATAAAATCAGACCATTAAAGATCCAGTTACCACCACTGGAGTATTATTCAGGATTGACACGCAGTGTTCATTCTGTGAGGTTACAGACGGACACATTTAGTGAAAGTTACCACGTTTGTTAACGAATTCATATGTCATCTTGATCTTAAATCAGATATTTACCTACATCCGAGCCAGAAAAGACTCCACGGTATCACCCATACTTATTCAAGTTTTCCTTTCAGTTGACGACAAGATCCATCTTACTAAATCCAAAATATATTCATTATATTTTCTTCCAAAAAAATCACTACATATTGTTTCTACCTTACAAGCGCGTGACTTATCAGTCCATAGCTACGAAGATTTTTTAGCTACCAGTTATAAACTCACTTCTGAAATTCTTTAAATTCATAATTAGTAGATTATTCCAGAGTTTCCAGGTGTAATTCCAGAATGTTTCCATAAATTACTTCCTAACCACAAGACAAAATTTAACATCGAGCTTGTCGCAAAAACAGAACCTGTTTCCAAAACTCTTTATTGCAGGGCTTCCGCTGAGTTAAAAGAGTTGTAGCATTTTCTACAAGAGTATCAGAATGTGGCTTTATTAGCCCTAGTGCACCATCAGGAAGTGTGCTACTTTCTGTTTATTAGTAAGAAGGCCGGTAATCTGAGATCATGTATCAACCACCGAAAATTTGACAAGATCACCATTCCTAAACGATATTCATTTCACGAATAGAAGGTGTACATGATCAGCTACGATGTCTTAAATATGTTTCCAGAACAATTCACGAGCATGCCACCAGCAGTGGTGAGAGAATGAACATGATGTTATCCAGACTGCTGTTGCACATATTATACTCACTCTACAAAATTTTAAATTTGCTTCTAAGCTCCCTTATGCTCCAACTATAGTATGAAGTTTATGAATAAAATTTTTTATGACTTCTCAGACAAAATCGTCAGTATAATCATCGATAACATCTTGATCTACTAAAAATCTAGAGAAGTACAAGAGAATCATCTTCACACAGTTGTACAGAATCTCCAATAAGAGTAAATTATATAAGCAGCTTACCATATGTGAATTTCAGTTGAACAAGGTGGCAGTTCTGAGCCACCCTACTTCAGCAGAAAGAAATTTCGGAAATCCTGCGAAGGTGAAGGCCATCACTAGGTGGTCAAGACCGACGTCTATGACTGATATATGAAGTTTTCTAGAATTCAGTTGACCATTACCGCAAAATTGCTGACAGTTCTCACGATTAACTTTCCATGACTAAGCTTATGCATAAAGGAGAGAACCTACACTAAATTTTGCATTCCATAAGATCTTGCGCTAGTAGAGGCCTAATGTACCAAGACTCATACTTCTTTCATGACTATTCACCAAAATTTCACCAGAAAGTACTATAATCCCAGGCAGAAGTGTGATAGGAGCAGTATAACACATTGATGCAGCTATGTTCATATCTAGATGCCTGACATACCGCAGGTTCAAGATAGAACACCATCATGCTAGTGAGTTAATACAACCATTTAAAATTCTAAACATAAATGGGAAAAGATTCCCATGAAGGTTTTTATCAGTTTACCACAGGCTCCGAAGAAGTATGATGCTATCTAAGTCATTGTCGACCATTTAAACCAGCCTTCGCGTTTTCTCTCATCCGAAGAGATTTCACAATAGTAGACCTGTAGAAAATTCAGCAATAAATCGTAAGATTTCTAGGTATTCCATCGACCATTATATCAGACAGAAATTCATGATATACGATCACGTTTTGCTTCATTTTCACGTTCACGCGTACGTTCATCTTTACGTTTACGCTTACTTTTATGGTTACGTCTCACGTACACAATTATGATTTTGTTTATATGTTGTCCATCTCATGAAATACGTCTACGTTCGCGTTTATGACATTGTTCAAGTTCAGATTCGTGTTCCATCTCGCGATACAAATTTCACAGCTTGTTACTGAATACAGTCACGGAAAGCTTAAGAAACCAGACTCAAGGTTAGCACAACTTTTCCATACCCAGGCAGACGTCTCATGTCTCAGGCCGTATCATTTGGAATTCTTTCCTCAGTCATCATACATTCACGATATGTCCTAGTATCACACTCAAAGTATGTTTCACGTATTAGGTTCACAATATATTCCATGCCCAATGTTCCTCATATAATCGTGAACCACATTCACAATTGCTCACGTAGCATGTTCACAATGGTTCACGTAGTTCGTCCCTATATGTTTTCAACAGTTTACTTAGAGATATAAATGTTATCGTTTCAGGATATGTGTATGTACCGCTTCATGTATCATACATGCTATAGCTTATTCAGTCTATCAGATTCAGAAAATCCATCTTAAATATGGAACCAGAAACTATTCAGCATCGTCAGGACAGGGTCATCAGGACCAAGATTTTCATTATGTTTATACCCTTGAAGGAATCGTTTCGAGAGGGAAGCTACTCGAAACGGAGGAGTCCATTTGGACCTCTCATCACTTTTACTTCAATAAATCCAGTTAAGTTCTTTCAGTCAGGTTACGTTCCAGGTCCTCTTCAGTCATGTCACGTTACATGATCACTTCAGGTATGTCATGTTAATACCTATCAGCAGCATTATGTCTTAATTAGAAGACGAATTATCCTTCAGCTTATTTGTCCTTTCAGTTTACGTGTTCTTTTAGTTCTTACAACTTCATCAACTTATTACATTTAATTTAAGGACGAATTTCTCCTTTTTAGAGGGGAAGAATTGTAAAACCACAGCACTATCGCATCCTTAATTCGAGGAGGAATTATTTTTTTAGAGGGGAAGAATTGTAAAACCCGTATTTAAAAATCCTCGAATATTAAATACGCGTCTCAGATTTATTTAAACTTTACAAGTAAATAATTATTCAGAAAATAATTATTAAGCTTCAAAAAAAATATTACGTATTTATTATTTATGATACAGAAAAGAATATCACGTTTCAGAAAAAATAAAACACGAGGAATATGAAAACGTTTTCGTGATAATTCACAAGTGTCGAAAAAATCAAACGAGAACATATAAACATAAAAGGGTGGCGGTTTGGACTATTAAACAAGAAAGATTATGGGCTTTTGGCCCAGCCCGTTTCCAAACAAAAATAACAGGGAACAAATACACACTAGTGTTTCATTTGTGTTATCACGTATAAAAAAACGATTAGGGTTTGGAAGAACAAAACTGGCGCGAGTTAAAAAAATCAAGAACAGGGGCTTCGGGTTTGATTTCTTCAACTTTGATTCGTGTATTATCATATCTCATCCTTAGTCCTTGTAATGGTATCACTCTCGTTCCTTATTCTCAGTTCATATCACGAAATCTGTATGTTACAATTTAAACAAATCAGTTTTAATAATTAAACATGGAATCATAACCTAGGGTGACGGGTTTTGAGGGATTCAGGGGAAAACCAAGACCAACAGGTCTCGGTATGGTTGTGTGTGATCCAGCAGCGACTCACTGAGGGTGCGAGGTGCTTTTGGTTTAGGACAGCAGCCACAGAAGAGCAGCGGGGGGGGGGGGGGGTCGTTCCTTATGTTTAGCACAAAAACCGAGACACACTAGTGTCTCGGTGTATTCTGTCTCGGCCAGCAACCGATCGGGGGTGTTTTGTAGTTGACAACAGCGACCAAAAGCTAAACAGGGGTGTTTGGGTTTGTAAACTGCAGGTACAGACAATAAGGGGTCGTTTGGGTTTGTAAACTGGGTGTACAACTAAAACAGTGGGAATAAATAGGTAGCAGTGGGAACCACTGCACTAGCAGTGGGAACCACTGCACTAACAGTGGGAATCAAAACAAAAAACAGTGGGAACTTTAATAACAAAACAGTGGGAAGTTTAGCAATAAAAGAAGTGGGAACTAGAAGAACAGCAGGGGGACCACGTAGTGGGCCCGATTTGGTTAAACTGAGGCGTGGACATCTCGGGGGTTAGTTTTAGCTCGGGTTCGGGTTCACTAGTATTTTATTAACTTGTGAGGAAAATAATTATACTAATTAAATATTTTTTATATAGTGTTGTATAATAAATTAATTAAATTGTAAAAATTTATTAATTTGTTAAATTAGATCAATATTGGTTTACCTTTATATTATTTGGAAAAGCGTGATTTAATACATACTTTTTCAAAGGAACGAATTTAGAAACTTTTTTTTATTATATCAGATTTCTAATTATAGTAATAATAATTATATCGGATATATTGAACATTATACCGTATTCAGGTGTATGGAAAATACGTTAATCAGTAATATTATCGAATAGTCAGATATTATCAGTTTATACACAAACATTAATAAATAAATTAAACTAAGAACAGATAAGAATCAGTACCAGAATAAAATAAATTAAACTAAGAACAGATAAGAATCAGTACCAGTAAACAGTAATCAGACAACTTATTACGCATTCGTTATTTATGTATACCCGTGAAGTCGGAGTAGATCTTTCAGCTTTCATTCTTATTTCATTACTGGACACGAGGTACGGATTTCCCGTCCTTCAGTAAGGACTTCCTTCTATGCAAGATTAGGATTTCCCGTCTGCTGCCAAATGTTTTCCCCAGTATATGTTCTAAATTTTATGAGTAATCATTTTAATAACTAAGTTAAATTGCCCGAGCTTTATATACAAGCATGACCAGTTATGTACTAGATACAGAGGTACCGTGACCATGACACTAGAGGCACTAGTGACATGACTCTTCTGTGGGGGAGTGATTTCTCGTAGCGTCCCATTTATTTCAACTTGGCCATTTTATCAGTATTATCAGCGGGGCGTATGGATGCATCATAGGCTATCACTTTATAGTTTATCAAGTGAATGTGGTGTGTGCTCTACATCCTTCACATTGGAGATGATCCCTCCACCCAGCACATTATTTAGAGGTCACCCCTCTACAGCATGACGAGGTCACCCCTCCATTTATTCATGCATTAGTTGTTACAGCACATGACATATATAAGCTCTTGGCAATTAAAATACAGTAAATGCATGTTTTCAGATTTAACAAATAACAGTTCAACTTTATTATTATAAATCAGACTTTTCAGATTATACACCAATTTCTGTTGCAACTTTACTTGTCAGTCTTACAGCTTCGGTATTTTATCATATGCTTCATTTTAGTATTTCTTATCATGCTTTTCATCCGTTCATTGGGCGTTATGCTCAGCCGTAGTTCTTTTCATGTTCTAACGGCAGGTACACCAGGACGCTTGATGTATGTATTTCTATACCCATTTATGAAAAAGGAATATAAAGCGGGCAAGTATTAAACTCGACGGTTTAGGAAAACCGATGAATCGAATAAATGCGAGTTCGTTCTCAGCGGAGGTGTGTATGTTAGGCCAATATTATAAAATCAAGTTTGGATTAGTGTCGTTTTTGGGTTTAAAGAGAGCAAAATTAAAGACGAGTCACACTACGATTACACTACGACATAAAACGTAAAAACGATGACGTAAATACGTAAAACGCGACGAAATTAAAAATTAAAGCTAAAAATTAATTAAAAATTAAAACTAAGTCTAAAATAATATAAATAAGAATAAAAATTTAATAAATAAATTTTAAAACCTTTTATTAATTAAATATTCAATTTTAAATGCTAATTAAAGCCCTAAAATTAAATATAATTAACCGAAAGCCCAAAATATTATTTTATCAAACAATTATCTCACTTATATTATATAAACACTAAAAAGTATTTTTCCTAAATTTTTTAAACTGTTTTTCTATTTTAAACACTAAAAACACTTTTTAAGAAAACATAATGATTAAAAATAAGAAAGTAATGTGAAAATTAATTTGACTGTTTGAAAAATCATAAATTATATATCTATACAGTAGAAAAATGAAAAAGTTTGAAAAGAGTAAAAGTAATTTTACCACTAAAAGACAAAAAAATTTAAATAAAATCCTATTTAACCTTAAATTAATTCTAGAAAATAATTAAATAAAGTGAACAGTGAAATTATTTTCTTAAAAATCTTAAAATATATTAATTTAAATAAGAAAATTTTTAAAACTAAAAAATAATACTTTTTTACACTAAAAGACAAAAATCAGATTAATAAAAGCTATTTAAAATTGAGAATAATTCTAAAAATAATTAAACGAACAGTAAAATAAAATTAAACTTTATGAAAATTCTTAAAATAAATAAACTAACTTAAGAAAACTAAAATGAGTGAAAAATACTTTAAAAAATCACTAAAGACAAAAAGTAAAGATCTGATCTTGATAGGTCTGGGACTTTGTCTTTTAGCACCAGCAGTGGGAAAGAAAATACTAGCAGTAGAAACTTTTCCCACTTCTCTTAACAGAAAAACAAACTTTAGACGATTTCTTCTTGTTTTGTTGATAACTTTTGGAACAAATGGCACCCCCACAACCAGTTGGGATGTGGGGAGTCAATGCAACAAATAAAATACACAAGTCTAATGCAAGAAAAAACCACCAATGAACATATAGTAGTTATTGATGAGCATACAGGTCTGATGGCAAGTTTTGCTGGTCTGTTTGACTATTTAGTGAGTTTTAATCCACCAAAACTACCCAACTAGCTTACCAAATCACAACAAACAAGTTACCAACCCTAGATTAACCAATATCCTACCAGATTACAAGGTTTGGAATTATAAAACTAAAAATCAAACTATTTAAAGCCTACTAAATGTTTTTAAGCTATTTTACCAATTTTTTTAACATGCAAACTGATAGATATTGTATATGGAACAAAACAAACTTGACAAACCTCTCTATACTGATTAAATGGATGTGTTCAGACCATTTGTATCTTCCTTATGTGTCACCACAGTAAAATACATATAGAACGAGACACCCTATAACTTATGACTGTGAATATTTAACAAAGCATACTTAAATTTAATCAACACCAAACTTGATAAAAACACAAGTAACGTGCATAAAACCTCTAAATATTGTAGAATAATCAATAAACAACTAGCACAAACATCCAGGAAACAAATTCACATAAAACTCAAAAAAATCACAAGCTTATACTTTTAGGAGGGTTCAAGCCTATACCTGCCTTGACCTACATCCAGGCCAAGGGGATGGCTGATGCCATCTTCCTATCAAGCATGGGCTTGATGCTTATGGGCTAATGAGAGGATACTGAATGTAGAGAAAAGGTGGGGACTACAACAGTCCTACCACTAAAAATATCTTCAAAGGAATAGGAGGCTGCTTTGTGTACCTGCCAAAAACAAACAAGCTTCAAGTAGAATAAGCTATCACAAGCTTGTCAGGCTTGTGGTAGCTTATGCTGCAATAAATAACAAGAAACAATGAAGGATTTTAGGAAACCAATATTTTGAAACCAAACTTTTGAAGTAAATTATGGTATCCAAACAAGAAAGGTAACACTAATCCAGACTCCAAAATCAAGAATCAATTGTCACTTCAAAGTGATCTTGGGTTCTAAATTCGTGGTTCTAAAAAATTTTTTGCCAAAAAATCTTTGAACAAATTAAGATTTTTAATAAACTAAACTTAAGCTACTTAAATTAAAACATTAAAGTAAATGCTGAAAAGTAAATGGAACACAGATGATGGCTTGCAAAGGTTTTAAACTCACTTTAAATATTCAAGAAATAAAATTTTACAAAATACCGAAATCTAGAAAAAAGGAAAATGGTTCACAGGCGAACTCCTTTTATACAAGGCTATAGAGTATTCTAGATAAATGAAAAAAAGCAGACCCCTAATGCATTAAAAATCCTAAAATGCCCTTGAACTTGAATCATTGAAATTGGTCAAAGATGGTTTCTCGTGAGTGCTAGTTGTCCTTTTGATCTTGAACCGTTTATCACAGCCTTTGAGACAAAGGAATTGGTTTGGGACGTTGATGGACTGCTACCCGTTGTCTTTTTGTTGAAGAGTGGGTCAGGGTAGGGCTTGTGAGGGGACAAGAGTGAGTGTTGTCACTTTCTGGGTTGGGAATAGGGGTGAGGGTATGTTTAATTAGGGTTCTGGAGGTTGAGGGGTAAAACCCCTTTGGTTTGAAGTGGGTTGTAATTAGGGTTTATGGACTGGATTAGGGGTGAGTTTGGGAGAGATGAGTTAACAGTAAGTGTTTAGCGCCCTTTAGGGGTGGTTTGACAAATCTTAGTGGGATTAAGTATATAGTTAGTGGGTGATGTGGTGTAGGTGAGGTGGCAGTGGTGACTGGGATGAGTGGCTGACGTGTTGGTTTGTGAGTGGTCGTGATAATTTCGTTGTCTGCCCCAAATGGTCCTTTATCTCCCAAAACTTTGTCATTTCAAGTTTGTACCAGCATTTAAGCATTTCCCTTTATACATAAGTTTATGTTTTTCTAATTTGGCCACAAAAACTTTTATAAACTTGTTTCAAGGACTAAACATGCTTTTTCTTCAATCTTTATGGGCAAATAATGATTAATCTCTTCATTTTAGGGGACCCAAATGCAATATTTGAGTTTTGCAAGGGTTTAAAATGACAAGTCTTCCAAAGATTAGGGACCAATCTTGACAAATCTTCAAACTTCAAGGACTTCTTTGGAAAATCATTATTCAGGTCCGGTTCTTTGTGCGGCTTCGTTTCCCGTGTTTGTTTTTGCTTGAATCTTGTGATCTTTTGTTGATTTCACGATATCCGTACCTAAAATACACAATGAACAAGCACGAGCATATTTTGGGGTATTTTAATGATATTTTAAGCATTTTAAGCCCGATTTGGACGATGAGACTATGTATAATTGTAGTCTCATCAACGCTCTTAGGATTCTGAGTGCATGTGCATTTGGATGGAAGCTATCCAGACTTCTGAGTTTATGCACTTCTTACATTATTCTACTTTTTTATACAATGTTTAGTCCTTTCCTTCAGTATTTACTTTTCATGTTTTGAGTTTATTTTTTCATTACCGATGTTTGATTCCGGTATTTCCCATATGGTCAATTAATGTTTTAGGACATTTACCTTATGCTTTGATGACATGCCATAAATACACGTAACGGTCCACTTATCCAAGTGGGGTGTTACAGGTTGAATGACAAGGTTGGGGTGATCTCCTCTACTTAAACTACAAACCTACGTTATGAGTTTAAGTCTCAACCTTAACGATCATCAGCATTTCGTCGTATGGTTAGGTTTATGTTAGGAGAGATTTTGCTTCTTGGAAGATTTCTATCTCTCAAGTACAAGCTCCCAAGTGTGTTCCTTTTATAGGCAACTCACTTTTAGGGTTTACAAGTGGAAAGGTACATACGTATGGTTTATCCAGTGGGTGGTTGAATATCCCACGTAATAAACTGTACATAGTTAGTAACCTTATTCCCAATGAGATCTGTTTTCTTGTTTAACTTAAAGCAAATATTTTTCCTGCCTATTGTAAATCTTCAGGTTAGCTGAGGTGTCTTTAGTATACTAGAGGAGATCGACATCATTTACTATGGGATTTTCAAGCCATACTAAACTGAAAGATCTTCTTTATGACTTGTTCTTAATCAACTAGACCGCCTAGATGCTGAAGCAAATACTTCTTGTCTTTTAACTTCTCTTAAAGAGGAAACGCTGAACTTTCTTAAGAAACTATTTCTTTAATATGAATCTTGTTCCTTTGGGCATGCTTCAGTAAAACCACCTCTATGTTGAACATGAAATACTTAAGGGATTTTATATTCAAATTTTAGAGTTGCTTCAGTGTCAGTAAATACTGACCCAACAGATTCTCTATCAAATGGATGTTAAGATGACATTTCTAAAGGGTGAAATCAAAGAAAGAGGTATATGTTCAACAGCCACATGCTTTTGTGGATCCTAAATATCCTAATCGCCTATACAAGCTTAAGAAGGCTCTTTATGGGTTGAAGCAAACTCCACGCGCGTGGTACGATCTATTATCCCAATTCCTCATCTAGGCAGGCTTCTCCAAAGGCAAGGTGGATCCTACGCTCTTCATTCAGAAACAAGGGAACGCCATGACTATGGTATAAATGTATGCTGATGATATTATATTTGCTGCCTTGATCCAAACGTTGTCTAACCAATTTGGGAAACTCATGTAATATTATCAAATAAGTATAAGAGATTAATATAGCCAATTAATATAGCCAATTTGTGTGTATAATATTAAATGTTCGTTCCTCGACTCGACTCGAATTGATATCAAATTAATTACAAGATTTATCTAATAACACTTTTTTGGTATCTATGTCTAATTAAACTTAAATGGGGATACTATTTTAGGCTTAGGGAATATAGAAATAAAAGCGCAAATAGTTTACATAAAATTACTCTAAAATGCAATACAATTATACTACAATTTAAAATATAGATGAAACTTATTAAATCTAAGATGCAACAAAACTATACCATAATTAAAAAAATTAATTATTCTAAATGCAACTCTAAACTAAATGCAAGCACGTAATAACAAGTAAAATGACAAAAATCAAATCAAAAAGATAAACTTAAGATTAAAGCGTAAAGCTTTAACCTTTATATCTTATTAATCTTTTTAGATGATAAAGCTTGAAGCTTTATATACTAATAAGCTTAATAATCACAAAAAGGTGTAAACTTTATACTCAAAATAAACTTATCTAAAAGAAAACTGCTTTTTAAATCTATTTTAAAAAAAACAATAATTTTTAAAACTAATTAAAACGATTTTTTATAAAAGAGATATTTTATTGAAAACAATTTAAACTATATTAATCTAATTAATTAAACTAAAACGATTTAGAGGAAAATAAACATAAATCTAGATATTGAAAAAGGAAAGAACTTTAGTACTCGTGGTTCGAAGAAAAACGCTCTAAAACAATCAACATAACCAACCAAATATGACCCGTAAAGTACACGGCCTCTCAAATCAAACTAATCAAAAGCGAAACCCAAATATGGCCCGTAAATTACACGGCCTCTCAAATCAAACTCAAACCGCACAATTACTAAATCGATTGAAACCGAACTTCACAACTTTTGCCAACCACACTCTAAGTAATTCCACCTATCAACTAACTCTATTAAACTCGTAAGCTCCTCGCCAAAAGTGATGAATCGATATGCCGAGATCAAAAGAACACAAGAGTGGTTAGGATGATAAACAACAATTAATATTTGATTAAGCTATTAAAACTAATAGATCTAGACTATTTTTTGTAGGTTTTATAAAATATTTTTATTTTTAAGCTAAAAACGAATAGATCTATGAAATTGAGTATACTGAAGTTCGTTTTCTCTCGATTCTTGACAAATTGAAAGTCCTAAAAATATCAAGTCTTTAATTGTTCTTGGTTGATAGGATATTTGGATACTCTATGTCTATTTCAATCAACAAGTAAAAATGGTGAAAAATATTAAGCTACGTATCCGTAAAACACTTTGCAATTACCAAGTAATATTCACAAAAAGTAAAAATGTAAATGCATTAAAGTAAAGTGCTTGAAATGTAAACTAATTGAAAGTAAAAGGCTTGAAATGTAAAGTTCAGAAAGTAAAAGGACCAAATATGTAAAATCCAACAAACTTATAACAAACATAACAACTTTCTAAAACTGCCTAACTGAAATTGACAAAAACTGAAAGTTAAGGGATTGTAAACTTGCAAAACCTAAAAACTAGAAAGATTAGCAACAAGTGAACACAATTAGCAATGTCAAGGACTAAAATGCAATTAATGGAAATTTTTTAACAAAAATGGGCACACAAGTTCAATAAGCTGGTTTAAGCTCGTTATTGGACCAAATAAGCTCTAACTTGTTTCAAAATGCTTAAAATTGAATTTTAGCTAGGCTTGTATAAGGAAACAGCTTAAAAACAAGTAGAACTCAAATTAGCTTATTCTAATAAGCCAACATTAAGCAAACTGAAAATCCAGACATCCACAATCAGATTTAAATGATCAATCTTGTTAAACAGCTCAATAGGAGTATGAAATGTTTTTCCAAATTGAAAATGATCCACTAGATAAGCTGGAATTTGATTTTAAGCTGAAAAGAGCTTATTTGACCAACTTTGAACAAAAATCTCAAAAAGCTGAAAAGTTCAGAAATCACTCAAGACATGTTTTAGACAAGATTTGTGAAAGAAAATTGATACATTTGTGAAGTAGAATTAGAGATTCAAGAAAACAGTCAAGACTTTATCTCAGAAACTTGCATTTGGTCTCTAGCTTATTAAAAAGCTAATTTCTAGCTGAAAACTGAGAACTGTATAATTTCCTCTTACAAGCTTAAACTTTGGATGTTAAACTACAAGTGAGAAGTGGTTTCAAGCAAAATGGTTAAGAGATGAGTAAATGGCATAGATTTGAATCAAGCAAGTTTCCTGAATGAAAATGTTCACAAACCTTGACCCATACTTTCTGATGTCAATTACCTTTTTGACTATTTTTTTGACTTCAAAACTGAACAAACTTGATACCACTATATTACTAAATGTAAGTGAGCAGGTCTCAACTAGATTAACAAACTCTGATCACAAGTACTAAGTAAATCCAAACACCATTTTATCAAGCTGATAAGAACTTCTTTAAAGGAATTCTGAGTTAAAGAGTGAAACAAGCTAAGACTGCTATCAAAACTTATCTAATGAGTGAAATGAAAGGTATTTGAACCAAATTAGACTTGTTCATAAGCTTGATCACAAACTGCACTCAAAAGCTAATGACTGGTGAAAATCAAAGCTAAAATAAGGTAAATGCATAATTAAGGTATAAGACTACTCTAATTCTATCAATATATCACAATTACACTAAATCAGATCTAATCACATGATCATAGCAGCAAATAGTGTTTACTCTAGAATTTAGCATGCAAAGTTCGTTTTATAGGAAGTCAAACAAGAGAACAAGTTCCTTTTAGCTGTGAAGCCTCCATTGATGGAGTAGTATGGCGTTGAGCCAACTAAGATCTGATAGAACAACACCAATACACCACCTTTAACCCAATTAATCACCTCCATATGCTATTTCTGAATCAAATCAACAGGTTCTGCTACTAACTGCTACAATGGGAACTGATATGAACTGCTAAGGCTGAAATGATCATAACAAGCTTCCAAATCGTCTCAAACTAACTCCATTGATCAGGTATGATCAATGATATCACAATATCATAATAGTATGCAGGATTTGAGTAGGTAAATGAAGATGAGAATAGAGTATGAACTGAATTGTTTTTGTGCTTTTATTGATTTAGGATGGAAAAACTGTTACAACTACTAACTGAATAACAAACTCTCAAGTGTGTGTCAAACACTTGAGAGAAGTTAACTAAATGAAGGAGAAACAGAATTGAGAGTAAAAACTACAAGTGTGTGTTTTTTCACACTTAGCTACATAATGAAAATGAAGGTACAATATGCTATTTATAGAGGTTGATGATGAGTTGTTGGGGTAGCATGACGTGTCTCATCCAATGGGGAGATGCCAGGTGTCACAATTTGGTGAATTGTAGATTCTTTATCAAGAACACCAAAGGGGTTTCTTTATCCTTCCACCTTCAGTCTAATTAAGCTATGCAGTTGGATTCGTCTCTTCATTTCGAGTATTTTTCATGTATAAAGTTCTTCATGAAATGCATTATAGCTCCACTTTGATTATGGGTTCGTTCTTTGTTGAAGATGCCATGTGTCCTGATTTAATTGGTCAACGACCTCTCACACGGATCGTTATCCATTACTGGATAAATGGATTATTGAGTGTTGAATTCCTATTGGTTGAGAGATGTTTAGTGCGCTCCACTGTTCAATGATCCGTTTAATAAATGAATGGGTGAGTTGGCAGAATAGGTGGCAATCCGAACTCCCTTTTCTTTGCATTATGATTGGTTGAAATGATATTGAATCGGATCAAGGCCAAACTTGATATATATTTGACACTTTCAACCCTTCACTTTAGAAGATTCTTCAAATGAGCTCTTTTCTTCATTTTAATGGCAATTTCAGTCCTTTGACTTGTATTCTTGCTTATTTGACTCCCTTGACGTGTTTGAATTGAAGTTTGAACAAGTTTGACTTTAATCTTTACTTTTCCAAAGTTTGCATTCAAGTCCCTTAACTTTTGCATATTGTCAAGATAGGTCCTTCATCTTCAAATGGCTTGTCATCTTTGATCCTTCTCTTGTATTTTCATCATAAATGAGCTTGATTTCCTCTTGTTTGCTTGAAATTGTATCCTTGTTACCTATTTAAGCACAAACACAAAACATACCACATAATACTACTTTATAGCACAAAACTTAGGTATTTTCTATGTGTTTTAGGGTGATCTGTTGATTAATTTATATGAGATTTTTGCTCATATCAAATTCCCTACACTTGAACATTGCCATGACCTCATGCAATGATATATTTAAAGCATAAATTTACATTTTCCTCATAATTAACCCACCTTGGCCAATATGGATTGTTTTTACACTACTCTACTCTATATGATGCATGATTTTGATTTTGTACAATGCAATGCAAAGAAATCAATTCTATTTTTATATTTTTATTTTTTCATAAATGGTTTTGATGGAAAAACTCATAGAGAAGTCAATGACTTAAATTAGGTGGGCTTTGGTACCATGGACACTTATCACCCTTGTAGAAACCTTGGTTTCCGGATCTTTGAAGCTACTAGGAATGCATCATGTTCATATGATTAAATAATCAAAGCGGAATTAGAACATAACACATTAACAAGGTGTTTAGGCACAATAACATGAATTAAAACAAATAGGGTTGCTGATTATATTAATAATAAACAACCACTAGACGTGTATACATTGAATCCCACGTCTAATGCACACAAGCTTTAGGTTTACATTGTGAATATAAATGATGATTAAAACCTAAGACCCTTGGTTCCTTTTATAGTATAAGGATTAGGGTTTACAAGAGATAATAACAATTAAACAAGTAAATCTTCTATTTAAATAAACTTATGCAGAATATATCTTGCATGTTTATCTAAATAGAAGCTTCCATAAGCTTCTTGTCTACGTTTCTATCAACTCTTAAATTGCATGTGACAATGCTTGGATTGCACACGACAACTCTTGATCCAACAACGCTTAGTTTGTTCTTGTCAACGCCTAAATTGCTCTTGACAACGCTTAGACAATATCTTCATGTTTTCTTCGTTTTTGAGTTTCTGCCACATCAACTTTTTGACCCAACAATCTTCCCCTAGTTGATGGTGGCAAAACTCTATGTGTATCTCTTGTAAGTTGTACATGATCTTCAAATTGCTTCCCTTCAAGTGTAGCATGTATTTCTTCCCCTTTTTGTCACATCAACAAGGAAGTAAACAATGTATGCAATCTTTGAAGATTCTCCAAATGTAGCTCTATGTAATGATCTTGAAGAAAAATAAATAAAGTATTCTTGATGTAGAAGTAGAATAACCCAACCTTGTGTTCCATGTCTTGTACTATCCACGTGACGTCGAACTTATATGAGAACGTTAAAGTATAAGTAGACCTCAATCCCTTGTCAATATTCTCATCCTTTGTGAGACACTGAGCACGATAATGTAACTCCTTCAAGTGTTATGACAAGTCTTCGTCACCAACCATGTAAAGCACGAACAAGTTACCTTTAAAGAATAATGTTGACTAGGCACCATCTTTAAAGATATGATAGAACACAAACTCGCGAAAATCTTCTTCAATCATCAAACTTACCATAAGAATTCTTCCCCTTAAGCTAACACCTCTTCATGACGAATCTCTATGAAATAATAGCTTCATATCATATGTAAAAGTTTGACTACGGATAACTCTTTTACAAGGCTACCCCGATTACATAATCTAATCAAATATCACTCCAATCAAATACTTCACGAATTGTTGCTAACTCGCATTAAAATCATTAAACCCTTTTAAAAGTATCCGAGCCATAAATATCACCATGATATTATGAATAAAAACGGAGATACCATGTACCTTCGTGTGTAATTTCCTCCTTTTTGTGTGCTAAAAACGTACCAATTTTCTCAACAGCAGCAATTCTTTTGTCATCCGAGAACCTTCACTGTCCAATATCTTTAATCAGATGCATTGTCAGATATCAGACAACACCTATCAACGCTTGAGCAAGCGTTTCTCGGACAACTCATGTCAACGCCTATTCTGTCAGCGTTCACTTATTCCTTGTCAGCGTCAAAATTACAAACGTCAGCAGCTAACAGATTACTCCACTGTACCACTTCGTGTCTTCTCTATTCGATCATCACGTCCCATCACATTCATGTCTGTATATACAAACAATATTTTAAAGTAATACCAAATATCACTTACATCCAAAAAGCTTGTGTCCTTTTCCTTTTGACTATTCCAACGTATGATGAATAACTTCATCACGTGATCACCCATCTTTCTTTTTCTTAAAAAAAAACAATTGTCTATATTGGGATCACATATGTGAAACGTGCACAATGCTCCTTTTACTTTGATTGACATACGCTGCACATATATCCCATCAAACGTCTTTGTCCCATGTGAACAGAAGTAACATAAACAAATCCTCCAAAACTCTCGTGATCTGTACTTCAATTTTGATTTGCTTATATTTGAGTTCCAACGATGCCTTCTCTTTCTTTGTACTTAGCCTGCTCTTACGTCTACATCAAAACCAAAACTCGTATTCACACCCTTTCACACATGAATATTAGTCATCACTCAACTTTGTAATCATGTGACCATCATACATAATTAAGAGCGAGTTGCTGCCTTTATTTTCCTTTTTCAACTCGATGACCACATAAATAACCAAAACAAATCGATCACATGTCTTTCCTTGGCAGCACATCTGTTTTCTTTTTACTATCTTTTCTTGCTGCTAATTTGATCGACACCATTAATACACTGCTCAAACTAGTGCAACGACCAATATGATTCTTTTTCTGCTTTAAGGATCGATCTAGGGTTTATGGCTTTATTTATCGAAAGCCTAACTTAGGGTTTTGTAAATTAACCCTAGATCGTGTATTATCATGAATCACAACAGCCACAACCTCATAACATTCTGCTTTTTTTTTATGTCGATCTAGGGTTTGAGGAACCCTAGTTCATGATTTCATGTGAATAAAGCAAAAACGTTAATACCTTAACCAGTGAATTTCAACCTTGAATAACTTCTTCATTAGGGCTCAGATCAAAAATCCCTTCGGTGAGATTCTAGACACAAGTGCCAAGAATCTACAGTTCAAAAATCACGAAGATCCAACGGTTAACGAAGAAGAGATGGTGTTTTGAACATGGCTGTTTACAGAAAACTGCATTCACTCACTGCTGACTTTGACGCTTAATAACTTTTTCCTTGGGATAAAACTTGACAATCCCTCCGGTGGATGTCTAGATATATGTGTATAGAACACACACAAGAAATTTCGTGACGATCCAACGGTTCAATCAAAAGTTATGACCTTCTGAATACTGATGCGCACACAAAAACGTCCAAAAAAACCCTATACGGATTTTTCTTCTTTTCACCATACACGAACACCTTGTTGGTCCTAGCATCACGAGCCACGAGGCTCTGATACCAATTGTGGAAACCTTGGTTTCCGGATCTTTGAAGCTACTAGGAATGCATCATGTTCATATGATTAAATAATCAAAGCGGAATTAGAACATAACACATTAACAAGGTGTTTAGGCACAATAACATGAATTAAAACAAATAGGGTTGCTCATTATATTAATAATAAACAACCACTAGACGTGTATACATTGAATCCCACGTCTAGTGCACACACGCTTTAGGTTTACATTGTGAATATAAATGATGATTAAAACCTAAGACCCTTGGTTCCTTTTATAGTATAAGGATTCGGGTTTACAAGAGATAATAACAAATAAACAAGTAAATCTTCTATTTAAATAAACTTATGCAGAATATATCTTGCATGTTTATCTAAATAGAAGCTTCCATAAGCTTTTTGTCTACGTTTCTATCAACTCTTAAATTGCATTTGACAATTCTTGGATTGCACACGACAACTCTTGAGCCAACAATGCTTAGTTTGTTCTTGTCAACGCCTAAATTGTTCTTGACAACGCTTAGACAATATCTTCATGTTTTCTTCGTTTTTGAGTTTCTGCCACATCAACTTTTTGACCCAACAACCCTCAAGTTTCACTTTCCCCATACCAAGCTTAAAAATGGGATCATTGCATTCACAAGTAAAAAGTGCATCAACTTATTCATGACAATTAAATGTGGAACCGGTTATTATTTGAGCAAATTGCTTGGAGGAAAATTTGTCATTACTTGAAGCGTGAAATATAAGAAATGTAAAATCCAAAAATAAGGAAGCACGGTTTTAATCCTAAGTAGTCCTCTCATCCATTACTTGAAAAACTGTTCACAATTAATATAAGTCCGTTTCAAGAATAATAAGTCATTCGCCTTATGTGTAAAATCCTCATGTCATGCATTAATAAGTAGCTACACACTCGCTAAGGAAAGAAAAATAAAACTCACACAATAATTTACATCCGCCGCCTTTTTGAGACTTTGGATCTTCAATCCCGTAACCCGTCAAGGTAATATTGGATTGGAGCAACTATTAAATCCCCACAACCCGTCAAGGTAATATTGGAATCTAATAGTTACTATAATTAATACTTCACTGCCCCTCTTGGAGTCTTGTATAATTATTTTTTTTTCTTTTCTTTTTTTTCTTTTTCTCTTTTTTTTTCTAGCCACTCATTTTTTTGTAAGCCACTCTTATTTTTCTTTATTCCTCACAAAGAAAGTTGAAAAGAATAAAAGGAAAAACACCCGCTAAGTATTAAGCATGACATAAGTCTAGTACACATAAAACGTTCTAACTTAGAATCTTAAGACGTACTTATACCAACCATGAATGATTAGTCAAAAATGCATAAGAGACTACAAACCAATTAAAATCGTTCTTGATTATTTATTAACATATATACATGCGAAGAAATTAGAGGCAAAGAAAGAGAAGGGTTTAGCCACAAGTAATTATCATGAAGTTTATCTAGCCCTTTTATACTTGCTTCAAATCTATCATTTCCCATTTTCCACAAATTTAAAATCTCAAATAATGAGAGTGGTGAATGCTTAGCCTAATAGACCAATAAAGGACTACATGGTTAAGGATACTAGCTAGAGAATGCTTGGATAAGCAAACTCGGGTTGAGTCAAAGTATCCATGGCGGGCCTAATATGTCAAAGAAGTCTAAATTTTTTAAACCATATCCTTTTTATATTTTTTTTTCTTATGTATTTTGATGAAAAATAAAAGAAGAATATATACAATGCACATGTGTTATGCAAATGAAAAATGATTAATGCAAAAATTATGAATGAATATTTTTGGTGGCCAAAGTAGATCAAAAATTTGAAAAATGTTTGAAAAATTAATTTTCCATGTTATCATGAAGGTCAATGACAAAGTCTAGGTAAGGTCACTTCGATAGAAGACCCCCTACACTTAAGCTAAACATTGTCCTCAATGTTTAACAGCATGGAAGTATAAACTTCCCCTACACTTATGACAATGAATAGACTTTGCTTAACCCAAGCTTAGGAAAGATCAACTATAGTGAATTCATTTTTTAAGCACAATGTGTCTATGAAAAATCACAATAGTAACGAAGTGAACCGGATACAAGGGCCTCCTCCATAAGCTCCAAAGTACGTGATGAGTGAGCAACCCTACAAACAACATGAAGACAAAAAGAAGGTATCCCCTCCAATTTTCATCAACTCTCCATCCTTATTGCTAACCTAGAACACTCAAAGTCTAAAACCTCTAAACCTAGTTATTCAAGCTTGATTTAAGGAGTCTCTAGCTCGACTCTTCCCACAATGAGTTATTTCATGGGGAAAACTGGGATCTCTTGGACCATTTCCACAGAAATGTCCTCCCCAAAATAGTGCTTAACACGGCGACCATTCACTTTGAAATTGGGACCATCGGGTTGAGACAACTCAATAGTTCCATATGGAAATACTTGAGCAATAGTGAATGGACCGGACCATCTTGAATTAAGCTTTCCCGCAAAGAGTTTCAACCTTGATTTAAAGAGGAGAACCGGCTCCCCTACTTTAAACTCACGGTTCTTGATCTTATCATCATGCAATTGCTTAGTCTTTTCCTTATAAAGCAATGAGTTCTTATAAGCATTGGCTCTTAATTCATCCATTTCATTAAGTTGGTCTATTCTATGTGAGCCGGCTTGGTTCAAATCAAAGTTAGCCCACTTGAGAGCCCAAGAATACTTATGCTCTAACACGAATGGGAGGTGGCATGCTTTTCTATAGACAAGCCTATAAGGAGTACAACCAATTGGTGTCTTAAAAGCCGTCCTAAAAGCCCACAAAGCATCATCAAGCTTATCCGACCAAGAAGCTCGATGTTCTCCCACCGTCCTTTCGAAAATTCTCTTTAAACCGTGATTTGTGACCTCGGTTTGACCATTGGTTTGAGGGTGATACGCGGTAGAAAGTCTATGGTTAACACCATACTTCTTCGTAACTCTTGTGAATTGATCATTACAAAAGTGAGTACCACGATCACTTATGATGGCCCGAGGTACACCAAACCTAGCAAACAATTGCTTCAAAAACTTTACTACAACTCGAGCATTATTAGTAGGTAAGGCTTTAGCCTCAACCCACTTTGTCACATAATCCGCCGCTACAAGTATGTACTTATTTCCCTTAGAAGATGGAAAAGGTCCCATAAAATCTATTCCCCATACATTAAAAATCTCAAATTCTTGTATGAAGTTTTGTGGCATCTCATCTCGTTGAGTAATTTTTCCTTGTCTTTGACATACATCACAAAATTTCACCATCTCTTGGGCATCTTTGTATATGGAAGGCCAATAGTAGCCCGAATCAAAGACTTTCTTGGCGATGTAGTTGGGCCCAAAATGTCCACCCGTAGGTCCCTTATGACAAGCTTCTAAGATCTTAAATTCCTCGGGCCCATCTACACACCGTCTAATGATTTGGTCCGCACATTGCCTAAAGAGGTAAGGGTCATCCCAAAAATAGTATTTCACTTCCTTAAGAAATTTCTTCTTTTGTTGTGAAGTGAGACCCTCTATGAGCACATCCCCCACAAGATAGTTTGCAATATATGCAAACCAAGGGGTGGCATCCTCTTGAGAAGAGATAGACATGAGCTCCTCTAATGGAAAAAATTCATTGATTTCCTTATGAGGCAAATCTCCTTGAAAAGGATGCTCAAGTCTACTCAAATGATCCGCCTCTAAATTCTCGTCTCCTTTCTTATCACGAATCTCTATCTTGAACTCTTGTAACAATAAGACCCATCTCAAAAGTCTAGGCTTAGCATCTTGCTTTTTTATGAGGTACTTGAGAGCGGAATGATCCGTATACACTATGGTTTTGGATGGCACAAGATAGGGTCTAAATTTCTCAAAGGCATAGACTATAGCAAGCAACTCTTTCTCTGTGGTGGTATAATGAAGTTGTGCACCCGTCATGGTTTTACTAGCATAGTGTATAGGTTGAAAATGATTATTCACTCTTTGTCCTAACACGACCCCCACGGAATAATCACTAGCGTCACACATAAGCTCAAAAGGCAAATCCCAATTTGGAGAAACCAAAACGGGAGCCTTAGTGAACTTTTCCTTAAGTATCTCAAATGAATCCAAACACTCTTGGGTGAAAATAAATGGAGCCTCTTTTTCCAAGAGGTGGGTCATCGGTTTTGCTATCTTAGAGAAATCTTGTATGAAACGTCTATAGAACCCCGCATGACCCAAAAAACCTCTAACTCCTTTCACCGTGGTAGGTGGGGGAAGCTTAGCAATCACATCTATCTTAGCACGACCCACTTCTAAACCTTTGTTTGATATCTTATGTCCCAAGACTATCCTTTCTTTGATCATGAAATGGCACTTCTCCTAATTAAGAACAAGACGTGTTTCTTCACACCTCTTTAGCATACGTTCTAAATGGGAGAGACAAGAAGTGAATGAACCTCTAAAAACCGAGAAATCATCCATGAAAACTTCCATAGTTTTCTCAATCATGTCATGGAAAATTGCCATCATTGATACATGGATTTACCAAGTATAAAACTTTTATCATCTCGTCTCGATTCGAATTGACTATTGGTTGAAAGTGCGACTCAGTCGTCTTTGGTGAATAAAAGGAGAAAGGTTATCTATTTTTAAACTAAAATGAATGAAAATGTCGTTGCGTAAAGGGTAAAAATAAAGTAAAAATAAAAGCGATAAACTAATTAAAACTTAAATAGAAGACTTTAAAAGATTTTAATTAAATGACGAGAAATTAAAGCTTGACGAAAAGTAAATGACATAAAATTAAAATTTGACAAAACGTAAATTTAAAAACTTTAAAATAAAATAACTCTGAAAATAAACTAAGACAAACAAGTAAAAATAAAGCTACGTAAAAATAAGACAAGACGATTAAATAAAGCTAAGTAAAAATAGCGGGAAAAATAAGTTTAAAAATTAAATTTAAACAAAAACTATTTAAATTCGCAATACTAAAAAAAATGAAATAATTTCGCAATTAAAAGGTTAATTGCGAAATCATAACCAAAATTCCGCAATGTTGAAATGCCCAAATTTCGCAATTTGCAAAAAGTACAAAGAATCCGCAATGTGAGAATGGGGATGATTTCGCAATCCTAGTAAAAAGGGCCAAGATTTCGCAATCCTGAAGTTTGAAGATTCCACAATGCAAGATGTGTACTAATTCCGCAATATTATTGCGGAATTAATTCCGCAATAAAAGAAGATTTCGCAATTGCTGATTTGGGAATGAATTCGCAATACAGGCCAAGATTTCGCAATAGGAAGAAGGAGGCACAATTCCGCAATTTTGAAGAATATTGCGAATTCTCACCAGAACTTCCTAAAAAGTAGGAAATCATAAAAGTACGAAAATAGGCACTAAAATCTTAACTTTTTAAGGATAATAAGCAAAATAAAACACCAATAAGCTAAATAAAAAGCCTAGATTAATGCTAAAACTTATAAAAACATCAAAAACAAGTCACGAAAATTAAAGATTTAAACTTTATGGAAAAATTTGATGAAAAAGATTATGATTATGATAAAACTAATAAGAAAAGTAGAATGAGATAAAGATTTAAACAAGATTTAAGCTATTAAAAGTAAAGTTTAGATTAAAAACAAGAAAGGAAGATAAAAGATTAAGATCCTAGTGAGAGAAACTGTCACTTTCTCTCTCTAAAATTAAAGCTACAAAATGAAAAAAATGACTAAAACTAAAACTAACTAACCAATAACTAACCAACCCTCCTAAATGTGTTTAGGAGGGTATTTATAGCAAATGGGGAGGTGCATGTGTTGCCTCCTCTTTCTTTCTTCACGTCTTTCCGTCTTTTAAGTTCTTCGACTTTATTGACTTTGTCTCTAGATTAATTAAACTCGTCTTATAATTTCTTCATTTATTAGACTTGAGTTCTTCGGCTTAATTAAACTTTCGTCTTTGAACTTGTTCTTCGATAAATCTTCAGAAAAGGTCTTGGACTTCCGTTCTTTTTGCATTCTTGATCTCTTGACTTCGTATTTTGTCTTTTTCTTCGATAAAAGCCCGTGAAAGCCCGTGTTTTCTTCCCTTTTTTATATTTTGATCCTAAATTACAACAAAAACACAAACCACGCATAATTCTGACATTTAAGACATAAAATACACGTTTTGGCTTGGTTATTATTGTAATTAAGTGGTAAAAGGATAAGTGTTTTCACACTTATTAAATCCCCTACACTTGACCATTGCAATGTCCTCATGCAATGCATTAATTACAAAGCAATTTTTACATTTCCAATCACAATCAATCCACATTGGCCTTTATTAAAAAGACAAAATATTTAAAGGAAGAAAACAAGTAAAAAGATCAAAAACTTACCTTAGGGTTTTGGAATGTCATGAATGATTATCACCCTCAAGTTTCACGTTCCCCATACCAAGCTTAAAAACGAGATCATTGTTATTATAAGTTAGGAAACTAACACAAATTCATGTGGCCCAATTATTCACTTAGACTCCCTTATTCCTAAGTGTATCTCTTATATTTTATTGTTGTCATGAATGATCAAGAGGATGCATTGTTGACTTATTTCGATAGTTATTTAGGCAGAAAATAAAGTGGGACGATTTAATCAATAGTTAGCTAAAGGACAAAATCTTTTAAAACTGCTTCTCGGGACCTCATAAAGTTCATATCTTGGCATAACTCGCTTCACGATTTGAGACCTTTCTCGGACCGATATTTGGTAGTGACTTCATACTTCAAATCTTGAGAGACGTTCATAAAATAATGGTCTTCTCTTCATAATAGGAATTTCTTCACTTGAACTTTTTGAGATATTCTTCATATTTGGACCACGACTTCTTCATTTTTCTCCAATCTTTATTTTGGATTTTGAAATACAACGATCCGCCTCCTTTTCGGACTTGGATCTATTCATCCTCATACATTGTTAGGGCCTTTTTGGATAGACTTCTCCATGATCTTTTGGGGAGTTTTTGCTTTTCGTCGTGTGTCTCGATCCTTCATATTGATTTTTGATAAATGATTCTTCACTTCACTTTTGGATCTTTAGCAACAAAATATAGCCCTCATGCCTTGTTAGGGCCTTTTCGGACTCGCCAATCTTCGTATCCCGCTTCAATAAGTTATGCCTTGGCTATGAACTCTAATTAATACCGAGCAACTTTTAAACGATCTTGGGCTAGAAGCTAAGTAACTTTTCAAATCGTACAACCTTATTTATTGCAGATAAATTTATTAGCAAGCGATGGGAGAATAGGCTTATAATCAACTCACATAAATTCAAGAAAGAATACCAAACTTATAATTGACTCTATCATCTCTCGTTCTCCACAATTTAAAATCTCATGGAATGAGACTCGTGGATGCTTAGCCAATTAAATCAAGTTTTGGGTTTTCGAGTTATCTATAGGATCTTGCAAATTCTTAGACTCTTTCAAGTTTAGAATTTGCGTTTTAAAGTTCCCTTGATAAACGACTCTCTAGGATCAATTATAGGAACTTGCGAAAAGTTCTTGTTCTTAACCCGTGAGAGTTAAGACTTTCGTGTTTTAAAGCTCCCTATATAAAAGCCTAGCAAAACTTGACTTAAACACGTTAAGGATACTAGCTAGAGTAAACTTGGATAAGTAAACTCGGGTTGAGTCAAAAGATTCACAACGTTTAAAAATTTAAAACCACTTTATTAAAATTTATTCTAGCAAAGAAAGTAAATAACAATAACAAAGGAAAAACTACTTGGCCAAAATAGATCAAAAATTTTGAAAAATATCGAAAAATCAATGTTCTGGTTAAAATGAGGATAAATGCAAGGAAAAGACCACTTAAATTCGATAGAAGTCCCCCCCTACACTTAATATAAACATTTTCCTCAATGTTTAAGCATGTGGAAGTAACCTCCCCTACACTTAGGACATTGTGCACTTTGTTTAAATCTTGCTAAGGAAGAGACAACTAAAGTGATTCCTATTTGAATATTGAAGAATATAAAATAGTGAATCAAAAGAGTTTATGATAGAACCGGGAAGACGGGTACACGGGATCACGGTTCGTCAAAAGTCATCAAGAATGGATCTTTGAAAGCTCGAATCCCTGCACATGATAAGAAAGAAAACAACAAACACATACTAGGGTCTCCCCCTACACTTATTATAAAAACAAGAGAAAAAGGATAGATACTGCGGGTTGCCTCCCGAGAAGCGCTTGTTTTTGGTAACCGAGTCGTGAGCCTGACTCGACCTTGATTAGCATAGGAAGAAGCTTGAAACAAATCCACCGGAATCAAAGACATGGTTTTCATCCAGCAAGTAGCACAAGCTTAAGGCGAACAAGGCAAGCCAAAGAAGAGTAGGCAAGGTTCCCTTAAGCAGTGATTGAGCACGGTGGTAGCAAGGGTGAGGTACAAGCATATCTTCATAAGTTCCAAAGATTTTTCCTTTTATTTCATCAGATGGATAATGAGATGGCTTAAAAAGTACAATACCGGGGTCAAACACCTTTTCCTTTAGGGGAAAATAACACTCAGGCTCAGCAGATCTTGAAGAAGATCTGATCATAAATCTTGCAATCTCATCCTCAGACGGAGGGTAGAGAAGAGTTAAGACATAAGTGCTGCTGATATCGGTGTCGGCCGGCTTCTTCTCATTTGAAACGGGTTTCTTCATATCCAAAGTAGGATAAAGACCATAATCATCAAAGTCCAAAGGAGGAGCATCACTCTCCTTTGGGAAGTATGTGTTGAGAAAAGTAGTAAAGTCTTCCTCAAATGAGTAGTCATCCAAAGTAGGATCAAGTGTTGTTGGCGGAGGATCCTCATCATGTGAAGAATCACTCGAGAGAGTATCAGCCTCATCAAAATCATCATAAGTGGGCATGTCTGGATACTCAGAAGTAAAGTCATCATAATCATCTCCATTGGAACTAGAATCATCATCATAAGCATCAAAGATCGGTGGAGAATCATAAATTCGTGGAGGATCATAATTGGATAGAGAATCATCCACATCATCTTGGAACAGTGGATTATCATAGCAAGAATCGAACAGAGGATTGTTGTAGACGAAAAAATCATCAAGCACATTAATCATATTCGCTGATTCTCTTCCATTGTTTTGGTTGTGATCTTCCCCATTTTGAATACTTGTGCATCATTCCCGACCCTTAAGATGAGCTCACCTTCAGCAACATCGACTAAAGCTTTTCCGGTTCTCAAAAATGGTCGTCCAAGTATTAATGGAATACGAGGGTCCATTTCATAATCAACAACAACAAAGTCGACCGGAAAAGTGAAGGTGCCAACTTTTACAAGTACATCTTCGGCAATACCAACGGGGTAAGCGAGAGTCCGATTTGCTAGCTCAAGAGTCATCTTCGTTTTAGTAAGGTCGGGTAATGATAGTGTTTTCCAAATACTTAAAGGCATCAGATTGATACTTGCCCCGAGATCGGCTAAGGCAGTAAATTCTTCGGTTTGGTTGAAAATGCAAGGTAGCACGAAACGACCGGGATCTCCAAGTTTTTCTGGAAGTTCTTTAAGAAGGACGGAAGAACAATTTTCATTCAATCGAGTATTAACAAACTCGGCCATCTTCTCCTTCTTGCTAAGCAAGTCCTTAAACATCTTGACAAATTTAGGCATTTGTGCAAGAGCTTCAACAAGGCTAAAGGTGATGTTTATGCCGGCAATCTTGTTCAAAAAGTTTGAGACTTGAACGTCATCCTTAGTAAGAATTCTACCTTTGTCCAGCCGGGAAGGGTAAGGAATGTTGGGTTTAGGTGGTGTAGGTATAGCAGATACAGGTTGAGATTTTGAGGGTTGAGAAGTAGAAGGTTTAGAGGTGGTAGGTGGGGTTGGTGGCGGGTTTTGTTTAGGTAGTTCTTCCGTGAGAAATGGAGACGGTAACAGAAAACTAGTACTAGGTGTGGAAGTAGGAGGGATAAATGGAGGTGGAGGAGGTGTAGATGGAGTAACGGGAGGAGGGGTAGAAGGTCCTACTAGAGTTGCTCTACTTCGGGTAGTAATAGCACTCACATTCGCTCTAGGGTTTGTTTCGGTGTTAGAAGGAAGAGCACCTTGTGGACGAAGGGTTTGTAACATTTGAGCAAATTTCCTATCCATGGACTCTCGAATTTGTCTAGTAGATTCTTGCATTGCTAGCATGATTTTCTCATGTTCATTCAATTTTTGCAAAACCAAGTCCATTGGCGGAGGAGGTAAATTGAACCCTTGTTGTTGAAAACCTTGATTTAGGTATTGGTTATAAGGTGGAAAACCTTGAGGATTGAAACCTTTGTGTTGAAAACCTTGTTTTTGCATTGGATAATTACCTTGGTTTCCATTTGAGCCCCTCACATTGGCATTACCTTGAAAATTAGCTCTTGGTGGCCCTTGGTTGGGTTGATTAGGTTGTGGTGGTCTTTGTTTAAAATCGGGTGGAGCCAAATAATTTGTCGAGTTGTAAGACAAGTGATTAACATCGACATTAGGCTTGAAATGAACTCTCTCGGTGTTGTTGTAAGCATACACTTCCACGTGAGATTGATCATAAGCTTTATCACAGTTAGCATAAGAGTGTGGCCCACCACAAGTTTCACAAGTTATATTAAGAGCATGGGCATGTTGAGTGGGAGGGTTATGTCGTAGAACAAGATGTTTTACTATAGAAGTAAGCTCCCTGATTTGAGTAGTGACTTCACTGTCACTGGCACTAGCCATAGTAACCCTAACACTCTTGGTTTGGACTTTGGCTTTGTTCTCAATGATATCCCATGCGACATTAGAAGACTTAACCAAAATGTTACCCCCCGAGGTACTATTTAGTGAATCTTGGTCATTCATGCTTAAACCATTGTAAAAAGTGTTAAGTTGATGAACTTTTGTGGAATCATGTTGTGGACACTTTCTTAAAAGTTCCTTAAAACGGTCCCAAGATTAACTAAATCTTTCACCGTACTTTTGTTCAAAATTAATGATTTCATTCCGCAAAGCGGTAGTACGTGAGGGTGGGAAAAAATAGTTTATGAATTTGGTCTCTAAATCCTCCCACGTAAGAATACTTTGTGGCGGTTCCTTATCAAGCCAATGCCGGGCTTGTCCCTCGAAGGAGAAAGGAAAAAGTTGTAAGCGAATTACCTCTTGTGAAACCCCATTAAACTTGACCGTATTAGTGAGTTCAAGAAACCGTTTGATATGGTCGTGAGGATCATCAAGTGTACGCCCCAAGAATGGTTGAGCAGAGACCATTTGAATGAAACCGGATTTGAGCTCAAAATTGTTGGCTCCAATCTCGGGTATGACAATAGCATCGGTGTAGCCCTCTACGTGCGATTGCAAAAGCTCGATCATTGGTTGATTGTCCATGGTGACAATAGGTGGAGTAATGACTTCGGCTTGAGCTGCCTTCTTCTTACGCGCACGAGTACGCATACACACCTACAAAAGGAAAAGAAAGATAGACAAGAAATATTTTTGGTTTTTTTATGTTTTTCTATTTTTTTGTATATTTGAAAATTTTATATTTTTTAGGATTTTTTTTGAAAATATTTTTGAAAAATGCAAGAAAAAATAACGTTCAAGAGTGAACGGATCCCAAAATCCAACGCGTCTCTCACAATAAACCGTTAATCTTCACGAAAAGAGCCGGCAGCGGCGCCATTTAATACAAGATTTAAGCTATTAAAAGATTTAAACAAGATTATGATAAAAATTTGATGAAATATTTATGTAAAAATTTAAACGAAAAGATAATGATAAAGATAAAACTAATAAGAAAAGTAGAATGAGATAAAGGTTTAAACAAGATTTAAGCTATTAAAAGTAAAGTTTAGATTAAAAACAAGAAAGGAAGATAAAAGATTAAGATCCTAGTGAGAGAAACTGTCACTTTCTCTCTCTAAAATTAAAGCTACAAAATGAAAAAATGACTAAAACTAAAACTAACTAACCACTAACTAACCAACCCTCCTAAATGTGTTTAGGAGGGTATTTATAGGAAATGGGGAGGTGCATGTGTTGCCTCCTCTTTCTTTCTTCACGTCTTTCCGTCTTTTAAGTTCTTCGACTTTATCGACTTTGTCTCGGGATTAATTAAACTCGTCTTATAATTTCTTCATTTATTAGACTTGAGTTCTTCGGCTTTATTAAAATTTCGTCTTTGAACTTGTTCTTCGATAAATCTTAAGAAAAGGTCTTGGACTTCCGTTCTTTTTGCATTATTGATCTCTTGACTTCGTCTTTTGTCTTTTTCTTCGATAAAAGCCCGTAAAAGCCCGTGTTTTCTTCCCTTTTCATATTTTGATCCTAAAATACAACAAAAACACAAACCACGCATAATTCTGACATTTAAGACATAAAATACACGTTTTGGCTTGGTTATTATTATAATTAAGTGGTAAAAGGATAAGTGTTTTCACACTTATTAATCATACACCTTTGAAATGTCCCCAGCAGCGGCGCCATTTGAAATTGAGTATATTGAAGTTCGTTTTCTCTCGATTCTTGACAAATTGAAAGTCCTAAAAATCTCAAGTCTTTAATTGTTCTTGGTTGATAGGATATTTGGATATTCTATGTCTATTTCAATCAACAAGTAAAAATGGTGAAAAATATTAAGCTACGTATCTGTAAAACACTTTGCAATTACCAAGTAATATTCACAAAAATTCAAAATGTAAACGCATTAAAGTAAAGTTCTTGAAATGTAAACTAATTGAAAGTAAAAGGCTTGAAATGCAAAGTTCAGAAAGTAAAAAGACCAAATATGTAAAATCTAACAAACTTATAATAAACTTAACAACTTTCTAAAACTACCTAACTGAAATTGACAAAAACTGAAAGTTAAGGGATTATAAACTTGCAAAACCTAAAAAGTAGAAAGATTAGCAACAAGTGAACACAATTAGCAAAGTCAAGGACTAAAATGCAATTAATGGAAATTTCTTAACAAAAATGGGCACACAAGTTCAATAAGCTGGTTTAAGCTCGTTATTGGACCAAATAAGGTCTAACTTGTTTCAAAATGCTTAAAATTGAATTTTAGCTAGGCTTGTATAAGGAAACAGCTTAAAAACAAGTAGAACTCAAATTAGCTTATTCTAATAAGCCAACATTAAGCAAACTGAAAATCCAGACATCCACAATCAGATTTAAATGATCAATCTTGTTAAACAGCTCAATAGGAGTATGGAATGTTTTTCCAAATTGAAAATGATCCACTAGATAAGCTGGAATTTGATTTTAAGCTGAAAAGAGCTTATTTGACCAACTTTGAACAAAAATCTCAAAAAGCTGAAAAGTTCATAAATCACTCAAGACATGTTTTAGACAAGATTTATGAAAGAAAATTGATACATTTGTGAAGTAGAATTGGAGATTCAAGAAAACAGTCAAGACTTTATCTCATAAACTATCATTTGGTCTCTAGCTTATTAAAAAGCTAATTTCTAGCTGAAAACTGAGAACTTTATAATTTCCTCTTACAAGCTTAAACTTTGGATGTTAAACTACAAGTGAAAAGTGGTTTCAAGCAAAATGGTTAAGAGATGAGTAAATGGCATAGATTTGAATCAAGCAAGTTTCCTGAATGAAAATGTTCACAAACCTTGACCCATACTTTCTGATGTCAATTGCCTTTTTGACTATTTTTTTGAATTCAAAATTGAACGAACTTGATACCACTATATTACTAAATGTATGTGACCAGGTCTCAACTGGATTAACAAACTCTGATCACAAGTACTAAGTAAATCCAAACACCATTTTATCAAGCTGATAAGAACTTTTTCAAAAGAATTTTGAGTTAAAGAGTGAAATAAGCTAAGATTGCTATCAAAACTTGTCTAATGAGTGAAATGAAAGGTAATTGAACAAAATTAGACTTGTTCACAAGCTTGATCACAAAATGAACTCAAAAGCTAATGACTGGTGAAAATCAAAGCTAAAATCAGGTAAATGCAGAACTATGGTATAAGACTACTCAAATTCTATCAATATATCACAATTACACTAAATCAGATCTAATCACATGATCATAGCAGCAAATAGTGTTTACTCTAGTATTTAGCATGCAAAGTTAATATTAGAGGAAGTCAAACAAGAGAACAAGTGCCTTTTAGCTGTGAAGCGTCCATTGATGGAGTAGTATGGCGCTGAGCCAACTAAGATCTGCTAGAACAACACCAATACACCACCATTAACCCAATTAATCACCTCCATATGCTATTTCTGAATCAAATCAACAGGTTTTGCTACTAACTGCTACAATAGGAACTGATATGAACTGCTAAGGCTGAAATGATCATAACAAGCTTCCAAATCGTCTCAAACTAACTCCATTGATCAGGTATGATCAATGATATCACAATATCATAACAGTATGCAGGATTTGAGTAGGTAAATGAAGATGAGAATAGAGTATGAACTGAATTGTTTTTGTGCTTTTATTGATTTATGAGGGAAAAACTGTTACAACTACTAACTGAATAACAAACACTTAAGTGTGTGTCAAACACTTAAGATAAGTTAACTAAATGAAGGAGAAACATAATTGAGAGTAAAAACTATAAGTTTGTGTTTTTTACACTTAGTTACACAATGAAAATGAAGGTACAGTATGCTATTTATAGGGGTTGATGATGAGTTGTTGGGGTAGCATGACGTGTCTCATCCAATGGGGAGATGCCAGGTGTCATAATCTGGTGAATTGTAGATTCTTTATCAAGAACACCAAAGGGGTTTTTTTATCCTTCCACTTTCAGTCTAATTAAGCTATGCAGTTGGATTCGTCTCTTTATTTCGAGTATTTTTCATGTATAAAGTTCTTCATGAAATGCATTGTAGCTCCACTTTGATTCTGGGTTCGTTCTTTGTTTAAGATGCCACGTGTCCCGATTTAATTGGTCAACGGCCTCTCACACGGATCATTATCCATTATTGGATAAATGGATTATTGAGTGTTTAATTCCTATTGGTGGATAGATGTTTAGTGCGCTCCACTGTTCAATGATCCGTTTAATAAATGAATGGGTGAGTTGGCAGAATAGGCGGCAATCGAACTCCCTTTTCTTCGCATTATGATTGGTTGAAATGATATTGACTCGGATCAAGGCCAAACTTGATATATATTTGACACTTTCAGCCCTTCACTTTAGTAGATTCTTCAAATGAGCTCTTTTCTTCATTTTAATGGCAATTTTAGTCATTTGACTTGTATTCTTGCTTATTTGACTCCCTTGACTTGTTTGACTTGAATTTTGACCAAGTTTGACTTTAATCTTGACTTTTCCAAAGTTTGCATTTAAGTCCCTCAACTTTTGCATATTGTCAAGATAGGACCTTCATCTTCAAATGGTTTTCATCTTTGATCCTTCTCTTGTCTTTTCGTCATAAATAAGCTTGATTTCCTTTTGTTTGCTTGAAATCGTATCCTTGTTACCTATTTAAGCACAAACACAAAACATACCACATAATACTACTATATAGCACAAAAGTTAGGTATTTTCTATGTGTTTTAGGGTTATTTGTTGATTAATTGATATGAGATTTTGGCTCATATCAATCTACTCTAATTTATCAAAAAACTAATATATCTACACTATTTTTTAAGTTTTATAAAAATATTTTGATTTTTAAGCTAAAAACTAACAGATCTACACTAATATATAAAAAAACTATTTGATCTACACTAAAAGTAATTAATCAAAAGGCTAACTTATGAATATGTTGTAAGCCTAAGCTTAAAACTTATGTGACTCAAAAAGCTTAAAAAGCTAATTGAACAAATGCACCCATAATAAGCTAGATCTTGAAATATAAGCCCACAATAAGCTTGAAATAAGATAACTTATTTCAATCTTTTATATAAATCTAACTTATTTGGAAAAGTTATAAAAACTAATCAAAATATAACTTAGATTATTTTAAAATTAAGAAAGGTAGAATGAGAATAAGATAAAAGAGATTAATAATAAAGTAAAACTTGAACTTTCATTAATAATAAAGAGTGCTTAAAAATAAGCTAATACAAAAGCTTGAAAGAAAAATACATTAAAAAACAAGAAATAAAATTGACATTATTTAGCTACCTAAAATCTACATACAAAATGAAGAAAAATGAGGTGCTATTTATAGTTGAAGTCAAGGTGCTTGGGGTAGATTAGTCTTTTTAGGCTCTTAACCACCTTCTCTTCTTTAACTTGAGGGCATATTAGTCATTTGGTAGGTGATGATGTGTTTCCACCAATAAGATGAAAGATGCTTTTTAGATAGACCAATGGGAGCACTTCACATGGATCACCTATTCACCTTTGATTGTTTTTTCATCCAATGGCTCTTGATTAATCTTTCTTTAATGAACTCCACCAACTTTATTCTTCTAGAAGGATGCACCTAATTACTAACAAAAGAAACACACATGCTATTTTTTTTTCTTTTTAATATTTTTGTGTTAGTTTAAAAATAAATAAATAAATACAACTAAAACTACTAAAACTAAAAATATTTAAAAATCAAAATTAATTATTTCAATACTAAACTAACTATTATAAAATAAAAAAAAACTTTTATTTATTTAATTTTTACTAAGATTAATAAAATGTTAAAATTAGAAATAAAATAGTAGAATATGCGAAATGCAAACTGAGACGAGTTACGCGGCAAGGCCAGAACGTTAGCTTAGTAAATCCGTGCTCTATATTGTACTTTGTGGTTTGTTAGTGGATAACTTTGCAGTATGGTAGAAATAGTCCTTGTTGTTTGCATTTTTTGATTTTAAGCTTGAAACTTCATTAAATCTTCATCCTTAGCCCTCCAAACTTCATTCTTTTGGCACTTTTGGTCATTTAACTTTATCTTTGAATTTTTCTTTGATAATTTCCATGAAATCCCGTGTTTTCATCATTTTTTTTCTTTTGTACCTATTTCACAACAAAACACAAAACCACGCGTAATTCTGACTTTTAAGATATTAAATACACGTTTTGGTTTGGTTTTTCCTTGTTTTAAGTGGTAAAAGGATAAGTGTTTTCATACTTATTAAATTCCCCTACACTTGACCACTGCAATGTCCTCATGCAATGCACGATTTTAAAGCACAACTTTATATTTTTCATCATAATTAACCCATCTCGGCCTTTATTACGATATACTATTATTACTACAATAAAAGAAACTTAACAACGATGAAAAGATTATAACTTTATTCAAAAGATATAACAATTTCCATTTTATTAATTTACTTGAAATTGTTTTATGGTAGAAACTCGTAGAGAAATCAAAGACTTAAATTAGGGCTTTCGGTGTCATGAATATTTATCATCCTCAAGCTTCACGTTCCCCATACCAAGCGTAAAAACGAGATCATTGTTATTACAAGTTAGTAAAGCTAACACTTACTCATGTGGTTTAATTATTCACTTAGACCCCCTTATTCCTACAGTGTATCTCTTGTATTTTATTTTTGTCTTGAATGATCACAAGGATGCATTTTTTACTTATTTTGATAATTTATTAAGGCCAAAAATAAAGTAGGACGATTTAATCAATAGTTAGCTAAAGGACAAAATCTTTTAAAACGGCTTCTCGAAATCTAATAAAGTTCATATCTTGGCATCACTCGTTTCACAATTTGAGACCTTTCTCGGGCCGATATTTGGCATGTACTTCAAACTTCAAATCTTGAGAGACGATCTTGAAATTATGGTCTTCTCTTCATATATAGTATACATCTTCATTTGGTGTGAGAGATGCTTCAAACGTTGACCACGACTTCTTCATTTATCATCTTCTTTATTTAGTATTTTGATATACAACGATCCGCCTCCTTTTCGGACATGGATCTATTTATCCTCATGCCTTGCTAGGGCCTTTTTGGATAGACTTTTCCGCAACCTTATGGGAGTAAATTGTTTCTCGTCGTGTGTCTGGATCCTTCATATTGATTTGGACTAATGATCTTCACATCATCTTAGGATCTATAGCAAAAAAGTGAATCCTCATGCCTTGCGAGGGCCTTTTTGGACTCGGATATCCTCATGCCTTGTTAGGGCCTTTTTGGATACGCCAATCTTCGCGTCCCATTTCAATAAGTTATGCGTTAGCTATGAACTCTAATTAATCACGAGGAACTTTTAAACTTTTTTGGGCTAGAAGCTAAGTAATTTTTCAAATCGTACGACCTTATTTATTGCATTTATTTATTTACAAGTGTTGGGAGAAAAAGCTTATAATTAACTCGCATAAGTTCATGAAAGAATACGTAAATTATAATTGACTCTATCATTTCTCGTTCTTCACAAATTAAAATCTCAAAGAATGAGACTCGTGTATGCTTAGCCTTATAAACCAATTAAGGTCAACTAGCTAGAGTAAACTCGAATAAGCAAACTCGGGTTGAGTCAAAATATTCACAACGGGCCTAATATATTAAAGACGTCTAAACTTGTTAAAACAATTTTATTTTTTATTTTCTTTTCTTTTTGACTTTATTCATGAAATAGAATATATACATATGATGGTGATGACAAAAGGATAGGAAATAGAATAAAATAAATGAAAAATACTACTAGGCCAAAATATATCAAAATTTTTGAAAAACGTCGAAAAATATTAATTTTCTGGTTAAAATAAGGACAAATTCATGGAAAATCCCACTTAACTTTGATAGAAGTCTCCCCTACACTTAATATAAACATTTTCCTCAATATTTAAGCATGTGGAAGTAAACTCCCCTACACTTACGACATTGTGCACTTTGTGTAAAATCAAGCCAAGGAAGAGACAACTAAAGTGATTCAATTTATTCAACTTATTTATATACAAGTATGAATCACAATAGTTTGGATAGAACCGGTGTCATGGGTACACGGGATCACGGGTCGCGTCAAAAGCACCAAAAGTGGATAGTTAAGGCACATATCCCTGCACAACACCACAAAACAACAACCTACTTGGCTCCCCTACACTTATTGGTGGAAAAGGCGATAAGCCGGAAAAAGGTAAAATCTAAACTAGTTATACGATACTTGATTTATTTATCACGAGTCTTTGGCTCGACTCGATTCCCCGAATATCATCATTCAAATGGGGAAACCATGGAAAAATCAAGATTTCCAAGGGAGGAAAATCTCTCCATGTTAAAGGGTGAAGCACACTCATATAAGGAAAACCCCACGAAGGTCCACCGAGGTCAAACACATAACTTCCATCTCGAAAGGAAATAAACCCCAAGGTAGTAAAATCATACAAGTATAAGAGAAGTAGGGTACCCGTAGTCAATTATTTCTCACAATGAAGTATGGTGATATGGAAATGGTAACACTAAAGTCTCTATTCCCGGATCAAACACCGTCTCCATAAGGGGAAAATAGCATGAGGTGTTGACATTAAAGCTCAAAATATCATCGTAGTCCAAAGTAGGAGAGTCGTCCTCTTCCAAACTCGATGTAAAAACATAAGAATCATCGGAGTCATAAGAAAACTCATCCTCGTGAGGAAAATAGGTATTTAGAAAGATATCTAAATACTCCTCAAATGGAATATCCTCCAAAGTAGGAATGATCTCTAAGAGTGGGAGATTCTCCTCAAAAGTCATGACTTCTAAAATTAGGGTATAGAAGTCAAAAGGAGTCTCCATAATGGAAGGATCACTCATAGAGATGATAGGTGTAGTAGGCTCACTAGGTGTTTCCTCAAAACCCAAAATAATGTGATCACTTAAATAAGTGTCATCATCAAAATCATCAAAGATTGGGGTATCAAAGACTGGTGGATTTGAAGGTCGGTATCTAAATCTAAGATAGTGTGATCACTTGGAAAAGTGTCATCACTATAGGTATCATAAATGGGGGTGTCAAAGATTTGAGGCTCTATAGGCGGATCCTCTAAATCTAAGATAGTGTGATCACTTGGAAAAGTGTCAACACTATAGGTATCCTAAATGGGGGTATCAAAGATTTGAATCTCTAAGGGTGGGTCCTCTAAATCTAAGATAGTGTGATCACTTGGAAAAGTGTCATCACTATAGGTATCATAAATGGGAGTATCAAAGATTTGAAGCTCTAAGGGTGGGGATGAAGGTATCACAAAATCATTTTGTTTAGACATTTTCGTTCCAAAAGGATTTATAAAAATCTCTTCATTATCATAGTTAAGCACATTAATCATATTGACTGATTCTTTTCCATCTGATTTATTTGTGATTATTCCCATTTTAAAAACTTGTTTATCATCCCCAGCCCTAAGAATTAATTCCCCTTCGGCTACATCAACTAATGCTTTTCCGGTTCTTAAGAATGGTCGACCAAGTATTAACGGAATATGAGGATCCATCTCATAGTCAACTATGACAAAGTCTACGGGAAAAGTGAATGTACCAACCGGACCAAAAACATCTTCGGCAATACCAACGGGGTATGCGAGATTTCTGTTGGCTAACTCGACAGTCATACGAGTCGGTACAAGCTCGGGTAATGATAATTTTTTCCACACACTTAAAGGCATTAAGTTGATACTAGCCCCAAGATCTGCTAAATCTATACAATCCTCAATTTTGGGAAATGAGCAAGGTAATAAGAATCGACAGGGATCTCCTAGCTTTTAGGGAAGCTCTTTAAGGAGAATCACAAAACAGTTCTCATTTAAACGAGTGTTAACAAGCTATAACATTTTTTCTTTCTTATTGACCAAATCTTTGAACATATTAACAAATTTGGGCATTTGAGCAAGAGCTTCAACAAGGCTAATGTTAAAATTCACTTGTTTAATCATTTTCAAAAAGTTGGAAAAGTTAGAAACGTGAACACAATCCTTGGTAAGCAACTTATCCTTTTTTAACCTAGAGGGATAAGAGATATTGGGCTTAGGAGGTGAAGGTTGAGAAGGAGAAGTAAAAGGACTCACTTCATGAACAACCCTAGGGTTAGGCTCATTAGGAAATGGAGAACTAGTACTAGGAGTGGTAGTGGCAAGGATCACCGAAGGGGGAGTAGGATTACTCATTGTTACCTCCGGGCCTTGTCTATCCTTTATGAGCGAAGAGATGGAAGGTACCATTAAAGTTGCTCCACTTCGAGTAGTAATAGCACTCATATTAGCTCGAGCGTTAGTCTCGGTATTAGAAGGTAAGGCTCCTTGGGGTCGAAGGGTTTGTAACATTTGCATAAATTTCCTATTCGTAGACTCTTGCATTTCTTTAATCTTACGTTCTTGCTCATTAAGTTTTTGAAGAAACAAGTCCATTTGAGGATTAGTAACATTCCCTTGATTAAATCATTGATTACCTTGATTATTAAACCCTTGATTTTGAAAACCTTGGTTTTGAAATTGATTAGCATTTTGAAAGCCTTGATTATTAAAATCTTGGTTGTTAAAGCCTTCATTTTGCCCTTGAAACTTCCCTTGATTTGGATGAAAACCCATTACATTTGAATTCCCTTGAATATTACCCCTTTGTGGACCTTGGTTCGTTGGTGGGTATTGGGAATTGGTTAACAATTGTGGAGGTGATCTAACATTAGGTTGAAAACTGGGGGAGCCAAATAGTTAGTAGATACATAAGACAAATTATTAGCATCTGTTAATCCCATATCAATCCATAACACAAGATTTAGAGTAGAAAGAGAAGAAAGTTAGAGAGAGAAACTAGAGAGAGAGTAGAGAGAGTGGTGGAAGGTTACACTTTTACTAGGTGAAAAGAAATGAACCAACACCCTCTTCCACACATAGAAGAGGGTATATATACCCACGAACCACATGGGCTTTCCATGGGTCGTGGGCTTGTTTCCATGTGCCGAGCTTGGCTTGTCTTGGGCTTAGAGCCCTAACTTATACAATATTAGCTTAAAGTCCAAGCCTGGTTTTCCCGACTAACCTATTACAATACAAGACCTTTAACGACTAAGATGACCTATTACATTCTTGTTCGACTATATAAAATATAGGGCTAACAATCTCCCCCAATGTATCAGTCATCTTTAAAATGCATAAGATGATTGAGTGAATACATTCTTGTGGAGGTGATCTTAATTCTTAAGTCTTGTATCTTGGTCTTGATCTTATTGTAACGGTTTTGTTCCTTCATGCCTTGTGATCTTTATCTTGAGCCTTTGTCTTTTGACTTTGAGTGCTTGAGATCTTCAGTCTTTCCATGATATTGTTCATCTTGTGCTCTTGTGACAAGATGACCTATTACATTCTTACATTCTTAAGTATCTTGAATATTTCCATCTTGTGCTCTTGTGACTTCTGAATCGACATCGGTTACACAGCTACGCCACCTTCTTGATATGCATCAACATATATAGACGCAGACGAAATGGCTTTGAACGTTTCACCCTAACTCGGTAGTGTTTTACCTCCGGTCGGTGAAGACCGTTAGACGGTATTAGATATTGTACCTGTGATCGGGTAGATTCGATTATGAATCTCCTTGACACAGTTTCCCGGTGGTAGTAGCCAGTTCTCTTTACTCGACCGTCTCAAAGCAGAATGCGAACGTAAAGAGTGAATCATAAGGATAAATTATCCGTCTTATTAGAGTCGTCAATTCAGATTTCCTGGAACAAGTTTGATTATAAAAGAATCACACCATTATTGCTTTCCAATTTGTCACAAGCTTGATTCATAGAGAATCTTGCGAGTCACCTACCGCAGTGCTGTTTGATGTTGACACTGGAAGGATTTCCATTCGTCACTGTGAGCACTAAGGAGTGTCACCCTGAATGTTCTGGCAAGATCACACGGATTTTGCGAAGAAACCTGGAATCAAGTTTGAATCAATTAAGAATCCAAACTTAGTTGCATTCCAGTTCTCACAAGTTTGATTCGTGTAGAATCGCACAAGTTATCTACCATGAGCTTGTTTGATGTTGGCTCAAGCAGGATTTCCATCTTCATTGTGAATCGTATCACTCAGATGTTCTGGCAATATCACAAGCATAATGTGTAGGACTCGACTGTGTCCTAATGAGATGATAGATAGATCTCGTTAGCTCTAGACTCAATAAGTGCATTTTGGTAATCGGAGGCTAGAACAGACTGCCACCTTTTCAATATTAACTAACTCGGAGTGAGAAAGTCAATAGGTATGTGTTGATCTCCGTGACAATGAGACAAGTTTCTTTTGAGAAAAAACTCGAAAGGCTGGGGAAGGGTTGTGCATTGCATAACTGGGTCCATGACGACTGTCTTCAATAGATGTATTGACCCGGTTTCTGCCTAGATTGCATAGAATATTCAACTCCTTCAATGCTTACCAACACGTCATCGCTAGCACCTTGTTGTGATTGTTCCAGTGCTAACTTAAGTAATTAGTCCACATTCAGCTTCATTCAACTCCATTTTCCTACGGACAACTATTTCTAGCTATGGAATGTCCTTAGGTAGATCCCTCCGGTTCTGGTTGGATCATAGGACTTAGTTTCCTATCCTAAACCACCTTTTGACTCCAACGTTCCGTCGTGGATAGTAGGTTGTTTTGGGTATAGATCTTAACCATAAACCGTTGAAAACCATTCAAAGTGCTTGATAAAAATTAAAACTTTTAACACTTTGAAAGTTTTACATTTCTGAAAAGCTCCCCCTACACACATGGATCGATATATGAAATGGTTTAGCATGTGAAGGAAAGTGTTGCACTTGAGTCTTTAAGATCACATGTCGTGATATATATTACATTTTAATCACATTTTCTCCTCCTATCTCTAATATAAAAATATACTATTAGAGATACGAATTGATTAAAATATGACAATTTCTGAAAACCGATTGGGAGAGAAACATGTGTGTACGCATGAATCATGGAACATTTGTAGTTGGGTAGCTCCGTCTCAACAATATATGTGTGTCTTGAAACAAAAATTTGACACAATTTTGGAAAAAACGACACCACAAAATATGTTGAGGTACGGAGATGAGATACCTTTTCTGATAAAGTATATTACATATGACAGTTTTAAACCATTTTCGGAATGTGTTGGATACATAAAATATGACAATTTCAGAGATGTACCCAACGACATTAAAGGCTTGATTTTAAAACGCTCCCCCTCAAAAATTGATCAAAATAACATATGACATTTTTGAAATATAAAACCACATTATGAGGAAGGGAGTGTTGAACACACAATTTTGAAATATTTAGAAAAACCTTTTGAGAAATTATTGAAAAATTGTGTTCAACGGTTTTAAAATAGTCATGATAGAAGACTTCTCTTCTATTGCTTTCGGAAAGCGCACTGAAACGTACACTTCCCTTGCGGGTCCGTTTTTCATGAGCTCAAAACTTTGATTGTTTTGTGACTAGCTCATGACCGAGAAAAATATATTTCCCGTTGTGAAGGATAAGTTATCATCCGTGATAAACTTTCTTTAAGTTAAAGTTCGAATTCTAAGCTGACATTTACTTAGAAGTCCTTTTTCATGAACTTAAAAACATTGAATGTTTTTGCAGGAAGCTCATGACCGAGAAATTTAATTTCTCGTTGAGAGGATAAGTTATCGGCCGAGATAAACTTTCCTTTGTTGAGGTCCGAGTCCTAAGCTGTGACGCGCTTAGAAGTCATTAATAACTAGGTTTTTCCAAGTATAAAAAATTATCTTCCGATCTTTTCGAATTGATTACCGTTAATTAGTGCGACTCAGTCGTTCTTGGTGGAAAATAAAATGGGTTGGTTATCTATTTTAAACTAAAAGTAAATACGAAAATGTCATTGAGTAAAATAAAAGCTTTAAAAATTAAACTTAAAACTTTGTAAAACTTTAAAACTTAATCCATCGGAATGTTTGTGTCGGAATGTAGTGAAAACAAAACCATCGGAATATCAAAGTAAAATCCATCGGAATATAAATTAGGCATCAGAATATTAGTGATACAAATTCTATCGGAATAATCTATCTGAATGACCAGTATCGGAATAATTAAGATCAAGTCTATCGGAATGTATGAAATAAAAGCTATCGGAATACTGAAAACACTTCTGTCGGAATGTAATTCTGTCACAATGTTCAAGGCATCGGAATACACATTCGGTCGGAATGTAGCTAACTAAAATTGGGCAGAGTTTCGTCTTAAAATATCCTTAAGACCCGTCGCAATGTGCGATCGCAATGAGCGATAGCAATCACGATCGGAATAAGGGGGATGTGCACTTGATCGCAAAGTAGAACCCCTTGGGTTATTGCGATCACAAATAAGCTGTCTGAAACCGTCGAAATACTTGGAACCCTATGATTGCGATGAAACACCAAGTAATCCGAAAAGGTGAAATAAGCCAAAACTTCAATAAGTACTACCAATAAGCACACTTAACCGAAACTTAACCAATTCAATAAGCAAAAATTTGACAACTTTTGAAATTCTAAATTCGCAAACTTTATAAAACAAACTTTTCTAAAAACACTAGACTTTTAAGAAAACTTAAAAACAATAAGCTAAACACTAAATAAGCCAATAAGCATGAATAGCTCAAAGCTTAATTCGTGTAAGACTTGTAAATCTCTTAACCCAACGAATCAAGAAACTCACATAAGTAAGAACTATTATGGCGCCTTAAAGAAAGTAGATGAAATAGAATGATGAACACGAAATCGTACTCACAAGAAAGATTAAAAAGGTGAAGATTGAAACAAGATTAAGCTTAAAAAGTAAAAGTTTGATTAAAACAAGAAAGATAAAAGATGAAGTTTTAGTGAGAGAAAGTTAAACACTTTCTCTCTCTAAAATAAAAACTAAAGAAAGAAAAGTAACTAGCTTATCACCCTCCTAATGTATTTAGGAGGGTATTTATAGGAGATGGGAAGGTGCATGTGTTGCCTCCTATTTCTTTCTTCTCGTCTCGACTCGATTTAAATCCTTTGTCTTTCTCGACGTCGTCTCGGGATTTGTCGATGTAAATTGAACTTGTCTTATAATTTTCTTCTTCTATTAGACTTGAGTTCTTCGACTTCATTAAACTTCCGTCTTTAGACTTTTTCTTCGATAAATCTTCAGAATAGGCCTTGGACTTCCGTTCTTTTTGCACTCTTGATCTTTTGACTTCGTCTTTTCTCGTTTACTTCGATAAAAGCCCGTGATAGCCCATGTTTTCTTCCTTTTTCATCTTTTGGTCCAAAAACACAATAAAAACACAAACCACGCATAATTCCGACGTTTACGACATAAAATATATGTTTTGGTCTTGTTATTATTAGAAATAAGTGGTCAACGGATAAGTGTTTTCACACTTATTAAATCCCCTACACTTGACCATTGCAATGCCCTCATGCAATGCATTAATTTCAAAGCACAGATTACATTTCCCATCATAAATAACCCACCTTGGCCTTTATTAAATACTAAATTCTAAGGAAACTAAAAGAACAAAACAAGTAAAGAAATCAAAGACTTACATTGGGGTTTTGGCCGTCATGAATGTTCATCATCCTCAAGTTTCACGTTCCCCATACAAAGCTTAAAAAAGAGATCATTGTTATTATAAGTTAGCAAACTAACACAAATTCATGTGGCTCAGTTATTTACTTAGACTCCCTTATTCCTAGGTGTATCTCTTATATTTTAATTTTGTCTTGAATGATCACGAGGATACATTGTTTGACTTATTTCGATATTTTATTTAGGCCGAAAATAAAGTGGGTCGATTTAATCAATAGTTAGCTAAAGGACAAAATCTTTTAAAACTGCTTCTCGGGACCTCATAAAGTTCATATCTTGGCATAACTTGCTTCACGATTTGAGACCTTTCTCGGACCGATATTTGGCAGCGACTTCATACTTCTAATTTTGAGAGACGTTCATGAAATAATGGTCTTCTCTTCATAATAGGAATTTCTTCACTTGAACTTTATGAGAGATTCTTCATATTTAGACCACAACTTCTTCATTTTCTCCAATCTTTATTTCGAACATTGATATACAACGATCCGCCTCCTTTTAGGACTTGGATCTATTTATCCTCATACCTTGCTAGGGTCTTTTCGGATAGACTTCTCCATGATCTTTTAGGGAGTATTTGCTTTTCGTCTTGTGTCTCGATCCTTCATATAGATTTTCGATAAATGATTCTTCACATCACTTTTGGATCTTTAGCAACAAAATTTAGCCCTCATGTCTTGTTAGGACCTTTTCAGACTCGCCAATCTTCGCATCCCGCTTCAATAAGTTATGCCTTTGCTATTAACTCTAATTAATACCGAGAAACTTTTAAACGATCTTGTGCTAGAAGATAAGTAACTCTTTAAATCGTACAACCTTATTTATTGCAGATAAATTTATTAGCAAGCGATGGGAGAAAAAGCTTATAATCAACTCACATAAATTCAAGAAAGAATACCAAACTTATAATTGACTATATCATCTCTCGTTCTCCACAGTTTAAAATCTCAAGGAATGTGACTCGTGGATGCTTAGCCAATTAAATCAAAGCTTTGGGTTTTCGAGTCATCTATAGGATCTTGCAAACTTATAGACTTTCTCAAGTTTAGAAATCGCATTTTAAAGTTCCCTTGATAAACGACTCTCTAGGATCAATTATAGGAACTTGCGAAATTTCTTGTTCTTAACCCGTGAGTGTTAAGACTTTCGCGTATTAAAGTTCCCTATATAAAATCCTAGTAAAACTTGACTTAAACACGTTAAGGATACTAGCTAGAGTAAACTTGGATAAGTAAACTCGGGTTGAGTCAAAATATTCACGACTTTGAAAAGTTTAAAACCACTTTATTAAACTTTTATTTTAGCAAGGAAAGTAAATAACGATAGCAAAGGAAAATTACAAGGCCAAAATAGATTAAATTTTTTTAAAAATGTCGAAAAATTATATTTTCCGGTTAAAATGAGGACAAATTCATGGAAAAGACCACTTACTTTGATAGAAGTCCCCCCACCAATTGATATAAACATTGTCCTCAATGTTTAAGCATGTGGGAGTAAACTCCCCTACACTTAGGACATTATGCACGTTGGTTAAATCTTGCTAAGGGAAGGACAACTATAGTGATTTCAATGTGAACATATAAGATATGAAATATTGAATCACGACAGTTTATGATAGAACCGGGAAGACGGGTACACGGTATCACGGTTCGTCAAAAGTCATCGAGAATGGATCTTTGAAGCTTTAATCCCTGCACATTATAAGAAACAAGGAAACAAACACATACGGGGCTCCCCCTACACTTATTATGAAAACGGTAAAGGATAGATCAACGTGTTGCCTCCCGAGAAGCGCTTGTTTTTGTTAACCGAGTCACGAGCCTGACTCGACCCAGAACTAATTCAAGGGAAACGTGGTGAGGGATGGAATCATCTCATGAGAGATGTCCTCACTAAAGTACAACTTCACGCGCTGGCCATTCACTTTAAAATTTGGCCCATTTGGCTGAGAAAGCTCAATGGTGCTATATGGGAAGACTTTGGTGACGGTGAATGGACCAGACCAACGGCTCGTCAGCTTGCCCGAGAAGATTTTCAACCAAGAGTAACAGAGTAAAACTTGATCACCCACGTGGAACTCTCGGTTCTTAATCCTTGCATCATGAATTATCTTGGTCTTCTCCTTGTAGATAAATGAGTTCTCATAAGCTTCATTCCTCAGTTCGTTGAGCTCGTTGAGTTTAATCTTCCGAAGATCGCCAGTAATACTTGATTTTGCGACCAAGAATAAAATAATATCGTCCGATCTTTTCGAATTGATTACCAGTTTAAAGTGCGACTCAATCGTCTTTTGGTGAACAAGAGAATGGTTTGGTTTCGTTTATCTAATTTTAACTAAAAGCAGGTATGAAAATGTCGTTGAGTAAAATTAAAGCGTTTAAGAATTAAACTAAAAGCTATTTAGAAAAACTTTAAGTAAAACTTTAAAACTTAAAAACATGTTCTATTGTAGATTTACAATTCATTTCTGTCGGAATGCACCAAATCATAACCATCGGAATATAACTAAAATAAGCCATCGGAATAATCAATGTGAAAGTCCATCGGAATGCTAAACTTAGTACCCATCAGAATGCAACAACAACAAGTCTATCGCAATGATGTTCGTCGGAATGTTTTTAGATCGCAAAGTTCCAGATCAGAATGTTGTAAATACTCCTATCGCAATGCTGTTCTATCGGAAAGTTGCTGTTGAAAAATGGGCAGGGTTTCGTCTTAACCAAGACCTTAGTCCCGTCGGAATATGCGATCGCAATGAGCGATCGCAATCCAGATCGGAATAAGGGGGAATTACCAAGCGATCGCAAAGTAGGACCCTAATGGGTTATTGCGATCAAAACCATGAAACCCGTCAGAATGTGTAGAAACCCCAAGATTGCGATGGAAGCTACACTTAATCCGAAATTGGTGGCAAGTTAAAAACTCAATAAGCTGATACAATAAGCTATTCTACCCGAACCTTAAACAATTCAAAAAGCTTAAATTTGAAAACTTCTAAAAGATAAAAGATTTCAAACTTTATGAAATGAACTTTTAAAATGACTAAAACCTTTGTGAAATCCGAAAATCAATAAGCTAAACTTGAAATAAGCCAATAAGCATAGAGAGCTTATAACTTATACGTGTAAGAGCTTATGTGTAAACAAAGAGAATTAATCCTTTAATCACGAAAACATCAAGTCATACGAATGAGATATGTAATTCGGATCAAAGATAAAGTAACCAAGAAATGTAGAAGGAGATTAAAGAACACAAAGCTTAACTTGAAAGTGATTAATGGAATCCAAATACAAAGATTAAAGAAAGCTTAAATTTAAAAGATGAAAACAAAGAAAAACTTAGTGAGAGAAAGTGGGGAACTTTCTCTCTCTAAAACTAGAAAGAAAACTTGAAAATAAAACTAGCTAACCACCCTCCTAATGTGATTAGGAGGGTATTTATAGGGAAGTGGGAAGTGCATGTGTGGTGCTTCCTTCTTTCTTTTTCTTCTCGACTCGATTTAATTCATTTGTCTTTCTCGATGTCGTCTCGGGATTAATTAAACTCGTCTTAACATTTCTTCATTTATTTAGACTCGAGTTCTTCGACTTCATTAAACTTCCGTCTTTAGACTTGTTCTTCGATTAATCTTCAGAATAGGTCTTGGACATCCGTCCTTTAAGCACTCTTGATCTTTTGACTTTGTCTTTTCTCGTTTTCTTCGATAAAAGCCCGTGAAAGCCCGTGTTTTCTTCCTTTTTCATCTTTTGGCCCTAAAACACAATAAAAACACAAACCACACATAATTCCGACTTTTACGACATAAAATACACGTTTTGGTCTTGTTATTATTGGAAATAAGTGGTAAAAGGATAAGTGTTTTGACACTTATTAAATCCCCTACACTTGACCATTGCAATGCCCTCATACAATGCATTAATTTAAAAGCACGGTTTACATTTTTCATCATAAATAACTCACCTTGGCCTTTATTAAATACTAAAAATTTAAGCAAATTAAAAAGATAAAAACAAGTAAAGAAATCAAAGACTTACGTTGGTTTTTGGCTGCCATGAACGTTTATCATCCTCAAGTTTCACGTTCCCCATACCAAGCTTAAACACGATATCATTGTTATTATAAGTTAGTAAACTAACACGAATGATAGGTGTGTAAACACCTATCCTTTTACCACTTAATTCGGGCTAAAACGAGACCAAAACACGTATTTAATATCATTTGTTTGGAATTATGCGTGGTTTTTGTGTTTATTGTGTTTTCAGAGCCAACCGAATGAATATTGAAGAAAACATGGGATTGCACGGGTTTTACTGAAGAAAAAGACTCAAGATAAAGTCTATTGTCCAAGAGATGCAAAAGATTTGAAGTCACTGGGCCTATTCGAAGATTTATCGAAGAAAAGGACCAAAGATGGAAGATTTATATAAGTCGAAGAAACTCAAGTCTATTAAACGAAGAAATTAAAAGACGAGTTGAATTTAATCGACGACAAATCCCGAATCAGAATCGAAAACGGAAACTTTTCTGAAAAGACGAAAAGACAAGAAGAACGGGAGAAAGCTCACTCACCAACCAAAAGACAAGCCTATAAAAGGAGTCCCCTCACACAAGTTTTTAGTTAGTCTGGAGTTTTTCTCTCCTTCCCTTTTTTCTCCTTTCTTGTTCGTTTCATCACCATCACCACTAGGGTGATTGGTGATTTTAATCTTTGTTTTTCAAATCTTGTTGTTTTAATTCTTGTTTGATCTTGTTAAAACATTAATCATTCAATACAAAGTCTTGTTTAATCTTTCCATTTCATCTTGTTCATCATCATCCTTATCTTCAAGTTCTTAAGTTTTTATTTTCTTGATTTAATCTTCAAAAGTTGTTGGGTTTTGTGTTTTTGTTGATGGGATTAGTAGTTTATGGTTAGTAGATGCTTTGTGATTGATTTATTTAAGTTTTTGGTGAAAAACTTGGTGATTTTTGGATTAAAACTAGTTTCCATGTTCTTCGATATTGTTTCTGTATCTGGGTTTCCCAGAAGTTCCGAACGAGTGAACAGTAACTTCCGAATGAGTTTTGTTTTCAAAAGTTCCGAGTCAATTAAAAGTTCCGAATGAGTTTACCTTTAAAAAGTTCCGAACCAAGCTAAAACTTCCGAACCAAGGAAAACTTCCAAACGAAGCCAAAGTTCCGAACGAAGCCAAAAACTTCCGAACCAAAGCTAAAGTTCCGAATCGGAAACTTCCGAACCAATTTCTTCCGAATAAATTTCTTGAAAAGTTCCGAACCAATTTCTTTATCAAAACTTCCGAATGAGTGAACAGTAACTTCCGAATCAGTAAGTTCCGGACGAAGCAACACTTCCGAATCAGTAAGTTCCGGATGAGTCTACAACTTCCGAATGAAGGCAAAGTTCCGGATGAGTACTTAAGTTCCGAATCAATCTCTTTGTCAAAACTTCCGAATGAAGGTTAAAACTTCCGAAACAATTGCTTGTTAGTGTTTCTGTTTATCTGTTTCTTTACTTTTATGTCACAACTTATATTGCATATTTCAACTTTAACTTTAAGTTTAATTTTAATCTTAATTTCAACTTTAATTCAAGTCTTTGTTAATTGTCATTAAAGTAAATGTCTTTGATTTAAATTGTCATTTACACTTTTTAGGAGATTAGAAAACCAAACCCTTTTATTTAGTAACCAAGAACAATCATTCCACTTAAGACCAAGATCAATTCGAGAAGATTCCAAGATTAAATTAGAACCCATATAAAACCAATATATCAAATGGCGCCGCTGCCGGCTCTTCTCGTTAAGATCAAAAGTTTTTTGTGAGAACTTGGATTTTGGGATCCGTTCCCCGTGAACGTTACTTTTTCAAGAAAATCTTCAAAAACAACTAAAAAATATAAAATTTTCAAAAATACAAAAAAAAATTAAAAAAAAACATAAAAACCAAAAATATGTTTGCTTTGCTTTTCTTTGTTCGTTCTTTTGCAGGTGTATGCGCACTCGATCCACGTCATATCAAGAGCCCGAGCCTCTCGATCACTTAGACATGGCCGGTGTACCACCTCCAAACAATAATAACAACAACAACCCGCCTTTCAACAACATGAACAATAACAATAATAATGAGCCCCTTCCGGATAATCGCCCGATGATTGAATTGCTGCAAGCTCATGTCGATGGCAACACGGATCCAATTGTTATACCACCAATTGCCGCCAACAATTTCGAGCTAAAATCAGGCTTTATCCAGATGGTATCCGCTCAACCATTCTTGGGACGAACCATTGATGATCCACACGACCACATCAAGAGATTCTTGCAACTCACCAACACGGTCAAGTTCAATGGTGTTCCACAAGAGGTTATAAGGTTACAACTTTTTCCCTTTTCTTTAGAGGGACAAGCCCGGCATTGGCTTGCTAAGGAACCGCCACAGAGTATTCTCTCGTGGACGGATTTGGAAACAAAGTTTATCAATTACTTTTTTCCACCCTCTCGTACTACCGCATTGCGGAATGAAATCATAAATTTTGAACAAAAGTACGATGAGTCGTTCAGTGAATCTTGGGATCGTTTTAAAGATCTTTTAAGAAAATGCCCACAACATGGTTTTACCAAAGTACATCAAATTAATACTTTTTACAATGGTTTAAGCATGAGTGATCAAGATTCACTGAACAGTGCCTCGGGGGGTAATCTATTGGCTAAGACTTCCAATGCTGCTTAGGACATCATTGAGAACAAATCTCGTGTGCAAACCAAGAGTGTTCGGACCAATGTCGCTAGTGCTAGCACTAATGACAGCGACAAGCGACTTGACAAAATCACCACGCTTCTTGAATCGCTTGTCACCCACACCGTCAGCAACAACAACAGCAACAACGCCAAAAACGCACAAGTTAACGCTGTCAGCCAACCTTGTGAGATATGCGGTGGACCTCACTCTTATACAACTTGTACCGCCACCCAAGACTACCTTGCTGAGAATGTGAATGCGGCATATGGCACCTATCCTCAACCTGCTTATCAAGCCAGACCTCAAGGTGACCGTAACTTGCTTAGCTATCGATCCAACAACTATCTTTCACCACCCGGTTTTCCCCCAAACAACCCAAACCAACAACAAAACCTTAATCGCCCTCCTCAACAACAACAACCTCGACAACCATACATCCCACCTCACAAGCAGCAACAACCATCTCAACATAACAACCAAGTTTTTCGACAACCTACTTACCAACCACCTGCATACAATGCTCCTCCCAACCAAACCACCACTGCATTACACCAAGAGGTTGCAACCTACATGAGAACCAATGATGTGATAGTGGGAAATCTCCAAGAGGAAGTGCGCAATTTGAAAGCAGACTTGGTCAAGCAAGGAAACGATTTGAGAGTCGACATGAGAAACACGTTGGATAGCGAAACTAATGATCTAAGGAACATGATGGCTAGTTTCTTCCAAGGTAATCAACCCTCTTCTTCGGGTACTCTTCCGAGTAACACCGTTGCTAACCCAAGAGGGGAGATGAAAGCAATCACTACTCGAAGTGGTAAAGGTACCAAGGAACCCGAGCTTCCTATACCTCCACCGGTGGTTGTGACTAAGGAGAACGAGTCGCCTTCTCATATTCCTCCTCCTTCTCCTTCCCCAATTTCTCCACCTCTTCTTTCTACCCCTCCTCCACCCGTGGTTGTGAGTGATCCTATTCCCCTTAGCCTTCTTCTTCATCCAATATACCTTATCCATCTAGGTTGAGGAAAGAGAAGCTCAAAAGCAAGGACGATATTCAGGTTTCGAATTTCCTTAAAATGTTCAAACAACTGAATTTCAATATCTCCTTCGCTGAGGCTCTCGCTCACATGCCCAAGTATGCAAAAATGTTTAAAGATCTTCTGAGCGACAAGGAAAAGCTCCTCGATATTGCCAACACCCAACTTAATGAGAATTGCTCTGCAGTACTCTTAAGGAAATTGCCAACCAAGCTTGGTGATCCGGGTCGTTTTCTTATCCCTTGCAATTTCCTGGGAGTAGAGAATTGCATGGCCCTAGCCGATCTAGGTGCCAGTATTAATCTCATGCCTCTAAGTGTTTGGAAGCAATTATCTCTCCCAGAGCTAGTCCCCACCAAAATGACTTTGGAATTAGCTAACCGTACGGTTGCTTATCCAGTGGGGATAGCCGAAGACGTCATTGTAGGAGTCGACAAGTTCACCTTTCCTGCTGATTTTGTTGTCGTCAACTACGAGATGGACCCCCGTGTGCCACTAATTGTTGGTCGTCCATTCTTGAGGACCGGTCACACTCTTATTGATGTTGAAGCCGGTGAGCTTATCATGAGAGTGGGTGACGATAAAGTAGTCTTCAACATGGGAAAGTTGTCTAAACAGCCTTATTCATATGAGAGCGTTAATTGTATTGACGTTCTTGATGAGGCTTGTGAAGAACACTTTAATGATGCTTGCAAAAGTATTCCTACCTCTCTTCCCAATGTTGAGACCGTGTCCTCTATTGATTCATCGTTGTCTCTATTTGGAGATAGTGATTTATTTTGGAACAATCTTGAAGATACCATGGGAGATGCGAATTTAGCTACTAATGATTCTCTTATCGATGGGGATGAAGACATGAATTTCTTTGACAATTTTCTCACCGAAGACAATCCTTCGCCTCAATCTCCCACGGTTATTGCTATCGATACTCCAACTTTGAAAACGCCTCTCGTCGAAAATCCTCCGGATTTAGAACTTAAGGAGTTGCCGCCCCATATCGAGTATGTATTCCATGATGAAGAGAAGAAGTCGCCAGTTATCATTGCTAAGGATTTGAAGGATGAAGAGAAAGCCCGACTTGTCGCCGTTTTGAAAGATCATAAAAAGGCTATTGCTTGGAAAATCTCGGATATTCGTGGAATTGATCCTTACTTTTGCACACACAAAATTCTCATGGAGGACGACTTTAAGCCCACAATTCAAAGCCAACGAAGGGTGAATCCAAAAATCCATGAAGTCATCAAAACAGAGGTTATCAAACTTCTTGATGCGGGTATGATTTACCCTATTTCGGATTCACCATGGGTTAGTCCAATCCATTGTGTGCCCAAGAAGGGCGGAATAACCGTTGTTCCCAATGAACACAACGAGTTGATTCCCACTCATCTCGTTACTGGGTGGAGAGTTTGTATAGACTACCGCAAACTCAATGATGCCACGAGAAAGGATCATTTCCCTCTACCTTTTATGGACCAAATGCTTGAACGTTTAGCCGGTAATGAATATTACTGCTTTCTTGATGGTTTCTCGGGTTATTTCCAAATACCCATCGACCCCCAAGATCAAGAGAAGACTACATTCACTTGTCCCTATGGCACATTCGCTTACAAAAGAATGCCTTTTGGCCTATGTAATGCGCCCGGGACTTTCCAAAGGTGCATGTTAGCTATCTTCCATGACATGGTTGAACAAACCATGGAAGTCTTCATGGATGATTTCTCGATCTTCGGGGATTCTTTCTCTTCTTGCCTTGCCAATTTGGAACGTATGCTCAAGCGATGCGAAGACACTCGCCTAGTTCTGAATTGGGAAAAATGCCATTTTATGGTAAAAGAAGGCGTCGTGCTTGGACATAAGATCTCGAAAGCCGGTCTTGAAGTAGACCGTGCTAAAGTCGATGTTATCGCAAAGTTGCCTCCACCTTCAACCGTGAAGGGTGTGAGAAGTTTCCTGGGTCATGCGGGCTTCTACCGTCGATTCATCAAAGATTTTTCTCAAATCGCTCGCCCGATGACCCACCTCTTGGAAAAAGATACTCCTTTTATCTTCTCCAAAGAGTGTCTTGAAGCCTTTGACTCGCTTAAGGATAAGCTTACTAAGGCACCCGTCTTGGTTACCCCTAATTGGGAGCTGCCCTTTGAGTTGATGTGCGATGCTAGTGATTTTTCTATTGGAGCGGTTCTTGGACAAAGAGTGAACAAACACTTCCAACCGATCCATTACGCTAGCAAGACAATGACTGGGGCACAATTACATTATACGACAACCGAAAAAGAGCTTTTAGCTGTTGTCTATGCCTTTGAAAAATTTCGCCCCTATCTTGTCCTTTCTACCACCATTGTGTACACCGATCATTCCGCGTTGAAGTACTTGTTGACAAAGCAAGATTCCAAACCAAGACTTCTTCGATGGGTTTTACTGCTCCAGGAATTTAAAATCGAAATTCGCGATAAAAAAGGAGCTGAAAACTTAGCCGCGGACCATCTCAGCAGACTTGAGGATCCTTACCAAGGGGATCATCCGACAAAAGAAATCAATGATTCTTTTCCCTTGGAGACCTTAATGTCTATAAACTCGAAGCCGAATGAAACCCCGTGGTTTGCGGACTTTGCAAACTACTTGGCGGGTGGAATTCTCAAGGAAGGGTTGACGTCCCAATAAAAGAAAAAGTTCTTCACCGACATCAAGACTTATTTTTGGGACGACCCTTACCTATTCAAACAATGTGCCGACCTGATTATCCGCCGATGTGTTGACGGACCGGCAGCGTCTGAAATCCTTGATGCTTGCCACAAAGGACCCACCGGTGGTCACTTTGGTCCCAACTTCACCGCCAAAAAAGTGTTTGATTCCGGATTTTATTGGCCCTCCATATATCGTGATGCTCACAATATGGTTAAGCGATGTGATGTTTGCCAAAAGCAAGGCAAAATCACACATAAAGACGAGATGCCTCAGAATTTCATTCAAGAGTGTGAAATTTTTGATGTTTGGCGTATCGACTTTATGGGGCCATTCCCTTCTTCTAAAGGAAACAAATACATCCTTGTAGCCGTTGACTACGTTTCAAAGTGGGTTGAAGCCAAAGCTTTACCCACTAATGACGCAAGGGTGGTTTGTAACTTTTTAAAAGCTCTATTCACCAGATTCGGTGTGCCTCGTGCCATTATTAGTGATCGTGGGACTCATTTCTGCAATGACCAATTTGCTAGAGTCATGGCTAAGTACGGTGTCAATCATCGTCTTTCCACAGCCTACCACCCACAAACTAATGGCCAGGCTGAAATATCCAACCGAGGACTGAAGCGAATTCTTGAAAGAACTGTGGGAGAGCATCGTGCCTCAAGGACTGATAAACTTGATGATGCTTTGTGGGCTTTCCGTACTGCTTACAAGACACCGATCGGCTGTACGCCTTATCGTCTTGTGTACGGGAAAGCGTGCCACCTCCCCATTGAGTTGGAGCACAAGCCTTACTGGGCCTTGAAGTGGGCCAATTTTGATATTAACAAAGCCGGTGACCTACGCAAGATCCAACTCAATGAGCTCAATGAACTCCGTAATGAGGCTTATGAAAATTCTTTAATCTATAAGCAAAGGACTAAGCTCATTCACGACTCTAAGATTAAAAATCGAGAGTTCCATGTTGGAGACAAAGTCTTACTTTTTAACTCTCGGTTGAAAATCTTCTCGGGAAAGCTCAAATCTCGTTGGTCCGGCCCATTCACCATTGCCCAAATTTTTCCATATGGTACTCTCGAGCTCGCTCAACCTGATGGACCAAATTTTAAGGTGAATGGCCAACGAGTCAAATTGTACTTTGGTGAGGACACCTCTCAGGAGGTGATTCCATCCCTCACCACGTTCCCCATGAACTAATTTTGGGTCGAGTCAGGCTCGTGACTCGGTTATCAAAAACAAGCGCTCCTCGGGAGGCAGCCCGAGTATCTATCCTTTATGTTTTAACCTCCTAAGTGTAGGGGGACTTCTATACGCGCTTGTCTTTGTGTGGTGATGTGATTACAGGGATAAGTGCACTCTTGGAAATTTTGAAGAACCGTGCTCCCGTGTTATCCAAAATCCGGTTCTATCTCTCAACTATCGTGATTCAATTTTCTTCATACTCACATTTGAAATTGATCACTTTAGTCGTCTCTTCCTTAACTTGAGTTAACCAACGTGCACAATGTCATAAGTGTAGGGGAGATTTTTCCCACATGCTTAAACATTGAGGACAATGTTTATCTTAAGTGTAGGGGGACTTCTATCGAAGTTTTAAGTGGACTTTTCCATGAAAATGCCTTCATTTAACCAGAAAATCCTATTTTTCAACATTTTTCAAAATTTTTATTAACTTTGGCCATTTAGTCGTAATTTTTTTTTAAATTTTTATCGTTTCTTTCACATGTATATATCCCGTAATAAAATCAAAAATATTAATAAAGTGGTGTAGCTAGTTTAGAAGTCTTTGACATATTAGGCCCGTTACGTTTATTTTGACTCAACCCGAATAGACTTATCCAAGTTTATTCTAGCTAGTATCCTTAACCATGTAAACCTTAATTGGTTTATTAGGCTAAGTATCCACGAGTCTCATTACTTGAGATTTTAAATTGTGGAGGACGAGAAATGATAGAGTCAATTATAAGTCGGTATTCTTGCACAAGCTCACTTGGTGTAATTATTTGCCTATTCTCCCATCACTTGCTAATAATTTATCTGCAATAAGTAAGGTCGTACGATTTGAAAAGTTACTTAGCTTCTAGCCCAAGATCGTTTAAAAGTTGCTCGGTAATGATAAGAGTTCACAGCCAAGGCATAACTTATGAAGCGGGTCGTGAAGATTGGCGAGTCCGAAAAGGCCCTAACAAGGCATGAGGATTCAATTTTATTGCTGATGATCCAAAGTGATGTGATAAGCATTATTCCTAAAATCAATATGAAGGATCAAGACTCACGACGAAAAGCAATCAACTCCCATAAAGATCATGGAGAAGTCTATCCGAAAAGACCCTAACAAGGTATGAGGATAAATAGATCCAAGTCCGAAAAGGAGGCGGATCGTTGTATCTCAAAATCCCAATTAGAGATTGAAGAAATAATCATGAAGTCGTGGTCAACAAAGTTGGAGTACCCCTCAAAAGTCTCCAAGTGAAGAAACTCTATTATGATGAGAAGACCATTATCTCAAGAACGTCTCTCGAAGATATGAAGTATAAAGTACATGCCAAATATCGGCCCGAGAAAGGTCTCAAATCGTGAACCAAGTTATGCCAAGATATGAACTTTTTGATATCCCGAGAAGCAGTTTTAAGAGATTTTGTCCTTTAGCTAACTATTGATCAAATCGTCCTACTTTGCTTTCAGCCTAAATAAACTATCAAAATAAGTCCAAAAATGCATCTTCATGATCATTCTAAGACAAAAATAAAATATAAGAGATACACCTAGGAATAAGGGAGTTTAAGTATTTAATTAAGCCATGTGTGTAAGTGTTTGAATTGCTAACTTATAATAACAATGATCTCGTTTTTAAGCTTAGTTTGGGGAACGTGAAACTTGAGGGTGATAAATCTTCGCAGCACAAAAGCCCTGATGTAAGTCATCGATTTCTCTATTTTCGAGTGAAAATGGTTTTCTATCCCTTTGTTACCTTTGAAGTTTTATTTCTTTAATTTTTGTTTAGTAGAATTTAAATAAGGCCAAGGTTGATTAATTATGAGAAAAGTGTAAAATTGCTTTATCACTAAGCATTGCATGAGGGCATGGCAATGGTTAAGTGTAGGGGATTTGATAGGTGTGTAAACACCCATCCTTTTACCACTTAATTCGGGTTAAAACGAGACAAAAACACGTATTTAATATCATTTGTTTAGAATTATGCGTGGTTTTTGTGTTTATTGTGTTTTCAGAGCCAACCGGATGAATATTGAAGAAAACATGGGATTGCACGGGTTTTACTGAAGAAAAAGACTCAAGATAAAGTCTATTGTCCAAGAGATGCAAAAGATTTGAAGTCACTGGGCCTATTCGAAGATTTATCGAAGAAAAGGACCAAAGATGGAAGATTTATATAAGTCGAAGAAACTCAAGTCTATTAAACGAAGAAATTAAAAGACGAGTTGAATTTAATCGACGACAAATCCCGAATCAGAATCAAAAACGGAAACTTTTCTGAAAAGACGAAAAGACAAGAAGAACGGGAGAAAGCCCACTCACCAACCAAAAGACAAGCCTATAAAAGGAGTCCCCTCACACAAGTTTTTAGTTAGTCTGGAGTTTTTCTCTCCTTCCCTTTTTTCTCCTTTCTTGTTCGTTTCATCACCATCACCACTAGGGTGATTGGTGATTTTAATCTTTGTTTTTCAAATCTTGTTGTTTTAATTCTTGTTTGATCTTGTTAAAACATTAATCATTCAATACAAAGTCTTGTTTAATCTTTCCATTTCATCTTGTTCATCATCATCCTTATCTTCAAGTTCTTAAGTTTTTATTTTCTTGATTTAATCTTCAAAAGTTGTTGGGTTTTGTGTTTTTGTTGATGGGATTAGTAGTTTATGGTTAGTAGATGCTTTGTGATTGATTTATTTAAGTTTTTGGTGAAAAACTTGGTGATTTTTGGATTAAAACTAGTTTCCTTGTTCTTCGGTATTGTTTCTGTATCTGGGTTTCCCAGAAGTTCCGAACGAGTGAACAGTAACTTCCGAATGAGTTTTGTTTTCAAAAGTTCTGAGTCAATTAAAAGTTCCGAATGAGTTTACCTTTAAAAAGTTCCGAACCAAGCTAAAACTTCCGAACCAAGGAAAACTTCCGAACGAAGCCAAAGTTCCGAACGAAGCCAAAAACTTCCGAACCAAAGCTAAAGTTCCGAATCGGAAACTTCCGAACCAATTTCTTCCGAATCAATTTCTTGAAAAGTTCCGAACCAATTTCTTTATCAAAACTTCCGAATGAGTGAACAGTAACTTCCGAATCAGTAAGTTCCGGACGAAGCAACACTTCCGAATCAGTAAGTTCCGGATGAGTCTACAACTTCCGAATGAAGGCAAAGTTCCGGATGAGTACTTAAGTTCCGAATCAATCTCTTTGTCAAAACTTCCGAATGAAGGTTAAAACTTCCGAATCAATTGCTTGTTAGTGTTTCTGTTTATCTGTTTCTTTACTTTTATGTCACAACTTATATTGCATATTTCAACTTTAACTTTAAGTTTAATTTTAATCTTAATTTCAACTTTAATTCAAGTCTTTGTTAATTGTCATTAAAGTAAATGTCTTTGATTTAAATTGTCATTTACACTTTTTAGGAGATTAGAAAACCAAACCCTTTTATTTAGTAACCAAGAACAATCATTCCACTTAAGACCGAGATCAATTCGAGAAGCTTCCGAGATTAAATTAGAACCCATATAAAACCAATATATCAACGAACTCATGTGGGCCGATTATTCACTTAGACTCCCTAATTCTTAGGTGTATCTCTTATATTTTATTTTTGTCTTGAATGATCACGAGGATGCATTGTTTGATTTATTTCGATAGTTATTTAGGCCGACAATAAAGTGAACGATTTAATCAATAGTTAGCTAAAGGACAAAATCTTTTAAAACTACTTCTCGGGACCTCGTAAAGTTCATATCTTGGCATAACTCGCTTCACCATTTGAGACCTTTCTCGGACCGATATTTGGCAGCGACTTCATACTTCGAATCTTTGAGAGACGTTCTTGAAATTATGGTCTTCTCTTCATAATAGGAATTTCTTCACTTGAAGTTTTGAGAGATTCTTCATATTTGGACCACGACTTCTTCATTTTTCTCCAATCTTTATTTTAAACTTTGATATACAACGATCCGCCTCCTTTTAGGACTTGGATCTATTTATCCTCATACCTTGTTAGGGCCTTTTTGGATAGACTTCTCCATGATCTTTAGGGTAGTATTTGCTTTTCGTCGTGTGTCTCGATCCTTCATATTGATTTTTGATAAATGATTCTTCACATCACTTTTGGATCTTTAGCAACAAAATGTAGCCCTCATGCCTTGTTAGGGCCTTTTCGGACTCGCCAATCCTCGCATCCTGATTCAATAAGTTATGCCTTGGCTATGAACTCTAATCCGTACCGAGCAACTTTTAAACGATCTTGGGCTAGAAGCTAAGTAACCTTTTAAATCGTACAACCTTATTTATTGCAGATAAATTTATTAACAAGCGAAGGGAGAATAGGCTTATAATTAACTCACATAAATTCACGAAAGAATACCAAACTTATAATTGACTCTATCATCTCTCGTTCTCCACAGTTTAAAATCTCAAGGAATGAGACTCGTGGATGCTTAGCCTATTAAATCAAAGTTTTGGGTTATCGAGTCATCTATAGGATCTTGCAAATTCTTAGACTTTTTCAAGTTTAGAAATCGCATTTTAAAGTTCCCTTGATAAACAACTCTCTAGGATCAATTATAGGAACTTGCGAAAAGTTCTTGTTCTTAACCCGTGAGAGTTAAGACTTTCGCGTTTTATAGCTCCCTATATAAAAGCCTAGCAAAACTTGACTTAAACATGTTAAGGATACTAGCTAGAGTAAACTTAGATAAGTAAACTCGGGTTGAGTCAAACTGTTCATGACTAAGAAAAATTTAAAACCACTTTATTGAAAATTTATTCTAGCAAGGAAAGAAAATAAACATAATAAAGGAAAATACAACTATACAACTAGGCCAAAATAGATTAAAATTTTTGAAAAATGTCGAAAAATCAAATTTTCCGGTTAAAATGAGGACAAATACAAAGAAAAGGCCACTTAACTTCGATAGAAGTCCCCCTACACTTGATATAAACATTGTCCTCAATGTTTAAGCATGTGGGAGTAAACTCCCCTACACTTATGACATTGTGCACTTTGTTTAAATCTTGCTAAGGAGAGGACAACTAAAGTGAATTCAATGTGAACATATAAAATATGAAATATTGAATCACAAGAGTTTAGGATAGAACCGGGAAGATGGGAACACGGTATCACGGTTCATCAAAAGTCATCAAGGTGGATCTTTTAAGCTTTTAATCCCTGCATAGCACAAGAAACAAGACAACAGACACATACGGGGTTCCCCCTACACTTATTATGAAAGAAGTAAAGGATAGATCACGGGTTGCCTCCCGAGAAGCGCTTGTTTTTTATAACCGAGTCACGAGCCTGACTCGACCCAAATTTAGTTCATGGGAAACGTGGTGAGGGATGGAATCATCTCTTGAGAGATGTCCTCACCAAAGTACAGCCTCAAACGCTGGCCATTCACCTTGAAATTGGGCCCATTTGGCTAAGAAAGCTCAATGGTCCCATATGGAAAGACTTTGGCGACGGTGAATGGACCAGACCAGCGGCTCTTCAACTTGCCAGAGAAGATCTTCAACCAAGAGTTAAAGAGTAAGACTTGATCACCAATGTGGAACTCTCGGTTCTTAATCCTTGCGTCATGAATGATCTTGGTCTTCTCCTTGTAGATCAGCGAGTTCTCATAAGCTTCATTCCTCAGTTCATTTAGCTCGTTGAGTTGAATCTTGCGATGATCACCGGCTTTGTTGATGTCGAAGTTAGCCCACTTCAAGGCCCAGTGCGCCTTATGTTCTAGCTCGATGGGGAGGTGGCATGCTTTCCCGTACACAAGACGATAAGGTGTACAACCGATTGGGGTCTTATAAGCAGTACGAAAAGCCCACAGAGCATAACCTAACTTATCGGCCCACGCGGCGCGATGCTCTCCCACAGTACGCTCCAAAATTCGCTTCAATCCACGGTTGGATATCTCGGCTTGCCCATTGGTTTGGGGATGATAGGCGGTGGAAAGACGATGATTAACACCATACTTAGCCATGACTCTTGCAAATTGATCATTGCAAAAATTAGTCCCGCGGTCACTGATAATAGCACGAGGAACGCCAAATCGAGCAAACATCTGCTTTAAAAAGTTCACAACCACCCTCGCATCGTTCGTTGGGAGAGCCTTAGCCTCAACCTATTTAGAAACGTAGTCAACGGCTACGAGGATGTACTTGCTCCCTTTGGATGATGGAAATGGCCCCATAAAGTTGATGCCCCATACGTCAAAGATTTCACATTCTTGTATGAAATTTTGAGGCATCTCATCTTTATGTGTGATCTTGCCTTGGTGTTGGCAAGCATCACAATGCTTAACCATTTCGTGAGCGTCACAATAAATGATGGGCCAATAGAATCCAGAATCAAACACTTTCTTAGCGGTGTAGTTGGGACCAAAGTGACCACCGGTGGGTCCTTTATGGCAAGCAGCAAGCATTTGCAAAGCTGCCGGTCCATCAACACATCGACGAATGATCAGATCAGCACATTGTTTGAATAGAAAAGGGTTGATGTTGAGTTTTTGTACCCTTTAAGAAAAGAGTGACAAAATAGGGCAAGTATGCACGACGATTTAGGAAAACCGTGTGTGAATGACCCTTGTAAAAGTGAGTTCGTTCTCGAAGAGGCACGTGTGTTGTGTAGTGAATTGATTAATGTTTGTGATTATATTGTAGAGAAAAAGAAAAAAAATGGAAATAAGAAAGAAATGACGGTTACGAAGACGGATCGAGCTAAGACGAAAAGGCGTTCGCGTAAAACCGTAAAAAACTACAAAATTAAAAATTTTAAACCTAAAAATTAATCAAAAGCTAAAATAAGTCTAAAATAATATAAATAAGAATAAAAATCCAATAAAAATATTTTAAAACCTTTTATTAATTAAATATTCAATTTTAAATGCTAATTAAAGCCCTAAAATTAAATATAATTAATCAAAATGTCCAAAATATTATTTTATTGAACAAATAACTTACTTATATTATCTAAGACTAAAAAATTATTTTTCCAAATTTTTAAAAACTATTTTTCTATTTTTAAATCACTAAAAACTATTTTAAAACTAAAATAATTGTAAAAAAATAATAAAATATTGCTAAAAATAATTTAACAATTTTAAAAATCCTAATTTACTCTAATGAACAGTAGAAAATTGAAAACGTTTGAAAAATATAAAATTTTTCACTAAAAGACAAAAACAGTTTAAATAAAACCCTAATTAACTTAAATTAGTTCTAAAAATTAAATAAAAAGTGAACAGTAAAAACTTTTTTAACTAAAAATCTTAAAATGTTTTTCTTAATAAAAGAAAAATGTTGAAACTAAAAAATATTGATTTTTGGCACTAAATGCCAAAAACAGAAACTTAAAAAGTTAACTAAAAATGCTATTTAATCTAATAAATACTAATTGAACAGTAATAAAAATTTTGCTTAAACAGAAAAATCACAAATAAAATTAGAAAAATAACAAAACAAGTTTCAAGTCCTAAATCCAATTTTCAAGCACTAGAGACAAAAAACCAAACTTTCTGAAAGTGACACTTTGCCGGTTTTGTCTTGTTGTATAGCAGTGGTAACTTTAGTGCTACCAGTGGGAAGTTTGTTCCCACTGCTAGTGCAATAATAAGGTCAGTTGACCAAATGAGTTTAGGAAAGCTTGTTAAGAGCTTGTTCTTTGGACAACAAGGCACCCCCACACCAATTGGGTTGTGGGGAGTCTGAGTAAACACAAAAAACACACAATCACTTCACAAAATCAAGCTCAAATAGCACACAAAGTTACTGATTTTACTTTGAAGTTTCTGATGAACAGTACTCCCTAGATTACTTGCACAAAAACGGGTTTCAATGGCCAATAACTTGCACAATATTCAACCAAATGACATACAATTGATACACAACCCTAAGTGAGCCTATAACCTAACAATGAACAAGCTTGATGATCAAATTTCAACAAATTACATGCACAAGAGGCAGTTACTGAATTTGCTCACTTTTCCAACTTTTATAGCATGCAACTTGTTTTAAAACTCACCCAAACTGAAGACCAACATAACATACAACCTAACACAACCTAAAGAATGACTTGAACAGGTTTTAACCAAAGATGTATAGCTTTAACCCTAGGTTAAACCCTTATCTAAACACCCTTTTAAATCTGAAATTCAATTTTTAACAAACCATAAGCTTTTCAACCTTAACCAAACTGATTTAAAACTATCTAAACATGCATAATATCCTAGAATGAACATAATCAAACCATCAGAACAACTCTTGAACAACTTTCATGCAAAATCACTTAAATCACACAAAATCAGTAATATATGAAAACTGAAATAGGAAACAAGGCTTTTACCTAGAGGGACCTACAATCCAGGTCCCTCAATGGCTGCTAGCCATCTCCTAACAGACCCGGGTCTGTGCTGAACCTTGGACAAAACTCCTAACAAGGTTCCTGCTAAGAACAAATGAAAACACAATATGCACTTTCTGATTTTTGAAACTTTTTAAAACCTTTTCACAAAACAGTAACCTTATAACCAATGAATATGTTTTAGAAAACAAGTATAAATTTCAGATATCCAAGGATCCAAGTCCACTTTCACTTTCTTGGACCTTAAATTTCTGAAAATTAAAACCTTTTTTTTAAACCTCAAAAACACAAAGTGTTTAAACAGTTTTAATGGAACTCAGATCAATACTCATCAAACATACATCAACTTTTAAAACTCATAAAAGGAATTACAATCTAAAACAAATACCAACTTTATAAATAATTAAAAAGGGATTACAAGTTTTGAGTAAAAATCTGGAACAAAAGATAGAGGTCACATGCGACCTCTATTTATACAACTAATAGAAGATTCTAGTATGCTTAAACCCTAACACATGGACTGCCTAAAATGCCCTTGGTCTTCAGTCTTCAAAATCAGTCAAAGTGTTGCCCATGTGATGAGAGTGATGTGCAAGCTGGCTTGGAGTGATCCTGGACGTTTAATAAGTCTTTGGGAACAAGTTTGAATAAGGACCATTGATGCTGTCTATCTGGTCGGTTTTTGGGGGTTTGGGTGAAAATGACATGAGCAGGGAATCTTGGGGGTGTCACATGGGTGTTGTGGGTTTTGTTTTGGGGTGTGGGATGGGTTAAGGGTAAGGGTAATTAGCAATCTGGAAAAGCTGGATCAAAACCCCTTTGTTTTTAGTTGGATTGAAGCTGGGTTGGATTAGGGTTCGTGGGGGATTAAGAGTTGGTTTTAATCCATTTTGGGGAAAAATTAGTTTAAAAAATGTGTTTGGAGGGAAGGGTAATTAATCAGTTAAACTGATTATTTAATTGTGGGTGGAATGTTGACGTAGAGAAGGGAGTGTTGGTGATTGGTTGAAAGGTGGAAGTGGGGTGACGTGGAGATGGGTGATTGGAGGGTGTATGTTTGGCTGTCTCCCAGTTTGGCCCCCTCAGGTTTCTTGTTTTGTTCATGTTGTGATAAATAGCTATCAACGCCCCATTATGCTTGTAACAACTTTGTATCAATTGTCAAATTTGGCACAGCCTTTTCTCAAACTTTATACAAGGACCATTAATGCACATTTGGCAATCTTCAAGGGTTCATAATGTAATTTCTTGACATTTAAGGGACCTCAATGCAATTTATGAGTTTTGCAAGGGTATAAAATGCCAAGTCTTCAAAAATGAGGGACCAATGTTGACAATCTTCAATTCTTCAAGGTCATTTTTGGAAATTCCAGATTTGGGCCCGGTTCATTGTGCGGCTTCGTTTCCCGTGTTCGTTTTTGAATGATTCTTGTGATCTTTTTGTCATTTCCTCAATATACGTACCTAAAATACACAAGCAACAAACACGAGCATATATTTGGCAGTTTTAATGATATTTTATGCATTTTAAGCCCGATTTGGACGATGAGACTATGTATAAAAGCAGTCTCATCACTCCCCCATACTAAACCATTGCCGTGCCCTCACGCAATGATAGAATAAAGTATCGTAGCATCTCCAAAATTCATTTTTATTCACTTTATTGAAATGATAAACTAGCTACACTACTACTATTACTACTACTTGCGTTTTAGACATAATGTATGATTTTCATCGGAAAATGGGACGTTTAGGTTCATAGAATAAGAACACGTGAATGCTTCGTTAGAAATAATTTCATCGTCCTTGATTTTCACTCCAATTCCATGCCAAGCGTGCAACGAGATCATTGTCATTATAAGTTAGTAATGCTAACACTACTCATATGCTCTAATCACGTACTTATCCTCCCATTATTCCTAAGTTGTATCTCTTATATTTTATTTTGTCTTAATGATCACGAGGATACATCATTGACTTATGCGATGATAGAGATTTAGGTCTAAAATAGAGTCCTAACGGTGTAACTAAGACCATCAAATCAATAACCCCTCCTAATAGACAACGATGTTAAAAAATTAAGTTGACAAGAAGAATCGATAAACACGGTTTTATAACGGTTTTGAACATGAGACTTATTACCAAGACTTTTATACGCCCCCTAACGGAAGGGCCTTATTATCTTTGGTTTACCTCCATCTTTTATTCAACTTCGCCATGAAGCTTTTATTATGACTTCGGTCTTGCCTTGCCTTTTATTATCCGCCTCATCGGTGGTTTTATTAGCCAAAGACGTATATCCTCACACTAAGGCGAATTTTGGATCTTTAAAGCTTCGAAGATTAAGGCTTTATTCACTTTCAATTTTGCATAGATTTTTCGGCCATGTGGGGCTTCAAATTGTTTGCTAGATTTAGGTGAGCACTTGAAATCTTATTATTGGGTGAAGCTTTCGATTATTCGGGTGCCAATACTTCAAAACCGTGACGCTGGCGATACCTTAATGTCTTCCCAATTTAATTACACGGAAGCTACTAGAAAAGACTAGAAACCCAACAATCCTAACTAAACCGCTAAGTCAATATTTATTAAGCAAAAAATATTTACAAACGAAGGGAGAATAAGCAAATAAAGAGAACACATGAGTTTTTGAAAGAATACGAGTACTCTACGTTTAGCATAGTAACTTATAATTAACTCTATCATTTCTCGTCCTCATTTAAGAGACTTAGCCTAATGTGTAGTTAAGGAATTAAAGCTAAGTGCTCAACATGCACGGTCGAGTCAAAAATTACTCTTATTCTCGCCATCGGAAAATCTACATTCGTGTCTTCAAACACTTATGAAATATGAGAAAATTTTTAAAATTTGGCCATTTTTAGCCTTATTTTGCAACAAAAACGATAAACAAAAAGATAAACTTTGGAAAGCGTGAAGGTTTGGCAAGGCAAGTATCTATTCACCCTCCCCCATACTAAAGTTAAACATTGTCCTCAATGTTTCGAGTCTAGGGGTGAAAAACACCCCCATACTAGAGACGTAGTCGAATGCCTAATCTAGCATGGAAAGGGTGTAACCAATAAATTAATAGCCGTTTATGAAGTGTGCTAAAAACCTAAGGTTAGAACATCAAAGGATATATCATTTGGATATTGAGAAAGCCTTCAAAGCAAACGATCGAGTGCTCCCATAAAACAAACACGAGAGGCTCCAATCGTGAAGATCATGATCTAAAAACCACAATGCACAAACAACCACGGAACAAAGGTTGGAAGGGCACAAATCCCCTCACATTAACTACATTAGAAAGCAATAATATGTACATGGATAAGCATGGGTCTCCCCCACGAGGCACCTTGTTTTTGATAACCGAGTCAAAAGCTCGACTCGAATCCCCATAAATGTGATCATTTAGGGATTATCTTGGTATGGTCAATTTTTAGTGGGGCTTACATGATAAACAAGGCCCAAAAACAACCGGTATTAAGGACTAAGTCCTTTGATGATGCAAAATACCGGGATCGAAGATGGCGTTCTCGTTTTCATTGGAAAAACAATTCAACGCCACTCCATCATGAGTCAACAAAAACCCAAAGGGTTTCAAGAAAATAGATGAGAAGAAATAGAAGGGTGGGACAATGGGTAAGTCATAAAAACATTGAGCTACTCGAGGTAGACTCGCACCAATCAAATAGAAAGATTTTCCATTTATTGCATCGGTGGAAGACCGATATTTCCCTTTATAAGCAATTCCGGGATCAAATATCTCGTCCTCGGTGGAGAAAGGGGAGGGAACATAAGGGGCTTCCCCCACACTAGGTCCACACAAAGCATCGTCAAAAGGAGAAGACGAGCTTGTAGCACTCAAAACACGTGGTGATGACGGAGTTAGAATTGTAGAAAAATCTTTTAAATTCAATTTAAAATATTTCCCTTTTTCATCTTTTAAACTCTCCTTATGAAAACCCGATTTAATTATGTCAAAAATATTTGGTGTTTCTAAAGCAATGTTAGTCACACTAAAAATTCTCACATTTGAAAACCGTTTTGGTAAAGGTGGTGGTAAGTTTTCAAAACGTTTATCGACAAAGAAAACTCCCCCATCGGGATCAAAACATTCATCATCCGAAGAATCATTCACAATTGGAATCGTTGGCTTAACACTCTTAACCTCCACCGGCGGAGGGGACGGAACTTCATTTTTCTCAACAACTTCTAAAACTCTATTTGAAATCTTTTTGCAAATGTTTTTGATGGGATTGACATTGTACAAAGACGTGATAGAATACACATGAGAAAGTGTGGAGTTTTGGGTTGCATTAATGACGAGTTCTTCCTCATTGAAACGAAGAGTTATTTTCCTAGCATGCACATCGATAAGTTCTCTCGAGGTATCCAAAAATGATCGACCTAAAATTAGAGGAACTTTAGGATCGATGGGACTATCAACAACAATAAAGTATACGGGATAGTAGAACTTTCCAACTTTCACAAAGACTTCCTCGGCTACTCCACAAGCTAGAATCGTAGAATGATCGGCCATTTCGATTGACATTCTTGAAGGAGTGAGATTGGGAAGATTAAGCGATTTAAAAATCTCAAGAGGCATCAAATTAATACTAGCACCAAGATCGGCCAAGGCGTAGCATTCTTCCATGTCTTGTATAGCACATGGGATTAAAAACTTGTAGGGATCACCGACTTTTTGAGGTATGCGGCTAAGAAAAACCGATGAACAACTAGATGATTTTTGCAATTTTTCTTTGTTATTTAACATACTTTTGAAGTTTGCGGAAAATCGAGGCATCATGACTAAGGCGTCGGCAAAACTTATATTAAAATGCAAGTCACAAAACTTTTTCATAAAAAGTTCAAATTGATAATTATTTCGTTCTTGTGCCTTTTCCTTGTCTCGTCTTGAAGGGTAGGGTAAGGGTGGTGTGGGTTGGGGCATAGTAATAGGCATCGGCCTTGGAATCTCGGGTTCCATGATTGGTATTGGTTCAACCGTAGGTGTGGTTTGAGCGGTACTTCGTGGGCTTGGAATTTGCTCCTTTTCGACCACCACCTCGGGTTCTTTCTCTTTTTCCTTCTCCATAGAAGTACTTGGACGAGAAATGGGTTCTTTGAAAGTTTTACCACTACGAGTAGTAATAACCTTCAATTCTCCTTTCGGGTTCACGATGGTATCACTAGGAAGACCACCCGAAGAAGAGGGCTTACACATGATAGCTTCAAACATTTTGCCCATTCGGTCTTCAAACTTAGATTGCCTAGCATCCGCTTTTAACAACTCTTGCTTAATCTCATGTTGACCTTGCTCCATTTTTTGTTGATTTTGTTGGAGTCGTTGGACATTTCCTTCCATTGTATTAGCATGAGTTTTAAGTTCATTAGCAAGTTCCTTTTTAAGCTCGTTTTTCAACTCGGATCTTAAGCTAACCATTTCACGTTGCATATTATCAAACTTAGCATCGTTTGCCTTTGCATAATTCAAAAATTCTCCTTGAAGATTTTTGGTGTGATCATTTTGAAAACCTTGTGTAGTAGTTTGAAAATCACGGTTTTGGTTTTGGTTTGAAATTTGCCCATTTCCACTTTGATAATTACCCTTTTTGTAATTACGTTGATTGCCTTGATAATTACCACCTTGGTTGTTGTTTCGATAGTTATTAGCATTTTGATTTGGTGGAGCTTGATTTTGGCGGGAACCTTGGCCGTTTTGGTTATAAGTTCCCGTGGTTACATAAGCACTCGAAGTGTTACCATCCGCGGTAATGCACTCGGAAAGATCATGAGCTCCACCACACGACAAACAACTCTTAGAAACCGCTTTAACCGAAGCGGAGTTCGAAGCTTCTTGAGCTTTCCAATGGGACATAAGGTTAGCAAATCTATCAAAAAACCGATTTTCTTCATTTGCTTCATCATGTAAGGCGTTAATGCTACGAGACGATGATGAGCCCAATTTGGCAACACTCGGTGTGTTACGAGGGCTATAAACCTTAGACCTATTTTCAATTATCACCAAAGCTTCCTCAACCGTTTTACACAAAAAATTACCACCCGCGGCGGCATTTAAATAATCTCTTTCATGATCATTAAGTCCATTGTAAAACGTGTCTTTTTGATGCAAGTCGGAAAATCCGTGATGAGGACATTCATGCAACATCTCCTTAAACCTATTCCAAGCCGTTGAAAAACTTTCATTTGATTCTTGTGAAAATTTTGAAATCTCATTTTTCAAATGCGTAGTCTTAGAGGGCGGAAAAAATTGGTTCACAAATTTAGACACGAGATCCTTCCACGTCAATATAGAATTGGGTGGCTCTTTCTCTAACCAAATTTTAGCGGGCCCCGCTAAGGAATACGGAAAAAGCATCATCTTAATCGAGTCATTCGAGACATCCTTAAATTTGCACGTGGCAGTAAGACGATTGAATTGGCAGATATGGTTGTGGGGATTGTCCTTCTAATCACCACGGAATTTGTTGTTTTGGATCATCGACAACAAACCTGTTTTCACCTCAAAATTCTCCGCAAGGATAGCGGGAATCACAATAGCTTCTCCATAACCCTTGGTGGGTGCTTGAAGTAACTCCATCATAGTTCGATTCGCCATGGTTGGTGCTTCTCGTACAATGAGTTCGTCAATAGGAGACTCCTCACTAGAATGAGTTGGAGTGGGAGTTTTGTTCTTTCGTCTACGTGCACGTTTTGCTTGATTACGACTTAGCATAAACGTCACGTACAACGTGGAGACGAGCAAATAAGATTCTTTTTGGTGTTTTGTATTTTTCAATTTTTTTGTGGTTTTTGATGGTATTAACTTTTTTGGAAATTGGTGAATGTATTAAGTAGACAAAAATCTACAAATCTCCTCCTTAATCAAATCTCTTGATTAAAGAAGCCTCAAGGAATGAAAACGATCACGTGAAGTGAACGCCTTCGATGACTTTAGAAGGATGGTGGAACACCAAATCGTTCAAGAGTGTTTAATCAAATGAAACCAAGAAAATCTATATGATATGTAATAATACTTTGGGCGACAAAACCCTCGATTAGCTCTCAAAATCAAATACTCACAAGCAAGCGGAGGAAACGAGGCGGCGCGAAGCACTTAAGAGCCTTTTTCCTCTAGGTCGTGAAATACAACCGCCTTATACCCACCTTATAGTATGTATTTTTCAAGATCGAGCTTCACGAAAGTACTTATCTATTTTTGCCTTTTTCTTTGGTTTGAGATTCGAATACCATGATTGGGTAATGACCTCCCAAGTCAAGGTTGTGATTTCTCACGTATTTGGAGTACTTGTGAATTTATTGTTCTATGTATACAATATAGTAATAGTATTCACACAAAAACCAAAAAACGATAATACGTATTAGTAGAGTGCTACTAATACAAATACTAATTATGGCTATATAAAAAAACAACAATTGCTCAATCAAAACACAACACGCCTCCCCGGCAGTGGCGCCAAAAATTGATGTTGAGTTTTTGTACCCTTTAGGAAAAGAGTGACAAAATAGGGCAAGTATGCACGACGATTTAGGAAAACCGTCTGTGAATGACCCTTGTAAAAGTGAGTTCGTTCTCGAGGAGGCACGTGTGTTGTGTAATGAATTGATTAATGTTTGTGATTATATTGTAGAGAAAAATAAAAAAATGGAAATAAGAAAGAAATGACGGTTACAAAGACGGATCGAGCTAAGACGAAAAGGCGTTCACGTAAAACCGTAAAAAACTACAAAATTAAAAATTTTAAACCTAAAAATTAATCAAAAGCTAAAATAAGTCTAAAATAATATAAATAAGAATAAAAATCCAATAAAAATATTTTAAAACCTTTTATTAATTAAATATTCAGTTTTAAATGCTAGTTAAAGCCCTAAAATTAAATATAATTAATCAAAATGTCCAAAATATTATTTTATTGAACAAATAACTTACTTATATTATCTAAAGACTAAAAAGTATTTTTCCTAATTTTTAAAAACTATTTTTCTATTTTTAAATCACTAAAAACTATTTTAAATCTAAAATAATTGTAAAAAAATAATAAAATATTGCTAAAAATAATTTAACAATTTTAAAAATCCTAATTTACTCTAATGAACAGTAGAAAATTGAAAACGTTTGAAAAATATAAAATTTTTCACTAAAAGACAAAAACAGTTTAAATAAAACCCTAATTAACTTAAATTAATTCTAAAAAATAAATAAAAAGTGAACAGTAAAAACTTTTTTTAACTAAAAATCTTAAAATGTTTTTCTTAATAAAAGAAAAATGTTGAAACTGAAAAATATTGATTTTTGGCACTAAATGCCAAAAACAGAAACTTAAAAAGTAAATTAAAAATGCTATTTAATCTAATAAATAATAAATGAACAGTAATAAAATTTTTGCTTAAACAGAAAAATCACAAATAAAATTAGAAAAATAACAAAACAAGTTTCAAGTCCTAAATCCAATTTTCAAGCACTAGAGACAAAAAACCGAACTTTCTGAAAGTGACACTTTGCTGGTTTTGTCTTGTTGTATAGCAGTGGTAACTTTAGTGCTACCAGTGGGAAGTTTGTCCCCACTGCTAGTGCAATAATAAGATCAGTTGACCAAATGAGTTTAGGAAAGCTTGTTAAGAGCTTGTTCTTTGGACAACAAGGCACCCCCACACCAATTGGGTTGTGGGGAGTCTGAGTAAACACAAAAAACACACAATCACTTAACAAAATCAAGCTCAAATAGCACACAAAGTTAATGATTTTACTTTGAAGTTTCTGATGAACAGTACTCCCTAGATTACTTGCACAAAAACGGGTTTCAATGGCCAATAACTTGCACAATATTCAACCAAATGACATACAATTGATACACAACCCTAAGTGAGCCTATAACCTAACAATGAACAAGCTTGATGATCAAATTTCCACAAATTACATGCACAAGAGGCAGTTACTGAATTTGCTCACTTTTCCAACTTTTATAGCATGCAACTTGTTTTAAAACTCACCCAAACTGAAGACCAACATAACATACAACCTAACACAACCTAAAGAATGACTTAAACAGGTTTTAACCAAAGATGTATAGCTTTAACCCTAGGTTAAACCCTTATCCAAACACCCTTTTAAATCTGAAATTCAATTTTTAACAAACCATAAGCTTTTCAACTCAACCAAACTGATTTAAAACTATCTAAACATGCATAATATCCTAGAATGAACATAATCAAACCATCAGAACAACTCTTGAACAACTTTCATGCAAAATCACTTAAATCACACAAAATCAGTAATATATGAAAACTAAAATAGGAAACAAGGCTTTTACCTAGAGGGACCTACAATCCAGGTCCCTCAATGGCTGCTAGCCATCTCCTAACAGACCCGGGTCTGTGCTGAACCTTGGAAAAAACTCCTAACAAGGTTCCTGCTAAGAACAAATGAAAACACAATATGCACTTTCTGATTTTTGAAACTTTTTAAAACCTTTTCACAAAACAGTAACCTTATAACCAATGAATATGTTTTAGAAAACAAGTATAAATTTCAGATATCCAAGGATCCAAGTCCACTTTCACTTTCTTGGACCTTAAATTTCTGAAAATTTAAACCTTTTTTTTTAAACCTCAAAAACACAAAGTGTTTAAACAATTTTAATGGAACTCAGATCAATACTCATCAAACATACACCAACTTTTAAAACTCATAAAGGGAATTACAATTTAAAACAAATACCAACTTTATAAATAATTAAAAAGGGATTACAAGTTTTGAGTAAAAATCTGGAACAAAAGATAGAGGTCACATGCGACCTCTATTTATACAACTAATAGAAGATTCTAGTATGCTTAAACCCTAACACATGGACTGCCTAAAATGCCCTTGGTCTTCAGTCTTCAAAATCAGTCAAAATGTTACCCATGTGATGAGAGTGATGTGCAAGCTGGCTTGGAGTGATCCTGGACGTTTAATAAGTCTTTGGGAACAAGTTTAAATGAGGACCATTGATGCTGTCTATCTGGTCGGTTTTTGGGGGTTTGGGTGAAAATGACATGAGCAGGGAATCTTGGGGGTGTCACATGGGTGTTGTGGGTTTTGTTTTGGGGTGTGGGATGGGTTAAGGGTAAGGGTAATTAGCAATCTGGAAAAGCTGGATCAAAACCCCTTTGTTTTTAGTTGGATTGAAGCTGGGTTGGATTAGGGTTCGTGGGGGATTAAGAGTTGGTTTTAATCCATTTTGGGGAAAAATTAGTTTAAAAAATGTGTTTGGAGGGAAGGGTAATTAATCAGTTAAACTGATTATTTAGTTGTGGGTGGAATGTTGACGTGGAGAAGGGAGTGTTGGTGATTGGTTGAAAGGTGGAAGTGGGGTGACGTGGAGATGGGTGATTGGAGGGTGTATGTTTGGCTGTCTCCCAGTTTGGCCCCCTCAGGTTTCTTGTTTTGTTCATGTTGTGATAAATAGCTATCAACGCCCCATTATGCTTGTAACAACTTTGTATCAATTGTCAAATTTGGCACAGCCTTTTCTCAAACTTTATACAAGGACCATTAATGCACATTTGGCAATCTTCAAGGGTTCATAATGTAATTTCTTGACATTTAAGGGACCTCAATGCAATTTATGAGTTTTGCAAGGGTATAAAATGCCAAGTCTTCAAAAATGAGGGACCAATGTTGACAATCTTCAATTCTTCAAGGTCATTTTTGGAAATTCCAGATTTGGGCCCGGTTCATTGTGCGGCTTCGTTTCCCGTGTTCGTTTTTGAATGATTCTTGTGATCTTTTTGTCATTTCCTCAATATCCGTACCTAAAATACACAAGCAACAAACACGAGCATATATTTGGCAGTTTTAATGATATTTTATGCATTTTAAGCCCGATTTGGACGATGAGACTATGTATAAAAGCAGTCTCATCAAGGGTCATCCCAAAATAAAGTCTCAACATCATTCAAGAACTTCTTTTTTGTTGGGATGTTAACCCTTTGATGAGAACACCACCCGCTAAGTAGTTTGCAATGTCGGCAAACCACGGGGTGTCATCAAGATGGAGATTTATAGACATCAAGGTATCAAGGGGAAAGAGTCATTGATCTCTTTGTTCGGATGATCCCCTTTGGTATGGATCCTCAAGTCTACTCAGATGATCCGCGGCTAGGTTTTCGGCACCCTTCTTGTCACGAATTTCAGTGTTGAATTCTTGAAGGAGTAAAACCCAGCGAAGAAGTCTTGGCTTAGAGTCATGCTTAGTCATCAAGTACTTCAACGCGGAATGGTTGGTATACACGATGGTGGTGGATAAAACAAGATAGGGGCGAATTTTTTCAAAAGCATAGACAACAGCTAAAAGCTCTTTTTCGGTTGTCGTATAATGCAATTGGGCTCCCGTCATTGTTTTGCTAGCATAGTGGATTGGTTGGAAGTGTTTATTCACTCGTTGGCCCAAAACCGCACCAATAGCAAAGTCGCTAGCATCGCACATCAACTCAAAGGGTAGCTCCCATTTAGGGGTAACCAATACCGTGCCTTAGTTAGCTTATCCCTAAGAAGATTGAAGGCTTCGATACACTCTTTAGAAAAGACAAAAGGAGTATCTTTTTCCAAGAGGTGGGTCATCGGGCGAGCGATTTTAGAGAAATCCTGAATGAATCGACGATAGAAGCCCGCATGACCCAGAAAACTTCTCACACCCTTCACGGTTGAAGGTGGAGGTAATTTGGCTATGACATCTACTTTAGCACGGTCGATTTCAAGACCGGCTTTAGAGATTTTGTGTCCTAGCACAATGCCTTCTTTTACCATAAAATGGCATTTTTCCCAATTCAGAACAAGATGAGTGTCTTCGCACCGCTTAAGCATACGTTCCAAATTGGCAAGGCAAGAAGAGAAGGAATCCCCAAAGACCGAGAAATCATCCATGAAGACTTCCATGGTTTGCTCAACCATGTCATGGAAGATAGCCAACATGCACCTTTGGAAAGTACCGGGGGCATTGCATAAGCCAAAAGGCATTCTTTTGTAAGAAAATGTGCCATAGGGACAAGTGAATGTTGTCTTCTCTTGATCTTAGGGATCGATGGGTATTTGGAAAAAACCTGAGAAACCATCAAGAAAGCAGTAAAATTCATTACCCGCTAAACGTTCAAGCATTTGGTCCATAAAAGGAAGAGGGAAATGATCCTTTCTCGTGGCATCGTTGAGTTTGCGGTAGTCTATACAAACTCTCCACCCAGTAACGAGACGGGTAGGAATCAACTCATTGTTTTGATTGGGCACAACGTTGATTCCGCCTTTCTTAGGCACACAATGGACTGGACTAATCCATGGTGAATCCGAAATAGGGTAAATCATACCCGCATCAAGAAGTTTGATAACCTCTGTTTTGATGACTTCATGAATTTTAGGATTCACCCTTCGTTGGCTTTGAATTGTGGGCTTAAAGTCGTCCTCCATGAGAATTTTATGTGTGAAAAAGTGAGGATCAATTCCGCGAATATCGGAGATTTTCCAAGCGATAGCTCTTTTATGCTTCTTTAACACGGCGATAAGTCGGGTTTTTTCGTCTTCTTTCAGGTCCTTTGCGATGATGACCGGTAACTTATTGTCGTCTTCCAGGAAAACGTACTCTAGATGAGGAGGTAGGTCCTTAAGCTCAAGAGTAGGAGGATCCTCAATAGATGGTGTAACTAACGATGGATCATCATTAGTCACCTCTTTAGGAGAAGGAGGAGAAAACGGGTCTTCATTGAGAAGTCTCTCAATAGTACGAATGTCTTCATCCTAATCGGTGGAAGAATCATCATACTTAATATCGAGAGGACCCAAGCTAGCTTCGAAATCATCCAAGTCACTTTCTCCAAAAGGAGTCAATGCCGGAGTAATTGAGGCAACGGTCTCAACATTGGGTAGAGAAGAGAGAGTACTTTTGCAAGCATCATGAAAATGTTCTTCACAAGCCTCATCGAGAACATCAATAGCATTAACAATCTCATACGAATAAGGTTGCTTAGAAATCTTACCCATGTTGAAGACAATTTTATCGTCACCAACTCTCATGATTATTTCGCCCGCGGCTACATCAATGAGAGTGCAACCGGTCCTCAGGAATGGACGTCCAACGATTAATGGAACACGAGGATCCATCTCGTAGTCAACGATAACAAAATCCGCCGAGAAGGTGAATTTGTCAACGCCAACGAAGACGTCTTCGGCTATCCCCACTGGATAAGCAACCGTACGGTTAGCTAATTCCAAAGTCATTTTGGTGGGGACTAGCTCGGGGAGAGATAATTGCTTCCAAACAATTAAAGGCATTAAGTTTATACTGGCACCTATATCGTCTAGGGCCATGCAATTCTCTACTCTCGGGAAGTTGCAAGGAATCAAGAAGCGACCCGGATCACCAAGTTTGGTGGGCAATTTCCTTAAGAGAACGGCGGAGCAATTCTCATTAAGTTGGGTCTGAGCAATGTCAATAAGCTTCTCCTTGTCACTAAGAAGATCTTTAAACATTTTCGCGTATTTGGGCATGTGAGTGAGAGCCTCGGCAAAGGAGATGTTAAAATTCAATTGTTTGAACATTTTTAGAAAGTTCGAAACTTGAATATCATCCTTGCTCTTTTGCTTCTCTTTCCTCAACCTTGAAGGATAAGGTATATTGGATGAAGAAGAAGGCTTTAGGGGAGTAGGATCACTCACAACCATGGGTGGTGGGGAAATGGGGATAGAAGGTGAAGGAGGTGAGGAAAGTTGCTCTTTTTCCTTATTCACAATCATGGGTGGAGGTGTAGGAAGCTCGGGTTCCGTATAACCTTTTCCACTACGAGTGGTGATTGCTTTCATCTCCCCTCTTGGGTTCGCAACGGTGTTACTCGGAAGAGTACCCGAAGAAGAGGGTTGATTACCTTGGATGAGCGAACCGATCATATAACGTATGTTAAGAACTTGAGTGCTGAAAGAGTCTCTGATGTCTGCGCGAATTTCATTGCTTTGTTTTTCCATGTCATTCCTTAGCTCGGCTCGAATATCGCTCCCTTGTTTCGCCATGTCATTCTTCAAGTTGACAAATTGACTCTGAAGATTCGTCACCATCTCTCGATTAGTCTTCATGAACGTCTCGACGTCTTGATTCAATGCCATCGGTTGATTGAGAGATTGGGCTTGGTAAGCTTGAGAATTTCCTTGAGTTGGGTATGGGTTTCTTTGGGATTGATATTGATTGTTAGCACGAGGTTGGGATTGGTTGTTTCGGTTATAGCGTTGTTGTTGGTTTTGGTTAGAAGGGGGAAAACCGGGTGGAGCAAGATAGTTGTTTGAAGATAACTTAGCAAGCTACGGTCTCCTTGAGGGCGAGCTTGATAGCCTCCCGTGGGATAAGTACCGTATGCCGAGTTAACGTTTTCAGAAAAATTGCCTTGGGTAGAAGGACAATCATTGTAAGAATGAGGACCACCACATGTGTCACAAGAAATAGCAACGGCTTTAGCTTGTTGAAAGTGGTTTGTGGCCATGGTCATGAAATTCTTGTTCATCTCAGCGAGTTGTCGAGAAATTTCAGTCATCGCAGGATTGTAAGTAGTAGAAGAAACATTGACTCTCGGGTTAGATCTTGAGGATGCGGATGAATCCCAATTCTTGTGGTGAGTAGTCATGTTTTTAGTCAACTCTCTACATTCCTCTAGTCTCCTTTTCATAAAAGTACCACCGGTGGCAGCGTTGATCGTGTCACGATCACGAAAAGTGAGACCATTGTAGAAGGTATCAGTGAGAGTGACGGGGAGCATGTTGTGATTTGGACAACGGTCGATAAAATCATTGTATCGTTCCCAAGCATCAAAGAGCGATTCATCATTGTCTTGCATGAATCCACTAATTTGGTTACGAAGGCTAGTGACCATGGATGGTGGGAAGTAGCGCGACAAAAAGCGTTGAGTCATGTCATTCCAAGTATGAATAGAATTCTTTGGGAGACGGTCAAACCATTTTTCGGCATGGTGAGAAAGCGAGTGGGGAAATAGTTGAAGGCGAAGGTCATCCATAGAAACACCGGGGGACTTAATGCTTTGGTTGATGGTAATGAATTTGTCGAGGTGTTTGTTGGCATCATCATCCGGAATTCCGCGAAATGGGTTAGTTTGCACTTGTTGGATCATGTGATGCTTCAACGAAAACTCCTGAGCCGTGACGTGCATCGGCGCAATCGGGCCTCCGCGTCCGTTCATGGTGGGTTGGCACAATTCCTCCATTGTTCGTAAATCAGGTAGGGGGACATTGTTGTTGTTGTTGTTGTTATTGTTATTCAAATTGGGTAGAGGTGGGTTATTATTGTTGTTATTAACACCAGCCATATCTAAATCTTTACGAGTCTCTGGCTCAGAATAGTTCGAAGATCTAGTACGCATACACCTGCAGAAAAATATGCATAGAGAGAATATCTATATAATCTTTTTTGTGCAAAACCATTGGAAAAGAATTTCTTTTTATAATTTTTTAATGTTTTTGTATTTTTTTAAGAATTTTATATTTTTTAGGGTTTTTGAAAATTTTTGAAGCAAGGAAAATAACGTTCAAAGAACGGATCCCAAAATTCAATGCGTCTCTCACTAGAAACCGTAAATCTTAACGAAAAGAGCCAGCAGCGGCGCCATTTAATACTCGATTTTGCGACCAAGTATAAAATAATATCGTCCGATCTTTTCGAATTGATTACCAGTCTAAAGTGCGACTCAATCGTCTTTTGGTGAACAAGAGAATGGTTTGGTTTCGTTTATCTAATTTTAACTAAAAGCAGGTATGAAAATGTCGTTGAGTAAAATTAAAGTGGAATTAAACTAAATGCTATTTAGAAAAACTTTAAGTAAAACTTTAAAACTTAAAAACATGTTCTATAGTAGATTTGCAATTCATTTCTGTCGGAATGCACCAAATCATAACCATCGGAATATAACTAAAATAAGACACCGGAATAATCAATGTGAAAGTCCATCGGAATGCTAAACTTAGTACCCATCGGAATGCATCAACAACAAGTCTATCGCAATGATGTTCGTCGGAATTTTTTTAGATCACAAAGTTCCAGATCGGAATGTTGTAAATACTCCTATCGCAATGTTGTTCTATCGGAAAGTTGCTGTTGAAAAATGGGCAGGGTTTCGTCTTAACCAAGACCTTAGTCCCGTCGGAATATGCGATCGCAATGAGCGATCGCAATCCAGATCGGAATAAGGGGGAATTACCAAGCGATCACAAAGTAGAACCCTAATGGGTTATTGCGATAAAAACCATGAAACCCGTCGGAATGTGTAGAAACCCCAAGATTGCGATGGAAGCTACACTTAATCCGAAATTGGTGGCAAGTTAAAAACTCAATAAGCTGATACAATAAGCTATTCTACCCGAACCTTAAACAATTCAAAAAGCTAAAATTTGACAACTTCTAAAACATGAAAGATTTCAAACTTTATGAAATGAACTTTTAAAATGACTAAAACCTTTGTGAAATCCGAAAATCAATAAGCTAAACTTGAAATAATCCAATAAGCATAGAGAGCTTATAACTTATACGTGTAAGAGCTTATGTGTAAACAAAGAGAATTAATCCTTTAATCACGAAAACATCAAGTCATACGAATGAGATATGTAATTCGGATCAAAGATAAAGTAACCAAGAAATGTAGAAGGAGATTAAAGAACACAAAGCTTAACTTGAAATTGATTAATGGAATCCAAATACAAAGATTAAAGAAAGCTTAAATTTAAAAGATGAAAACAAAGAAAAACTTAGTGAGAGAAAGTGGGGAACTTTCTCTCTCTAGAACTAGAAAGAAAACTTGAAAATAAAACTAGCTAACCACCCTCCTAATGTGATTAGGAGGGTATTTATAGGGAAGTGGGAAGTGCATGTGTGGTGCTTCCTTCTTTCATTTTCTTCTCGACTCGATTTAATTCATTTGTCTTTCTCGATGTCGTCTCGGGATTAATTAAACTCGTCTTAACATTTCTTCATTTATTTAGACTCGAGTTCTTCGACTTCATTAAACTTCCGTCTTTAGATTTGTTCTTCGATAAATCTTCAGAACAGGTCTTGGACATCCGTCCTTTAAGCACTCTTGATCTTTTGACTTTGTCTTTTCTTGTTTTCTTCGATAAAAGCCCGTGAAAGCCCGTGTTTTCTTCCTTTTTCATCTTTTGGCCCTAAAACAAAATAAAAACACAAACCACGCATAATTCCGACTTTTACGACATAAAATACATGTTTTGGTCTTGTTATTATTGGAAATAAGTGGTAAAAGGATAAGTGTTTTCACACTTATTAGCCAGCTTTGTTGATGTCGAAGTTAGCCCACTTCAAGGCCTAGTACGCCTTATGTTCAGCTTAATAGGGAGGTGGCATGCTTTCCCGTACACAAGACGATAAGGTGTACAACCAATCAGCGTCTTATATGCGATACAGAAAGCCCACAAAGCATCATCTAACTTATCGGCCCACGAGGCACGATGCTTTCCCACAGTACGCTCAAGAATTCGCTTCAATCCACGGTTAGATATCTTGGCTTGACCATTTGTTTGAGGATGATAAGCGGTCGAAAGACGGTGATTGACACCGTACTTATCCATGACTCGAGAAAATTGATCATTTCAAAAATGAGTCCCGCAGTCACTGATTATAGCACGAGGAACACCGAATCGAGCAAAACGTTGCTTCAGAAAGTTCACAACCACCCTCGCATCGTTCGTAGGGAGAGCCTTAGCTTCAACCCATTTAGATAAGTAGTCAATGGCTAGGAGGATGTATTTGTTCCCTTTGGATGATGGAAATCGCCCCATAAAGTCGATGCCCCATACATCAAAGATTTCACATTCTTGTATGAAATTTTGAGGCATCTCATCTTTATGTATGCTCTTGCCTTGTCTTTGGCAAGCATCACAATTTTTAACCATTTCGTGAGCATCATGATAAATGGTGGGCCAATAGAATCCCGAGTCAAAAACTTTCTTCGCGGTGTAGTTGGGACCAAAGTGACCACCGGTGGGTCCTTTATGGCAAGCTTCGAGAATGTCTAAAGGTGCGGGTCCATCAACACACCGACGAATAATCATATCAGCACATTGTTTGAAGAGATAAGGGTCATCCCAAAAGTAAGTCTTAACATCTTTAAAGAACTTCTTATTTTGTTGGGATGTTAAGCCTTCGATGAGAATACCACCCGCTAAGTAGTTTGCAATGTCCACAAACCACGGGGTGTCATCAAGATTGGAATTGATAGACATTAAGGCCTCAAGGGGAAAAGAGTCATTGATCTCTTGGTTCGGATGATCCCCTTGATAAGGATCCTCAAGTCTACTTAGATGATCTGCAGGCAAGGTTTTCGGCTCCCTTCTTGTCACGAATTTCAATTTTAAATTCTTGAAGGAGCAAAACCCAACGAAGAAGTCTTGGCTTAGAATCTTGCTTAGTCAACAAGTACTTCAACGCGGAATGATCGGTGTACACGATGGTGGTGGAAAGGACAAGATAGGGGCGGAACTTCTCAAAAGCATACACTACAGCTATAAGCTCTTTTTCGGTAGTGGTATAATGCAATTGAGCCCCCGTCATTGTCTTGCTATCATAATGGATTGGTTGGAAGTGTTTGTTCACTCTTTGGCCCAAAACCGCTCCAATAGCAAAGTAACTAGCATCACACATCAATTCAAAAGGTAGCTCCCAATTAGGGGTAACCAAGACCGGTGCCTTAGTTAGCTTGTCCTTAAGAAGATTGAAAGATTCGAGACACTCTTTAGAAAAGATGAAAGGAGTATCTTTTTCCAAGAGGTGGGTCATCGGGCGAGCGATTTTAGAAAAATCTTGAATGAATCGACGATATAAGCCCGCATGACCAAGGAAACTTCTCACACCCTTCACGATTGAAGGTGGAGGTAATTTGGATATAACATCAACTTTAGCACGGTCAACTTCAAGACCGGCTTTAGAGATTTTATGTCCAAGCACAATGCCTTCTTTTACCATGAAATGGCATTTTTTCCAATTAAGAACGAGACGAGTGTCTTCACACCGTTGGAGCATACGTTCTAAATTGGCAAGGCAATGAGAGAAAGAATCACTATAGACCGAGAAATCATCCATGAAGAATTCCATAGTTTCTTCAACCATGTCATGGAAGATAGGCATCATACACCTTTGGAATGTCCCAGGAGCATTGCATAAGCCGAAAGGCATTCTTTTATAAGCAAATGTTCCATAAGTACAAGTGAATGTGGTTTTATCTTGGTCTTTGGGATCGATGGGAATTTGAAAATACCTGGAGAAACCGACTAAGAAGCAATAATAGTCATTACCCGCTAGACGTTCAATCATTTGGTCCATAAAAGGAAGGGGAAAATGATCCTTTCTCGTAGCATCATTGAGTTTGTGATAGTCTATACAAATTCTCCACCCTGTAACGAGACGAGTAGGAATCAACTCGTTGTTTTCATTAGGCACAACGGTGATTCCGCCTTTCTTAGGCACACAATGGACGGGACTAACACATGGTGAATCCAAGATAGGGTAGATCATTCCCGCATCAAAAAGTTTGATAACCTCTTTTTTGATAACATCATGGATCTTGGGATTCACCCTTCTTTGGCTTTGAATCGTGGGTTTAAAGTCGTCCTCCATGAGAATTTTATGTGTGCAAAAGTGAGGATCAATTCCACGAATATTGGAGATTTTCCAAGCTATCGCTTTCTCATGATTCTTCGGCACGACGATGAGTCGGGATTTTTTGTCTTCTTTCAAATCCTTAGCGATGATGACGGGTGACTTATTATTGTCTTCAAGGAAAACGTACTCGAGATGAGACGACAGATCCTTATGCTCTAAATCCGGAGGATTTTCAATGGAAGGCGTAGTCAAATTCGGTTCATCGATAGAGATATCCTTAGGAGATGGTGGATAAATATGGTCCTCATTGAGAAGTTTCTCAATGTTACGAATGTCTTCATCCCAATTGGAGGGAGAATCGTCATATTGCAAGTCCACATCTCCCAAAGTTGCTTCAAATTCTTTCAATATGAAATCACTTTCTCTAAATGGAGTTAGTGATGGAGCAATAGAGGCAACGGTCTCAACAATGGGTAGAGAAGAAGAACCACTTTTACAAGCGTCTTTGAAATGTTCTTCACAAGCCTCATCAAAAACTTCAATGAAATTAACACTCTTGTTTTCAGAAGGTTGCTTAGAAAGTTTTCCCATGTTGAAGACGATTTTATCGTCACCAACTCTCATGATTAATTCGCCCGCGGCTACATCAATGAGAGTGCGACCGGTCCTCAAGAATGGACGTCCAACAATTAATGGAACACGGGGATCCATCTCGTATTCAACGATAACAAAATCGGCTGGAAAGGTGAAGTTTTCAACACCGACGAAGACATCTTCGGCTATCCCCACCGGATAAGCAACCGTACGGTTAGCTAATTCAAATGTCATTCGTGTGGGGACTAGCTTGGGTAGAGATAATTGTTTCCAAACACTTAATGGCATTAAGTTTATACTAGCACCTAGATCGGCTAGGGCCATACAATTCTCTACCCCGGGGAAGTTGCAAGGAATGAGAAAACGACTCGGATCACCAAGTTTGGTGGGTAATTTCCTTAAGAGCACTGCAGAGCAATTCTCATTAAGTTGGGTCTGAGCAATATCAAGAAGTTTCTCCTTATCACTAAGAAGATCTTTAAACATTTTAGCAAATTTGGGCATGTGAGCGAGAGCCTCAGCAAAGGAGATATTGAAATTCAGTTGTTTAAACATTTTAAGAAAGTTAGAAACCTGAATATCATCCTTGTTCTTCAATTTCTCTTTCCTCAACCTCGAAGGATAAGGTATGTTGGGTTGAGATGAACGCTTTAGAATGGAATTCTCACTCACATCCTTGGGTGGTGGAGGGGTGGAAGTAGAAGGTGGAGGAATTGGAGAAATAAAAGTGGAGGAATTGGAGAAGGGGACTCGTTTTCCTTTGTCACAATCACCAGTGTAGGTGTAGTAAGCTCGAGTTCCTTTAAACCTTTTCCACTTCGAGTGGTGATTCCTTTCATCTCCCCTCTTGGATTAGCAACGGTGTTACTCGGAAGAGAACCCGAACCAGAGGCTTGATTACTTTGGAAGAAACTAGCCATCATATCCCTTAAGTCATTCGTTTGACTGGCCAAAGAGTTACGCATATCGGCTCGAAGATCATTCCCTTGTTTCACCATATCTCCTTTCAAGCTGGCCATTTGCCGCTGAAGATTCTGCACTATTGCGTCATTAGTCCTCATGTAAGTTTCTATCTCTTGATGAAATGCGGTGGGTTGGGTGGGAGGAAGAGCAGGGTAGACAGGTGGTTGATACGCGAGTTGTTGGTGAATTTGATTGTTTCCTTGTGGTGGATAGGGGTTTCTTTGGGTTTGATATTGATTTGGAGCTCGTGGTTGGTTTTGATTGTTGCGATTTAGGTTGTTTGGGTTTTGAGGTAGAAAACCGGGTGGTGAAAGAAAGTTGTTTGAGCGATAGCTGAGCAAATTGCGGTCACCTTGAGGACGAGCTTGATAGCCTCCCGTCGAAAAGTTACCGTTGCCGCATACACATTTTCCGGATTGTCATGAGTCGAAGGACAATCGGTGTATGAATGAGATCTCCCGCATATTTCACATGACTGACTCATAGCATTAACTTGTGCATTGATAGCTTTGGTATTGTTAGCGGTTTGGAGAGCAAGTGTTTCAACAAGCGAAGTAAGCTTATCAATTCTCTTGTCGCTCTCATTAGTGCTAGCACTAGCCACATTAGTCCGAACACTCTTGGTTTGCACTCTAGACTTATTCTCAATAATGTCCCATGCTGCATTTGAAGACTTAACCAAAATATTACCCCCCCGAGGCACTATTTAGTGAATCTTGGTCATTCATGCTTAAACCATTATAAAAAGTATTAAATTGATGCACTATTGTAAAACCATGCTGTGGACACTTTCTAAAAAGTTCCTTAAAACGGTCCCAAGATTCACTAAATGCCTCACCGTAATTTTGTTCAAAGGTAATGATTTCATTCCGCAAAGCGGTAGTACGTGAGGGTGGGAAAAACTAGTTGATGAATTTAGTCTCTAAATCCGTCCACGTAAGAATACTTTGTGGCGGTTCCTTATCAGGCCAATGTCGGGCTTTTCCCTCTAAGGAGAAAGGAAAAAGTTGTAAGCGAATTACCTCTTGTGAAACCCCATTATACTTGACCGTATTAGTGAGTTGAAGAAACCTTTTTATATGGTCATGAGGATCATCAAGTGTACGTCCCAAGAAATGTTAAGCAGAGACCATTTGAATGAAATCGGATTTGAGCTCAAAGTTGTTGGCTCCAATCTCGGGTATGACAATAGCATCGGTGTTGCCCTCTACTTGCGATTACAAAAGCTCGATCATTGGTTGATTGTCCATGGTGACAATAGGTGGAGTAATGACTTCGGCTTGAGCTACTTTCTTCTTACGAGCACGAGTACGCATACACACCTACAAAAGGAAAAGAAAAATAGACAAGAAATATTTTTGGTTTTTTATGTTTTTCTATTTTTTTGGATTTTTGAAAATTTTATATTTTTTAGTATTTTTGAAAATTTAAGCAAGAAAATAACGTTCAAAAATGAACGGATCCCAAAATCTAACGCGTCTCTCACCAAAAACCGTTAATCTTAACGAAAAGAGCCGGCAACGGCGCCATTTAATAACTAGGTTTTTCCAAGTATAAAAAATTATCGTCCGATCTTTTCGAAATGATTACCGTTAATTAGTGCGACTCAGTCGATCTTGTTGGAAAATAAAATGTGTTGGTCATCTATTTTAAACTAAAAGTAAATATGAAAATGTCGTTGAGTAAAATAAAAGCTTTAAAAATTAAACTTAAAACTTTGTAAAACATAAAAACTTAATCCATCGAAATGTTTGTGTCGGAATGTAGTGAAAACAAAACCATCGGAATATCAAAGTAAAATCCATCGGAATATCAAATTAGGCATCAGAATATTAGTGATACAAATTCTATCGGAATAATCTATCTGAATGACCAGTATCGGAATAATTAAGATCAAGTCTATCGGAATGTATGAAATAAAAGCTATCGGAATACTGAAAACACTTCTGTCGGAATGTAATTCTGTCGCAATGTTCAAGACATCGGAATACACAATCAGTCGGAATGTAGCTAACTAAAATTAGGCAGAGTTTCGTCTTAAAATATCCTTAAGACCCGTCGTAATGTGCGATCGTAATGAGCGATCGCAATCACGATCGGAATAATGGGGATGTGCACTTGATCGCAAAGTAGAACCCCTTGGGTTATTGCGATCACAAATAAGCTTGAAGGATCGTGTTTTTCTAAGGATTTAGCAAGTTATGGATTAACCTATTGAGATGGATGGAGAATGGAGAAACTTAGAGAGAGAAAGAAGAGAGAGAAAGGAGAGAGTTGAAAAGAAAGATGTAATTTATGAAGTGGTAAGTGTTCAACCCCTCCTAACATGCTAGGAGGGGGGTTTATATAGCCCACCCTACATGTGGGCTATATGGGCTATATTGGATCACGATCCCAATATCATTGGAGTGACCGATCCTTTCTAAATACGTAAAAACGTATTTCCAACAATCTCCCCCAAAGGGAGGTCACTCCAAGTTACAATGTCCTAAATAGTCTATAGCTCGTGATCTATGCTAATAATGATGTGACCGAGACTTTCCTTGGAAAAACGTATTTCCAACAATCTCCCCCAAAGGGAGGTCACACCATTTTACAAAATCTTAAACCTAGCATACTATGCTTGAGTCTTCGATCTTGTTCTTGTGAATATGCTGATGAGATCTTTGACTTTGGTCTTGAGCATGTGTCCTTGCTTTGACCTTGTGCATTCGTCACTTGTGATATTGGCCTCTTCGTGACTTCATGTTCCACATACTTACACTTTTATAAATTCTTGAAAGCTTTAGAGTTTCATACAGCGGAAGACTTGACTTTTAGACTTTCTTGAATTTGTTGAAGTGTTAAGTGCAGAAAGCATAAGCATGTGTTGACGACTTCTTCTGGATTGAACACCGTAATGCCACCTTCTTGTTACGCTGCATAAGACACTTAGCAACAAAACATATACACGGATGAAATGGCCTTGAACATTTCATTCTAATTCGGTAGCATTTTACCTCCGGTCGGTGAAGACCGTTGGACGATATAAGATATCGTACTTGTGACAGGTAGTTTCAATTAAGAACCTCCTTGACAAGATTTTGTGGGTACACCCGTTCTCTTTATTCGATCGTCCAAAGCTGACTGCGAACATAAAGAGTGAATCAGTTGGATAATAATATCCGCATGATTTGAAGCCGTCAATTCATGTTCCTGGAACAAGTGAAATTCAATTAAGAACCGCACCATCGTTGCTTTCCAGTTGTCACGAGCTTGATTCGTATAGAATCTTGCAAGTTACCTACCAAGTGCTGTTTGAGGTTAACACTACAAGGATTTCCACTCAACATTGTGAACACTAAGGTATCACTCTGAGTGTTCTGGCAAGATCACTAAGATATTGCGTAGAGGCCTGGAATGTGTTTAAATTCATTTAAGAATTAAACCACTGTTGCTTTCCAGTTATCACAAGTTTGATTCATAAAGAATCGCACAAGTCACCTACCATGAGCTTTTTGATATTCGCTCAAGAAGGATTTCCATCTTCATTGTAAATACTTTCGTATTACTCGGATGTTCAGGCAAGATCATGATGATTTTGCGTAGGACTCTTAAGATCTTTCTTACTTTTCACAGTGTGTGAAGAAGCAAGGAATTATGAAAGTGTGTCCTAATGAGATATTTGATGATCTCAAATGGATCTAGACTCAATCGTGCATATTGGATTTTAGTGATCGGAGGCTGGAGAGGAGTGCCACCATTTCAATACCAATTTATTCGGAGTGAATAAATCAATAGATAATGTTGTTGTCTCCGTGTGATTAAAACAAATATCTTTTATGAGATATCTGAGTTAGCTGGGATAGGTTGTGCCTTGCATCACTGGGTCCATGATGTCTGTCTTCAATATCAAGAATCATTAAACAATGATCTTAATAGCATATGTATTGACCCGGTTTCTGCCTAAGTTGTAAGGAGGGCTTCTTTCTTTACACCCTTTATCTTTACAATTCTTTTTCATTCTTCAACCCCTTCAATGCTTACCAATACGTCATCACTAGCACCTTGTTGTGATTGTTCCAGTGCTAACTTAAGTACTTGGTCGGCATTCAGCTACGTTCACAATCTTTCTCCATCTTTTCTAAGGACTACTATTTCTAGCTATGGAATGTCCTTGGGAAGATTCCTCCGGTTCTAGAGGAATCATTGGACTTTAACCTATCCTTCCATCCTTATGTCACCACATTCTTCACCGTCGTGAATAAAGATGTTTTGGGTAAGTGTATATCACCATGAAATCCATTTAGAAGTGCAAATCCATTTTGCTCCCCCTTAACATATGCCACGATATCCGAAAACATTTCGCACATGTCGGGAAGAGCTATCACGTTAAGTCAAACCATTTATGATTAATCATTTCCCATATTAAATCACATTTTCTCCCCCATATTAAAAATATTAACCCAATCGATGTTTTTAATATCAATTGATTTAATAGCATTTTAAGAAAATTTGGGAAGAAAAATTTAAATCCAATTATCTTCATGAATTACACAAGCTCCCCCTCAAATTAATGAGGGTGTGCTGAAACGTAAATTAAATACCTTTTAAACACAAGTGTAAGGTATTTATCACGTGCAAAGATCATATATGATAATGAATTCACAAGATTAGCAATTTACGAGGTAGGACCTGAATGATGGAGAACATCATATGAAAGATTCACATGGTTCTTGTTCACGAATGTTGGTCACCTCGTCACGTCTGAAGTTATCTCTTGACTCCATGTGTATGATTGATATCGTTGTCTTGACACCAATATGTGAACTTGGCACTCTCGTCATCAAGTATTCTGAATGCTGGACAATTGCTCCCCCTCAAGTGTTGACCCGTGTTCTATTGAAAGAGTTGTAGTCACCGTTTGAGTAGTCACATCGTCGAGTATGTAGATATCAATTGTAAATTGCTACGGTTGGTGGAGATGATAACTTCATAAAAAACAAGATTTCTCTTGTTTTAACAAATAAATGCACTGACACGTACATATATTCGTGTTAGATTGTGTTATTACGTAAACACAATCCCTTACATGGTTATAAAGTAAACCATGCCCGAGAAAATTAATTCCCGTTGTTGAGTCAAAGCTTTCCGGTGAAATGCTTGACTTGAATATGAAAAACGGGTTACTATCTGAAATAATAGCAAACCATTTTCAGCATGTTTTAAAACATTTGAATTTCTGCTCGAACTTTATTTACAACCCCATGTCATTATTGAATGACATTTCTAGTATCGTAAATATTATCGATTCCAGAAGACATGCGCTTTTTATCAAAACATTTTTGAACACACAATTTTGAAAGATTTAGAAAAACCTTTTGAGAAATTATTGAAAAATTGTGTTCATTGTTTTGAAAACCAATTACTTGAGCTTAAGATGTTGAATATCTTACAAAACAAGCTCAAGTCCGAGAAGTTGTAAGCTTCCCGTTGTAAGGATAAGTTTATCATCGGCGATAAACTTTCCTATTAATTGACGAGCGAGTCCTAAGTTGACATTTACTTAGAAGTCGTTTTCATGAGCTTGAAAAAGTGTTGAATGGTTTAACGTAAAGCTCATGACCGAGAAAGATGAATTTCTCGTTTAGAAGAAAAGTTCTCTTATTTAAAAGATACACTTTACTTTATGAGCTTAAAAACTTGGAATGTTTTAAGACAAGCTCATTACCGAGAAAAATGAATTTATCGTTACGAGGATTATCTTAAAAGATAAGCTCTCCTAAAATTGAATTCCGAGTTACAGTTTGATATTTAACTGTAAGTCATTGTGCATGAGCTTAAAAACTTAGAATGTTTTCAATATTAGCTCATGCTTGATATTAGGATTTTGCTAGGTTCAATTTTATTCTCGATATCCTCTCGAATTGATCTTGGTCTTAAGTGGAATGATTGTTCTTGGTTACTAAATAAAAGGGTTTGGTTTTTCTAATCTAATAAAAAGTTTAAATATGCAAAAATTAAACCTTTATCAAAGGCAATTAATTTAATGACGATTAATAAAAACTTGAATTAAAATTGAAATTAAGATTAAAACTAAAATTAAAATTAAAGTTGAAGTATAAAACCTAAATTATGAAACAAAAGTAAAGAAACAGATAAACAGTTGAACAATAACACTCACAGAAGATTGGTTCGGAACTTACTGTTCACTTGATTCGGAACTTTTTCAAAGACAACTCATTCGGAACTTACTGTTCATTCATTCGGAACTTTGAAAAGAAATTGGTTCGGAACTTTCTGGCTTGGTTCGGAACTTATGGGTTGGTTCGGAACTTTCCGAATGAAGGTGTTTGGTTCGGAACTTATGGGTTGGTTCGGAACTTTCCGAATGAAGTGTTTGCTTGGTTCGGAAGTTTGAGACTTCCGAATGAAGGTGGTTGGTTCGGAAGTTTTAGACTTCCGAATGAAGTAGCTCGATTCGGAACTTATGCTTGATTCGGAAGTTCTGGAAACCCAGATACAGTAACAGTTAACGAAGAACAGGGAGCTCGAATTTTAATCAAAATCAAACCAAATACTTAAAAAGGTTTTACCAAATTAAACACAAATCATTTAAATACTATAGACAACAAATCCCACCAATAAAAACACTAAATCAACAACTTTTTAAGATCAAACTTGAATCAAATGGAAAACTTAAGAACTTGCAAAAGAAGATGATGAAGAACAAGATAAATGAAAAGATGGAATTGATAGATTAATAGAAAAGTAACAAGAGTAATGATTAACACTTACAAGATTGAAAGGAAAAATCAAAAATCACCAAACACCCTAATGGTGTTGGTGAGGCTACGAAACAAAGAACTGGAAAAAAAAGGAAAAATGAACGCTAGCTCTTAAAAAGTGTGAGGGGTGGCCTATTTATAGGCTTGTCCTTTGGTTGGTGAGTGGGCTTTCTCCCGTTCTTCTTGTCTTTTCGTCTTTTCAGAAAAGTTTTCGTTTTCGATTCTGATTCGGGATTTGTCGTCGATTAAATTCAACTCGTCTTTTAATTTCTTCGTTTAATAGACTTGAGTTTCTTCGACTTATATAAATCTTCCATCTTTGGTCCTTTTCTTCGATAAATCTTCGAATAGGCCCAGTGACTTCAAATCTTTTGCATCTCTTGGACAATAGACTTTATCTCGAGTCTTTTTCTTCAGTAAAACCCGTGCAATCCCATGTTTTCTTTAATATTCACCCGGTTGGCTCTGAAAACACAATAAACACAAAAACCACGCATAGTTCCAAACAAATGATATTAAATACGTGTTTTGGTCTTGTTTTAGCCAGAATTAAGTGGTAAAAGGATGGGTGTTTACACACCTATCAAATCCCCTACACTTAACCATTGCCATGCCCTCATGCAATGCTTAGTGATAAAGCAATTTACATTTTTCTCATAATTAATCAACCTTGGCCTTATTTAAATTCTACTAAACAAAAATTAAAGAAATAAAACTTCAAAGGTAGCAAAGGGATAGAAACCCATTTTCACTTGAAAATAGCCACATGGAAATAACTTGCAAAGAAATCGATGACTTACATTAGGGCTTTGGCGCTGCGAAGATTCATCACCCTCAAGTTTCACGTTCCCCAAACTAAGCTTAAAAACGAGATCATTGTTATTATAAGTTAGCAATTCAAACACTTACACACATGGCTTAATTAAATGCTTAAACTCCCTTATTCCTAGGTGTATCTCTTATATTTTATTTTTGTGTTAGAATGATCATGAAGATGCATTTTTGGACTTATTTCGATAGTTTATTAGGGCTGAAAGCAAAGTAGGACGATTTGATCAATAGTTAGCTAAAGGACAAAATCTCTTAAAACTGCTTCTCGGGATATCAAAAAGTTCATATCTTGGCATAACTTGGTTCACGATTTGAGACCTTTCTCGGGCCGATATTTGGCATGTACTCATACTTCATATCTTCGAGAGACGTTCTTGAGATAATGGTCTTCTCATCATAATAGAGTTTCTTCGCTTGGAGACTTTTGAGGGGTACTCCAACTTTGTTGACCACGACTTCATGATTATTTCTTCAATCTCTAATTGGGATTTTGAGATACAACGATCCGCCTCCTTTTCGGACTTGGATCTATTTATCCTCATACCTTGTTAGGGTCTTTTCGGATAGACTTCTCCATCATCTTTATGGGAGTTGATTGCTTTTCGTCGTGAGTCTTGATCCTTCATATTGACTTTAGGAATAATGCTTTTCACATCACTTTGGATCTTCAGCAATAAAATGGAATCCTCATGCCTTGTTAGGGCCTTTTCGGACTCGCCAATCTTCGCGCCCCGCTTCATAAGTTATGCCTTGGCTATGAACTCTTATCATTACCGAGCAACTTTTAAACGATCTTGGGCTAGAAGCTAAGTAACTTTTCAAATCGTACGACCTTACTTATTGCAGATAAATTATTAGCAAGTGATGGGAGAATAGGCAAATAATTACACCAAGTGAGCTTGCGCAAGAATACCGACTTATAATTGACTCTATCATTTCTCGTCCTCCACAATTTAAAATCTCAAGTAATGAGACTCGTGGATACTTAGCCTAATAAACCAATTAAGGTCTACATGGTTAAGGATACTAGCTAGAATAAACTTGGATAAGTCTATTCGGGTTGAGTCAAAATAAACGCAACGGGCCTAATATGTCAAAGACTTCTAAACTAGCTACACCACTTTATTAATATTTTTGACTTTATTGCGGAATATATACATATGAAAGCAACGATAAAAATTTAAAAATTACAACTAAATGGCCAAAGTTAATAAAAAATTTGAAAAATGTTGAAAAATATGATTTTCCGGTTAATTGAAGGCATTTTCATGGAAAAGTCCACTTAAAACTTTGATAGAAGTCCCCCCTACACTTAAGATAAACATTGTCCTCAATGTTAAGCATGTGGGAAAAGTCTCCCCTACACTTATGACATTGTGCACGTTGGTTAACTCGAGTTAAGGATGGGACGACTAAAGTGATCAATTTCAAATGTGAGTATGAAGAAAATTGAATCACGATAGTTGAGAGATAGAACCGGATTTCGGATAACACGGGAGCACGGTTCTTCAAACAATTCCAAGAGTGCACTTATCCCTGTAATTACACCACACAAAGACAAACACGTATAGAAGTCCCCCTACACTTAGGGGATTAAAACATAAAAGGATAGATACTCGGGCTGCCTCCCCAGGAGCGCTTGTTTTTGATAACCGAGTCACGAGCCTGACTCGACCCAAAATTAGTTCATGGGGAACGTGGTGAGGGATGGAATCACCTCTTGAGAGGTGTCCTCACCAAAGTACAACTTCACTCGTTGGCCATTCACCTTAAAATTTGGTCCATCAGGTTGAGCGAGCTCGAGAGTACCATATGAAAAAATTTGGGCAATGGTGAATGGGCCGGACCAACGAGATTTGAGCTTTCCCGAGAAGATTTTCAACCGAGAGTTAAAAAGTAAGACTTTGTCTCCAACATGGAACTCTCGGTTTTTGATCTTGGAGTCGTGAATGAGCTTAGTCATTTCCTTATAGATTAATGAATTTTCATAAGCCTCATTACGGAGTTCATTCAGCTCATTGAGTTGGATCTTGCGTAGGTCACCGGCTTTGTTTATATCAAAATTAGCCCACTTCAAGGCCCAATAAGCCTTGTGCTCCAACTCAATGGGGAGGTGGCACGCTTTCCCGTACACAAGACGATAAGGCGTACAGCCGATTGGGGTCTTGTAAGCAGTACGGAAAGCCCACAAAGCATCATCAAGTTTATCAGCCCATGAGGCACGATGCTCTCCCACAGTCCTTTCAAGAATTTGCTTCAGCCCTCGGTTGGATATTTCAGCCTGGCCATTAGTTTGTGGGTGGTAGGCTGTGGAAAGACGATGGTTTACACCGTACTTAGCCATGACTCTAGCAAATTGGTCATTGCAGAAATGAGTCCCACGATCACTAATAATGGCGCGAGGCACACCGAATCTAGCGAATAGAGCCTTCAAAAAGTTACAAACCACCCTTGCGTCATTAGTGGGTAAAGCTTTGGCTTCAACCCATTTGGAGACGTAGTCAACGGCTACAAGGATGTATTTGTTTCCTTTAGATGAAGGGAATGGCCCCATAAAGTCGATACCCCAAACATCAAAAATTTCAAACTTTTGAATGAAATTCTGAGGCATCTCATCTTTATGTGTGATTTTGCCTTGCTTTTGGCAAACATCACATCGTTTGACCATATCGTGAGCGTCACGGTATATGGAGGGCCAATAAAATCCGGAATCAAACACTTTTTTAGCGGTGTAGTTGGGACCAAAGTGACCACCGGTGGGTCCTTTGTGGCAAGCATTAAGGATTTCAGACGCTGCCGGTCCATCAACACATCGGCGAATAATCAGGTCGGCACATTGTTTGAATAGGTAAGGGTCGTCCCAAAAGTAAGTCTTGATGTCGGTGAAGAACTTCTTCTTTTGTTGGGACGTCAACCCTTCCTTGAGAATTCCACCCGCCAAGTAGTTTGCAAAGTCCGCAAACCACGGGGTTTCATTCGGCTTCGAGTTTATAGATATTAAGGTCTCCAAGGGAAAAGAATCATTGATTTCTTTGGTCGGATGATCCCCTTGGTAAGGATCCTCAAGTCTGCTGAGATGGTCCGCGGCTAGGTTTTCTGCTCCTTTTTTATCGCGGATTTCGATTTTAAATTCCTGGAGCAGCAAAACCCAACGAAGAAGTCTTGGTTTGGAATCTTGCTTTGTCAACAAGTACTTCAGCGCGGAATGATCGGTGTACACAATGGTGGTGGAAAGGACAAGATAGGGGCGGAATTTTTCAAAAGCATAGAAAACAGCTAAAAGCTCTTTTTCGGTTGTCGTATAATGAAATTGTGCCCCAGTCATTGTCTTGCTAGCGTAATGGATCGGTTGGAAGTGTTTGTTCACTCTTTGTCCAAGAACCGCTCCAATAGCAAAATCGCTAGCATCGCACATCAATTCAAAGGGAAGCTCCCAATTAGGGGTAACCAAGACGGGTGCCTGAGTTAGCTTATCCTTAAGCGAGTTGAAGGCTTCAAGACACTCTTTGGAGAAGATAAAAGGAGTATCTTTTTCCAAGAGGTGGGTCATCGGGCGAGCGATTTGAGAAAAATCTTTGATAAATCGACGGTAAAAGCCCGCATGACCCAGAAAACTTCTCACACCCTTCACGATGGAAGGTGGAGGCAACTTAGCGATAACATCGACTTTAGCACGGTGTACTTCAAGACCGGCTTTCGAGATCTTATGTCCAAGCACGACGCCTTCTTTTACCATAAAATGGCATTTTTCCCAATTTAGAACAAGGCGAGTGTCTTCGCACCGCTTTAGCATACGTTCTAAATTGGCAAGGCAAGCAGAGAAGGAATCCCCGAAGACCGAGAAATCATCCATGAAGACTTCCATGGTTTGTTCAACCATGTCATGGAAGATAGCTAACATGCACCTTTGGAAAGTCCCGGGCGCATTACATAAGCCAAAAGGCATTCTTTTGTAAGCGAAAGTGCCATAGGGACAAGTGAATGTAGTCTTCTCTTGATCTTGGGGATCGATGGGTATTTGAAAATAACCTGAGAAACCATCGAGAAAGCAGTAATATTCATTACCGGCTAAACGTTCAAGCATTTGGTCCATAAAAGGTAGAGGGAAATGATCCTTTCTCGTGGCATCATTGAGTTTGCGGTAGTCTATACAAACTCTCCACCCAGTAACGAGACGAGTGGGAATCAACTCGTTGTATTCATTGGGAACAACGGTTATTCCGCCCTTCTTGGGCACACAATGGATTGGACTAACCCACGGTGAATCCGAAATAGGGTAAATCATACCCGCATCAAGAAGTTTGAGAACCTCAGTTTTGATGACTTCATGGATTTTTGGATTCACCCTTCATTGGCTTTGAATTGTGGGCTTAAAGTCGTCCTCCATGAGAATTTTGTGTGTGCAGAAGTGAGGATCAATTCCACGAATATCCGAAATTTTCCAAGCAATAGCCTTCTTATGAGCTTTCAGCACGGCAATGAGGCGAGTCTTCTCTTCATCTTTCAAATTTGTTGCAATAATGACGGGCGACTTCTTGTTGTCGTCAAGGAACACGTACTCGAGATGAGGCGGCAACTCCTTAAGTTCCAAATCCGGAGGATTTTCGACGGGAGGCATATTCGAAGTCGTGGCATCGATAGCAATAACCGTGGGAGATGGAGGCGAAGGATTGTCTTTGGTGAGAAGATTGTCAAAGAAATTCATGTCTTCATCCCCATCGATAGGAGAATCATTAGTAGCTGAATTCGCATCTCCCATGGTATCTTCAAGATTGTTCCAGAATAAATCACCATCTCCAAATAGAGACAACGATGAATCAATGGAGGACACGGTCTCAACAGTGGGAAGAGAGGTAGGAATACTTTTGCAAGCATCATTAAAGTGTTCTTCACAAGCCTCATCAAGAACGTCAATACAATTAACGCTCTCATATGAATAAGGCTGTTTAGACAACTTTCCCATGTTGAAGACTACTTTATCGTCACCCACTCTCATGATAAGCTCACCGGCTTCAACATCAATGAGAGTGCGACCGGTCCTAAGGAATGGACGACCAACAATCAGTGGTACACGGGGGTCCATCTCGTAGTCGACGACAACAAAATCAGCAGGGAAGGTTAATTTGTCGACTCCTACAATGACATCTTCGGCTATCCCCACTGGATAAGCAACCGTACGGTTAGCTAACTCCAAAGTCATTTTGGTGGGGACTAGCTCTGGGAGAGATAATTGCTTCCAAACACTTAGAGGCATAAGATTAATACTGGCACCTAGATCGGCTAGGGCCATGCAATTCTCTACTCCCGGGAAATTGCAAGGGATAAGAAAACGACCCGGATCACCAAGCTTGATTGGCAATTTCCTTAAGAGCACTGCAGAGCAGTTCTCATTAAGTTGGGTGTTGGCGAGATCGAGGAGCTTTTCCTTATCGCTCAGAAGGTCTTTAAACATTTTGGCGTATTTAGGCATGTGAGCGAGAGCCTCAGCGAAGGAGATATTGAAATTCAGTTGTTTGAACATTTTAAGGAAATTCGAAACCTGAATATCGTCCTTGCTTTTGAGCTTCTCTTTCCTCAACCTAGATGGATAAGGTATATTGGAAGAAGAGGAAGGCTTTAGGGGAATAGGATCACTCACAACCACGGGTGGAGGAGGGGTAGAAGGAAGAGGTGGAGAAATTGGGGAAGGAGAAGGATGAGGAATAGGAGCAGGTGACTCGTTCTCCTTAGTCACAACCACCGGTGGAGGTATAGGAAGCTCGGGTTCCTTGGTACCTTTGCCACTTCGAGTAGTGATTGCTTTCATCTCCCCTCTTGGATTCGCAACGGTGTTACTCGGAAGAGTACCCGAAGAAGAGGGTTGATTACCTTGGAAGAAACTAGCCATCATGTTCCTGAGGTCATTAGTTTGGCTATCCAACGTGTTTCGCATGTCAGCTCGCAAATCGTTTCCTTGCTTGACCAAGTCTGCTTTCAAATTGCGCACTTCCTCTTGGAGATTTCCCACTATCACATCATTGGTCCTCATATAGGTTGCAACCTCTTGGTGTAATGCAGTGGTGGCTTGGTTGGGAGGAGCATTGTATGCAGGTGGTTGGTAAGCAGGTTGTTGGTAGACTTGATTGTTACGTTGAGGTGGTTGTTGCTGCTTGTGAGGTGGGATGTATGGTTGTCGAGGTTGTTTTTGTTGCTGAGGAGGGCGGTTAAGGTTTTGTTGTTGGTTTTGGTTGGTAGGAGGAAAGCCAGGTGGTGAAAGATAGTTGTTGGATCGATAGCTAAGCAAATTACGGTCACCTTGAGGTCTGGCTTGATAAGCAGGTTGAGGATAGGTGCCATATGCCGCATTCACATTCTCAGCAGGATAATCTTGGGTGGCGGTACAAGTTGTGTAAGAGTGAGGAACACCGCATATCTCACAAGGTTGGCTGACAGCGTTCACTTGAGTATTTTTGGCATTGTTGCTGTTGTTGTTGTTGACGGTGTGGGTGACAAGCGATTCAAGAAGCGTAGTGATTTTGTCTAATCGCTTGTCGCTGTCACTAGTGCTGGCACTAGCGACATTGGTCCGAACACTCTTGGTTTGCACACGAGATTTGTTCTCAATGATGTCCCAAGCAGCATTGGAAGTCTTAGCCAATAGATTACCCCCCCCGAGGCACTATTCAGTGAATCTTGGTCACTCATGCATAAACCATTGTAAAAAGTATTGATTTGATGTACTTTGGTAAAACCATGTTGTGGGCATTTTCTTAAAAGATCTTTAAAACGATCCCAAGATTCACTGAATGACTCATCGTACTTTTGTTCAAAATTTATGATCTCATTCCGCAAAGCGGTAGTACGAGAGGGTGGAAAAAAGTAGTTGATAAACTTTGTTTCCAAATCCGTCCACGAGAGAATACTCTGTGGCGGTTCCTTAGCAAGCCAATGCCGGGCTTGTCCCTCTAAAGAAAAGGGAAAAAGTTGTAACCTTATAACCTATTGTGGAACGCCATTGAACTTGACCGTGTTGGTGAGTTGCAAGAATCTCTTAATATGGTCATGTGGATCATCAATGGTGCGTCCCAAGAATGGTTGAGCGGATACCATCTGGATAAAGCCTGATTTTAGCTCGAAATTGTTGGCGGCAATTGGTGGTATAACAATTGGATCCGTGTTGCCATCGACATGAGCTTGTAGCAATTCAATCATTGGGCGGTTATCCGGAAGGGGCTCATTGTTGTTGTTATTATTCATGTTGTTGTTATTATTGTTGTTTGGAGGTGGTACACCGGCCATGTCTAAGTGATCGAGAGGCTCGGGCTCTTGATATGACGTGGATCGAGTGCACATACACCTGCAAAAGAACGAACAAAGAAAAGCAAAGCACAAATATTTTTTGTTTTTATGGTTTTTTAATTTTTTTGTATTTTTGAAAATTTATATTTTTTTAGTTGTTTTTGAAAATTTTCTTGAAAAAGTAACGTTCACGGGGAACGGATCCCAAAATCCAAGTTCTCACAAAAAACTTTTGATCTTAACGAGAAGAGCCGGCAGCGGCGCCATTTGATATTAGGATTTTGCTAGGTTCAATTTTATTCTCGATATCCTCTCGAATTGATCTTGGTCTTAAGTGGAATGATTGTTCTTGGTTACTAAATAAAAGGGTTTGGTTTTTCTAATCTAATAAAAAGTTTAAATATGCAAAAATTAAACCTTAAATCAAAGGCAATTAATTTAATGACGATTAATAAAAACTTGAATTAAAATTGAAATTAAGATTAAAACTAAAATTAAAATTAAAGTTGAAGTATAAAACCTAAATTGTGAAACAAAAGTAAAGAAACAGATAAACAGTTGAACAATAACACTCACAGAAGATTGGTTCGGAACTTACTGTTCACTTGATTCGGAACTTTTTCAAAGATAACTCATTCGGAACTTACTGTTCATTCATTCGGAACTTTGAAAAGAAATTGGTTCGGAACTTTCTGGCTTGGTTCGGAACTTATGGGTTGGTTCGGAACTTTCCGAATGAAGGTGTTTGGTTCGGAACTTATGGGTTGGTTCGGAACTTTCCGAATGAAGTGTTTGCTTGGTTCGGAAGTTTGAGACTTCCGAATGAAGGTGGTTGGTTCGGAAGTTTTAGACTTCCGAATGAAGTAGCTCGATTCGGAACTTATGCTTGATTCGGAAGTTCTGGAAACCCAGATACAGTAACAGTTAACGAAGAACAGGGAGCTCGAATTTTAATCAAAATCAAACCAAATACTTAAAAAGGTTTTACCAAATTAAACACAAATCATTTAAATACTATAGACAACAAATCCCACCAATAAAAACACTAAATCAACAACTTTTTAAGATCAAACTTGAATCAAATGGAAAACTTAAGAACTTGCAAAAGAAGATGATGAAGAACAAGATAAATGAAAAGATGGAATTGATAGATTAATAGAAAAGTAACAAGAGTAATGATTAACACTTACAAGATTGAAAGGAAAAATCAAAAATCACCAAACACCCTAATGGTGTTGGTGAGGCTACGAAACAAAGAACTGGAAAAAAAAGGAAAAATGAAAGCTAGCTCTTAAAAAGTGTGAGGGGTGGCCTATTTATAGGCTTGTCCTTTGGTTGGTGAGTGGGCTTTCTCCCGTTCTTCTTGTCTTTTTGTCTTTTCAGAAAAGTTTCCGTTTTCGATTCTGATTCGGGATTTGTCGTCGATTAAATTCAACTCATCTTTTAATTTCTTCGTTTAATAGACTTGAGTTTCTTCGACTTATATAAATCTTCCATCTTTGGTCCTTTTCTTCGATAAATCTTTGAATAGGCCCAGTGACTTCAAATCTTTTGCATCTCTTGGACAATAGACTTTATCTCGAGTCTTTTTCTTCAGTAAAACCCGTGCAATCCCATGTTTTCTTCAATATTCACCCGGTTGGCTCTGAAAACACAATAAACACAAAAACCACGCATAATTCCAAACAAATGATATTAAATACGTGTTTTGGTCTTGTTTTAGCCAAAATTAAGTGGTAAAAGGATGGGTGTTTACACACCTATCAATGCTCGAGAAAAATTAATCTCTCGTTGTAAGAATTAGTTATCATCGGCGATAACCTTTCCTTTGTTTGAAGAACGGGTCATCATCTGTTATTTAATGATGAGCCGTATACACGAGCTTAAAACCTTTGAATGGTTTTAGGATAAGCTCGTGTCCAAGAAAACTTAATTTCTTGTTAAGAGGGTAATTATCGTTGCGTAGATAAACTTCCCTGTCTCTGAAGTCCGGGTCATCGTCTGTCATTTAACGAGGAGCCATTGTGCATGAGCTTAAAAACTTGGAATGTTTTTTATATAAGCTCATGCCCGAGAAAAATTAATTTTTCGTTGTTAGGATAAGTTTATCATCGACGATAAACTTTTCTTTCTTTGAAGATCGAGTTATAGTCTGTGATGTGACTATAAGTCCTTGACACACTGCAAGCTTAACTGCAAATCCCCTGAGACACTTGTTTCTTAGATATCAGCTTCTTCAGCAACCAAACTCTTAGAGTGTCCTTAATTGAATGGTATACAATGAATGGACCGCTTCGTTCTTTTGGAACATCCTCTTTGGTACCTGCATTCTCATTAGGAATTTGCATGCTTTGATATGGGTTAGCGATATCTATCTTAGAAGCAAGTGGGGGTTCGCAGTATTCTTTTCTTGTGCTAGAGGTGTTCTGAGAAGATGATTCACTTGTCTTAGCTGGTAAACGTTTCCTTTTATAGAAAACCTTAAGTTCAGGCTTAGGTGATGCATCCTCCTTTTCAGTTTCCTCCCTAGTAGTCTTAATAGAATCGGAGACTATCCTAGTTAAAGGGCACTCGTTTTCTACAAGGGTGAAAGTTCTACCAGTGGGGCGCCACATTTTACCAATGGGTTTGATTTTGGCAACCCACTGGGATTTAAGTCTAGCACGGGAGTTCACCTCATTAAATAGTTTCTTGATACAAGAATCATGATATGCCGTAAAGACACATTTTCTACATGTTTTACAAGTAGCATATTTAATGTCCGAGTAAGATCTAGATTTCCTAGAAGATTGATTGATTCTCCTAGGATGTGACATGCTACGGTTAGCAGTGTTGGGTAAACTAGAAGGCATCTGACTAGGTTTGAAATTTCTATCTCTTACTTGTGTCTTTTGCTTAGCTTCCCTTAGACCAAATGTATGGCAAACGTCATTTGAACTAGTTCGAGACGTATTCTTTGGACTATGTCTAGGGAAATTAAAGGCAATCATGTGATTAGGTCTTGCATAAGTTGTTTTAGTCACATTGGCCCTAGTTGGTGGAGTGACTTTTCTAAAAATATGTGCCATATCAACTTGGGAGGCAAACCGCGGTCTCGAGGATTGTGGTCGCTCGGATCTAAATGCAGTCGGTTGTCTAACGGACTGTATTTGAGGCGGTTTCCCCAAGATTGATGGTTTTTCAAGCTTAGTGTCGACACTAGTTCCTTTGGTTTTCCTCAACTCGTTTTTCAGAGCTGCTATTGCAAAAACCTTTTCCTGAACTTGAGCTTTTAAAGTCTCATTCTCATTGAGCAATTCATCTTGGGATACCAACTTAGATTCAAGCAACTTAATTTGTTTCAAAAGATTATCCTTTTCAGCTTTAGAATCTAGAACTATTTGATCCAATTTTCGTTCAAGAACAACGTTTGACTTTTCAAGTTTTTCAAAATATGTTTCAAATTTCTCCGTTTTCTTTGAAAATTCAATTTTGTCATCCTCAAGCTCTTTTGATTGCTGAGCTAAAATCATTTCAAGCTCTTTAATCCTAGAAGCAGAATTGGTTAACGTAGCAGTCATAAAGCACATATCATGATCTTTAGCATTCTGATCATTTTCCCCCTCATTATGATTCACATCGGATGAATCATAAGTGGTATTGCTATCACTCTTTTCCATCCCATGTTCGGCATAGATAGGGTCGGAATGCTCAACATGCTGTAAATCATTGTTAGATACAGGATTCAATTGTACCCCAAACTATTGGCTCTTCGTCATGCATGCTTGAATCATGTTGGCGTGATGCAATGACGTTGCTATCATTGTTAACCGAGGTGGTCTCCTTTGAGTCATCCGTAAGACCATTTGTTTTCTCTGGCATCTACATCGAATTTTCTTGTATTCCACTATCATGCTCTAGTTGAAGTTGTGAACTTTCATGAATCAAAAGTGCAATACATTTTATGAAATTGAGCAATCTATCACTGAAGTCTTTAACCTTGATTTGTGTGTCTTCAAAGAATGACTGGCAGATCATTGAAGCTTCAACCTTGGCAGGATCAAATTAAAAGAAACTCGAAAAATTTTGCTCTAAAACTTGAAGTGAATGTGAGGATTCAATTTGATTAATGTCTTCTTTGTTGATCTGCTCTAGTAGTTGGTTAAATTTGAGGAGCATTTGGTGGACGAAAATGGTACGATCTTGACCGAAGAGTGTCACAAATCTGCTTCCTGCTTTAAGTAGAGAAATGTTCGACAGATGGGACCGAAGTGGTAGAAATAAAGTCATTCTACTTTCTCTAGCTTTAACTTTCATTTGATGCGAATCTCCCTCTTGAATTTTCGATTGCAACGAATCCATTGAAAGTTGGATGACAATTAATTGTGGTCGTTGTTCATCTCGGGATTTTACAGTTCGCGAAGAAACTCAGAAATTGAAATTCACGGGATATGACAAAACCAACGAAAATCCGTAAAAAACTGTTAAAAATCCTCGTTTGGTGATATAATTGTTTTCTCGGTAATTTTTGTCGGCTAAACGATGATAAAACAGACCTGATCACAAATCCGTAGCACTTAAAAATAAATCCCGTCACTTTGACTCGTCACTTTTGACTTCAAATCCGGCCACAAAAAAAAACTTTTAACCCGTGAAATATTTACCACTTTGGTTCTTTTGAAATACCCGCCTCAACACGATGTACTAAAAACTAATATACAAAATATTTTCTTGGAAATATTTGTAATACCCACTTGATCTAGTCACACACGTGTATCTCCACACCCGTCTTTAACACCCAATTGCTATTATCAACTTTAGCAAATATGCCAATCCAAAATAATCTAAATGTGAACGTCTTTAAATGTTGAAAATATTCTAAATATTGCCAAAAAACGTCTTTAAATGTTGCAAATATTTAACACGTCTTTTAAACATTACAGATATTTAACACGTCTTTATGCAAAAATTTAACACGTCTTTAAATGTTTCCAAAAAACGTGGCAGGCAATGGGAGAACACCACACTCCTTGAAACTTCTGCCTGGAAATCTCCTTAAGATAATAAATATACACCCATTCAGTCAAACAACCCTAATCACTCATAAAACAAACCGCAGTCACTCTCCTTATCTCTCCCACCTAAACTCCATAATCTGCTTTCCTCAACACAGATAAAAAACGCATCATCTAGCTTATCTCGACCTAATCTCAAACAAATATAAGAATTAATCTCATCCCATTAACACACAACCCTTTATAATTTGAATCTAACAAAGACCCTGAAGAACTCGAATGAGAAACGACTTCTAGATCAATCAAGTGATCTCGTGTTGGTTGTTTTCATTTCTTGTTTTCAATATAACAAAGTTCTTTCATTTCTCTCTCTCTCTAAATTTCTCTCTCTAGAAAACATCAACCCCCTTGTTTCACAAAGATTATCATTGTTCTTCAATTGGCATCAGAGCCTTGGTTCATTCCTTGGATCATGTTTTTGTTTGGATTTGGTGGTCTAAACATTTTTTTTGTGTCTCGTTATATAATTTTGTTGGTCCGTATGTCACGTTCTTATCTCGTCTGGTTATTTTATTGTTGTCACGTATTGTTATCTGTGTTGTCACATCTTATTATTTGTTGTCCAAATTGTTTCATTATTTTATCTTGGTCCAAATCTGCCTAAAAAGTCACCTTATCAATTTGTCTCACAATCCATATATGATTTTCACATCCCACTGATTTTTTGTCCCTGGTTTCACCCATAACAGTCATATCTGGGTCCAAAGTTGTCTCATATCTGGTTGTCTACTGTTTCTGGTCTTAATTTTAGATCTGGTATCATTTTTCTGGATTTGTTATTTTTTTGAAGATGTAGTTACCCAGAAAAGTGGACAGATTCACATTTCCGGATTTTCAGGAAAAAGGACAGTACTTTTTGGATAAGATTTTTGAGATGGTAACATTCAGATCGGAATATTGCGATCGCAAAAACCTTTGGTTTCTACATTGCGATCGAATATTCCGATGGAACACAGTCTGTGCATTCCGACGGATGCATTCCGACGGATGCATTCCGACGGATGCATTCCGACGGATGCATTCCGACGGATGCATTCCGACGGGGTGTAGAAGAGAAGACATTCCGATGGATTTTTTTTAACACATTGTGATGGAAAAAACAAATGTAAACATTGCGATGCAAACAAAAAACATTCCGATGGGTTTTTCTTTTAGACATTACGATGGACTGTTTATAAAATTAGTGGACCAAATTTGTGACCAAAACCAAAATCAACACAACCGAGGCAACTCGGTAATTACCGAGTTGACTCAGTTAACTCACTGAGTATTGCAACACAAAACCATTCCACCCTTTTAACTCCTCAACACCATATCTAATCCCTAACCCATCGTCTCCTAAACCCCTTCGCATCTAGACTCGATCCGAACTAACAATATATTTCATAGATCTCAGTTAAATTATTTTTTTTCGTGAGATGCTTTTGCATATCAAGATTTTTCAAAGATCTTTTCACGAATAAATAAATTCATCATAAATCTGTGTTGGGTAATCTCACATTTAATATTCGAATCATATGATTGATTAATAACATTTTTTTGTTATAAAAAACTCATTTGTTCGATTAAAACTAGAAAATCAGACATGCATCATCGATCTGTGATGAGAATATCCATCTTTTAATTTACGAAATCAATAAGAATGAACCACAACAATTTTTTGTTGTATTCACTCTTTGTTTCGATTAAGTTAATTCAAGCATGCGACACCTACCTGTGACCTCTATGTAGAGATCTAGAAGACGATTTCATCCTATTTCTTCACTCTTTATGCGTTTCGATTGGTATTGAGTAGAAGACTATTGGTTTATTTAAAATTTGATTCGAGATGTATAATAGAGGTGTGTTGTTTGATTTATGATGGTGACTGAGATAGATTAGGATTTGGTAAACAAAAAGAAAAGAGGCGTGATTATTGTTGGTTGATGAACGAAAAGAGGAGAGTTAGGGGCGGAGAGATCAATGGAAGGTGATGGGGGACGGAGAAAACTAGGGATAGAGAAAGGAGAGAGTGTTTGCGCTTTGTAAAGTGAGATTAGGTTAACTATGTGCTAATATCTAGGATTTCCCTTTTAATACTCCAAATGTGGATCGGGTATTGCATGTGATTTTGGGCATTGGACCGGGTATCTCAAAGTGACGTTTTTCTTTTTAAAATGATCTTTTCATTTTTTTTAGGGCCGAATAAGTATAAAGACGAGAGGCCATTTTATTTGGCTTCTATTTAATATAACAAAATTATAAAATTAATACTTTTTACACAAGTTTTTTTATAAACTTTGTATTAAAGGATTAAATTTAAACAAATTTTGTTCTATTAAATCATATTGGATATAATTGGACTCCGTAATGACAACATGACGAGACAAAGTGATATGACAACGTGACGAGACAAAGACGAGAAAAAGTGACAAAAAGACGAGACGAAAGTGACGTGACAAAGTAATGAGACATTGTGACGAGATTTATTTTGACGAGACCAAGAAAAAATTGGGCGATTTTTTAGTGGCTAAATATTTTGTTTGATCGGGTATTAATTACGCGACGTTGAGACGGATTTTTTGAAGGCGTGTACTTATTTTATCTTTCAAAGATAACTTGCTCGTGCTTCATATTAGAATTAAGACTTGGTTATCTGGTTTCCGGGTCGGGGTGGTTGGTTGATGACTCGGATAACTATCACTCAAAGGGGTTACATTGTTGTACTCAGTGTCACGCGCTTAGTCGACGTGGATAATTTCAAGAGGTGTTGTACTTATAGACTTCTTCAGTGATGCATTGAGTACTTAGAGATTTCTCCACCGTTCTTCATTCAACAATAGTGCAAGCTTAAGTCACAAGATCGAAGGATTTTTTTATTCAGCTTCATGTTTGATGTATTTGGTTCATTCTATCAGTGGTCACTTCAAATTGCTTTCACGTGGGTTGGTAAAGGTGGCCATGGAGAGTTTATGAGAAGAGATTTTCGATCAACAGCTGATTCTCACAAAATATATAATTCAGCTTATTTATTATTCTCACGAGATTTCAGGTTCACGTGCGTACAATTTATTGATGGTTCCGAGTTTCGAAACCATCAAGGGGGAAGAAGAAGACACATTGAATGCACAACGAGTACACGTGATGAACTTCATACCTTCTTTTGATTTGAAGACATTTCGGGATGACATTTGTCATTGCCGCAGAGAAAATCAGTGTTTTAACTCGTGGCGTTATCAATCTCTAAACAGTACACTACTGATTCGAGGTTTAATTGTTTGATTGTTGCAATTAAACATCATCATTATCTTATATGCATTCCCGGGACTTAATTGACTCTGGTGCATCTCCGGAAGAAGATATGTGCATTGCCGGGACTTAATTGACTCTGGTGTTACAATGTCAACTTCATGAATGGGATAAAGTGTCCACTTCAGTATTTGAGCTTCATAATTTGGATTGATTTACTTTCTTCAACTATGTGGGGGAAGAAATGTCTTGATTCTTTCTGGTATGCATAACTTGAACTCTCAGGGGGAAGAAAAATTCAGAAGAATTATTCAAGCGTGAGAAGAGAATTTGTTGATCTACTTGGTGCGCCCCAAACTTTCAATCCCTCTTAGAAACGTTACCATGTTATATGATTGGATTTGCTTGTTAGATTCCGCTGTGCGCTTAATCATTCTAAGCTTTATTGAAAGCTTTGAAGTTGCTTACGAGGATTGTCAGTTTAGGGGGAAGCTATTTAAAAGCTTCTACATCAAGTTTATGTGGCATGAATTAGGGGGAAGTTAATTCAGAAGCTTCTCCTTAACCAGAAGTGTATGGGTTACTTAGCTCGTGCCGTTACAGTATTTCTACTACAAGTTAATTAAAGATGAGTCGTTTTGAAGTCAAAGGCCTCAGAAGACATCATCAACATTGGACGCTTCATGAAAGCTCTTGTTCTTAATCATTATATACTTGTTAGGAAAAATATTGTAAGGAATTCTACACGTCGTCCCATGGGCGAAGATTGTTCGAAACTCACTTTATGTGACGACATTTAAGAATTCCCATTAGTTATCATAGTCACACATGTTTAGACTAGACTAGGCTCGTTGTATAGTTTACGTATCGTGTGTGACTATATATACCCCTCCTTAGCTTCTAAGGAGGGGTGTTGCTTGTCTTTAACACGTCTTTAAATGTTTCCAAAAAACGTGGTAGGCAATGGGAGAACACCACACTCCTTGAAACTTCCGCCTGGAAATCTCCTTAAGATAATAAATATACACCCATTCAGTCAAACAACCCTAATCACTCATAAAACAAACCGCAGTCACTCTCCTTATCTCTCCCATCTAAACTCCATAATCTTCTTTCCTCAACACAGATAAAAAACGCATCATCTAACTTATCTCGACCTAATCTCAAACAAATATAAGAATTAATCTCATCCCATTAACACACAACCCTTTATAATTCGAATCTAACAAAGACCCTGCATAACTCGAATGAGAAACGACTTCTAGATCAATCAAGTGATTTCGGGTAGGTGTTTTTACTTTATTGTTTCATGTTTGATTTTGGATCTATGAAAGTTTTTTAATGAGACTGGGATATTTAAAAAAAATATGAGTCTGATTGTTGTTTGTTTTGAGGATGTTTAAAAAATCTGTCTTTTTGTTTTTAAAAAAAAACAGTCTTTTTCTAATAAGATGATGTGTTTTGAGGGTGTGTTTGGTAGGTGTGTTCGAATCTGAAGTTGGTTTGGGTTCGAGGGTGTGTTTGTTAGAGTGTGTTGTGGGTCTGATGAGACGAGGGTTTGAGTGATGGGTTTGAATGTGTGATGGGTTTGAGGGTTTGAGGGTTTGAGGGTTTGTGTCAGTTTAGTGTGAGAGGGTGAGGGTGAGGGTGAGTCAAGGGATGTTGATGTTGGGTCGTGGTCGAGAGAGTCAGATGGACTGTTGAAGTTGTGAGTGGTGTTCGAGTCTAGGTGCCGTTGGAGTTTTTCAGTCGAGAGGCTTGGTACGAGTGTGTGTTTTTGGTGTGACGAGTCGAGAGTGTTGTGGGTCTGATGGAGTCGAGGGAGTCGAGGGAGTCGAGGGATTGTTTGTTGTGAGGTCGAAAGTCTTTGGAATATGTCTGAGTCCTGGTTGTGCCGAGTGCTGATATGTTGTCGGAGTGTAGTAAGTCTGTTTTGGTTTTGAGTCGAATTTTAATTAGAGTCAAAACTATTCTATCGCAATATCTTAAAATACATTCATCGTAATATTGAAATATTCTCCATCGTAATATCTAAAAATACTTTCATCGCAATTTTAAAAAATCACCATCGCAATGTTTAAAAAATCTCACCATCGCAATGTTTTATCATTCCATCGCAATATACCGAAAAATAAATTCGGCAGAGTTTCGACTCACTTGAACCTAGGTCCCGTCGCAATCACGATCGCAAAGTGCTATCGCAATCACGTCGGAATAAGGGTGTAGGAAAAACTTGATCGCAAAGTAGAACCCGAGGGTTATTGCGATCGGAATGTTCAAACTTGGTACTTTCCGATGGATGTGTAAAACGCAAATACAAACCTGGATACTTGATGACCACGAGAAAAAAATGATATGCTAGACAAGACAAAAATTGATCATTGATGAAGACAAAATTTGAAAAAAGGAAAAGAAAAAAAATAAAAAATTATACTGATCCTTTTATGACAATAAAATACTGATATATTTGAAGAATGGAAAACTGAATTAAAAAAAATGTGATCCGTGACCCAAAAAAATAAGATGAACTTTACCAAGACAAAAAAAAACTTTACCAAGACAATAGATTAAAAACGCGCCAATCCGAAGAATCAACCATGCTCTGATACCAATTGAAGGATCGTGTTTTTCTAAGGATTTAGCAAGTTATGGATTAACCTATTGAGATGGATGGAGAATGGAGAAACTTAGAGAGAGAAAGAATAGAGAGAAAGGAGAGAGTTGAAAAGAAAGATGGAATTTATGAAGTGGTAAGTGTTCAACCCCTCCTAACATGCTAGGAGGGGGGTTTACATAGCCCACCCTACATGTGGGCTATATGGGCTATATTGGATCACGAGCCCAATATCATTGGAGTGACCGATCCTTTCTAAATATGTAAAAACAAATTTCCAACAAAGCTGTCTGAAACCGTCGAAATACTTGGAACCCTATGATTGCGATGAAACACCAAGTAATCCGAAAAGGTGAAATAAGCCAAAACTTGAATAAGTACTACCAATAAGCACACTTAACCGAAACTTAACTAATTCAATAAGCAAAAATTTGATAACTTTTGATATTCTAAACTCGCAAACTTTATAAAACAAACTTTTCTAAAAACACTAGACTTTCAAGAAAACTTAAAAACAATAAGCTAAACACTAAATAAGCCAATAAGCATGAATAGCTCAAAGCTTAATTCGTGTAAGACTTGTAAATCTCTTAACCCAACGAATCAAGAAACTCACATAAGTAAGAGCTATTGTGGCGCCTTAAAGAAAGTAGATGAAATAGAATGATGAACACAAAATCGTACTCACAAGAAAGATTAATAAGGTGAAGATTGAAACAAGATTAAGCTTAAAAAGTAAAAGTTCGATTAAAACAAGAAAGATAAAAGATGAAGTTTTAGTGAGAGAAAGTTAAACACTTTCTCTCTCTAAAATAAAAACTAAAGAAAGAAAAATAACTAGCTAACCACCCTCCTAATGTGTTTAAGAGGGTATTTATAGGAGATGGAAGGTGCATGTGTTGCCTCCTATTTCTTTCTTCTCGTCTTGACTCGATTTAAATCCTTTGTCTTTCTCGACGTCGTCTCAGGATTTGTCGATGTAAATTGAACTTGTCTTATAATTTTCTTCTTCTATTAGACTTGAGTTCTTCGACTTCATTAAACTTTCGTCTTTAGACTTTTTCTTAGATAAATCTTCAGAATAGGCCATGGACTTCCATTCTTTTTGCACTCTTGATCTTTTGACTTCGTCTTTTCTCGTTTTCTTCGATAAAAGCCCGTGATAGCCCATGTTTTCTTCCTTTTTCATCTTTTGGTCCTAAAACACTATAAAAACACAAACCACGCATAATTCCAACTTTTACGACATAAAATATACGTTTTGGTCTTGTTATTATTGGAAATAAGTGGTCAAAGGATAAGTGTTTTCACACTTATTAGTCATTATGAGAGAGTATCAAGCAGCTTCATTTGCCAAAACCTCCAAGTCTTCTGGAGTCATATACTTCATACCAAGACGGCCAACGAGATACTGAAACCTATTTTGGGATAGGGATTTAGTAAACAAGTCTGCTATCTGGTACTCAGTTCTGACAAAGTATAATTCCACGATACCACGTTCCATTTGTTCCTTGATGAAGTGATGTAACACCCCCAAATTTATACAATTCAATACAGCGGAAGACTTGTTGGTGTTACGGGATAGCACATTACTCACATCATAGACAACGCTTAAAAATTGCGTCGTTTAATAATAAAGCATTTCCATTCATAAATATCAAAGTTACATAGGTCCCAAGTAATTGTATTTCATACAAATTTTACAAAGAATTTGAATGGAAATTATTATTTAAGTGCGGGCCATGAACTCTTGTTGTCTTCCTGAGAATTACCTTCAAGTACCTGAGACAAAACATGTTAAAAGAAAAGGTCAGCGATAACGCCGAGTGAATTCATAGAGTTTAATAAAATCCATCAATATAACATCGGTATAAAATTATTACCGAAAATCATTTTGTACAAATCTTTGTAATAGGCCATAAAATATCCAAAGTCATTTTATACAAATCCTTATCAAAAATCATAATATAGGCTTTTGCCTTCAAAATCATTATACGAACCATTTTCGTAAAAACATCATACAATACGTTTTATAACGTTGTATAAAGTTAAATAAAAACCGTTACATGAATATGGTTATGTATAACCAAAACACGAACATAATATCAATAATAAGACCCGTATTGCTAGTCAGGCAATATATCGTAATTCAGTGCGTATAGCAGTATTTCGTTATTTGGATTATTATAAGCCGCATGACATTGTTACCTTCCTACAACAAACAATGGGTAGCTAACCCGAAACTCAATTTGCCCATCTCAGTTAGCTTGTCGTCACAATAATCACGCTTGTGTAAATCTTCTCATACATAAATTCGCTTACCAAGCAATGTGGCACGACGGGGATCAACCGTCAAGGCGTGAACTGGGGTGATCGTCCCCAAATAGTACTATTATATGCATAAGCGTCTACCAAATCCCGGTAGTTCACAATTCATGCTAATGGGACTTTTAGTGACATAACCTAAATTTAATAATCCATTTTATCTCATACATCGGGTCATATAATCATTCATCGGGTCATACAATCATTCGGGTCTAAATCAATAAACAAACAATCGGGACAACTGGTGTCCTATTTTATTAAAACTAACATGTTATCTCCCTCGCGGGTTTATAAAACATTTCATAAAAACATTTAAAAGAGTGCGAGGCTATGAACTCACGTTGATGTGGGAAAGCGGGTTATCGGCAATTCGGATGTACGGTACGTGCTTCAATCACGGAAACCTAGACAAATAATACTCGTCTTAGACTCTTGTCCAATGACTTTATAAAAATAACAATTATGTATACATATGATGATTTTATAAATATGATGATGATCAAGTGGGATTGTACATTTTTACTCATTCATTATAGTGTTTAAGTGTTGGTAATTTTCAAGACTAGTTACACTAGTTCAACTTGTTTACATTTTGAGGCCCAATGGGCCCATTACAAGCCCAATATATTATATTAGCCCAATTATACATTTATTATCAGTATTATACTTTACATGTTGGGCCCAAATGGGTTAAGCCCAATAAGAAATTTTTATAAGTGTTTAACTTATTTAGTTAAATTATTAGTCCAATATGCTAACTTAGCTCGTTAATGTCCGTATGTCATATAGTTCGGGTTTTATCGGTTTTTATTTGTAATAGGTACTTATATATCAGTATATGACTTTTAAAAACTTTACATTAGACAGGTTTGATCGTCTAAGTTTTAATTGGTGAAAAACGTAAATTTTACGGTAATAGCCGAAAAAGTCGTAAAAATCATGTTTATAGTTTTTATAACTTATAAATCTTATTAAACTACCATTTTTATAAAGTGTCCATTTATTTAACCTTATACATATTTATATAAATGAAATTTATAAGTTAGTGGGTTTTAATTTCATATTTTATACTATATTATTTGAGTGCTTATATAATACTATTAAAAATTAATTATTCAAAATCTGATTTTTAGTTTCATCTTCACTATTTTTATCATATCTTGAGTTCTATAAGGAGATAGAAGCTCATTTTTGGATGGCATAAACTTCATATTATGTGCTACAATTAATTTAGCTATATCTACTTCTCGTTCCATATCTAACTATCCTTAACAGTCCCTACAAAACAGACTATTCAGATTAGCACACTCATTTTGATCATATCTCACTCATTTTGATGATTCCATTGTATGGCAAACTCTCACATGTGTATAACACCTAATACTTACTGTAAATTGATTCCACTATTCCATTTTATTAGTTTATCATTTGTTTAGTTACTGTTTTTATACAGCCAACTTTATAAGCAAGAATTTAACCTTTTTACCTATGGTTTTCCATCTTTTTAACCATGTTTATCAAATCTATCAACACCAAATCCCCACATAATATTTTTAATCATCATTCATCATCATATACATATACATAAATAAAGAAAATACAAGATTACATAATCAAAATAACAAGAGGATAGGAAGAACAATCTTTATACCACCAAGATTAAGTAGTTTGTGATCAAGGCTTGAATTTTTTATGGCAAAACTTGTGATAGATCAACACCAATCTTCAAGACCACCAATACTTGTAAAGTTCTTGTAGAAATCCGCCCTTGGACATCACCAAATCACCTCCTTGGATGTTAGAATCACCTCCAATCTTCAAGGCTTCAAAGGAGCATCATCATATGTGTAGATAACACAAAGTTTATGGCTAGATTTGATCAAAAATTGATCAAAATGGTATTTTAGAGAGAGAGTGGACGAAATTGAGGAGAGAAGGAGAAAGTTGTTTGCATGTATGAGTTTTGGAGAAGTGGTTTTGGTGTTGGATGGTTTTGGTGGTGTGATAGCTTACTTGTTAAGCATTAGCTAACAAGTGTTAGCTTAATAGTTAAAAATTGACACATCATGAGATGTGTTGGAGCCCATTTGTATAGGGGTGGGCAAGGGTAAACTTGTCCCATCCCTATTAATTTACGGGTACTCCTCGATTCTTGTTTCCTCGATTTGCGTGCCCTCGGGTCATTTTACGAAAAACGTTTTTATAAATTATAAATCAACGGCACAAAACGAATCTAATAAAAATTGTTTCTTCAAAAACGGAGTTCGAAAACGTAAATACGTAATCCTAAGGTTTCCGGTTTAGTCGTAAAGGACGTTAAATTATTCACGGAAGTCCTAATCTCTTCTTGTAAATTAGTGAGTTTATGAACCAACACAAATTTAAAAATCCAAAATAATATTCACGGATAAATTTATTTCCTGAAATGTCAGACTGTCACCAAAACGGTGTATGTAAACGTAAGCACGTAACGTAGAATCCTCCGGTTTAAACGTAGTCGATGCTACTTCAAGACGTAAACCCAAATTTCTTCCCAAAAATAAGTGAGTTCATAACATAACATTAAAATAATATTTTTAAATAATACTTGAGAATAAAATATCAACCATAAATTGACGGATTGTCACAGCATTTACCCCTAAACAGGATCTTTGTCCTCAAAGATCAATTTATCTTACTACTCGCTTCTTATAGAGTTAAAGCCATGTGGGTATTTCTTCCACATTCGGTCTTTTCTCACAAGTGTAATCCCTTACAATACGCGAGTTTCATCAAACATAACTACGGGAATAAGATCAGGCTTAATGTTGACTTACTTTCTCTATCCATGATGTTCACGGGTTTTTGATGAATGCAACTTTTTGCCGATCTAAACTTTATCAAGAAGAATTCATATTTTCACTTGATAGACATTTTATCAAGTTTGATATACGAAACATAATTCACGTAGCCCTTGAAGTCGTAGGGTAGATCCAGCTTATATGCCTTTCAAACCAATTTTTACATCATCTCAATGGTCCCATACATTGGGGACTTATTTCCCATGATCTTTCAGATCATCTATTCATTTTTCCAAGGTGGAAATTTTTGGCATAACTTCGCTACCCATTCGGCACTTCAAGATCTACACTTCATATTCACATAACCTCCTACCCACTACCGGCAGTCAATAATCAGATCCTAATTTCAACAATCATCTCAGGTCTCGCGGGTCGAGTATTTTGTAAGGTTAGGTTCGCCATCATAGGAAACCTTAAACCTAAAAGACATGTCCAACTCACAATGGGTGTATGTCTGGTGTCTTCATCCCAACTCCTGCTTACAGATGCTCTAATATATATCCACACAAGATTCGATCTCGATCCTAATACGATAGTTATCAATGATAATCTCTCCAAAGGGAAAACGATTTTACAGTTATTACCAAAGGTCAATCATTCAAACATAAAACAAGACTTCTAGTGTTTTGTATCGTTACTTTACCTCGTCCCTTCGATTTGGGGTGGTAAACAATACTCTCATCAAGGTTCGTTCCTAATGACTTCTGAGCAAATCTCTAGATATTCGATGCGAAGCGAGGATATTAATAGAGATGATCGATACAGGCACACTATGTTTACACAACTCCTTTAAATACAAAGAGTCAATTTCTTCATTGAGAATATATCATTAACAGGAATGATATTAGCAGATTTGGTCAGTCTATCGACGATGACCCAAATCGAATCAAATTCAGATGATGACCTTAGCAATAGTTAGACGTTTACTAATGTATGAGGCGATGTCTGCCTTCATAAATTGCATCAGTACAACTTCTTCAGATAAAAATACATTAAATCAGAAATGGCATGAATAGAATACTTAATCTTATGAGATTCCAACAAGATTAAACCTCAAAATCTCCATATTTAGGCAACCACAAGCGGCCTTTTTATACATTTAACGCCATTGGCTTCTCAATTCTAATGGTCCACATTAGCCGTTAACCCCTTTTATTATCTATATTATCCTTCTTACAAACATTAGTTATTTTTAAATTGTTCGGCAATTTATTTTGTACCATCATTACTAAGGAACACATCCTAATTGGTTCTTTATCCTTTTTACATAATGTGTCGGTATCTAAGTTCACCCCTCTTGATGATATAATTATCATGTCCACAATTTACTCAGAAATTCTTTCTTCATATTTTCTAAGTTTTAGTTCTATCTCAACTATTATTTTTATCAGTTTTGCTTGATCCGACGTTTTAAAGCGTCGATAATTATAACACATAAATTAACAATAAATATTAAGTTTTTATGAAACGTAAACGTTAAAAGTTTATATTTCTTAGTTCGACCAATTATAATAAAATGTTCAAAACAAATTTGAATTTAATTAACACGATTTTTGTTGATTTATCGAAAATAATTAGTAAGATTCGTAAATGTTTGAAAAATCTTTGTTTATACTTTGGTTAAAATTTTCTTAGTTTTAAAAGCAAAAATTGTCATTTCAAATTTCAAGTCACGGTTTAAATGGTTTCCTCAATCCCTCTTAGGTTGTCTTGAGGTATACACAAACATTTACCCCTAAACAGGAGTTTAGTAAAATGTTTTGGGTTTAAGGGAATGATTCCTTAAAAATACTTTGATAAAATATCTGTCAAAACATATTTCCATTTTTCTTTTTAGTAAAACCCAAAGCCTTAATGGCTCTAATCTTTGAAAAGTCATTATAGATTCCATTATCTTATAAATCACATGGTCAAATAATGTAAAGGATTAAGCCTTAAATCACTTGTTAAATTTTCAAGGTACAGGTTTTCATTATTCGGCCAATTCAGGGCAATCTATAAATAATTATTAACTCCTTCTCATTCTTATAAACAAACAAATGGTCCTTAGTGATCACAAGCATGAATTTATCAAATTACAGTCTACACACGTGATTCACCAAATTTATGGATGCTACATGTGCATTGGTCAATCCAAACGACACAACATGAAACTCATAATGTTCATTACAAGTTCTGGATGTAGTGATCGGAATAGATAATCTTTTTCGCGGATGCGAAGTTGATGATAACCATGCCATGGATTAAATCTTTAGAACATACGCTAGAACCTTGTAAATGATCGAACAAATCTATCATCTTGGGTAGTAGATATCGATTTCGATCGTCAATTTACTTAGTTCACGGTAATCAGTAAACATAAGGGATGATAATACCATAGCTCTTCATGATGACGAGCTTGGTAAAATAAAAGCTTTCTCCGACAACTCACTCAGTTGTACGGTAATTTTTTTTTTTAATTCAGATGGTGCTGACGTACAGTGCATAAGCTACAGGTGCAGCACCGGGAATATAATCAATACCAATTTCAACTTCCCTTAATGGCGAAAGTCTAGGTAATTTACCAATCAAATACTTTCTAAAGTTTCAAATAGCAGGTACATCTTTTAATAAATTCACTTTAAGTTCTTTCTAGATTACAATAGCTATGACTAGTTCACAACCATTCATGGTAAAATTTCAAGTCTAAATGCTGGATATGGTCATCCATCAAGAATTATTTAGATCACTTTTGATAATCAACATCTTATCTTTTAGGGGAATTCTACTTGAGTTTCCATCAATTAAGACAATGTCGTTATGTCATAATCAATCAATCTATTCTATTGGCACTACTAACTTTTCAGTTTTATTGTTGTCGATAAGATGAGAACTTCTCAAAAGACTAATAATAACTCATAATCCTTCACAAATTCAAGGATATATGGAGACACAACTACCATTAAAAGAGTAAGGTCAACGCATAATCTACGCGAGAATATTTCAAATCAGATACAGACGAAAACATTTAATGAATATGAATATATCCCATGTGTTCATAATTTGAGTACGCATTCGAAAGCTCCTCGAATCGTTACCCAGGTCATTCAAATGAAATCAAATCAAAAGAAATGATAGGAACGTCGATACATCCAGTCGGGTATCAACACTCGGTAATCAAATATTTTTCCAAATAATCTCACCACGAAAGAATCGGACAAGAAAGAGTTGTCAATTGTCAAATAAGACAATATCCACAAATGAGTAAATTCGACTCAGAAGAATAATTGGTACGGGCACATATGTAGGTGTCTTTAACAATATGTCCCTATTTTCACTTCTTGCAGATCTCATAAAATTTAATCTTTCATAACTTCAAAGAAAATTTAGTGTTTATTAATAATTTCATGGTGACTACTAATCAGCCTTGCATGGCCACTTCCAAATTGTATGTAGGCGCGCAACTATATACAATTTCAAGATTAACGATGCAATACTCAGTTCGTCAAAATTTTATCATCATGTTTATAATAAAAACATTTTCATGCTTAATTCTTAAATAAGAATCAAAAATAAATTTACAAAGATTTTCTTTGTTATGAAAACAATTAAGTTTTCCAAGGTGTTTTATAAACAACTTCATTTCGATAACAATCACTTATAAATCTCACTTTGAATAATCCTTATAGTGATGAAAATTCAATTTTCTCAAGGGATACTGTTTTATCTTATAAAAACAATTAGTGATCTGCAAAAGAGTGATGAAAGCTTGTTCCCCAAGAACTAACTACAATATGATAGGAAATGAGCTTTAGCCAATTAATCATGAGGTTCATGACCTCGATGGCACTTAGGAATACAAAGAGAATAATCCACAATGTAACTCAATTCGAGATGAGTACTTGTTCAATGGTTGCATCACTAATGCGAACATTAGGAATAAGCAAGAAAAGATAGATAACATCGATAAATGTAGAATTTAGCAATCAAAGGTAGTCTTTTCATTAATCATAAACAAGTCAAAATTGTACCGTAACACATTATGTGTCACTATGTCATACAATTCCAAGAACTCATCCTACCAACTGATGTCTCAGTTAGGGATTTTTAAAAGATACCACAATGAATACTAATCTACAAGAGTTATTAGGTGTTCCACCTTTCCTAGAAGATCCATCGGTCCCAATTTAGAAGAAGATTTCTTCAATTTATTTATTGGACACTGGGCATCCTCGTCATTGGACAATGGCCTAGGAACAACCCTTAACACGAACCTACAATCAATTAAAACTTTATATTTCAATCACAGGACTTAATGACTACCTCTTAATAATCTCATATTCCATACGGGTTAAATTTTACTTCATTCAAGTTTCAACCAAATCATACTCAATGCGACATCCTACCTCATTCTCCAATACTTTCAACTTTATTTTTAGACCTTAATAGGGCAATAAAAGGTCAATATGAACAACACTCAATTTCCAATCCTATAGCTCCTTCATCAATAATAGTTATCAAATGAGTCACTAATATGATATGACTCACACATTCAATTAGACTTCTCGGAAAGGTACTAGTGGCATGAGGCTTTTGGGTAATGGTTCCAATGACAGCCTCAAGTGCAACATTCACCCTTTCGATTTCAAGTTTAAGAATTGGGTGACAACGAATCAGATGACACCTTTCCAGGTGGTAACGTTTTGTCAAACTCTACTCTATAAGGAAAGATCGTCTTGTCATCGATATCAGATTTAATCTCGCCATTCTTTTTCAATATCACAATCAACTAATACCAACATTTCTACGAATATCAACCATTTTGTTGGGATCATAAATATCCACAACTTGGTTTAGATCTGGAATAGCTAGATTTCCTACAGGAATAGCTTCGATTTATTTGCTGGGGAAGTTAGGGTTTCTTGTGACAATCTACGTCGTATAAATACCTCGTATAAATATCAAAATAATCATCAAACAATCATGTAATAAAATTACATCATATATATATATATATATATATATATATATATATATATATATATATATATATATATATATATATATATATATATATATATATATATATATATATATATATATATATATATATATATATATATATATATATATATATATATATATATATATATATATATATATATATATATATATATATATATATATATATATATATATATATATATATATATATATATATATATATATATATATATATATATATATATATATATATATATATATATATATATATATATATATATAATCCAAGTTATATATATATTAAAATAACACTTCTCAGTCTGGCCTTGTCGGTAACTCGGGAATTCTTCGGCACCGTTATAGTCAAAAGATTTTTAGACATTTTTAGAAAAATGTTTATAGTTAAAAGATTTTGAAATGTTTTATTCAAAACCTTGGTTTTTCTAAAAATATTTCGTTCTCTATAACGAGAGCTCTGGTACCAAACTGTAACACCCCAAAATTTATACAATTCAATACAGCGGAAGACTCGTTGGTGTTACGGGATAGCACATTATTCACATCATAGACAACACTTAAAAATCGCGTCGTTTAATAATAAAGCATTTCCATTCATAAATATCAAAGTTACATAGGTCCCAAGTCATTGTATTTCATACAAGTTTTACAAAGAATTTGAATGGAAATTATTATTTAAGTGCGAGCCATGAACTCTTGTTGTCTTCCCGAGAATTACCTTCAAGTACCTGAGACAAAACATGTTAAAAGAAAAGGTCAGCGATAACGCCGAGTGAATTCATAGAGTTTAATAAAATCCATCAATATAACATCGGTATAAAATTATTACCGAAAATCATTTTGTACAAATCTTTGTAATAGGCCATAAAATAGCCAAAGTTATTTTATACAAATCCTTATCAAAAATCATAATATAGGCTTTTGCCTTCAAAATCATTATATGAACCATTGTCATAAAAACATCATACAATACGTTTTATAACGTTGTATAAAGTTAAATAAAAACCGTTATATGAATATGGTTATGTATAACCAAAACACGAACATAATATCAATAATAAGACCTCGTATTGCTAGTCAGGCAATATATCGTAATTCAGTGCGTATAGCAGTATTTCGTTATTTGGATTATTATAAGCCGCATGACATTGTTACCTTACTACAACAAACAACGGGTAGCTAACCCGAAAATCAATTTGCCCATCTCAGTTAGCGTGTCGTCACAATAATCACGCTTGTGTAAATCTTCTAATACATAAATTCGCTTACCAATCAATGTGGCACGACGGGGATCAACCGTCAAGGCGCGAACTGGGGTGATCGTCCCCAAATAGTACTATTATATGTATAAGCGTCTACTAAATCCTGGTAGTTCACAATTCATGCTAATAGGACTTTTAGTGACATAACCAATAATCCATTTTATCTCATACATCGGGTCATATAATCATTCATCGGGTCATACAATCATTCGGGTCCAAATCAATAAACAAACAATCGGGACAACTGGTGTCCTATTTTATTAAAACTAACATGTTATCTCCCTCGCTGGTTTATAAAACATTTCATAAAAACATTTAAAAGAGTGCGAGGCTATGAACTCACGCTGATGTGGGAAAGCGGGTTATCGGCAATTCGGATGTACAGTACGTGCTTCAATCATGGAAACCTAGACAAATAATACTCGTCTTAGACTCTTGTCCAATGACTTTATAAAAATAACAATTATGTATACATATGATGATTTTATAAATATGATGATGATCAAGTGGGATTGTACATTTTTACTCATTCATTATAGTGTTTATGTGTTGGTAATTTTCAAGACTAGTTACACTAGTTCAACTTGTTTAAATTTTGAGGCCCAATGGGCCCATTAAAAGCCCAATATATTATATTAGCCCAATTATACTTTTATTATCAGTATTATACTTTACATGTTGGGCCCAGATGGGTTAAGCCCAATAAGAAATTTTTATAAGTGTTTAACTTATTTAGTTAAATTATTAGTCCAATATGCTAACTTAGCTCGTTAATGTCCGTATGTCATATAGTTCGGGTTTGATCGGTTTTAATTTGTATTAGGTACTTATATATCAGTATATGACTTTTAAAAACTTTACATTAGACGGGTTTGATCGTCTATGTTTTAATTGGGGAAAAACGTAAACTTTACGGTAATAGCCGAAAAAGTCGTAAAAATCATGTTTATAGTTTTTATAACTTATAAATCTTATTAAACTACCATTTTTATAAAGTGTCCATTTACTTAACCTTATACATATTTATATAAATGAAATTTATAAGTTAGTGTATTTTAATTTCACATTTTATACTATATTATTTGAGTGCTTATATAATACTATTAAATATTAATTCTTCAAAATCTGATTTTTAGTTTCATCTTCACCATTGTTTTCATATCTTGAGTTCTATAAGGAGATAGAAGCTCATTTTTGGATGGCATAAACTTCATATTATGTGCTACAATTAATTCAGTTATAGCTACTTCTTATTCCATGTCTAACTATCCTTAAGAGTCCCTACAAAACAGACTATTCAGATTAGCACACTCATTTTGTTTTGATCATATCTCACTCATTTTGATGATTCTATTGTATGGCAAACTCTCACACGTGTATAACACCTAATACTTACTGTAAATTGATTCTACTATGCCATTTTATCAGTTTATAATTTAGTTAGTTACTATTTTTATACAGCCAACTTTATAAGCAAGAATTTAACCTTTTTACCTATGGTTTTCCATCTTTTTAACCATGTTTATCAGATCTATCAACACCAAATCCCCACATAATATTTTTAATCATCATTCATCATCATATAAATATACATAAATAAAGAAAATACAAGATTACATAATCAAAATAACAAGAGGATAGGAAGAACAATCTTTATACCACCAATATTAAGTAGTTTGTGATCAAGGCTTGGATTTTTGATGGCAAAACTTGTGATAGATCAACACCAATCTTCAAGACCACCAATACTTGTAAAGTTCTTATAGAAATCAGCCCTTGGACATCACCAAATCACCTCCTTGGATGTTAGAATCACCTCCAATCTTCAAGGCTTCAAAGGAACATCATCATATGTGTAGATAACACAAAGTTTATGGCTAGATTTGATCAAAAATTGATCAAAATGGTATTTTAGAGAGAGAGTGGACGAAATTGGGGAGAGAAGGGGAGAGTGGTTTGCGTGTATGAGTTTTGGAGAAGTTGTTTTGGTGTTGGATGGTTTTGGTGGTGTGATAGCTTACTTGTTAAGCATTAGCTAACAAGTGTTAGCTTAATAGTTAAAAATTGACACATCATGAGATGTGTTGGCGCCCATTTGTATAGGGGTGGGCAAGTGTAAACTTGTCCCATCCCTATTAATTTGCGGGTACTCCTCGATTCTAGTTTCCTTGATTTGCGTGTCCTCGGGTCGTTTTACGAAAAACATTTTTATAAATTATGAATCAACGGCACAAAAAGAATCTAATAAAAATTGTTTCATCAAAAACGGAGTTCGAAAACGTAAATACGTAATCCTAAGGTTTCCGGTTTAGTCGTAAAGGACGTTAAATTATTCACGTAAGTCCTAATCTCTTATCGTAAATTAGTGAGTTTATGAACTAACACAAATTTAAAATTCCAAAATAATATTCACGGATAAATTTATTTCCTGAAATGTCAGACTGTCACCAAAACGGTGTATGTAAACGTAAGCACGTAACGTAGAATCCTCCGGTTTAAACGTAGTCGATGCTACTTCAAGACGTAAACCCAAATTTCTTCCCAAAAATAAGTGAGTTCATAATATAACATTAAAAAAATATTTTTAAATAATACTTGAGAATAAAATATCAACCATAAATTGACGGATTATCACAAGTGATATCTGACTACGATGTTCCTTGTACGGGAATGTAGAACCAGATTGCAAGAGATGGCTATGGCCAACTTTGAGACACAATACATAGGTATTTTATCAAAGTGGAAGCCATAATCCGTTAGTTGAGTTCTCATCCAGAGGACTTGAGCACAGCATGCGGATAGAGCCACATATTCTGCTTCAGCTGATGAGAGCGAAGTGCAATCCTGCTTCTTTGACGACCAACTCATAACTTTGTCTTCCCCTAGAAATTGTACGCTACCAGAAGTGCTTTTTCGACTATCAAGGCAATCTACGTGATCAAAATCTGAAAAAGCTATTAGATGAAAACCGGTTTCCTTCGGATACCAAGTCCCATGTGAATGGTATTCTTAAGGTACCGAAAGATCCTTTTAACCTCTTTGAGGTGCTTTTGAGTATGTCTGGCTTGATATCGTGCACAATAGCATGTGGCATGATGAATACCAGGCCTACTGGCTGTAAGGTACATAAGTGACCCGATCATACTGCGATAGCACGTTTGATCTACGGGATATGAGTACAAGTCAGCGTCTAGGGATTTGGTCGACAACGGTGTACCAACGCGAGCACATGAGGTCATACCATGCTTTTTAAGTATCTCTTGAGCATACTTAGCTTGGTTAATGAAGATACCACGTGGGGATTGATGAACTTGGAGGCCTAAAAAGAATTTTACCTCCCCCATCATTGACATTTCAAATCTGTTGTGCATTAATTTTTCAAAACATTTTGAAAGTTATGGGCTCGTAGAACCAAAAATAATGTCATCAACATAAACTTTCACCAGCAGTATGTCATCCCCATATTTATTAATAAAGAGAGTAGGATCAATAGAACCTTTGGAGAATCCTTTGGATACCAAAAAGTTTGATAGTTCATCGTACCACGCCCTTGAAGCTTGTTTGAGTCCATAAACTTCCTTTTTGAGACGTAGACTTTGTCAGGATGATGAGGATCGATGATACCTTGCGACTGATTCACATACACTTCTTCCTTCAAATGACCGTTAAGCAAAGCAATTTTAACGTCCATCTGAATAACCGTGAAGCCCTTATGTGCAGCATAAGCAAGGAATATCCTGACTGCTTCCAAATGAGCGACAGGAGCGAATGATTCATCGTAGTCTATGCCTTCTTGTTGATGGTATCCCTTAACCACAAGACGAGATTTGTTTTTGATTATGGTTTGTTCTTCATCCAGTTTGTTATTCCAGGTCCATTTGAAATCTAAAGTTGACATTCCATAGGGTCTGTCAACAAGTTCCCAAACATTTAGGCGTTCAAACTGATGAATTTCGTCTTGCATTGATTCAATCTACGCATGATCAGTCATGGCTTGTTTGATGTTTGTAGGTACAGTTGAACTCGCGGTGAGTGCATACATATACACATCGCCATCGGTTTCAAGTTGTCTGCGTGTTCGAACCGGTTGGGAAGGGTTTCTAATAACTTGTTCCAATGGATGATCACGTGTCCAATGGTGAGTGGATGGATATCGTTGGTAGAATGTATGCATGTTGGACGGATCAACATGTTGAGTAGAAGACTCTCCAACATCGCGTACCAGTGTACTGAATGGGTTGATAAATTCTTCTTCGTCAGGTTGTGCATCAACTGCTTGATTGTTGTTTCCTCCTTCAACATTGACGGTTGGTGATGTTGGTTGTATGACAATTTCTTGAGTTTGTTGAGTATCTAATGGATTTGCCTCTTGAGCAACGGTTGCTGAAGTAGATGCAGTTGTGTCTTGTTGACTTTGTTCGGGTGCATCAGCAGTATTGACAGCGGAAGGCTTTGACACAACGTGATTGTTTCCATAGTAATATTCATCAAACATTGGATCATATAAATCAACCAACTTATTCATTTGTACCGTATCTGTTGTGTCTGATGTAGGAGTACTTTTTTGACGTTCCTTCACGGGACGTACACTGTTGTGTGTAGGTGCCATTTCTAGACATTGAGGTGCAGGACTTGAGCTGTTCTGATCAAGTACCATTTGTGGCAATTCGTCAAAGTTCACATGAATTGTTTCAACAATAATTTTTGTTCTCTTGTTGTAAACTCGATATCCTTTCGACAATGTAGCATATCCCACAAAAGTACATGCATCACCTTTTTCTTTCATCTTGTTAAGATTCTCACCGTCTTTAAGGATGTAGCATAAAGATCCAAATACGTGAAAGAATTTAACAGTAGGTTTCCTGCCATTGATGATGTGGTAAGGTGTCTTTTGATGTCTAGGAATTACGAGAGAACGATTCTGAGTATAATAGGCAGTTGTAATACAAGGTTTTTAAGCTCGTATGAAAATTCGTTGAACCGATCTCTTCGAATTGACTATTGGTAGAAAGTGCGACTCAATTGTTCTTGGTGGAAGATTAAATGTGGTTTGGTTTGATTATCTAATTTTAAACTAAAAGCAAATAATTAAAATTGTCGTTGAGTAAAGTGAAAGCTTTAAAAAGATTAAACTAAAAGTTATTTAGAAAAACACTTAACGAATTTAAGTATAAACAACTAATCCCATCGCAATGTCAAGCAATCCAATCGCAATGTACCCATCGGAATACTGTCGCAATGTGGCCAAAAGTAATACCGTCGCAATGTGGCCCAAAAGGAATACTGTCAAAATACCAATCGCAATACACCTATCGCAATGTGAAACTTAAATCCAAAAAGTAAATCCAATCACAATGCACAAAAGTATCCTGTCGCAATATCACTAAGAGGGAACCAATCGCAATACCGATAAAAGTAATCCAATCGCAATACGAATCGGAATAATAAACCCTAATGCGATGCACCAATCGTAATGTGCATCGCAATATATAACCCTTTGCGATTGGATGATCGCAATATATAAATCGAGTCCCCGTCGCAATGGGGCTTTACTTTGCGATAAGAGTTAATCCGAAATAAGCTAGGAAATAAGCTACTTTCAATAAGCTCAATCCAAGACTTAACTAACTCAATAATAAGCAGAACTAATAAGCATGAAATAAGGACTTTTAAACTTTAAATAAGCAAACTTTCTAAATCAAACTTTGAAAAAGATTAAAACATTAAGAAAACATTTAAAAAGAAAATAAGCTAACATACAAATAAGCCAATAAGCACAAAGATCTTAAAGCTTAAACCGTATGAAAGCTTATAGATGAATAAAAAGATGAACTTTTTATTCACATCAACAAGAAAATCAATCACGGATTATGAATAATTCGAATCAAAGGTGAATCAAAATCAAGAAATGTAGAAGGAGATTATGGAACAAAAAGCTTAACTTGAACTTGATTAATGAGATCAAAATACAAAAAGGTTTAAACTTCAAAGATTAAAAGAAAGAAAAGATTAAAACTTAGTGAGAGAAAGTTTGGAACTTTCTCTCTCTAAAAACTAGAAAGGAAAAGTGAAAAATGAAACTAACTACTAAAAACTAACCAACCCTCCTAATGTGTATTAGGAGGGTATTTATAGGAAAAATGGGAAGGTGTGCATGTGTTGCCTCTTCTCTCTTTCTTCTCGACTCGATTTAAATCTTTTGTCTTCCTCGACGTCGTCTCGGGATTTGTCGATATATATTGAACTTGTCTTGTAATTTTCTTCTTCTATTAGACTTGAGTTCTTCGACTTCATTAAACTTCCGTCTTTAGACTTTTTCTTCGATAAATCTTCAGAATAGGCCTTGGACTTCCGTTCTTTTTGAACTGTGGAGCAATTCTCATTAAGTTGGGTCTGAGCAATATCGAGAAGTTTCTCCTTATCACTGAGAAGATCTTTAAACATTTTAGTGTATTTTGGCATGTGAGCGAGATCCTCAGCAAAGGAGATATTGAAATTCAGTTGTTTGAACATTTTAAGAAAGTTCGAAACCTGAATATCATCCTTGTTCTTCAATTTATCTTTCCTCAACCTCGAAGGATAAGGTATATTGGGTTGAGATGAAGGCTTTGGGATAGAATTCGCACTCACATCCTGTGGTGGTGGAGGGGTAGAAGTAGAAGGTGGTGGAATTGGAGAAGTAGAAGTTGGAGGAATAGAAGATGGAGGATTGGGAGAAGGAGACTCGTTTTAAACAAAAGAGCAAATTTGACAGTAAATAAACAAAAGAGCAAATTTGAACAAAAGAGCAAATTTGAACCAAAATAACTTTTATTAATCAGAAATATTAATACAAAACTATTAAAATAAAAATACAGATTATCCTATCTCTAATTCAACATTATAACAGTAAAGTAAAATTGGAATGCCTGATTACAGAAAATATAGGGGTTTATATAGGCCAACCCCGAAGGCTGCTGGTGGAGTTTGATGAGAAGCATCTTCGATTTTGGCGATCAATTTCTTCTTTCTCTTTCTTCTCTTTTGATCTAGGGTTGAGATTATGCACACTAGCACACGGATCGTGAACGTGGCATCCGAGTGTGCTAGTTGTACTAGTTTGGTGATGAGGTGGCTCTCTTTAATTGGTGGATTAGTGAGGATGTGCTATCACGACCAATCAGAGGCTATTAAAGGGGACACGTCACCAACTCTTCCATCTTCTAGCTTCCGAAAACAAAGGGGAATTAATTCCCAACTCGTGTGAATCACATGAGTGAAATAAAACCCCCAAAAGTTATTGGGTAATTTTGTGCATAGGTGAATTAGGGTTTATGGAATAGTGGTAAATTGTCTGGTTATTTTTTGCGGGTGAGGAAGATGAGACATAGAAAGTATCGAAAAGGTAAGTGAGATAATAAACGTGTGGTGTGAGGAAATGTAAATAAACGTTTGACTGATAATGAAAAGTTTATCGTCTCATAACTTATTATGTGATGGGCTTTGAATAATATTTCCATCTGTCTCTTTGTAGCATTTGGGCTTGACAGGCTTTTGTTGACCAACGAAACGTGAATATTTCCATAAGCATATGGGCTTTGGACCCAAGTTAGTAAATAACTCCATCCGTTTCTATTTATTTCCCTTTTTTATAAATGGCTTGGGCCATTGTTGGGCTTTTTACCCAAAAATAAGTAATATTCTTCCAATATTGGGTTTTTGGGCCCAATAAGAACATGTGGAACCCACTTGGCCCAAATACTTTAATAAATATCAAATCCGCTAAAATAGAGCTTGTTATTGGCTTTATTGAACTTTTCTTCAAACTTCGTATCGGTTTCGCCGGTTTTCGTGACTTTGGTACCTACACACATGAAACAACAAACAATGCATATACAAGGAATATTTGATACATTTCATGCATTTATTAATGGTTTATTGATATAAATGATATGAGTATTTAAGCTCATATCAAACTCCCCCTTGCTAAGCAATTGCCGTGTCCTCACGCAATGATAAAACACTAACTACACTTTTATTCAACATTTGAAACCTTTATTTTGCAAAAGACATAATGTATTCCTTTCATTATTGAAAAATAACTTTTAGGATCATAAAACTAAAATAGATTCATCGTCCTCGACTTTTCACTTTTCCATGCCAAGTGCAAAAACAAGATCATTGTCAATCATAAGCCCCAAAATTAAACCAACTCATACAAGTAATTTGTGTTAAACTCAATCTCCTATTATTCCTAATTGTATCTCTAGATTTTATTTATCATTCACCCAAAGGCTCATTTGACTTATTTGATATTTATTAGTCCAAAAATGAAGGCAAGAACGGTGTAAACTCAACACTTAAAACCTAACCTCGACTTCAAAAACCGTTGTCACTAAAGAAAGCACACATCAAGGATAACTTAACACGATTTGAGGGATAAATCCCCGGACCCGAGATTTGGCTAATAGGACTACATAAAAGCAACAATAAACCTCCAAAGTCAATTATGACCTTATTAATGGAGTTAGCAACAACTACATTATATCACCTTGTGGCTCTTTAAGATGCAACTGTGCTCCTTATTTAAAATCAACACACGAAGGCTCCTTGGACAAAAATAAGGGAATTGACATCACCATCCCACTTTATGGCTCATGATGATGAAGCAATTTATATTCAACACGTCCCCTTACCATACACCCTAAGGCTCTAATGACAAGGTTAGTGCTACATGACTCCCACCCGAAGGCTCCTAGAGAACATGTTTTTATTTATTCTTCTTTATTAATATGATATATATAGTAAGACAAATTTCCGCAATACCATGATCAAAAGTCCATGACGCTGACACCCTTAATGTGTTCTCACTTTAATTACAAGGGAAGAAAAATAAGGAGTTACGAGTTAAGATATTAAGCCTAAACCGCTAAAAACTTCATTTATTAAGCAATTATTATTCAAGCGTGGAAAATAAATACGAGGATATTAAATCAAACACAAAAATACTTATACAAGGAAGAATTAATTTTAGAAACTTATGATTAAACTCTATCATCTCTTGTTCTCCATATTGTAAAATTTCAAAAATGTGAAATCAATGGATACTTAGCCTATTAAATCAAAGTTTTGGGTTTTCAAGTTGTCTATAGGATCTTGCATCTTCTTATACTTTTTCAAGTTTTAGAATTTGCGTTTTAAAGTTCCCTTGATAAACGACTTTCTAGGATCAACTATAGGAACTTGCGAAAAGTTCTTGTTCTTAACCCATATGAATTAAGACTTTCGCGTTTTAAAGCTCCCTATATAAAAGCCTAGCAAAACTTAATTCAAATACGTTAAGGAAAAGCTAAGGTAAAAAACCGAGTCGCGTCAAAAACTATTTTTATTTTCACTAACGGAAAGCCTACAATCGTGTCAAAAGAACTTATTTTATTTATTAAAACTTCAAAATAGCACTAAAAATTTAAAATTTTATGAAAAATGAGAAAAACAATTACGTTTGGACACGACAAAAGCAATTGCAAGCGATTATTTCGATTGACTCCCCCATGCTAAAACCAAACATTGTCCTTAATGTTTCTTAGCTCAAGAGTAACACCCCCTTGATAAAACACGAAGAGTCTAATGCAAAATCCTAACATGGAAAGAGCACGCGAATATATAAGATGTTTATTAATTATGCCTCAAGATAAAACGTTAGTCGATAAAAATCAAAGGATAGAGAGTGTGCCCCTTTATGGCAATCAAAGATAGGAAGATCAAGTGGACCGGCAAAAACCGAACACGAGAGTCTTCAATGATTAGGGTCATACCTAAGATTCACAACACAACAAAACACGAGCACGAGCTTGAAAGATCAAGCCTTATTAGTGTTAGAAAATAGATAGAAGATAGAATGTATGGGACTCCCCCACAAGGTACCTCGTTTTTGTTAACCGAGTCATGAGCTCGACTCGATCCCCGCATTCATTGGTCCTTAGGGAAAATGGTGAAAACCAGCATAATGGAATAGAATCGATAATAAAACACGATGCTGGGGTCAAAGATTACATCCTTGTTGTCGGATGACAAACGAAAGGATAAAACTCCAACATAAATCTCCAAAAAGAGATGGTAGTCACAAATCACGATATGGATAAAGCATGCTCCCCGAGATAAAATCGCACCAAGATGATCGAAAAGTCTTTCAATTATTACATCGGTGAAAGGCCGAGATTTCCCTAAATCAACGGTTCTAGGGTCGAATACCTCGTCCTCGGGAGAGAAAAGAATAGACAACACGGTGTCGTCCCCCTATGCTAATCCAAGATCATATAAAGCACATGGTAAATGTGGTATAAAGGTCTCAACATTATTGGTATCAACTTGCATGACTTTGTTGACCTTATCACTCTTATGAATGTGAACAAAGGGGTCATGGTACTCAAAATGAGTCGCATGAAAAACCCGCACATTAAGATCAAAGCTAGTGGGAAGGATAATTGGAGTAAAGGAAATTTCTCCCTTCGGGTCAACATTATCATCATCATAAATCGGGTGATCAAACCAAATATTGTCATCACCATAATTAGACTCTTTCTCAAATTCTGAAGGAATGCCTATATAGAGAAACTCATCATCCTCCTTCAAGAGAAGTTCATCATCACAAGGGTTGTGAGATACGTTATAGGGTAATTTAGAAAATTACCTTTAGGAAAAAGTAATAGACTAAAATTACCAAAGACGGATTCAATTAAACACGTTGGTGAACCAAGTTCGTTGTACACGAAGATCGAGTGAATTTGAGACATTTTATTTCGATTTGGACAATTCATTCGAATTGATTTTCGGTTTTTAAAACTAAAATTAATTCTAACAATTTAAAACCTAAGTGCATGAATCGTTCCCCATTTTATTCTATCTAATAACAATTATTAAAAATTAACACTACTAAATAATTTAAGCTACTTAAAAATTCTATTCAATAAAATCTTATTTAATTAAAATACTTTTACACTAAAAAAACTATTTATGAAACCATTTTATTTAAAATCTAAATTAATTAAAATCTAATTATTATTTAAAAACTAATTTTTACTTACTAATTTAATTTCTAAAAATTAATAAAACAACTTTTTTTATATTTTGTTTTTATTTATAAAACTAATAATTGGAGCCTAATTAATAAAAACTATTATTAATAAAAAGTATTTATTATTACTTATTAAATAAAAATTTAAACCTAACAATCTGAATAAAACGTATATTAAGAAGTCAGTCAGAAAGAAAAATATATTAACTACTTACAGCAACATAACATCAAAACGAGCCTTTAGCTCAGTTGGTAGACACGTTGGACCTTGAACCGTGAGGTCACGAGTTCGATCCCCAAGGGGGACATTTTTTTGGTTATTATTTTTTTTTTGGAAATGTAAAACAAACTTTTACTGTATCGGTTTTGATAACAGTAAAATCAGATGGAAAAACTATAGTAACAATCTACGAATTAAATGTTAAAACTCTAAAATAATAAACCAAGCAATTAAGGCAACAATAATATAAGATCAGTTAAACAAGGCAGCAAGCAATTAGATTCACTGATATAAAAGAACCAAATACAGCAATCATAAAATCAAAAGAGACAAATTTCTAAAACTCAGCAATCAATTTCACTGCTCAAACTCCAAACTGAACCTTATGCGACTATCATAAACCCCAAATCCAAATTAAAACAAGAAATTCAGCAATAATAATCAATCCAAATATACATACGAAATTATTTCAGCTGACCAATATTTAGCAATCGACATCATATGAGTAGCATAAAATCACTCCTACTGAAAACTATAACATAAACAGCCTACTAAAATGATGCAGACAAACAAGACTAAATGAAACTATCTAGCATATAACGTAACTTCGTTCAATGAAATAAGAACAGCAGCACTAAACGGTTAAACAACCAAATTAAACGAGATCTAAGCATCAGTTAAGACTATATCAGCAACATTCGACTTAAGCAGATTCATCGTCATATCCATCGAATATATTACAGAAAATAATATCAAACTAAGCAAATCCAAAACAGTACGACAAATATTAGTTCATACTCAAACATTAACAGATTCAAAAGCAATTACACAGATCATTATCATAACAACATATATTTATGCTTACCACTACCATAGCTTAAACTAGTTCAGCCGCTTAACAAGAGCAAATGGATCTAGACCAATTACTGATTATGAATGATAAAAATAATAGACACAATGAATCAAACTCAGCAAACAACAAAGTTCTATATCAGATTCACCAAATTCAGTCAAGCAGAATCATTAACTCAATAATCAATACCAAATTATCAAGCAAATTCATAACACTTTATCAACTAAACATAATCATTCTAAAACTCAAATAGATAAACAGAAAACTTCAAACTCATACTAGCTAACATACAATATCAGTCCAAATTATCAGTCAAACCACAGCAATCCAAGGCATTCACTTACAAGTACTTATCAGCTAAGATCATCCAAAAAGAAAATACAGCTTCATAAACTTATTAGTACCAGTAAATAATCAGTCAAAAGAAAAAGAAGAAAACATCAGATACGAATCAATCAACTAAGCAGTTTAAAACATTATAATAATCATGTAACCAATTAACATCTAAAACTTATAAAATTAAAAAGGGCTTCTAACCTTTTTGTAAATAACCTTTGAGAAGAGGTGCAACGCTGAGCTGACATAGTTAACCGAATCAAATCCACCATTTACCACCATACATCCTCGTTCGAAAAAAATAGTTTATATTAATCAAACCATTGGGGTTTGATTTATTTCCCAATTTCACTTCAATATTGCATTAAACTATAGAGCAGCTTAATGAAATATTTTTATAATTATAATTTCGAAATAGAATGAAGACGAATAACTGTATTAAACTTTAACAGTAAAAAAACAAAAGAGCAAATTTGAACCAAAATAACTTTTATTAATCAGAAATATTAATACAAAACTATTAAAATAAAAATACAGATTATCCTATCTATAATTCAACATTATAACAGTAAAGTAAAATTAAAATGCCTGATTACAAAAAATATAGGGGTTTATATAGGCCAACCCCCAAGGCAGCTGGTAGAGTTTATTGAGAAGCATCTTTGGTCTTGGCCATCAATTTCTTCTTTCTCTTTCTTCTCTTTTGATCTACGGTTGAGATTATGCACACTAGCACACGGATCGCCAACGTGGCATCCGAGTGTGCTAGTTGTGCTAGTTTGGTGATGATGTGGCTCTATTTTATTGGTGGATTAGTGAGGATGTGCTGTCACAACCAATCAGAGGCTAGTAAAGGGGACACCGTCACCAACTCTTCCATCTTCTAGCTTTCGAAAATAAAGGGGAAGTAATTCCCAACTCGTGTGAATCACACGAGTGAAATAAAACCCCCAAAAGTTATTGGGTAATTTTATGCATAGGTGAATTAGGGTTTGTGGAATAGTGGTAAATTGTCTGGTTATTTTTTTGGGGGTGAGGAAGATGAGACATAGAAAGTATCGAAAAGGTAAGTGAGTTAATAAACGTGTGGTGTGAGGAAATGTAAATAAACGTTTGACTAATAATGAAAAGTTTATCGTCTCGTAACTTATTATGTGATGGGCTTTGAATAATATTTCCATCTGTCTCTTTGTAGCATTTGGGCTTGACAGGCTTTTGTTGACCAATGAAACATGAATATTTCCATAAGCATGTGGGATTTGGTCCCAAGTTAGTAAATAACTCTATCCGTTTCTATTTATTTTCCTTTTGTAAATGGCTTGGGCCATTGTTGGGCTTTTTACCCAAAAATAAGTAATATTCTTCCAATATTGGGCTTTTGGGCCCAATAAGAACATGTGGGACCCACTTGGCCCAAATACTTTCATAAATATCAAATCCGCTAAAATCAAGCTTGTTATTGGCTTTATTGAACTTTTCTTCAAACTTCATGTCGGTTTCGCCGTTTTTCGTGACTTTCGTACCTACACACACGAAACAACAAACAATGCATATACAAGGCATATTTCATACATTTCATGCATTTATTAATGGTTTATTGATATAAATGATATGAGTATTTAAGTTCATATCATCCGCTAACGCTAGTAGTGGGAGTTACTCCTGTAGAAGAAGACACACGTTGATTAGTTTTCCTAAGATTCTGATGTAACTGCGATGTTCCAGTATGAGTAAGCCTAGTGTTCATCTTATACATTCCTTGTGCTATCACATTTGCGCTCTTATCAGTTCCTATCTTAGGCAAAGTCTGTGGGGGTTTGCCCAAAATAGATGATTTAGGGCATTTAACCGCATTCGGTTGACGAACGGCAGATGGTTTACCCAATTTAGACTTTCCTTTCATTTTCTAAATGAGTTTTTGTAGCTCACTGATGGCTATGTCCTTTTCTTGTAGCTGAGCTTTCAAATCATTTATTTCGAAACCTTTTTCATTTAGTTTAAGAACCGAAGAAGCTGCCATTTCTTGACACTTTTTATGATTATGAGATTTTTCACCTTTTTGTAAAGCAAGTTCAAGAGAAATGGAGTGTTTCTCAAGTTGGTAAAAACTTTTCGAAAGTTTGTTATATGACTGAATTTGTTTCGAAAGCTCAACATGAAGATTGTGACATTTCTCGTCCGTTTCTAACACTAGACATGCTACATGACAATATTGATCAAGATCGGTATACACACCAAGTATAGCATTCATATGGTCAGCATAAAAATATTCCTTTGAAAGTCGATCAATTTCGTTAGAAAGTTGGTGTTCTTGTGTCTTTAATTTAGTTTGAAGAAAATCAACTTCATCTTCAAGAGATTTAACATAACTTAAATCAGTTAACATTTCCTCAGTGAGAGCGTTATAAAACATTTCCACATTTTTTGAAAGATCATCAATTGTTGGAACAATGCATTGTTGAATGACGACTTCTACTTGTGGGTTAGGTTTAATATTCCAAATGGTATACCTAGAAACTTTTTCATAGTCGACGACACCTTTTTACAAATTTAAAACCCCTTATTTTATAAACTCAAATTGCTGAACACTTTTACTTTTCTCATCCCATTTATGTTTTTCATCCGAAATTTATGTTTCTAACAAAATTGATTGTTTTTTGAAACTCCTTTTCAAAGAAACTTTCTTTTGGGGTTCATCACTTGGTGGTGGAACACTATTATACATCTTTTGTTCTTTGAAAAGTTCTTTTTGAGGAACAAACTTAATATAATGATCAGAATCAGAAAGGTTTATTAAATCACTTAAGTTCGATCGACTTTCTTCTTGATGACGAATGATTTCGTCGCAGTCAGGGGAAAGCATAAGAGCAAGATTATCAACATAAGAACCGATATCATAAAGACCAGGCTTGATAGTTTGAACGTTCTTGAGATATTCAGGCTTAACAAAACTCGTTTACATATTTCTAATGAGCATATTCATAGTTTAAATAGACTGACCCGTTTTGTAAACAATGTTGTTTAACGTGTCGACTCTCTTTTCCAAAGCAAGAAGTTTTTCAATATCCTTATCTTCACGAGTTTTATACAGCTCAGTTTGTTCTTTGTTAAGCGACTCTAACTTAGTAATCTGGAGTTTATGTAGCAGCAGTTTTTCTTCAAGTTCCAATATCTTTTGTTTTGACATATGAATTTCATGTGTTACTTCAGAACAATATAGTTCATTGAGAACCTTACGTTCATATACCAAACCATTAGCTATTGTAACTCATCGATCAGCTTCTTTTACATAATCACACTCTTTAAGCCTGTCTATCTCCTCGGCTAAGGATGTGTTTGCTTGCTTCAAACGCTTATTAGCCTGTTTGTTTTCATCAATTTCACGTTTTAAAGAATCAATAACAGACGCAAGAAAATCACGGTCCTCATCCGAGTCAGTATCCTGAACAACTTTTCCGTCATCATTACACATATGCTGTGAATTCGTAGAGATATTGCTATCCTCCGTGTCCATTACATATGTGTCATTGATGCTTTCGGGTTGCTCTGGATGACGTCGTTCATTGGCAAACACATTATAGTTATCGTATGATGGTACCTTTTCAAGTGGCTCAGTATCAAATATAGGTCCAGAAGTATCAGCAGTCTCTTGAATCACTTCTTGAATCTTTGCCATGTACACATAATGTGCCTCCAAATCTTGATCATCGGCTTCATCGTCAGTGTCATCATGCCAATCAAATTCATCTGCTGTGATCGGAATCCCTGCCTCTTCTTTCTTACACATCATATCTTGGTGCATGATCAACTTCCTTATATCTAGCATTGGATGATGATCGGAGGTTGTTGTTGGTAGGTTTGTAGATCTTCTTATAAGTTGCGGTAAGAAAAGACATGAGTTCCTCAATCTTCTTGTACCTTGAAGTTTGTTCATCATCACTGTCTCCATCAGACTCGGTGTCATACTTTGGAGGTGGAGTGGGGACAATTGTTTTTGCTTTGTTTCTAGCAGTAGCTTAAGGTTTGGTGGATGAGCTGGATGGTCTTGAGGAGGGAGAAGGTGTTTGTGGACGGTGAACGGGATTTGATGAAGTAGCAGCCACAAAAGAAATAGTTTTAGCAGACCGTTCTGCCTTTTCAGCCCTAAGTTCATTCACTTTATTCTGATGTTGTTTCAAGATATCATAAAGTTTGTGATAGGAGATGGTCTTGATATCTTCCCTTTGTTTAACCAAAGTCACAAAACTTTTGTAACACCCCATTTTGATAAATGGAATGTCACGCGTAATTATGGCGTGTCATCAAAGCATACAAGGATAAATGTCTAAAACATTACATGACCATAGGGTAAACCGGAATCAAAAATCGGTTCCCAAACATAAGCGCAAAACATAATAAAGTAAATGAAATGAATGAAAGACTTAAACAAGCACAAATATATGAAGGCAAAAGGAGAAGAAGTCTATGGCAGCTTCCATCCTATGCATGTCCTCCAAAATGCTCGAGTCCGTCCTTGGGTAGCTGCCGTTTTGGGAACATGAAAGGAAAAACGGCTGAGCATAACGCTCAGTGCACGGATATAGACATAGTATGAATGACTAAGCATAATAAAGACTTAATATCAGCGGAAATGTATAAGTCCTGGAAAACCTGGAACGTGTTCATAAAATTGGTTTTATAGTTTGAAAAGCCTTATGTTTATCTTGTAAAAACTGTTTATCATATTTTACCATTAGCCAATATAGGTCATGAAAATCCACCGTGCATGAATACTTGGAGGGGTGACCTCATCATGCAAATTAGAGGGGTTGCCTCTAATTTAATATTCTGGTTTGGGTAGGAGGGATCAGCTCCTTGTGAAGGATGCAAGGCACACACCACATTCACCATGAAATCCTTCCTGAAAACATGAAACTAGGATGCACCCGTACGCCCCACATGATAAATATAATAATATGGCCAAAAGCTGAAGGGACGCCACGAGCAATCACTCCGCCGTGGTGAAGTCATAACATTGGTCCCTCTAATGTTATGGTTATGGTACCTCCATAACTAGGTGAAACTGGTCATGCATGTATGGCTTTAGGTATTCTAATTAAACATAAGCAATTCAAAAACATATAAAACAAATACTGGGAAAACAGTTGGCTGCATACAGGGAATCCTAATAAGGAAAGAATGTCCATACTGAAAGGACGGGAATCCGTACCTTATGTCCAGTGAACGAAGACGACGAACTGAGAGGAATCCTACTTCCGTATCACTAATGCTACATAAATACAAACATAAATAAGTATATGCTTACTAATACGTAACTGATTTTATGTCATGTCTTAGCTTATTTTATATCTTCTTATCATGTTTTATTGTTTTAAGCCTTAAACTGTGTTTATCTTATATTCTGTTTACCCTGATTAAGTATTTCTGGTACTTCATGTATTATTATACTTACTGTGTAATAATAAGTAACTTTCCAAAAATTGCAGGTTTCCTAAAATAGAAAGTTTCCAAAAATAGAAAGTTTCCAAAAATAGAAAGTTACCAAAAATAGAAAGTTTCCAAAAATAGGAAGTTTCCAAAAATAGAAAGTTTCCAAAAATAGAAAGTTTCCAAAAATAGAATTACTGCTTAAAATAGATAAGTTTCTAAAAATAGAAAGTTTCCATAAATAGATCAGCTGCCTTAATTAACTAAGTTTCCATAAATAGATTTGCTGCCTGAAATAAATAAGTTTCTAAAAATAGAAAGTTTCCATAAATAGATTAGCTGCCTTATTTAAATAAGTTTCTAAAAATAGAAAGTTTTCACAATTAGATATAAGCTGGTTAAATAAGCTAAGTATATAAGCCTAAGTGTTTTCATGATTATTTTCTAAGTCATAATGATATAATGTATAGTTTATTAATTATTTCATGTAATTAGAATAAACTATAGGTTAAAATATTTAATTAAAGTATATCATGTTTTTAATTAAATAAAGTTAAATACTTAGGTTAAAACATGTATTATTATTTATTAATAATATAACATAAGTCATGTTAATTAATTAATTATAACCATGGTTTTTAAATAATTAATTAATTATAAGTCTAAAAATATAAAATACTTAGGTTAATAATTTCATGATTTTAATAATTAAAATAACCTAAGTCATGTTATTAAATTAATCATGTCATATTTATTAATTTAATTTTAACATATGATTATATAAAAAAAATAAACTTAACATAAACCGTGAACCGGATCTTGACTAGATACCTTGAACCGGACATGAAATCGACACCATACCCCGACCCACTTCGGGGTTCCCCTTGTCTTGCTGCTGCCATGGGACCCACACCACCCAACCGAGACCATATGGTCTCGGTGGTGGTCGAGTAGCCAAACCGAGACCCCTTTGGGGTTCGGTTTAGGCGCCGGCCAAAACAAACACCCCTAACAACCCTTTTTGATTTACCCAATAACCCTTTTCATGTTAGATCTATGTTTTTATTTAGGTTTTAAAAACATCATGTTCTTAATTAATTATTAGATCAAATCAAAAAGAAAAAGGGTAAAAAGAATATACCGAATGCGTGGATCTAAACGAGGATGAACAAACACGAACACTGGCACCAAAAACCAAGATCAAAATCAAATAAACACCCTCCTTGGTGTGTTTATGTGTGGCGGCCAAAAGAAGAAGAAGAGGAGAAGGAGAAAAACTTTTTAGGGTTTTTGGTGTTTTCCTGTAAAGTGAAAAATGACCAAAATCTTTCCTAATCCCTTGTTTTAGTAAAAATTGATGGGTTAAGCCCATCTTCCCTCTCTAATTTCATGGTATGGGGCCCACATGGGGTAACCCATACATTTCCTGAGTCTAAATATTATAGTGTGTTCTCGTGTGTTCTCGTGTTCGTAATTTACGTGTTTTAATTAGTTATCGATCGTGACTTAATATATTTATTCGTGTTCGTAATAAATATATATATGTAATTAATATTAGCTCGTGATTTAATTACGTTCATGATTTCATGATCGCATGTTCGTGATTAATTATTGTTAAAATAATTATTGCGTGTTCGTGCGTAATAAATACTTATCGTGTTCTAACACGTACGTAATACGTAAAATCCTAACACATAAACGTAATCGTACTATAAAAGGAAAGTTTTAATCTAGTACGTACGATCTTAAGGGTACTATTCATGGTAAAAGCATGCGGGTTTTACAACTCTTCCCCCCTAAAAAGAATACTTTGTCCCCGAATTATAGATAAAGTAAACTGGAAAAGAAGAACATACCAAACCGAGAGGGTATGTAAGGTAAACGAACGTCATGGTAGAAGGAACTTGGAACGTGACATGTCTTGAAAGGACATGGAACGTGACTCTACTGAAAGGACATATCTAATTGATAAGAAGTCCGGATGGACTTGTCCGTTTCCAAGTGGCTTCCCTCTTGGAATGGTTCCTTCCAAGATCTTGCCACAAATCATAAATCTTGGTCCTCCTGACCTTGACTTGGAATACAAAGAAGTTCTTGGTTATCAACTTAAGGTAGATCCCCCTAAATTTGATCGAGGGAATAAGAATTAACATGTAAGGCCAACTAAAACGTTATCGTGCAAAATACTTCTAACTTAACTGATAATTAGCACGATGCGCGAGACATAAGGAAACGTAGTACGTGAAAAGTTTTGAACGTAATACGTGAAAAATTATGAACGTGATACGTGGAAATATGATGAGTGAAATATGAGTAAACATATCGTGATCCATGATACGTGTAACATATCTTGATCATGATATGAGGAACGTGGAATGTACATGACATGTGAAACATATCGTGCACATAGAATATAATGGCGGTAACGCCAAACGCTACAAGGTGAGACATAGAATATGACGAGAAATGTCTATCTGAGGATAGGGAGTTATACTAAACTTGTGTCTGGTCTCTCAAGTTCTTGCAAAACTTCCCAGAATGAGAAAAACAAACATAAAATCGTAAGCCGAGATGCCATCATGAACGTTAATTGTGTCATGAATGCGAGCGCGAAAGCAAGTCGTGAAATTAGGACAAGGACGTGAAGTAAATAAGGGGCACAATTACGAATATTTTTCTGACCCGATAACTAAGAAATTGCCAAGTGATCGGATGAGCCTTGGCTGAAACATGTCCGATCAATCTGTTGGTTCTGAAATCCTTGCGGATGTAAGGATTCTGCAGACTTGATCAAACTGTTTGTAATAACTCAGATAGCATCATGCTTCTTCTGAGTTTGCGTTAATCTGGTAACCAAAATCCATGGAGATCTTGTCCTATTTCAATTCACAATTTCAGATGATGAAAAACATCCCAGTCTGTTGGTATCCTATCTTAACCTGTTGGTATGTCAGGTACTTAGATATGAACGTAAGTGTATCTTGCTTCGTAGAACTTGATACATACGAGTTTGCGAAACTCTGAGTCTCTGAATCTAGACTTCTCCTAGCGTAGGATTTTCTAGAACACCTAAATGTAGGGTTCTCTCCTTTATGCATAAGATGAATTATGGTAAGATTAACGGTAGAAACCCATGTGATTCAGCGTGTCACTGTAATCAAATAGAATTGATATTGGAAAATTTCTAGGGTAAAATTTCTCTTGTCATAGAATTTGCAACATAGTGCAGATATGGTCTTCCTGTTCTTCTCTAGGCTTAGAGGGAAATCAGGTTATCCTCAATGAACACACTGATGAATTTGCTATGAGTTCATGGAAACTCATTCTTATAATGCCGTTGGAGAATTGATGAGACTAATTCAAAATCATAAATCTAGCATGACCGAGTCGTGTACGAATAGCAGTCATGGACATGTCCTGCTTTTTCACTCGTCACTGTTGGCAGCATGATCATGAGTTCGATCTTGGAAAAGTGATTAACACTATAAGGTCGATTGGACATGTTGTCAATACGTGGAGGAGAATAACGGTCATGAATGGTGATTTATTTAAATCGACGGTAGTCGACACATAATCTCATGGTACCATTCTTCTCCTTGTAGGTTCTTCTGGAATGTATAGGAAGATTTTGGAATAATCAACTGGCTATGCGTAAAAGACTAAGTGGTCGTGTCTTACTAACAGCTAGAAAATTTTAGCGACCATTGCTAACAACGCACATGCTTGTAAGCATAGATAATTTGTACAGATTTTCCTGATGGAAAATCAAGCTGAAAGTATTCAGGAGCCTGAACATTACCGTACATAATTATGAATCGTAGCATGGTGTGTTGTTCATTGTCCATAATTAGGATAAAATTCATCTCGTGTCTGTCCGAGGAAAGGCGTTAGCAGCTTGGATCTCATCATTAAGCTGAAGGACAACCTTCGTATACGTGGGAATACGAAAGGCGTCCTTCATGGTCATGAATATATGATATATAGTGAAAGAAATGAAAGTGACATCGGCAACGTGACAGTTCTTACTGATGCGCCGGTAATGGTATTGAAATTCTTGTGGCCTGATTAATACATGGCACAACCAAATGGATATACCCTTGGAGAGTACCCTGAATTTCTTAGAAATGTTCCATAGTTGGACGTGAGGCATGTGTCTTGACTCGTTTCTTGGAACTATAAGCATGACATATGTCTTGACTGGTGTCTTGACATGTGTCTTCAGAAAGTATACGTGAGACATGTGTCTTGACTGATGTCTTGACAAGTGCCTTCAGAAAGTATACGTGAGACATGTGTCTTGACTAATTTCTTTACATGTGTCTTCAGAAAGTATACGTGAGACATGTGTCTTGACTGATGTCTTGACATGTGTCTCGAGACGTAATTCCATAGAACTACAATATTAGGTTATTATGCCAGACTTGGCGGATCGGTTGGACGACTGATCCTTTGTATGTCTGATCATGTCCGCGGCCGGAGCCTCGGTTGCGATTTCTAGGATAGTTCTGTCATAGTAGTGGTTACTATCGTCCTGTCTGTCAGTTCCATGACGGTCATTCTCCTGATCGTGATTCATGTAACTATTCAGCTGAGTGGCCGGCTGGTACCAGTTTGCACTCATATGGCTGAAATGACAGCCGAATGACGTGTGACATGTAACTAAGAATTAGGTACAATGATTGATGGAAATCATCTGATGGTGAAGCATTTTCTCGTCCGATTGCTTTTCTCCGACGCCTTTGTCTTGGTCTTGTAGGATCTCCAGGTTGTGAACAACATCCGCATCTCGTAGCGTCACCAAACGTCAGCAGCATCAACCTTTAGTAACATCTCCCAGTTATGAGCGGCATCAGCAATCTTGTAGAATATCAGCAATTGAAAATACGCCTGAGGTGATTCAGAATCGACTAGCGAATACTCGTGAAGTATTGCAAGTGAAATACACATGGATTAAGGTACGTTTAATACACATGAAACACGGTACGTGGAGTACACGTGGATTGCACATGAAATGATCGGTATGGGGTCGATCATTTATCATGATTTAAGGAAAGTATATCGGTTAAACGGTTAGGAAAACCATCATGATAACCTGGCAGTATTTGCATAGACATCATTTTGGTTATATCGAGAAACGTTAAAGTGTGGTTACACAAAATTCAAGATGATTTGCCTGAAATCATGATCAATGAAAACCAACCATGACCATCATGAAAGCATAATTTACATGAATTCCAACAGTGTCTTGCATGGAAGCAAAGACACAAAAGAGACGTAAGACATAATCACGTGAAGACCAAGTCATTATGATGAAACATGGAACAACTCAATGTGAAGGAGTGTATAACATAATCAGCATGAAACCGAAGTTAACCATGACAGTATGACAACATACTTGACATAAAAACATAATAACTTATGAGGGGACATGAAAAAAAATTTATGCCAATAAATCTTGAGAAAAAATTTGTGCATTAAAAACAGTGCATGAATGTATAATGTAGTTTATAAAAACCTTTTTATGCGCGAGGGGACGCCTATGGGTCGGTCCCAAAACAAAAGACATGGCGAGGGGACGCCTATGGGTCGGTCCCAAAGTTAAAAGTTTCGATAAAAGCACATGCGACTAAATAGGGTCAGTCCTGTACCAACCATTACTTAGTCATAATCCCTGCAACAATAATACATGAAACATAAATAAATGAAATTTATCTGTCAAAACTTATCAGAAAAAATTTTATATGACTAATTATGAACTACAGGGGTTCAGTCCACATAGTCACAGTTCACGAGGAACATTATGCATGAAACAATGACACATAACTAAATATGAATGACGGTTGTCCATCCATATTAGTTAAAACAATATCGATGAAAACATCAAGGTTAAAACCTCAAGGTGCTGAAAACGTCATGGTTAAAGAAACAATGCGCTGAAAACATCAATACGTAGAATAACAAACGTTGGCTTAGGAAGCTCCTGGTGACTACCCACTAGTCACAGGTCAATTTTTAGAGCCTACAGGTCGAAGCCTTGGCTCTGATACCATAATTGTAACACCCCATTTTTATAAATGGAATGTCACGCGTAATTATGGCGTGTCATCAAAGCATACAAGGATAAATGTCTAAAACATTACATGATCATAGGGTAAACCGGAATCAAACATCGGTTCCCAAACATAAGCCCAAAACATAATAAAGTAAATGAAATGAATGAAAGACTTAAACAAGCACAAATATATGAAGGCGAAAGGAGAAGAAGTCTATGGCAGCTTCCATCCTATGCATGTCCTCCAAAATGCTCGAGTCCGTCCTTGGGTACCTGCCGTTTTGGGAACATGAAAGGAAAAACGGCTGAGCATAACGCTCAGTGCACGGATATAGACATAGTATGAATGACTAAGCATAATAAAGACTTAATAGCAGCGGAAATATATAAGTCCTAGAAAACCTGGAACGTGTTCATAAAATTGGTTTTATAGTTTGAAAAGCCTTATGTTTATCTTGTAAAAATTGTTTATCATATTTTACCATTAGCCAATATAGGTCATGAAAATCCACCGTGCATGAATACTTGGAGGGGTGACCTCATCATGCAAATTAGAGAGGCTGCCTCTAATTTAATATTCTAGTTTGGGTAGGAGGGATCAGCTCCTTGTGAAGGATGCAAGGCACACACCACATTCACCATGAAATCCTGACTGAAAACATGAAACTAGGATGCACCCATACGCCCCACATGATAAATATAATAATATGGCCAAAAGCTGAAGGGACGCCACGAGCAATCACTCCGCCGTGGTGAAGTCATAACATTGGTGCCTCTAATGTTATGGTTATGGTACCTCCAAAACTAGATGAAACTGGTCATGCATGTATATGGCTTTAGGTATTCTAATTAAACATAAGCAATTCAAAAACATATAAAACAAATACTGGGAAAACAGTTGGCTGCATACAGGGAATCCTAATAAGGAAAGAATGTCCATACTGAACGGACGGGAATCCGTACCTTATGTCCAGTGAACGAAGAAGACGAACTGAGAGGAATCCTACTTCCGTATCACTAATGCTACATAAATACATACATAAATAAGTATATGCTTACTAATACGTAACTGATTTTATGTCATGTCTTAGCTTATTTTATATGTTCTTATCATGTTTTATTGTTTTAAGCCTTAAACTGTGTTTATCTTATATTCTGTTTACTCTGATTAAGTATTTCTGGTACTTCATGTATTATTATACTTACTTTGTAATAATAAGTAACTTTCCAAAAATTGCAGGTTTCCTAAAATAGAAAGTTTCCAAAAATAGAAAGTTTCCAAAAATAGAAAGTTACCAAAAATAGAAAGTTTCCAAAAATAGGAAGTTTCAAAAAATAGAAAGTTTCCAAAAATAGAAAGTTTTCAAAAATAGAATGTTTCCAAAAATAGAATTATTTCTTAAAATAGATAAGTTTCTGAAAATAGAAAGTTTCCATAAATAGATCAGCTGCCTTAATTAACTAAGTTTCCATAAATAGATTAGCTGCCTGAAATAAATAAGTTTCTAAAAATAGAAAGTTTCCATAAATAGATTAGCTGCCTTATTTAAATAAGTTTCTAAAAATAGAAAGTTTCCACAATTAGATATAAGCTGGTTAAATAAGCTAAGTATATAAGCCTAAGTGTTTTCATGATTATTTTCTAAGTCATAATGATATAATGTATAGTTTATTAATTATTTCATGTAATTAGAATAAACTATAGGTTAAAATATTTAATTAAAGTATATCATGTTTTTAATTAAATTAAGTTAAATACTTAGGTTAAAACATGTATTATTATTTATTAATAGTATAACCTAAGTCATATTAATTAATTAATTATAACCATGGTTTTTAAATAATTAATTAATTATAAGTCTAAAAATATAAAATACTTAGGTTAATAATTGCATGATTTTAATAATTAAAATAACCTAAGTCATGTTATTAAATTAATCATGTCATATTTATTAATTTATTTTTAACATATGATTATATAAAAAAATAAACTTAACATAAACCGTGAACCGGATCTTGACTAGATACCTTGAACCGGACATGAAATCGACACCATACCCCGACCCACTTCGGGGTTCCCCTTTTCTTGCTGCTGCCGTGGGACCCACACCACCCAACCGGGACCATATGGTCTCGGTGGTGGCCGAGTAGCCAAACCGAGACCCCTTTGGGGTTCGGTTTAGGCGCCGGCCAAAACAAACACCCCTAACAACCCTTTTTGATTTACCCAATAACCCTTTTCATGTTAGATCTATGTTTTTAATTAGGTTTTAAAAACATCATGTTCTTAATTAATTATTAGATCAAATCAAAAAGAAAAAGGGTAAAAAGAATATACCGAAGCGTGGATCTAAACGAGGATGAACAAACACGAACACTTGCACCAAAAACCAAGATCAAAATCAAATAAACACCCTCCTTGGTGTGTTTATGTGTGGCGGCCAAAATAAGAAGAAGAGGAGAAGGAGAAAAACTTTTTAGGGTTTTTGGTGTTTTCCTGTAAAGTGAAAAATGACCAAAATCTTTCCCAATCCCTTGTTTTAGTAAAAATTGATGGGTTAAGCCCATCTTCCCTCTCTAATTTCGTGGTATGGGGCCCACATGGGGTAACCCATACATTTCCTGAGTCTAAATATTATAGTGTGTTCTCGTGTGTTCTCGTGTTCGTAATTTACGTGTTTTAATTAGTTATCGATCGTGACTTAATATATTTATTCGTGTTCATAATAAATATATATACGTAATTAATATTAGCTCGTGATTTAATTACGTTCATGATTTCATGATCGCATGTTCGTGATTAATTATTGTTAAAATAATTATTGCGTGTTCGTGCGTAATAAATACTTATCGTGTTCTAACACGTACGTAATACGTAAAATCCTAACAGATAAACGTAATCGTACTATAAAAGGAAAGTTTTAATCTAGTACGTACGATCTTAAGGGTACTATTCATGGTAAAATCATGCGGGTTTTACACATTTGCCATTCCAGTTTGAGTTGAAGTACAAACTGAACATTGGCATGATGATTGGAGATGGTGCACTGATTTCTGACAAGTTCATTCATCATTTTGTAAAATCTCGAGTAATATGAGTCAATGGATTCACTATCTTCGGATGTGAATTTTCCAAACTCCCAAAGCAGATTAGTCTCGAGATCTTGAACATTGATCGACTCACCTTGCTTTAGTCGATGAATTGCATTCAACATTTCCATAGCATTAGGACATGCATCAACCGTGGAATAGATATCGTTATCAATCCCAGTGAGTATGTAGTTCACAGCATCAGCTTCAGCTTGGAGGAGTTTCTTTTTCTCAGCAGGACAAGTGTCGAAATTCTCCATAGCTCGTGTAGTTGACGAAGTACCATCCTCTGCTTGTGTGATAAAGGGTCTGAATTCAAAAACTGGAGGTGGGTTCTCAAGGCAATGACGAAGAGCGGTTCGGTTCTCCTTAGTGTCGAGAAATCTAAAGAAACGAGATCTCCACTGAACGTAGGACCCGGTAGTGAGCACATGTGGATTACCATTGCCACCTTGTTCCAAACGAATTTGATTAACCGTCGCATTGTTGTTGTTGTTATTAGACATGGTGATTACTTGTGAATGGATTAGGATCTTAATGGATTTGTTGTGATGAGGTGTGGTTTAAAACTTCGAAGTGTTCCGAGAATTTTCAGTCCGACAATAAATTCCTCAGTCCGACAAAACAGTAAGCGAAAAATTTTTGTATCACCAAATTTTAAAATTGATTTAGAAATAGCCAAAAACTAGTAGGGACAAATTTGAATTTACTTGACCTAAGATTTTTTTAACTTTTCTTTTTTTTGGTAAACTATGATCCGGGACTAGTCTAGAGAGTGGCTAAGTCTAATAAGTACTCTAACAAAATTTAGATGTCCATCGGAATACCCATCGCAATGTCACCCATCAGAATACCCATCGCAATGTGTGATCGCAATATCAGATCGCAATGTGTGATCACAATATCAGATCACAATATGGGTCACAATATCAGATCGCAATATGGATCGCAATATCAGATCACAATATGGATCGCAATATCGGATCGCAATATGGATCGCAATATCTGATCGCAATATGGATCGCAATAGCAGATCACAATATGGATCGCAATATCCGATCGGAATATGGATCGCAATATCAGATCGTAATATGGATTGGAATGTGGGATCTACATAATCGCAATGTAGAAACCCCTTCGGCTTTTGCGATCGGAAGACACGATTGGAATAAGAAACCCTCAAACTTTGCGATCGGAATAAGTCCCACTGTTCTCGGATAATACACAACTATTCGAGATTTTTAGCCTAATAATGATCCAAGCACCCAAAAATTTTATGTTTTTAACCAAAGTAACAATACCAAATCACTACCAATAGTATGTAGATGATTTGTATCAAGAATAAACCATAAAAACACAAAAAAGAATTGGTACGTGAGTTTTAGATCAAAATAGGCAAGAATAATCAAGAACACAACACACGAATCTTCAATCACTTATCCACTATATGCTCTTGATACCAAATGTTAATCCCATATCAATCCATAACACAAGATTTAGAGTAGAAAGAGAAGAAAGTTAGAGAGAGAAACTAGAGAGAGAAAGTAGACAGAATGGTGGAAGGTTACACTTTTACTAGGTGAAAAGAAATGAACCAACACCCTCTTCCACACATGGAAAAGGGTATATATACCCACGAACCACATGGGCTTTCCATCGGCCGTGGGTTTGTTTCCATGGGCCAGGCTTGGCTTGTCTTGGGCTTAGAGCCCCTAACTTATACAATATTAGCTTAAAGTTCAAGCCCGGTTTTCCCGACTAACCTATTACAATACAAGACCTTTAACGACTAAGATGACCTATTACATTCTTGTTCGACTATATAAAATATAGGGCTAACAGCATCCACGTTAGGTTTAGAATGAATCCTCTCATTAGTGTTGTAAGCATACACTTGTTGTTGAGATTAATCATAAACCTTATCACAATTTAAGTACGAATGTGGTCTACCACAAGTCTCACAAGACTCACTCATGGCATGAACGTACCTAGTAGGAGGGTTATCAACTCTTAAAGCAAGATGCTTAACAATTGTAGCAAGTTCTTTAATTTGATTGTTAACCTCATTAACCCCTCCACTAGAACTAGCCAAATTAGCCCTTTCACTCTTAGTTTGAACTTTGGCTTTATTTTCAATAATGTCCCAAGCATCGATTATTGATTTAACAAGAATATTACCCATCGAATCAATATTTAGTGAGCCTTGGTCATTCAAAATTAATCCATTGTAAAAAGTAATAATTTGATGAACTTTAGTAAAACCATGTTGAGGACACCTTCTTAAAAGCTCCTTAAATCTGTCCCAAGACTCACTTGTTCAAAGGTTATAATGTCATTCATTAAAGCGGTGGTCCGAGATGGTGGAAAGAAGTAGTGATTGAACCTGGTCTCTAAATCCACCCATGTGGTGATACTTTGCTGTGGTTCCTTATCAAGCCAAATCTGGGCTTGTGCCTTGAGGGAGAAAGGAAAGAGTAACAAACGAATTGCCTCTTGTGGCACCCCATTGTATTTAACGGTATTTGCCAAATGTAAAAACCTCTTAATATGAGCGTTTGGGTCATCATGAGTACGGCCCAAAAATGGTATAGCGGAAACCATTTGAATAAAACCCGTTTTAAGTTCAAAATTATTTGCTCCAATGTCGGGCACCACAATCGCGTCATCATTTCCCTCAATGTGAGATTGCAAGATCTCAATCATAGCTCGGTTATCCGTTGCCATCGTAGTGTCGAAAGCTCGATTCCCAGGATCGGCTTGATTAACGGTCTTTTTGTTCTTCTTCTTTTTTTGAAAGAATTAGAAGAATTAGGTACACCACTTGGTATGTGTGTACGTGCGCGAGTGCGCATACAATTAAAACCGAGGAGTAAGGGGATCGCCCTTAGTGACTTTGAAAGGGAAGGGATTATCCCTCTCGAGGTTCGATATCAAAAAGCTACAAGAAAGTATATACATAATACTACTTGGGTGGAAAAACCCTCGATTAGCCTTCCTTCTCAAAATACTCACAAGTGAACAGGGGAATGAGGTGACGCGAAGCACTTAAGTACCTAGCTTCCCTTAGACGGCCTTTTATTGCACGTCGTCTTTCTATTCACCGTATAGTTCGTATTTTTTGAATTCTTGCTTAAGGAAAGTATTTATCTATTTTTGCCTTTTATTTTCTTTGATCGATACACGTATATGGAACTGGAACGCCTCCCAATACGGGATATTGCAAGCAATACTTATGGAATATTGTGTATTGGGGTTCTTATACGTAATATCTGTAGTAAAAGAAAATCATTTTGTATTTTTATTTTTAAAATAAAATATATTCACAATAAAAGACAAGAAAAATCAAAATAGGAAAAATAAAAATAATAATAATACTTAATATTTTTGGTGTAATACTTTAGGAAAAGTATTACTTTTTTATTTCTTTTAATTTTTTGTTGCAATTCTTAGGAAAGAATATGCTTTTGATGATTTTTTTATTTTTTTGTATTTTTAAGTTTTTTATTTTTCTTATATTTTTTATTTTTTTAACAAGAAAAATAACGTTCAAAAGTGAGCAGATTCCAAAATCCAAATCGTCTCACAAAAAATCGTCAATCGTAACGAGATCGAAGCGGCATCGGCGCCAATTTAATATAGGAAATAAGTATAAGAGATTAATATAGCAAATTAATATAGCCAGTTTGTGTGTGTATATGATTAAATGTTCGTTTCCTCGACTCGACTCGAATAGATATCAAATTAATCACAAGATTTATCGTTTTTGGTTAATAACACTTATTTGGTATCTATGTCTAGTTAAACTTAAATGAGGATACTATTTAAGGCTTAGGGAATATAGAAATAAAAGCGCAAATAGTTCACATAAAATTACTCTAAAATGCAATTTAATTATACTACTGTTGGAAATACGTTTTACGTATTAGAAAGGATCGGTCACTCCAACAATAGATTAAGTAGTAGCTCGTAGTCTATTTAAATTAATATTAAACAAACAAGGCCAATCCAAGCATACAACATGTGTAGGTCGGCGGCCCATTGTAAGCCCAAGCCCATCTCATGGGCTTGGGTATATAAACCCTCTCCTTAGTTGGAGAGGGTGTGGTTTACTTTCATTTTACACATAGTAAAGTGTGTTTATTCATACTTTCTCTCTCTAAGTGTGTGTGTGTGTGTTCTCACCATCTTTCTATCTCTTTCTCTCTCTAGAATATAAGCAAGATATACCATATTTTACAAATGGTATCAAGAGCCATAGGATGATTGTATTGTTTATGTGTTTGTGTTCTTGCTTTTTGTGTCCTTTTTGATTCAAATAATTCAATCCAAAGACATTTTGTGTTGTTTATGGTTTTTTCTTGATACAAATCTTCTACATAGTTGTGGTAGAGATATGGCATATTTACTTTGGCTAAAAACACAAAAAATTTGGGTGTTTGAATCATTTTTTGGCTTAAAATCTCCAATTAGTTGGGTTTTATTCGAGAAAAGTGGAATAATACTTGGTTTTAAGGCCTAGTATCAAAGTTCGTTATAGTTCCGAATCTTTTCGAATTGAAAACCGGTCTAAAGTGCGACTCAATCGTCTTTTGGTGAATCAAAGATTTGGTTGATTTGTTTTAAACTATTTGCAAGTAATTAAAGTGTCGTAGAGTAAATGGAAGTTAAAAGATTAATATTGAAATGACAAGTAAAATAAATGCATAAAACTTGTAAAGGTGACAATGGAAAAATACTAACTCACTAAATAAAACTAACACTTCGAAAATTTTCAGAAAATAAAAGTACTATAAGAAAGTGATATCGAAAGAAACCAAAATGAGCCAAAATGGAACCCGATCGGAATGTTTTCCGATCGGTTGATCGGAAAGTGGTGGGACAGCAATCGGAATAAAGACCAAAAGTCCAATCGGAATAAACAAGGATATGAAGAACAATCGGAATGTGGGATAACGGCCAATGATCGGAATATCGATGAAGCTATAATCGGAATAAGGAGAAGGGGTGCCGTCGGAATAAGGGGCCAATCGGAAAGGGTAGTAACAACCTTTCCTAAAATAATGGGAATTGGTTAGATGGTGCACCGGTCGGAATATAGCAACAATCGGAAAAAGGGATATAATTCCCTTCCGAAAATAATGGAATTCGAGCAAAAAGCTAGGAAATAAGCTATTAGATCGAGCTTATTCCCAAAACTAAATCGAATCAACTAAATGGAATCAAATAAGCACTCTAATCAACTTATCTAACTCGAAATCAAGCAACTTTTTAGATCAAACAATAAAAACATAAACTTTTTAATAAAACTTTTTAATAAGAAAAATAAGATAATCATAAAAATAAGCCAATAAGCACAAAAGTCTTAAAGCTTAATCAAATGAAAACTTATAAAATGATCAAAAGATTAACTTTTTAGCATGAAATCAATTAGAACAACACGGATCACATGATAATCACACCAAAATCAATCTTAAATCAAAGAAAAGTAGAATGAGATTAAGAAATAGAAGCTTAAAATAGAACTTTGATTAATGAAATAAGCAATACAAAAGTGTTTAATCTTGAAAGATTAAAAGAAAAAGATGAACTAGTGAGAGAAAGTTTAAGACTTTCTCTCTCTAAAAACTAGAGAAAACTAAAAAGTGAAAAATTAACTAAAAACTCTAACTCCCCTCCTAATGACTATTAGGAGGGTATTTATAGGGAAGGTGGAAGGAGTGCATGTGTTGCATCTTCTTTCTTGCTTTCTTCACGTTTTCTCGACTCGACTTTAATTTTTCGTCTTTGTCGTCTTGGGATTTGAACTTGTCTTGTAATTTTCTTCTTCTATTAGACTTAAGTTCTTCGACTTCGTTAAACTTCCGTCTTTTGACTTTTTCTTCGATAAATCTTCAGAATAGGCCTTGGACTTCCGTTCTTTTTGCACTCTTGATCTTTTGACTTCGTCTTTTCCTGTTTTCTTCAATAAAAGCCCGTGAAAGCCCGTGTTTTCTTCCTTTTTCACATTTTGGTCCTAAAACACAATAAAAACACAAACCACGCATAATTCCGACTTTTACGACATAAATCACACGTTTTGGTCTTGTTATTATTGGAAATAAGTGGTAAAAGGATAAGTGTTTTCACACTTATTAAATCCCCTACACTTGACCATTGCAATGCCCTCATGCAATGCATTAATTTTAAAGCACGGTTTACATTCTCCATCATAAATAACCCACCTTGGCCTTTATTAAATACTAAACATAAAAGATAGAAATAAGTAAAGAAATTAAAAACTTACATTGGGTTTTGGCGGCCATGAACGTTTATCATCCTCAAGTTTCACGTTCCCCATACCAAGCTTAAAAACGAGATCATTGTTATTATAAGTTAGCAAACTATCACAAACTCATGTGGGCCAATTATTCACTTAGACTCCCTTATTCCTAGGTGTATCTCTTATATTTTATTTTTGTCTTGAATGATCACGAGGATGCATTGTTTGACTTATTTCGATAGTTATTTAGTCCGAAAATAAGGTGAATGATTTAATCAATAGTTAGCTAAAGGACCAAATCTTTTAAAACTGCTTCTCGGGATATCAGAAAGTTCATATCTTGGCATAACTTGGTTCGCGATTTGAGACCTTTCTCGGGCCGATATTTGGCAGTGACTTCATACTTTGAATCTTCGAGAGACGTTCTTGAAATTATGGTCTTCTCTTCATAATAGGATTTTCTTCACTTGAAGTTTTTGAGAGATTCTTCATCTTTGGACCACGACTTCTTCATTTTTCTCCAATCTTTATTTTGGACTTTGATATACAACGATCCGCCTCCTTTTAGGACTTGGATCTATTTATCCTCATACCTTGTTAGGGTCTTTTCGGATAGACTTCTCCATGACTTTTGGGGAGTTCTTGCTTTTCGTCGTGTGTCTCGATCCTTCATATTGATTTTTGATAAATGATTCTTCACATCACTTTTGGATCTTTAGCAACAAAATGTAGCCCCCATGCCTTGTTAGGGCCTTTTCGTACTCGCCAATCTTCGCGCCCCGCTTCATAAGTTATGCCTTGGCTATGAACTCTCGTCATTACCGAGCAACTTTTAAACGATCTGGGGCTAGAAGCTAAGTAACCTTTTAAATCGTACAACCTTATTTATTAGCAGATTAATTTATTAACAGGCGGAGGGAGAATAGGCTCATAATTAACTCACATAAATTCATGAAAGAATACCGAACTTATAATTGACTCTATCATCTCTCGTTCTCCACGGTTTAAAATCTCAAGGAATGAGACTCGTGGATGCTTAGCCTATTAAATCAAAGTTTTGGGTTTTCGAGTCGCCTATAGGATCTTGCAAATTCTTAGACTTTTTCAAGTTTAGAAATCGCATTTTAAAGTTCCCTTGATAAACGACTCTCTAGGGTCAATTATAGGAACTTGCGAAAAGTTCTTGTTCTTAACCCGTGAGAGTTAAGACTTTCGCGTTTTATAGCTCCCTATATAAAAGCCTAGCAAAACTTGACTTAAACATGTTAAGGATACTAGCTAGAGTAAACTTAGGTAAGTAAACTCGGGTTGAGTCAAAATGTTCACGACTAAGAAAAATCTAAAACCACTTTATTAAAAATTTATTCTAGCAAAGGAAACATAACAAAGGCAAATACAACTATACAACTAGGCCAAAATAGATTAAAAATTTTGAAAAATGTCGAAAAATCAAATTTTCCGGTTAAAATGAGGGCAAATTCATGGAAAAGACCACTTACTTCGATAGAAGTCCCCCTACACTTGAGATAAACATTGTCCTCAATGTTTAAGCATGTGGGAGTAAACTCCCCTACACTTAGGACATTGTGCACTTTGTTTAAATCTTGCTAAGGAAGGGACAACTAAAGTGAATTCAATGTGAACATATAGAATATGAAATATTGAATCACAAGAGTTTAGGATAGAACCGGGAAGATAGGAAACACGGTATCATGGTTCGTCAAAAGTCATCAAGATGCTTTCTGAAGCTTTAATCCCTGCACAGCACACGAAACAAGACAACAAACATATGCGGGGCTCCCCTTACACTTATTATGAAAGCAGTAAAGGATAGAACACGGGTTGCCTCCCGAGAAGCGCTTGTTTTTGTTCACCGAGTCATGAGCCTGACTCGACCCAATTTTAGTTCATGGGGAACGTGGTGAGGGATGGAATCATCTCCTGAGAGATGTCCTCACCAAAGTACAGCTTCAAACGCTGGCCATTCACCTTGAAATTGGGCCCATTCGGCTGAGAAAGCTCAATGGTCCCATATGGAAAGACTTTGGCGACGGTGAATGGACCAGTCCAGCGGCTCTTCAACTTGCCAGAGAAGATCTTCAACCGAGAGTTAAAGAGTAAGACTTGATCACCAACGTGGAACTCTCGGTTCTTGATTTTAGCATCGTGGATCATCTTCGTCTTCTCCTTGTAGATCAGCGAGTTCTCATAAGCTGCATTCCTCAGTTCATTTAGCTCGTTGAGTTGAACCTTGCGATGATCACCGGCTTTGATGATGTCGAAGTTAGCCCACTTCAAGGCCTAGTGCGCCTTATGTTCCAGCTCGATGGGTAGGTGGCAGGCTTTCCCGTACACAAGATGATAAGGTGTACAACCGATCGGGGTCTTGTAAGCAGTACGGAAGGCCCACAGAGCATCATCTAACTTATCGGCCCACGCGGCACGATGCTCTCCCACAGTACGCTCCAAAATTCTCTTCAAGCCACGATTAGAAATTTCGGCTTGCCCATTGGTTTGGGGATAATAGGCGGTGGAAAGACGGTGATTGACACCATACTTTGCCATGACTTGTGCAAATTGATCGTTGCAAAAATGAGTCCCGCGGTCACTGATGATAGCACGAGGAACGCCAAATCGAGCGAAAAGCTGCTTCAAAAAGTTCACAACCACCCTCGCATCATTCGTAGGAAGAGCCTTAGCTTCAACCCATTTAGAGACGTAGTCGACAGCGACGAGGATGTACTTGTTCCCTTTGGATGATGGAAATGGCCCCATAAAGTCGATGCCCCATACATCAAAGATTTCACATTCCTGTATGAAATTTTGAGGCATCTCATCCTTATGTGTGATCTTGCCTTGACGTTGGCAAGCATCACAATGCTTAACCATTTCGTGAGCGTCACGATAAATGGTGGGCCAGTAGAATCCAGAATCAAACACTTTCTTAGCGGTGTAGTTGGGACCAAAGTGACCACCGGTGGGTCCTTTGTGGCAAGCTTGGAGGATGTCAAAAGCTGCCGGTCCGTCAACACATCGACGAATAATCAGATCAGCACACTATTTGAATAGATAAGGGTCATCCCAAAAGTAAGTCTTAACATCGTTCAAGAACTTCTTCTTTTGTTGGGATGTTAACCCTTGGATGAGAATACCACCCGCTAAGTAGTTTGCAATGTCCGCAAACCACGGGGTGCCATCAAGGTTGAGATTTATAGACATTAGAGTCTCCAGGGGGAAAGAGTCATTGATCTCTTTGTTCGGATGATCCCCCTGATATGGATCCTCAAGTCGACTCAGATGATCCGCGGCCAGGTTTTCGGCTCCCTTCTTGTCACGAATTTCAATGTTGAATTCTTGAAGGAGCAAAACCCAGCGAAGAAGTCTTGGCTTAGAATCGTTCTTTGTCATCAAGTACTTCAACGCGGAATGGTCCGTGTATACGATGGTGGTGGATAAAACAAGATAGGGGCGAAATTTCTCAAAAGCATAGACAACAGCTAAAAGCTCTTTTTCGGTTGTCGTATAATGCAATTGAGCCCCCGTCATTGTTTTGCTAGCGTAGTGGATTGGTTGGAAGTGTTTATTCACTCTTTGGCCCAAAACCGCACCAATAGCAAAGTCGCTAGCATCGCACATCAATTCAAAAGGCAGCTCCCAATTAGGGGTAACCAAGACCGGTGCCTTAGTTAGCTTATCCTTGAGAAGATTGAAGGCTTCGAGACACTCTTTAGAAAAGATAAAAGGAGTATCTTTTTCTAAGAGGTGGGTCATCGGGCGAGCGATTTTAGAGAAATCTTGAATGAATCGACGATAGAAGCCCGCATGACCCAGAAAACTTCTCACACCCTTCACGGTTGAAGGTGGAGGTAATTTGGCTAAGAAATCAACTTTAGCACGGTCGACTTCAAGACCGGCTTTAGAGATTTTGTGTCCTAGCACAATGCCTTCTTTTACCATAAAATGGCATTTTTCCCAATTCAGAACAAGGCGAGTGTCTTCGCACCGCTTAAGCATACGTTCCAAATTGGCAAGGCAAGCAGAGAAGGAATCCCCGAAGACCGAGAAATCATCCATGAAGACTTCCATGGTTTGCTCAACCATGTCATGGAAGATAGCTAACATGCACCTTTGGAAAGTCCCGGGGGCATTGCATAAGCCAAAAGGCATTCTTTTATAAGCAAATGTGCCGTAGGGACAAGTGAATGTTGTCTTCTCTTGATCTTGAGGATCGATGGGTATTTGAAAATAACCCGAGAAACCATCTACAAAGCAGTAATATTCATTACCAGCTAAACGTTCAAGCATTTGGTCCATAAAAGGTAGAGGGAAATGATCCTTTCTCGTGGCATCATTGAGTTTGCGATAGTCTATACAAACTCTCCACCCAGTGACGAGACGGGTAGGAATTAACTCGTTGTTTGCATTGGGCACAACGGTGATTCCGCCTTTCTTAGGCACACAATGGACTGGACTATCCCACGGTGAATCCGAAATAGGGTAAATCATACCTGCATCAAGAAGTTTGATAACCTCTTTTTTGATGACTTCATGGATTTTAGGATTCACCCTTCGTTGACTTTGAATTGTGGGCTTAAATTCGTCCTCCATGAGAATTTTATGTGTGCAGAAATGAGGATCAATTCCACGGATGTCCGAGATTTTCCAAGCGATAGCGCGTTTATGCTTCTTCAACACAGCGACAAGTCGGGCTTTTTCGTCTTCCTTTAGATCCTTTGCGATGATGACCGGTAGCGTCTCGTCGTCTTCCAGAAAAACGTACTCAAGATGAGGCGGTAAGTCCTTAAGCTCGAGAGTAGGCGGATCCTCAATAGATGGTGAAACTAACGATGGATCATCATTAATCACCTCTTTAGGAGCAGGAGGAGAGACCGGGTCCTCATTGAGAAGTCTCTCAATAGTACTAATATCTTCATCCCAATTGGTGGACAAATTATCATACTTAATATCGAGAGGACCCAAGCTAGCTTCGAAATCATCCAAGTCACTTTCTCCAAAAGGAGTCAATGCTGGAGCAATTGAGGCAACGGTCTCAACATTGGGTAGAGAAGAAAGAGTACTTTTGCAAGCATCATGAAAATGTTCTTCACAAGCCTCATCGAGAACATCAATAGCATTAACACTCTCATATGAATAAGGATGCTTAGAAATCTTACCCATGTTGAAGACAATTTTATCGTCACCAACTCTCATGATTATTTCGCCTGTGGCAACATCAATAAGAGTGCGACCGGTCCTCAGAAAGGGACGTCCAACGATTAATGGAACACGGGGATCCATCTCGTAGTCAACGACGACAAAATCCGCCGGGAAGGTGAATTTATCAACGCCAACAAAGACATCTTCGGCTATCCCCACTGGATACGCAACCGTACGGTTGGCTAATTCCAAAGTCATTTTGGTGGGGACTAGCTCGGGGAGAGATAATTGCTTCCAAACACTTAAAGGCATTAAGTTTATACTGGCACCTAGATCGGCTAGGGCCATGCAATTCTCTACTCCCTGGAAGTTGCAAGGAATCAAGAAGCGACCCGGATCACCAAGTTTGGTGGGCAATTGCCTTAAGAGCACTGCGGAGCAATTCTCATTAAGGTGGGTCTGAGCAATGTCAAGAAGCTTTTCCTTATCACTTAAAAGATCTTTAAACATCTTAGCGTATTTGGGCATGTGAGCGAGAGCCTCGGCAAAGGAGATGTTAAAATTCAGTTGTTTAAACATTTTAAGGAAGTTTGAAACCTGAATATCATCCTTGCTCTTTTGCTTCTCTTTCCTCAACCTAGAAGGATAAGGTATATTGGATGAAGAAGAAGGCTTTAAGGGAATAGGATCACTCACAACCACGGGTGGTGGGGAAATGGGGATAGAAGGTGAAGGAGGTGTGGAAAGTTGCTCTTTTTCCTTGTTCACAATCACCGGTGGAGGTGTAGGAAGCTCGGGTTCCATATAACCTTTTCCACTTCGAGTGGTGATTGCTTTCATCTCCCCCCTTGGATTTGCAACGGTATTACTCGGAAGAGTACCCGAAGAAGAGGGTTGATTACTTTGGATGAGCGAACCAATCATATCACGAAGGTGAAGAGCTTGATTGTTAAAAGAGTTTTGCATGTTGGCATTAATATCATTGCTGTGTTTGGCCATATCATTCCTTAGCTCGGCTCGAATATCGCTCCCTTGTTTCACCATGTCATTCTTCAAGTTGACAAATTGACTCTAAAGATTCGTCACCATCTCACGATTGGTCTTCATGAACGTCTCGACGTCTTGGTTTACGGCCATCGGTTGATTGAGAGGTGGAGCTTGAGAATTTCCTTGAGTTGGGTATGGGTTTATTTGGGATTGATACTGATTGTTTGCACGAGGTTGGGATTGATTGTAGCTTTGTTGTTGGTTTTGGTTTGCAGGAGGGAAGCCGGGAGGAGCAAGATAATTGTTGGAACGATAACTTAGCAAGCCACGGTCTCCTTGAGGGCGAGCTTGATAGCCTCCCGTGGGATAAGTGCCGTAAGCTGCGTTAACGTTTTCAGAATAATTGCCTTGGGTAGAAGGACAATCATTGTAAGAATGAGGACCACCACATGTGTCACAAGAAATAGCAACGGCTTTAGCTTGTTGAAAGTGGTTTGTGGCCATGGCCATGAAATTCTTGTTCATTTCAGCGAGTTGTCGAGAAATTTCAGACATTTCAGGATTGGAGGTAGTAGAAGAAACATTGACTCTCGAGTTAGATCTTGAGGATGCGGATGAATCCCAATTCTTGTGGTGAGTAGTCATGTTTTCGATCAACTCTCGACACTCTTCCGGTCTCCTTTTCATAAAGGTACCACCGGCGGCGGCATTGATCGTGTCACGATCACGAAAAGTGAGACCATTGTAGAAGGTGTCAATGAGAGTGACGGGGAGCATATTGTGATTAGGTCAGCGGTCGATCAAATCATTGTAGCGTTCCCAAGCATCGAAAAGCGATTCATCATTCTCTTGCATAAATCCACTGATTTGGTTACGAAGGCTAGTGACCATGGATGGGGGAAAATAGCGCGATAAAAAGCGTTGAGTCATGTCGTTCCACGTATGAATAGAATTCTTAGGAAGACGGTCAAACCATTTTTCGGCATGGTGAGAAAGCGAGTGTGGAAAAAGTTGGAGGCGAAGGTCATCCATAGAAACACCGGGGCACTTCATGCTTTGGGTTATGGTAATGAATTTGTCGAGGTGTTTGTTGGCATCATCATCCGGAATTCCACGAAATGGGTTCGTTTGCACTTGTTGTATCATGTGATGCTTCAACGAAAACTCCTGAGCCGTGACGTGCATTGGCGCAATCGGGCCTCCGCGTCTGTTCATGGTGGGTTGGCACAATTCCTCCATGGTTCGTAAATCAGGTAGAAGGACATTGTTGTTGTTGTTATTGTTGTGGTTGTTATTCAAATTATTTTGAGGTGGGTGATTATTGTTGTTGTTAACACCAGCCATATCTAAATCTTCACGATTCTCGGGCTCAGAATAGTTTGTAGATCTAGTACGCATGCACCTGCAGAAGAAAAATATACACAAGGAATATCTATATAATCTTTTTGGTTTTTATAGGTTTTTTAATGTTTTTGTATTTTTTGAAGAGTTTTATATTTTTTAGGATTTTTTGGAAATTCTTGCTTAAGGAAAGTATTTATCTATTTTTGCCTTTTATTTTCTTTGATCGATACACGTATATGGAACTGGAACGCCTCCCAATACGGGATATTGCAAGCAATACTTATGGAATATTGTGTATTGGGGTTCTTATACGTAATATCTGTAGTAAAAGAAAATCATTTTGTATTTTTATTTTTAAAATAAAATATATTCACAATAAAAGACAAGAAAAATCAAAATAGGAAAAATAAAAATAATAATAATACTTAATATTTTTGGTGTAATACTTTAGGAAAAGTATTACTTTTTTATTTCTTTTAATTTTTTGTTGCAATTCTTAGGAAAGAATATGCTTTTGATGATTTTTTTATTTTTTTGTATTTTTAAGTTTTTTATTTTTCTTATATTTTTTATTTTTTTAACAAGAAAAATAACGTTCAAAAGTGAGCAGATTCCAAAATCCAAATCGTCTCACAAAAAATCGTCAATCGTAACGAGATCGAAGCGGCATCGGCGCCAATTTAATATAGGAAATAAGTATAAGAGATTAATATAGCAAATTAATATAGCCAGTTTGTGTGTGTATATGATTAAATGTTCGTTTCCTCGACTCGACTCGAATAGATATCAAATTAATCACAAGATTTATCGTTTTTGGTTAATAACACTTATTTGGTATCTATGTCTAGTTAAACTTAAATGAGGATACTATTTAAGGCTTAGGGAATATAGAAATAAAAGCGCAAATAGTTCACATAAAATTACTCTAAAATGCAATTTAATTATACTACTGTTGGAAATACGTTTTACGTATTAGAAAGGATCGGTCACTCCAACAATAGATTAAGTAGTAGCTCGTAGTCTATTTAAATTAATATTAAACAAACAAGGCCAATCCAAGCATACAACATGTGTAGGTCGGCGGCCCATTGTAAGCCCAAGCCCATCTCATGGGCTTGGGTATATAAACCCTCTCCTTAGTTGGAGAGGGTGTGGTTTACTTTCATTTTACACATAGTAAAGTGTGTTTATTCATACTTTCTCTCTCTAAGTGTGTGTGTGTGTGTTCTCACCATCTTTCTATCTCTTTCTCTCTCTAGAATATAAGCAAGATTTACCATATTTTACAAATGGTATCAAGAGCCATAGGATGATTGTATTGTTTATGTGTTTGTGTTCTTGCTTTTTGTGTCCTTTTTGATTCAAATAATTCAATCCAAAGACATTTTGTGTTGTTTATGGTTTTTTCTTGATACAAATCTTCTACATAGTTGTGGTAGAGATATGGCATATTTACTTTGGCTAAAAACACAAAAAATTTGGGTGTTTGAATCATTTTTTGGCTTAAAATCTCCAATTAGTTGGGTTTTATTCGAGAAAAGTGGAATAATATTTGGTTTTAAGGCCTAGTATCAAAGTTCGTTATAGTTCCGAATCTTTTCGAATTGAAAACCGGTCTAAAGTGCGACTCAATCGTCTTTTGGTGAATCAAAGATTTGGTTGATTTGTTTTAAACTATTTGCAAGTAATTAAAGTGTCGTAGAGTAAATGGAAGTTAAAAGATTAATATTGAAATGACAAGTAAAATAAATGCATAAAACTTGTAAAGGTGACAATGGAAAAATACTAACTCACTAAATAAAACTAACACTTCGAAAATTTTCAGAAAATAAAAGTACTATAAGAAAGTGATATCGAAAGAAACCAAAATGAGCCAAAATGGAACCCGATCGGAATGTTTTCCGATCGGTTGATCGGAAAGTGGTGGGACAGCAATCGGAATAAAGACCAAAAGTCCAATCGGAATAAACAAGGATATGAAGAACAATCGGAATGTGGGATAACGGCCAATGATCGGAATATCGATGAAGCTATAATCGGAATAAGGAGAAGGGGTGCCGTCGGAATAAGGGGCCAATCGGAAAGGGTAGTAACAACCTTTCCTAAAATAATGGGAATTGGTTAGATGGTGCACCGGTCGGAATATAGCAACAATCGGAAAAAGGGATATAATTCCCTTCCGAAAATAATGGAATTCGAGCAAAAAGCTAGGAAATAAGCTATTAGATCGAGCTTATTCCCAAAACTAAATCGAATCAACTAAATGGAATCAAATAAGCACTCTAATCAACTTATCTAACTCGAAATCAAGCAACTTTTTAGATCAAACAATAAAAACATAAACTTTTTAATAAAACTTTTTAATAAGAAAAATAAGATAATCATAAAAATAAGCCAATAAGCACAAAAGTCTTAAAGCTTAATCAAATGAAAACTTATAAAATGATCAAAAGATTAACTTTTTAGCATGAAATCAATTAGAACAACACGGATCACATGATAATCACACCAAAATCAATCTTAAATCAAAGAAAAGTAGAATGAGATTAAGAAATAGAAGCTTAAAATAGAACTTTGATTAATGAAATAAGCAATACAAAAGTGTTTAATCTTGAAAGATTAAAAGAAAAAGATGAACTAGTGAGAGAAAGTTTAAGACTTTCTCTCTCTAAAAACTAGAGAAAACTAAAAAGTGAAAAATTAACTAAAAACTCTAACTCCCCTCCTAATGACTATTAGGAGGGTATTTATAGGGAAGGTGGAAGGAGTGCATGTGTTGCATCTTCTTTCTTGCTTTCTTCACGTTTTCTCGACTCGACTTTAATTTTTCGTCTTTGTCGTCTTGGGATTTGAACTTGTCTTGTAATTTTCTTCTTCTATTAGACTTAAGTTCTTCGACTTCGTTAAACTTCCGTCTTTTGACTTTTTCTTCGATAAATCTTCAGAATAGGCCTTGGACTTCCGTTCTTTTTGCACTCTTGATCTTTTGACTTCGTCTTTTCCCGTTTTCTTCAATAAAAGCCCGTGAAAGCCCGTGTTTTCTTCCTTTTTCACATTTTGGTCCTAAAACACAATAAAAACACAAACCACGCATAATTCCGACTTTTACGACATAAATCACACGTTTTGGTCTTGTTATTATTGGAAATAAGTGGTAAAAGGATAAGTGTTTTCACACTTATTATGGAAATAGGGATCTTTTGTACTATTGCGACCAGTATTGCGACACTCATTCCATCGTAAAGGCTAGGGTTTTCACATTACGATAGTTATTGCGACAACCTATTGCAACCATTATTGCTACAGGTTATTGCGATAGGTGTATTGCGACAGCTTGTTATTGCGATAGGTGTATTGCGATAGGTGTATTGCGATAGCTTTGTGACATTGTGATAGATGTGTGATATTGCGATAGCTTTGTGACATTGTGATACATGTGTGATATTGCGATAGCCTTGTGACATTGCGACAGAATAGTGTTATTGCGACAGGTTTGGTGATATTGCGACAGGTTTAGCGATATTGCGACAGGTGATATTGCGATTAGATTTGGGTCATTGGGATAGATTTGGGTCATTGCGACAGATTCCTATACATTGCGACAAGTATTCCAAGATTTTTCAAAAACGTGTTTTTAAAATTTTTTAACTCGTGAGTTTTTGTTCGTCTTGGAATTTTTTGGTTTATAGAGCACATATTTTAGGGGATTTCAACATTTTTATCGACTTCTACACACGACAACAAACACATTTACTTTCTCTCATTGTTCGATCCAAAGTTGTAAATCTTTTATTAACGAAATGGAGTACACATCTCTTACGGATAAGTCCATCCTCTCGGGTACGGATAATCGTCCACCAATGTTGGTGAAGACTATGTACGAGGATTGGGCTTCCCGAATGGAACTTTATATGTTGAATAAAGAGAATGGACATCTCATTTGGGCATCGGTTCTGAATGGACCATTGGTATATGGTACTATGACGGAAGGTACTGTTACTCGTCCTCGCACAACGGGGTAATTAATTGGAGATGCTAAGATTCAAGACAAGTGTGATAAACAAGCTACAAACATCATTCTCCAAGCCCTTCCTCCAGATGTCTACAAACTCATCAATAAACATAAAGTTGCCAAAGAGTTATGGGATAGAATTCGTGTTCTAATGCAAGGCACCTCGTTAACTAAACAAGAAAGAGAGTGTAAGCTATATGATACGTTTGATAAGTTTGCCTATGTCCTCGGGGAGACTCTCAATGATTACTATTTGATATTCACTCTATTGATGAATGAGCTTAAATCTATGGCCTGGAAATTCCTACATTTCAATTAAACACCAAGTATTTGAACACTCTCCCTTCTGAATGGTGCAAGTACGTGACGGCTATTAAATTGGCTAAGGATTTGCGTCAAACCAACATGGATCAACTTCAAGCTTTTCTTCAACAACACGAATGCCACGTGATCGAGGCTCGGTTGTCAACACCTCAAGTTCATGATCCACTTGCCATGTATGCTTCTCAACAAATGACTCCCCAACAAAACATGGCTAATACTTATCAACAACCATCATACTTGCAGCAACCACCACAACACAACTATCAGCAACCACAGCAACCATCTTATCAACCACTAATGATGCCACATCAAGCATTTCTACAAAGTGTTCTTCAACAGCCTTATCCACATCAACCAACAAGCCTTCCAATTGAAGCACAACAAGCACAAGCCTTCTACTCCAATGAACTTCCACCAATTCAAGCACCGGTCTTTACTCCAAATGATACACCTACTGATGTCTTAAACCATCTCACTGCCTACTTGTCAAAACTTGTTGCAACTAGAGGTTTTCCACCAACGAACAATCAGCTCCGCACTTCTTCAAATCCTCGACAACAAGCCACTATTCAAGATGATCAAGTGATGGTGCAATCCATTCAGGGAAGGCAAAATTCATATGGACCTACTACAAGGACCGTGAACGCTCAAGTTGTGACTTCTCAATCTAGTGGAAATGTAAGCCCTATTGGTCCTAAAAAGGTTGTGACTTGCTCCAATTGTCTTGGAAAAGGTCATATGGCTAGGGAATGCACTCAACCGAAAAGGAGAAGGGATGCAACGTGGTTTCGTGAGAAGATGTATTTGGTCGATGCTCAATCTAAGGGAAAGATCTTAGATTTAGAGGAATTAGGATTTCTTACAGACCCAGGGGCAGCAAATAATGAAGGCATTGTAGTCGTCTCTACTTCTAATGCAGTATATCAAGCAAATGATCTTGATACATATGATTCGGATTATGATGACATTCACTCAGCCCAAGCTGCTCTCGTTGCTAATATCTCTCACTACGGTTCTTACGACGTCAGTGAGGTACCAACCACAACTAATATTGTTCATGATAATCCACATTAAGTTGAGCATGAAAATGACAACCTTGAACAGCATTCGGGAACTAGTAACTCAAATCATGTGGTATCCAATCCAACACATTTGAGTGAACCTAAACCAAATGCAATGACGGGTATGGCATCTTCTGATCAACATGATTTGGTAATGGTGCCTAAACATATTATTGATAACATGAATGTGGTCGTCCTATAAACCGTAGATTTAAATACCAATCTAACCGATGAGCTTGCGTTGTATAAGGAAAAGGTCAAAACTTTGAATGGTCCCTCAAGAAGAGAAAATAACTTGTTCTGAAATTTGACCAATTTCGTTTTGAAAAGATAGAACACTTAAAAGAAATAGAATCATTAAGAGATAATCTTTCCAATGAATCAAAAGAAAAAGAGTCGGTTTTAAATGATTTTCAAAAACTTAAAAAGGATTTCAAAACTCTCGTGTCTAAAAAGTTTGAATCGGAAATTAATGCTACCAAACTTCTTAAATTCAAGGAGCAACAACTTGTAAAACAATACACTTCCACATAAAAGATTCATCTTTTAACTAACTCGTTTAAAGAACTACAACTTAAGCGTCTTCAAGATTTACCACCTAATCCAGGTTATGCAAAACAAGCTCAGGAATATATTTCTTGTCTTTATGATGTGACCCTAATTGGCAAATCGAAAGAAGCACCTTATGTTCGTGATACTGAGGAGACAATGTCACTTGCGGAAGAAACTCGATCTAAAATGCTTTCAACATTCCATAAGCTTGATTATGATAAGCATAATAAAGATCAATTTGATAAAAATACCCGTATTCGATTACAAAAGGAATTAGCTCAATTATCAGCTTTTGTGCCCCCAAGTTTGTCAAATGAAAACCTTCCTAGTACGTCTCCTAAACTTGTCAAAAAGGATTTAACTAAGTTAATTCCATCGGTACGTAAGGTGTCAGATAGCTTAATTGCGGTGCACCAACACTTTTCCTATTTTGACAAGGTCATTAAGGAACGTATGACGGCTTCGGCCACAACAGAAGTTGAATGGAATTTTGAGCACACTAGAGCTGCATTTCGAGACGAAATTGTTCCATTTGTAAACAATATTAAAGCCTGTCTTAGCAATATTGATCAATATCTTTTTTTGGAAATAGAAGAATTAGACGTGTTTTCAATGAAATAGATGATGCTTATGAAAACAGTTTACTTGAAATAGAACGAATTTCACGCCAAAATGACCAGCTTCTGAAGCAATTGATGTCGCATGATATTGTTTCCGTTTGTGTGAATAATAGTGTTGATAGTGATTCTATTGTGCATAATGTTGAATCTGTGGATAATGTGGTAGATAGTACTTTTCACAAATCTGACGCTGAATTTTTAAAGCTTCGAGATTCTTATACTTCACTTTCAAAATGTTTTGATGAAATTCAAAAACATTGTATTTCGCTTGAATGTAGACAACAATTTATTCAAGAGCTTTTTGAAACGTCATTCGAAGGTGTTAGTATAGATGATGCAAATTTTCAAAATAATTTTTGATTGAATTTACAATCAAAACAGCGTCAGCCAAGTGACAAGGTTTCTAAATCATTGCCGATAGACATAAAGAAATGTTAGGAGATTAACTGTATGAACGTACTTGAGGCCGCTGAGAATTTTAAACTTGATCTAGATAATCGAGTTTCCAAGATTTTGTCCAAAGTTGATAACTTAAAACAGAAAAATACACAACTTTTCAATTCACTAAAGCCCGCATGTGCTAATACCACTGCACATAATCAATCATTGATTAAACGATAGAATCGAAAGTCGGTGGAAATATCTGATTTGAGGGAACAAATTTGTGATAAAAAATATTTGGCTTTGGGTGAGTTAAAGGAAACACTTTGTACCCTAAAAGGTAAGAATGTTGTGGATAACGCAGCCATTGTCTCAGCATCGTCCTCTATTGCAATCAAAAGGAACCTCATCACCGTCACAACACTTAACAAGGGCCCTAGGACTAAACCATCTCAAACATTGGTCACTAAAGATAAGGCAAAATCAAAACCTGCTTCTAATATTCCCGTGTTGCCTTCTACAGGAGTAAACACCACTACTAAGGCTCAAAGATCTAAGCTTAAAAGAAATACGAAGAATGATGGGATCTTGCCCCCATCTAGTAGTCAAATGAAGAAGAATGTAGAAGCCCACCCTAGGAATATTATTTCTGTTTTGAATAAAAAGAATCATGTAGCTAAACCTAAAGGCTCTGCGGTTGTGCGGCGTTCTAAGCCTACTGTGAATTCTAATTTGAAATGTTGGAATTTCAATGAATGTATGTTTTCTAGTCGTCATGATTCTTGCCTTATTGACCATGTGAATGAGATGAATGCCCGAAAAAATGGATTAGAGTGGAAACCGACTGGGAAAGTGTTAACCCAAGTTGGTTGAATGTGGCGCCCCACTGGTAGAACTTTCACTATAGTAGGGAATGCGTTCCCTTTAACTAGGATCACTCCCACTAAAGCGAAGAAAGTGTGCCCTTTAACTCGGAGTACCAAGGCTACCAAAACACAAGTGTGTCCTTTAACTAGGAACACCAACACTACTGTAGGAACCAAGTGCCCTTTAAATAGGTCTACTCCCACTATAGTGCCCGATAATACTTCAAAACCTCATAAAGTTGGAACAATAATACCTGTTATTGGTAACACTCACATTAGAAAACGACGGAAATCTAAGGATAACACATATGTTAGAAATTCTGATAATATTATATCTTTATCTGCTAACAATTCGGAACCAATAGTTTCTAATGCATTGTCTACTGTTGTTGATGAAAACATGTGGTCCAATTTGTTCTCTAGTATTTGGACTTTGGTTGCTCCAAGCATATAACCAGAGATCGCTCTCAGCTCAGAAATTTCGTCAGCAAGTTTCTTGGTATGGTTCGATTTGGAAATGATCATACTGCAACGATAATGGGTTATGGTGAATATCATATTGGGAATGTTATAATTTCAAGAGTGTATTATGTGGAAGGTCTTGGTCACAACTTATTTTCTGTGGGACAATTTTGTGATGCAAACCTAGAAGTTGCTTTTCGAGAGCATACCTGCTTCATTCGTAATTTGGAAGGGGTTGATTTATTGAAAGGTACTCGAGGGAATAATTTGTACACTTTATCTCTACAAGATATGATGGCCGCTTCTCCCGTATGTCTTCTCTCCAAAGCATCGAAGACTAAGTCATGGTTATGCCATCGACGATTATCTCGTCTTAACTTTGACGCTATTAATCATTTGGCGAAAAACGAACTTGTTCGTGGTCTTCCTAAACATAAATTTCACAAGGACCATTTGTGTTCCGCGTGTACAATGGGGAAGAGCACTAAGAAATCATATAAACCCAATACTGAAGACACCAACCAAGAGAAACTTTATTTTTTGCATATGGATCTTTGTTGGCCAATGCGTGTTGAAAGTCTTAGTGGTAAAAATTACATCCTCGTCATTGTCGATGATTACTCTCAGTTTATATGGGTGAAATGTCTTAGAACAAAAAATGAGGCACTAAATTCATCATCGGATTTCTCAAGATGATTCAAGTGCGTCTCAACACTATTGTCTGACGCATTCGTACAGATAATGGAACTGAATTTGTGAATCAAATCTTGCGTAATTACTATGAAGAGGTTGGCATATCTCATGAAACATCTGTTGCTCGCACTCCATAAGAAAACAGTGTCGTTGAAAGGCGAAATCGCACACATATGGAAGTTGCTCGAACGATGTTAATTTACGCAAAGGCTCCATTGTTCTTATGGGCAGAAGCAGTATCTACAGCAGTGTACACCCAAAAGCGGTCACTAATTCGAAAACGCCATGGTAAAACACCTTATGAGCTTCTACATGGAAAAGTACCAGATTTGTCATATCTTCATGTAGTTGGTTTCTTTGTTGGGTCAAGATTTGATCCAATTGTTCCTCACAAGTATTTGAATATAAAATAGCTGCTTAAGACTTGAAGAATTGTTGAAGACACTTCAGCACCAGGTCCAACACCAGTCCAAGCTGAAGACAGTTCAGCACCAGCACTTCCAGAGTCCTTTAAAGACAAAGTCTTCACCTTCAGTAGTTGATGCGGATCAGCATCTGAAGGACATGCCTAAATGAAGTTGCCTTTCAGTTCAGCTTAGAGTGACAAACAAAGCTGAACGATGTTCATCTATCTCTCAAATACTACCTGAAGATATTGGCGGGAACTTCCTAAAAGCAAAGGAAGACAAGATTACAAGAGTGGTTACTTGTACAGCCAATAAGAAAGTCAAAGTAATATTTACTTTTGTACTATGATGGGAAAGAAAGCATGGGGAGCACATGGGCTTCACTTTATTGAAAGCTTCCTTTGGAAGCTTTGCTTTTCTTTTCCTATATATAGATAGGTAGTAAGTAGAGAAAGATAAGTTTTCCATTTCACATAAAACACAAAGTGTAGTGTTAGGAATTCTTCCTCTCTTGTTCATCAAGAGAGAACCCTTGTCATTCAACCACTTTGTTTCCGCAAACAAAGTGGGTTATAGATTCTTTATTTGATTCAAATAAAAGACTATACGTTGAAAAGTACAAGTTGTGTTTATTAGTAGTTAATTGGTCGATCGTGCAAAGAGTACACGATTTTAGGACCCAACCAGTGGTATCAGAGCGGGTGGATTATTCTTATGATCCAGATCCGTTCTATATTAACTGCTAATAGCATTTGAGCATCGTTAAAATATATGGTTGTTATTCAAAACTGCTACTGCTTATGAAGCGTATGCAATTTTGAGGGAGAGAAAAACCATAATGTTGAACAAACCTGCCATGGATATTTTATCCAAAACCAAAACCCAAAAAACCCACCAATAAAAAAAACAGATCCATCAATATTCAAACAAAAAATTATCATATCCATACAAAAAACCCAGCGATCTGTGAAAACAGCACACCACAATTCATTTATAAACAAAAAAAAAACAAAAAAACCAGATCCATGTTTCGATGAAAACCAAACCCAAATCCTAAACTTAACACATCCTAAAAATACATCGAAAGATCTTATAAATCATCAAAAACATGAAACCCAAATCCATCGTATGTTATTCACACACAGAAAATTGAACTGGAGCAGATCCAATCATTCGTCACTACAAACTCCAATCCTAGATATAACACTCAAAAAATCAAATCAAAAATGGATGGATTCCCTCTTTATCGCCAAAGGATGGGATTCGTATAAATCAGAAATTTGATATTTTATGGATTTGTTGGGATTGCGAGTAGATTAATGTGGGTTAATGGTTACTCGTATTGAAGGATCATTGTTGTACGATTTTTTGGTGGTGTCGATAGAATGGGTTTACGATTGAATGAATAAGGATGGGTATGGTGAACTGATAACAATATCAGTTGGATTTAGGTAGAAAAGCTGATAAAAATCAGTGAGTTATTAACTAGTGAGTTTCGGTGAATGATTTCATCAACTTCAAAGTATTGCGGAAAAAATGGGAATGTGTGGTCTTTCAGTTTTAAAAGAAACTGATGAAATTGGTGAGAAAAAATGGTGAATGAATAAAGATGGTCAGTTGAAGATAAAAGAACTGATGAGACAAAAGGGTATTTTGTTTGTTCAACTATTGTGAAACTGAAGGTTTTAAAAGTGATGGAGCTTTGATAGTTGTAAAATACGTGTTTTAGGAAAAAGAGCGTAATTAGGGTAAGTATTAAACAAGTGGTTTAGGAAAACCAAATGCAAATGACCCAAAGGGGAGTTCGTTCTCAAAGAGGCTTGTGTAATGTGTTAAGAAGTGTTAAAAAGTGATTAATCTTTGAGATTATGATTATCAAGAAAGAAAAGAGAAAAGAAAATAGAAAAGGATCACGTTACGATTCTAAATTAAACTAAGACGAAAAGTCGTGCACGTAAAATCGTAAAATAAGACTAAATTTAAAAATTAACCCCAAAATTCCTAGAAAATTGTAATAAATCCTAAAAAATGTAATTAGAGTTTACAAAAAATCAAAATTCACTCAAACCTTTTATTTAATTAAATATTAATTTTTAATGCTAATTAAAGCCCAAAAATCAATTTAATTAACAAAAAGCTCAAAATGAGATTTTTCACTTTGTAAACCTCTAAAGTAACTTAAATAAATTAAAAACTATTTTTGAAAAAATTAAAATTGATTAAAATTATTTAAAAATGATTAAGAACTATAAAATCTTAAAATAAGTCTAAAAATTAATTAAATGACAACAAAATTAATCTAAAAGTTTTAAAATTCCTAACTTAATGTATTTAAACTAGGAAAAACGAAAAACTTGCAAAAATCCTGAGTTTAATTTTTAATAATAAAATAATAATAATAAAATATTAAAAATCCAAAATTTTTAAAAAATTCTATTAAGTTGCAAACTAGTTTATTTTAACCTAATTAAAACAGAAATGAACTTGAAATACCAAAAATACCCCTATTGGGCCTCCAAATGGGCCAAAATGAAAAACAGTCCACCTAAATGGGCTTTTTGGCCCAATAAGCAAAAAGTTGTCCAGATAAGCCCAAAATCTTCTATCTGACTCAAAATCCAATTTTAAAAACAAAATTACAAAGGCCCAAAAGCTTAAAGTGAGCTTATCACAGGTTATTTCAAAGCAGCTTATTCTTAATGGGCTTTTTGGCCCATTAAGCTATAAGCTGATGCCATAAGCTGAAATTTGACACACAACCTTCTCTTGACCTAATTAAGATGTTTGTAAAAAGAAATTTGGAATAAGCCCAAGAAATAAGCCTGAAATAAGCAAAAGCTCTCTATAGAAACCGACAAAATAGTCGTTTGCCACCTCAAGTGTTGATTCAACTTGCAAAAGATTTTAAATGACAAAATTAAGCTTCATAATCAAAAAGATTTCCAAAAAGCACAAAGAATATGCTGGAATAAGCAATAAGCACTTATGATAAAACTTAACTTAGTTGGTTTTCTAGTCAAACTTAAAAGTCAAACCCTAATATGCTCCAGATTAGTCAAATGGGTCAAATGATGAAGATTGATCACAAAATCAAAGTTGTTGCAAGTTTGAATAAGCTAGAATGGCTTATGAATTAATAGTTTGAAAATTAACACTAGTAGTGGCTAGTTTTGGGTGTCTAGCAGTAGGAAAAGTTTCCACTGCCTGACTTGTTTGACTTTTTGTATTTTGTGGATTTTTGTTGGATTAAAGGCATAAAAAGGCATCCTTATAACCAGTGGGTTATAAGGATTCAATCACAATCAAGCAAACACAAATCCTAACAGCCAATTGATACAGTTAATTCAATCTTTGCCCAGATATCACACAGACATGAACATAAGTAGTTTTTAACAAGATAAGCAGATTTAGGAAGAATAAGCCAACGAAATTGAACCAAATGCACACAACAACTTAGATAAATTCAAATGAACATAAATCAACTAGTTTCATACACTAATTCAAGGTTTAGACAAAGATTCAAGACAATAAAGTTAACTGATGAACAATGAACAAGCAGAATATGAACTTTGCTGATATACTTGACCACAAATCCTATTTCAAACACTCAAATCTCCTAAACAGGTTACATAAACTTTGATTTAACACTTCTTAGCCCTAAACATGCATACACTCTAGGTGTTTCCAAAATCTTAGGTCAAAATATGCAAAATCAAGTGAGTTATAGCACAATATAGGATTTGATGTTTAAAAGGTGAAAAATTACAGATAATAGCACACAACCAAGTAATAAGAAGATACAAACTCAAACCAACACTTAGCACTTCCTTAAACTAGCATTCAAAGCATAAACAGGTAGACCCAAACACCCCTTAAACTTTTTAAATCAAAATTTAACAAAGCAAATGTGTATTTCAGGTCAAGCCAAGCTTAGATATGCATCATAACAACATTCTCATGCATAATCAACAAGATTTAAGAACCAAGAACACCACATACAACAGCATAATACCAAATCACAAAAATAAAGTATTTTTAACATAGTTTGGGTAAGAAGGCTCAAACCTCATGAATGTACATCCATACTCACGAATTTTTGAGCTTATGTGCCTAGCTTAACAAGGCACAAGCTTCCATAAAGCTGCTAAGAGTAACAAGGTTAGAACAAGCAATATATAAAACTGAAAATTTAAAAACAAAGCTGATTAATGCAACCTTTGTACCCACTCCTTCATTATCCCCAAACCACAAGCTCACAACACCTTGATAATCTTCTTATCAGGGTGCTATGATCACTTGTAATCCAAAAATTCCAGGGGTGTACCAAAGAACTTAGCAAAATATCAGATTTTGGAAACTTATGCAATTTTCTTACACAATGTTTGAAAACAGGTTTTGAGATTCAACAAACATAAACATGAAACAATAACAAGCATAAATTAAGATTGGCACTTGGATTTCTTCAACAATTCAAACACGTTTTCATTAACTTTGAAAAGGGCTTTACAGAAAGATGAAAAAGGAAAAACCAAGAGCAAATGTAAATGAAGGACCTATACCCTTTATATAGAGGGTGTACATGGTCTTCTTAAGCTAAAAACTAGAAACCCTAAGTTGTAGAAGTCCCAAAATACTCTTGCTGAATTTTGAATTGTGTTAAGCATGTGAAGGATTGTTGGCGTTTTGTGGAGTTGCAAAGCTGGTGGAATTTGATCAAGGGCTCATAACAAGCTTAGAATGTAAGAAGGTTTGTAGATGGTTGATTCTCTGCATGGTTTTGGACTTTTCCCAAAAAAACGTGTGCATGGGGTTCATCATGTGACTTCTTGGTTGGTGATGTGACAAGTTTAAGGTTTGGGATATGATTAGTACCACCCTAATCATAATTCTGGAAAGAATTAGGGTTTAATTGTGAGTGATTAACAAAACCCCAAATTTGTTCATATTGTGAATAGTGGAGTGTTTAATCCATTTTAGTGTTTGAAAAAGGTGTTAACCGCATTTTTAATAAACTAATTAATTTAGTTAAAAATGGGTGTGAGTGGGAAGGTGACTTGGCAAAATGGTGGCTGGTGATTGGTGGAATGGGGTTAGTGGGACACATGGCACAATCTCACTAGTCTATGTATCTATTGTGTATTGGAAGGATACATCCCTTATCTTCCATACTTCTTTCATTCTATGTTTAATAATCCAAAACTGATTTCCCTTTATAAATAAACTTTCAGTTTTTAGACTTTTGCCCCAAAACGTTTTGTAAAGGTATTTCAAGGGTATTTCTTGTAATTTGATGATTCTTCAAGGGTTGTTTTGGACGTATCTTCATTCTTCATGGTCTTGACTTGTATGATTGACTTCTTGGAGGACTAAAAATGACAAGTCTTCATAAATTAGGGACCATTCTTGCTAATTCTTCAAAGTGGAGGGTCCTTTTTGTAATTTGACAAACTTTAAGGACCAAACTTGTAATTATGAATAAACAAGGGTTTAAAGTGTCAATTCTTCAATATTGGAGGACCCTTCTGGTACAATCTTCAATTCTTCAAGGGTTATTCTTGGAAAATCAACTCTAGGGCTTGGTTCATTGTGCGGCTTCGTTTCCCGTGTTCGTTTTTGCTTGTTTCTTGTGATCTTTTGCCATTTTCCCAATATCCTTACCTAAAATACACATTTAACAAACACAAGCATATATTTGGAATTTTTCATGATATTTAATGCATTTTAAGCCCATTTTGGACGATGAGAATATTTATAAAAGCAGTCTCCTCACTCCCCCATATTAAACCGTTGTCGTGCCCTCACGCAATGCTAGAATAAAGTATCGTAGCAACTCCAAAATTCATTTTTTATTCACTTTTATTGAATGATAAACTAGCTACACTACTACTACTATTACTACTTGCGTTTTAGACATAATGTATGATTTTCATCGCAAAATGGGACGTTTAGGTTCATAGAACAAGAACACGTGAATGCTTCGTTAAAAATAATTTCGTCGTCCTCGATAGTCACCCCAATTCCATGCCAAGCGTGCAACGAGATCATTGTCATTATATGTTAGTAATGCTAACACTACTCATATGCCCTAATCACGTACTTAGACTCCCATTTTCCTAAGTGGTATCTCTTATATTTTATTTTTGTCTTGAAAGTTCACGAGGATACATTTTTTACTTATGCGATGATAGAGATTTAGGTCTAAAAATAGGGTCATAACGGTGTAACCAAGATCATTGAATTAATAACCCCCCCCCTAATAGACAACGATGTCAAAAAATTAAGTCAACAAGAAGGATCGATAAACACGGTTTTATAACGGTTTTGAACATGAGACTTATTACCAATACTTTTATACGCCCCCTAAAGGATGGGCCTTATTATCATAGGTTTACCTCCATCTTTTATTCAGCTTTGCCATGAAGCTTTTATTATGACTTTGGTATTGCCTTGCCTTTTATTTAACCTCGCCATGAGGTGTTTATTATGGCCAAAGACGTATATCCTCACGCTAAAAGCGAATTTTAGATCTTTAAAGCTTCAAAGATTAAGGCATAATTCACTTTTAATTTCGCATAGATTTTTCGGCCTTATGAGCTTCAAATTGTTTGCTTGATTTAGGTGAGCACTTGAAATCTTATTATTCGGTGAAGCTTTCGATTACTCGGGTTGCCAATACTTAAAAACCGTGACGCTGGTGATACCTTAATGTTTTCCCAATTTAATTACATGGAAACTACTAGAAAAGACTAGAAACCAACAATCAAGACTAAACTGCTAAGCCAATACTTATTAAGAAAAATATATATACAAGCAAAGGGAGAATAAGTAAACAACGAGAACACATGAGTTTTTGAAAGAATACAAGTACTCTACGTTTATCATAGTGACTTATAACTAACTCTATCATTTCTCGTCCTCATTTAAGAGACTTAGCCTAATGTAACGTTAAGGAATCGAAGCTAAGTGCTCAACACGCACGGTCGAGTCAAAATTTACTCTTATTCTCGCCATCGGAAAATCTACATTTGTGTCTTCAAACACTTATAAAACATGAGAAAAAATTTAAAATTTGGCCATTTTTAGCCTTATTTTGCAACAAAACGTTAAACAAAAAGATAAACTTTGGAAAGCGTGAAGGTTTGGCAAGGCAAGTATCTACTCACCCCCATACTAAAGTTAAACATTGTCCTCAATGTTTCGAGTCTAAGGGTAGGATACCCCCATACTAGAGACGTAGTCGAATGCATAATCTAGCATGGAAATGGTGTAACCGTTAAATTTAAAGCCGTTTATGAAGTGTGCTAAAAACCTAAAGTTAGAATATCAAAGGATATATCATGTGTGGATATCGAGAAATTCTTTAAAGCAAACGATCGAGTGCTCCCATAAAACGAACACGAGAGGCTCCAATCGTGAAGATCATGATCATCTAAAAACCACAATGCACAAACAACCACGGAACAAAGGTTGGAAGGGCACAAATCCCCTCACGTTACTACATTAGAAAGCGATAATATGTACATGGATAAGCATGGGACTCCCCCACGAGGCACCTCGTTTTTTATTACCGAGTCATGAACTCGACTCGATCCCCTCAATACTAATTATCATCAGGGAAGGTGACTTGGTCGAGGTAGTTCAAAGAGGTAACTTCCCCACCAAAGTAGTGCTTCAACCGATGTCCATTCACATTGAAATTGGGTCCATCATTTTGAGCTAGCTCGATGGTCCCATATGGAAAAACTTGGGTAACGGTTAATGGACCCGACCAACAGGATTTCAACTTGTCGGAAAATATTTTCAAACGTGTGTTAAAAAGAAACACTTGATCTCCAATGTTAAAAACCCGGTTTTTAGTTTTAGAATCATGAAACTTTTTAGTTTTTTCTTTGTAAATCAATGAATTTTCATAAGCAATGTCTCTCAATTCGTCTAATTCATTCAATTACATTTTCTGGTGTTTTCCCGCGGTCTCAATATCATCATCACAATGCTTCAGGGCCCAATAAGCTTTGTGTTCGAGTTCAATTGGCAAGTGGCAATTCTTCCCATACACAAGCTTGTCAGGACTGCACCCAATGGGCGTCGTATGAGCGGTACGAAAGGCCCATAAATCATCGTCTAACTTATCCGACCACGATTGTCGGTTCTCCCCTATCGATCACTCCAAGATCCTCTTCAACGCTCGGTTTGAAACCTCGACTTGCCCACTCGTTTGTGGGTGATAAGCCGTAGAAAGCCGATGCGTAACCCCATATTTCCTTAGGACCCTTTCGAATTGGTCATTACAAAAATGGGTTCCACGATCGTTTATGATTGCACGAGGGGTTCTAAACCGAGAAAACAAGCTTTTCAAAAACTTGACTACCACACGATGTACTTATTACCACGAGATAATGGGAATGGCCCCATAAAATCAATTCCCCAAACGTCAAAGATCTCACACACTTGGATGATGTTTTGTGGCATTTCATCATTTTGTTAGGCTTTTCCTTGTCGTTGGCATGAGTCACACGACTTCATAAGTACGTGTGCATCTCGGTAAATAGAAGGCCAAAAGAAAACGGCATCAAAGGCCTTCTTCGCCGTGAGATTAGCACCATGGTGACCACCCGTTGGTCCCTCGTGACAAGCTCTAAGGATATTAGAAGCTTCGGTGCCAAAAACACAACGTCGAATAATTTGATCTGCACAAGTCCGAAAGAGGTAAGGGTCGTTCCAAAAGTAGAACTTGACGTCACGAAACAATTTTCGTTTTTGTTGAGTCGTCATACCCTTAATGATGAAGTTGCCCGCATGGTAATTTGTGATGTCCGCAAACCATGGGGTGGATGAATCAAGCTTAGAATTCACTACACCAAGTGTCTCGAGAGGAAATGTTTCGGTAATTTCCTTGTTCTCGTACACACTTTGGTGAGGATCTTCCAAACAAGAAAGATGAATTGGCCGCTAGATTCTCGGCTCCTTTTTTGTCAAGGATTTTGACATCAAATTCTTGTAGGAGGAGAATCCAACGAAGCAATCTCGGCTTTGCATCTTGTTTAGCCATGAGATACTTGATTGCCAAGTGATCCGTATACACTATGCATTGGGTCAAGACGAGGTAAGGTCGGAAATTCTCAAATGCATACACCACGGCAAGGAATTCTTTTTCCATTGTAGTGTATTTAAGTTGAGCCTCGGTCATCGTCTTGCTAGCATAGTGAATAGGCAAGAAGTGCTTATCATGACGTTGCCCCAATACAGCCCCAATAGTGTAGTCACTAGCATCACACATGAGCTCAAAGGGGAGGTTCCAATTAGGAGCAACAAGAATGGGAGCTTCGGTAAGTTTCCTCTTAAGGATTTCAAAGGCTCGTACACAATCTTCGTTAAAGACAAAAGGAGCATCTTTTTCGAGGAGACGTGTAATAGGTCGAGAAATCTTTGAAAAATCCTTGATGAATCGACGATAAAAGCCCGTGTGGCCTAGGAAACTCCTAACTCCCTTAAAGGTTTTGAGATGAGGTAATTTGGCGATGACGTCTACCTTAGCTTTGTCTACCTCAATCCCCGCTTTCGAGACCTTGTGCCCTAAGACGATTCCTTCCTTAACCATAAAATGACATTTTTCCCAATTGAGCACAAGGTTGGTTTCCTCAAACCGTTTCAACATTCTCTCAAGATTCGACAAACACGAAGTGAACGAACAACCAAACACGGAAAAATCATCCGTAAAGACTTCCATCGTTTTCTCGATCATGTCATAAAAAAATAGCCATCATACGTCTTTGAAAGGTTCCCGGTGTATTGTAAAGTCCGAATGGCATTTTACGATAGGCAAACGTTCCATATGGACATGTAAACGTAGTTTTTTCTTGATCACGAGGATCGATGGGGATTTGGAAGTAACCGAAAAAACCATCTAAAAATCAATAGAAATTGTTTCCCGCAAGACGCTCCAACATTTGGTCCATGAAGGGCAAGGGAAAATGGTCTTTACGAGTGGCGTCATTCAACTTACGATAGTCGATACACACCCTCCAACCGGTCACGAGTCGAGTTGGAATTAACTCGTTGGCATCGTTTGGCACAACGATCATTCCTCCCTTCTTAGGGACACAATGAATTGGACTCACCCAAGGGCTATCGGAAATAGGGTAAATCATTCTTGCGTTAAGGAGTTTAAGGACCTCTTTTTGATGACATCGTGAATTTTGGGGTTCACCCTCCTTTGATATTGGATTGCGGGTTTGTAGTCCTCCTCCATTAAGATTTTGTGGGTACAAAATTTGGGATCGATCCCCTTAATGTCGGATAATTTCCACGCAATTGCCCCTTTGTGGTCCTTTTGAACATCGATAACTGCGCTTTTTTCATCATTCGAAAGATCTTTCGCAATAATTACCGACAACTTATCGTCTCCTTCCAAGAATACATATTCAAGATGATGAGGTAAATCTTTTAACTCGAGGATTGGTGGTTCCTCAATTCAATATTTGGGCTCGATACTCATAACCTCCTCGGGTGGAGGAAATGGGAAATCGCTAAGAAAATCCTTGATAATCGAGAAGTCCTCATCGTTGTCGAGGTCTTCGTTACAAGTACGAGGAACATCAAATTCTTCCAACGTAAAACCAACACCTTCAAATGGAGTGAAGGATGGTGTCGAATTATAAAGAATGGGATCAAGCATAGTGGGATTGCCACTATTTTCATCGTCACCAAAAACTAAAACTTCTTGTGAAAATTCCTCGCAAACGACATCGATCATATCAACGAGGTTTATGGTCACGATGGAATAAACATGAGAAATTGGAGAATTTTGAGTTGCGTTTATAACAATTTCCTCATCGTTGAAACGTAAGGTGATTTTTCTAGCATGTACATCAATCAACGCCATTGACGTATGATACAATGATTTTCATTAGGTTCAGATTAGTTCTCGGAATCTTCTTGAATTGATCACGGTTCAAAGTGGAATAGTTTGTTTTTGGTTACTAAAAAGGTGTTGGTTTGTTTAACTATTTTAAACTAATAACAAATAAATGTAAATGGCGTTGAGTAAAGTAAAGGCTTTAAAGATTAACTAAAAATAACGAATTAAAAAATAGATGATTGAAAACTTAAAGACAAGATTTAGAAAAATGCTAGAACACTTAATAAAACTAACACTTGGAAACTTTGTAAAAACGAAAAACTCAATCCATCGGAAAGTTGCCAAATCGGGTTCTGATCTGAATACCAAAAATACCCTAGTCGGAATATTAAATAATCAAGCCAGTCGTAATATCACTCAAACCAACACAATCGGAATGTTGTAATTGGTGCAATCGGAATATGGGAAACAAGTGCAAATCGGAATGTTGCCAAACTAGTCAAATCGAAATGTTACAAAACTTGTCGTTGGAATATCACAAAACCACCCTAATCGGAATCTTCAAAACCCTATTCCGATCAAAGGATCGGAATATTGGAAGTGCAATCGGAATGGGTTAAAATAGCTCTAATCAAAAAATGCACACAAGACACCCAATCGGAATACTACCAAATCAAAGCTAATCGGAATATTTGAAAAGAATGCAATCGGAATATGCAAACACCAAGTCCAATCGGAATGTTATGAAACGAATCCAATCGGAAAGTTTATAAACCCTAATCCGATCATGAAGATCGGAATAAAGGGGTGCTTGGTCGGAATGATGCGATCGGAAAGGGGTTTAGACCCTTTCCGATTTATATGGGATTCGAAATAAGGCTAGTAATAAGCTATAATAATAAGCTCAAACTAAAACTAAAACGAATCAATAATAAAAAGGACAAAATAAGCACTAATAACAACTTATCTAAACTTAAAATAAGCAATCTTATAAATCAAACAATAAAAGGATGAACTTTTTATGAAAACTTTAAAAAGTAAATAAGCTAAACTTACAAATAAGCCAATAAGCACAAAGATCTTAAAGCTTATTCGTATAGAAACTTAAGGAAACATAAAAAGATTAACTTTTTAAGCACAAAATCATTAAGAACAACACGGATCAAATGAAATTCGTACCAAAATCAATCTAAAAATCAAAGAAAGGTAGAAAGAGATTAAAGATTAAAAGCTTGAATTTAAACTTGATTAATGAAAGAAACAATACAAAGGTTTAATCTTGTAAGATTAAAAGAAAGAGAGATGAAAACTTAGTGAGAGAAAGTTGAGAACTTTCACTCTCTAAGACTAGAGAAAATGAAAAACTAAAAACTAACTCCTTAAAATTGTGAAGTGAAGTCCTATTTATAGGCGTATTCTTGTGGCTTGTGGATGGGATTTGTTTTTGGGCTTCTTTTCTTCTTTCTTCTTTAGTCTTTACGTTTCTTTAAATAAACGTTTCCGACTTTGGATTTTGAGAAGTGCGGGTGAATAATTCCAACTCGTCTTATAATCTTTTGTTTAATAGACTCGATTTCTTCGACATATAAGAATCTTCCATCTTTGGCCTTTTTCTTCGATAAATCTTCAAATAGGCGCAATGACTTCAAATCTTTTGCATCTCTTGGACAATAGACTTCGTCTTGAGTCTTTTTCTTCGATAAAACCCGTGCAATCCCATGTTTTCTTCAATATTCACCCGGTTGACTCTGAAAACACAATAAACACAAAAACCACGCATAATTCCAAAAAATGATATTAAATACGTGTTTTGGTCTCGTTTTAGCCAGAAATAAGTGGTAAAAGGATGGGTGTTTTCACACCTATCAAATCCCCTACACTTAACCATTGCCATGCCCTCATGCAATGCTTAGGGATAAAGCAAATTTACACTTTTCTCATATTCAATTAACCTTGGCCTTATTAAAATACCACTTAAACAAAAATTAAAGTACTACGAGAGATTAAAACTTTAAAGTAAACAAAAGGATAGAAAATAGCTACGTGGAAATAACTTGCAAAGAGATCTAAGACTTACATTAGGGCTTCGGTGCTGCGACGATTCATCACCCTCAAGTTTCACGTTCCCCAAACTAAGCTTAAAAACGAGATCATTGTTATTATAAGTTAGCAAATCAAACACTTACACACATGGCTTAATTATATGCTTAAACTCCCTTATTCCTAGGTGTATCTCTTATATTTTATTTTTGTCTTAGAATGATCATGAAGATGCATTTTTGGACTTATTTCGATAGTTTATTTAGGCTGAAAGCAAAGTAGGACGATTTGATCAATAGTTAGCTAAAGGACAAAATCTCTTAAAACTGCTTCTCGGGATATCAAAAAGTTCATATCTTAGCGTAACTCGGTTAACGATTTGAGACCTTTCTCGGGCCGATATTTGGCATGTACTTCATACTTCATATCTTCGAGAGACGTTCTTGAGATAATGGTCTTCTCTTCGTTATAGAGTTTCTTCACATGGAGACTTTTGAGGGGTACTCCAACTTTGTTGACCACGACTTCATGATTATTTCTTCAATCTCTAATTGGGATTTTGAGATACAACGATCCGCCTCCTTTTCGAACTTGGATCTATTTATCCTCATACCTTGTTAGGGTCTTTTTGGATAGACTTCTCCATGATCTTTATGGGAGTTGATTGCTTTTCGTCGTGAGTCTTGATCCTTCATATTTTCAAATGTGAGTATGAAGAAAATTGAATCACGATAGTTGAGAGATAGAACCGGATTTCGGATAACACGGGAGCACGGTTCTTCAAAGGTTCCAAAAGTGCATTCATCCCTGTAATCACATCACCACACAAACACAAACACCTATAGAGGTCCCCCTACACTTAGGAGGTTAAAACAGAAAAGGATAGATACTCGGGCTGCCTCCCGAGGAGCGCTTGTTTTTGATAACCGAGTCACAAGCCTAACTCGACCCAAAATTAGTTCATGGGAAACGTGGTGAGGGATGGAATCATCTCATGAGAGATGTCCTCACCAAAGTACAACTTCACTCGTTGGCCATTCACCTTAAAATTAGGTCCATTAGGTTGAGCGAGCTCGAGAGTACCATATGGAAAAATTTGGGCAATGGTGAATGGGCCGGACCAACGAGATTTCAGCTTGCCCAAAAAGATTTTCAACCGAGAGTTAAAGAGTAAAACTTTGTCTCCAACTTGGAACTCTCGGTTTTTAGTCTTGGAGTCGTGAATGAGCTTAGTCTTTTCCTTATAGATCAAAGAATTTTCATAAGCCTCATTACGGAGTTCACTTAGCTCATTGAGTTGGATCTTGCGTAGGTCACCGGCTTTGTTGATATCAAAATTAGCCCACTTCAAGGCCCAGTAAGCCTTGTGCTCCAACTCAATGGGGAGGTGGCATGCTTTCCCGTACACGAGACGATATGGTGTACAACCATTTGGAGTCTTGTATGCGGTACGGAAAGCCCACAAAGCATCATCAAGTTTATCGGCCCATGAGTCACGATGCTCTCCCACGGTTCTTTCAAGAATTCGCTTTAATCCTCGGTTGGATATCTCAGCCTGGCCATTAGTTTGTGGGTGGTATGCAGTGGAAAGACGATGATTTACACCATACTTAGCCATGACTCTTGCAAATTGGTCATTGCAAAAATGAGTCCCGCGATCACTAATAATGGCACGAGGCACACCGAATCTAGCGAATAGCGATTTCAAAAAGTTACAAACCACCCTTGCGTCATTAGTGGGTAAAGCTTTGGCTTCAACCCATTTGGAGACGTAGTCAACGGCTACAAGGATGGATTTGTTTCCTTTAGAGGAAGGGAATGGCCCCATAAAGTCGATACCCCAAACGTCAAAGATTTCACATTCTTGGATGAAATTCTGAGGCATCTCATCTTTATGTGTGATCTTGCCTTGTTTTTGGCAAGCATCACAATGTTTAACCATCTCATGAGCGTCACGATAGATGGTGGGCCAATAAAATCCCGAGTCAAACACTTTTTTGGCGGTGTAGTTGGGACCAAAGTGACAACCGGTGGGTCCTCTATGGCAAGCGTCAAGGATTTCTAAAGCTGTCGGTCCATCAACACATCGGCGAATAATCAAATCAGCACATTGTTTGAATAGGTACGGGTCATCCCAAAAGTAAGTCTTAATGTCTTTGAAGAACTTCTTCTTTTGTTGGGATGTTAACCCGTTAACAAGAATTCCACCCGCCAAGTAGTTTGCAATGTCCGCAAACCACGGGGTTTCATCAAAATTCGAGTTGATAGACATTAAGGTCTCCAGGGGAAAAGAATCATTGATTTCTTTGTTCGGATGATCCCTTTGGTAAGGATCCTCAAGTCTACTGAGATGATCCGCGGCTAGGTTTTCAGCTCCCTTCTTATCACGAATTTCGATTTTAAATTCTTGAAGTAGCAAAACCCAGCGAAGAAGCCTTGGCTTAGAATCTTGTTTAGTCAACAAGTACTTCAACGTGGAATGATCGGTATAAATGATTGTGGTGGAAAGGAAAAGATAGGGGCGGAACTTTTCAAAGGCATAGACAACAGCTAATAGCTCTTTTTTGGTTGTCGTTTAATGCAATTGAGCCCCCATCATTGTCTTGCTAGCGTAATGGATTGGTTGGAAGTGTTTGTTCACTCTTTGGCCCAAAACCGCTCCCATAGCAAAGTCACTAGCATCGCACATCAACTCGAAAGGCAGCTCCCAATTAGGGGTAACCAAGACGGGTGCCTTAGTTAGCTTATCCTTAAGCAAGTTGAAGGCTTTAATACACTCTTTGGAAAAGATAAAAGGAGTATCTTTTTCCAAGAGGTGGGTCATCGGGCGAGCGATTTTAAAAAAATCTTTGATGAATCGACGGTAGAAGCCCGCATGACCGAGGAAACTTCTCACACCCTTCACGGTTGAAGGTGGAGGCAACTTAGAAATAACATCGACTTTCGCACGGTCCACTTCAAGACCGGCTTTGGAGATCTTGTGTCCTAGCACGATGCCCTCTTTTACCATGAAATGGCATTTTTCCCAATTAAGAACAAGGCGAGTGTCTTCACACCGCTGAAGCATACGTTCTAAATTGGCAAGGCAAGCAGAGAAAGAATCGCCATAAACCGAGAAATCATCCATGAATACTTCCATAGTTTCTTCAACCATGTTATGGAAGATAGCCATCATACACCTTTGGAACGTCCCAGGAGCATTACATAAACCAAAAGGCATGCGTTTGTAGGCAAATGTTCCGTAGGGACAAGTGAATGTGGTCTTTTCTTGGTCCTTGGGATCGATGGGAATTTGAAAATACCCGGAGAAACCGTCTAAAAAGCAGTAATAGTCATTACCCGCTAGACGCTCGAGCATTTGATCCATGAAAGGAAGAGGAAAGTGGTCTTTTCTCGTGGCATCATTGAGCTTGCGATATTCGATACAAACTCTCCACCCAGTAACGAGACGAGTGGGAATCAACTCGTTGTGTTCATTGGGAACAACGGTTATTCCGCCCTTCTTGGGCACACAATGGACGGGACTTACCCACGGCGAATCCGAAATAGGGTAAATCAAGCCGGCATCAAGAAGTTTGATAACCTCTTGTTTGATGACGTCATGAATGCGAGGATTAACCCTTCTTTGGCTCTGGATTGCGGGTTTAAAGTCATCTTCCATGAGAATCTTGTGAGTACAAAAGTTTGGATCAATTCCGCGGATATCGGAAATTTTCCAAGCAATTGCCTTCTTATGATCTTTAAGCACGGCGATGAGGCGAGATTTTTCGTCATCTTTCAAGTCCTTAGCAATGATAACGGGCGACTTCTTCTTATCTTCAAGGAACACATACTCGAGATGGGGCGGCAACTCCTTAAGATCTAAATCCGGAGGATTTTCGAGGGGAGGCGTATTCAAAGTCGGAGCATCTATAGCAATAACCATGGGAGATGGTGGAGAAAGATTGTCTTCTTTAAGAAGGTTCTCAATGAGGCGAAGATCTTCATCCCAATCGGTGGGAGAATCGTCATGTTCTAAGTTCACATCTCCCATGGTGGCTTCCAAATCTTTCCAAAGGAAATCACTTTCTCCAAATAGAGATAGTGATGAATCAATAGAGGAAACGGTCTCAACATTGGGAAGAGAGGTAGAAATACTTTTACAAGCATCTTTGAAGTGTTCTTCACAAGCCTCATCAAGAACGTCAATACAATTAACACTCTCGTATGAATAAGGCTGTTTAGAAAGCTTTCCCATGTTGAAGACGATTTTATCGTCACCCACTCTCATGATAAGCTCACCCGCTTCAACATCGATGAGAGTGCGACCGGTCCTCAGGAATGGACGACCAACGATCAATGGCACACGAGGGTCCATGTCGTAGTCAACGACAACGAAATCGGCAGGAAACGTGAATTTGTCGACTTCTACAAAGACGTCTTCGGCTATCCCCACTGGATAAGCAACCGTACGGTTAGCTAATTCCAAAGTCATTTTGGTGGGGACTAGCTCAGGGGGAGATAATTGCTTCCAAACGCTTAGAGGAATTAAATTAATACTGGCACCTAGATCGGCTAGGGCCATGCAATTCTCTACTCCCGGGAAGTTGCAAGGGATTAAGAAGCGACCCGGATCACCAAGCTTGGTTGGCAATTTCCTTAAGAGCACTGTAGAGCAATTCTCAATAAGTTGGGTGTTAGCAATATCAAGAAGCTTCTCCTTGTCGCTAAGAAGATCTTTGAACATTTTCGCATACTTAGGCATGTGAGCGAGAGCCTCAACGAAGGAGATGTTGAAATTCAATTGTTTAAACATTTTAAGAAAGTTCGAAACTTGAATATCATCCTTGCTTTTGAGCTTCTCTTTCCTCAACCTTGATGGATAAGGTATATCGGAAGAAGAGGAAGTCTTTGGGATCGAAGGATCACTCACATCCTTAGGTGGAGGAGGGGTAGAAGTAAGAGGTGGAGAAATTGGGGAAGTAGAAGGATGAGGAATAGGAGCAGGTGACGCGTTTTCCTTAGTCACAATCACCGGTGGAGGTATAGGAAGCTCAGGTTCCTTGGTACCTTGGCCACTGCGAGTGGTGATTGCTTTCATCTCCCCTCTTGGATTCGCAACGGTGTTACTCGGAAGAGTACCCGAAGAAGAGGGTTGATTACCTAGGAAGAAATTAGCCATCATGTTCTTTAAGTCATTCGTTTGACTTGCCAAAGTGTTTCTCATATCAGCTCGCAGATCGTTCCCTTGTTTCACCATGTCTGCTTTCAAGTTGAGCACTTCCCGCTGGAGATTGACCACGATCACATCATTAGTCCTCATGTAGGTTCCAATATCTTAGGGTAATGCGGTGGGTTGGTTGGGAGGAGCATTGTAGGCGGGTGGTTGATAAGCAGGTTGTTGGTAAACTTGGTTGTTTCTTTGAGGTGGATATGGTTGTTTGTGAGGTGGTATGTATGGTGCACGAGGTTGTTGTTGTTGAGGAGGGCGATTGAGGTTTTGTTGTTGGTTTGGTTTGTTAGGAGGAAAACCGGGCGGTGAGAGATAGTTGTTCGAACGGTAGCTAAGCAAGTTGCGGTCTCCTTGAGGGCGAGCTTGATAGGCGGCTGGAGGATAGGTACCGTATGTTGCATTCACATTCTCAGAAGGATAGTTGATTGTAGAGTTTTTAACCCTTTAGGAAAAGGAAGGCAAAATAGTGGCAAGTGCGTTGTGTTAAGAGATGATTTTTGATTTGTGATTATATTGTTGAACAAGGAAGAAAGAAATGAGATTCGAAAAGAATGACGGTTACGATGACGTATTACAATAGGACGAAAAAGGCGTACACGTAAAACCGTAAAAGCTACCAAAATTAAAATTTTAACCTAAAAATTCCTAAAAATTATTAAAAATCCACAATAATATTCTAAGAGTTTACAAAAAATCCAAACTTGCTAAAACCTTTTAATTAATTAGATAATGACTTTTTAATGCTAATTAAAGCCCTAAAAATCAAAATTAATTATTAAAAAGCCTTAAACAAGATTTTAGAGTTTGTAAACCTCAAAAATACTCTAATTAAGCTAAAAAGTATTTTTTTTAATTTTAAAACCAAATAAAACTATTTTTAAACACTTAAAAACTATTAAAATCAATTAAAACTTAAATTAATTCTAGAAAATAATTGAAAAGCCCTAAAAATATTTGGAAATTTACAAAATTCCTAATTAAGTGTCTACAATCTAGGAAAAATGTAAAAACTTAGAAAATCAGACTTTTAATTTTTAATAATAAAATAATATTAAAATATTCAAAAAAATTCAAAGCTTATAAAAAAATTCTAAAAAATTACCAAAAATATAGAATAATGTAACTAAGACAGAAATGTAATCAAAAGTTTCCAAAACCTTTTTAATAATTTAATATTAATTTCTAAAGTTGGTTAAAATCCCTAAAATCATATAAAATCAAAATTTAGCTAAAATGAAAACTTAAATAGCTATAAACCTCAAAAATATAGTTAAAAACCTAAAAATTATTTTTCCAGATTTTTAAAATACCTTTTCCTATTTTTAATTTACTTTTCAAAATTTAAACTTAAAATAATCCTAGAAAATTAAATAAACACGTGAAAAATAAACTTTTTGATCCAAAAAGTCCTAAACCCTAATAAGAACAAAGGAAAAATGCTAAGTTGCAAAAACCTAAAAGAAATAAGCTGAAATCAGCTTATAAATAAGCTGTTAAGTTAAATAAGCTAAAAACCAATACTCCTTAAGTAATTAAAGTTCCAAGTGATAACCAGTCAAAGACCCTAGGGCAACTGGTTATCACGTTGGAGTGTGAGAGGAGTGGCGCAGGTTCGAGTCCTGGCCACGTCCTTTTTGTAAAAACTTTTTTTTAAAAAAAAAACTTTAAAACTCAATTACAGTAATCCTAATTCACTCCAAAACAATCTTTTTATCAAAGAAAACAAGCTAGAATTAAGTAACTAGGATCAAAACAAAGCCCATTTAACAAAAGAATTGATGAACACAAAGTGTATATCTTCACTTGTGAAGATATAACAAGAGGATCTTGTTTAATGAAATTTGTTGCTGTTTGATGGACAATATGGGCACTCCCACAACCAGTTGGGTTGTGGGAAGTCAATAAACAAGAAAAAAACAACAAGTACTACACAAAATCACTCACAAAATCAGCAAAAAGCTTACTGATGAAGCTTAAGGTTATTGATGAAGGGTAACCTGATCTATTAGGCACAAATGTGAATTTCAGACCTTCAAAACTTGCAAATAAGTTCACCAAATAGCATATAACCAACACCAAACCCTATATGGACCTAGAATCTAACAGATTGCAAAATTTGAGGCACAAATTCCAACAAAAACAGTCACTAGAGCTCTCAACTGAATTTTGACCACTCTTTTCAATTTTAACATGCAAATTTGTTTCAAACCTTACCAAACTGAAAACCAGACACTAATACTACCTAATAACAACCAGTTGAGTGTGTTTGAGCTTATTGCAAGCCAAAATCTACCCCCTATTTGAACTAGCATGCAGATCCAAACACCCCTTAATTTTTCTGAAAATGATTTTAACAAAGCAAATCTTAATAAAACTCTACCAAACTGATTTCAAACACTCCTAATATGCATAACAAACGATTTAAGTCCTAATCAAGCAGATAAAATAAACAAACAAGCAAATCACAAAAATTCACCAAATCACATGAATCTTAATTTTTGAAAACTAAAACAAGGGAACAAAGGATTATACCTTGTGGGACCCACATCCAGGCCCCACTAAGGCTGCTATGCCTTCTCCTACAAGCTGGGGCTTGTGCAGTTGGCTTATAGGAACAAGTATGCAAGTAGAGATGCTAGTGGTGGTCACAAAGACACACACACCCAATATTTCTTCAAAATGGATGAGATATTTTTGAACCTGCTAAGAAAGGAAGTAAACAAGAAAGTGAGCTGTTCACAAGTCCAATAAGCAAATAAGCCAGCTTATCAGTTAAGCTGCCTATGGCTTATTTGACAAAAAAATGAAAAACTGATTTTTTTTTTGGTTTTCTGAAAAATTTCAACAATAACTAAATCAACAAACTCTTTAAGTTTCACTTGAGCTTGATATTCAACAAGAATATCAGGCTCATATGATCAAATTAAAAAGCTTGGACAGAGAACTTATAAACTTAACAACTTGAGTTTCCAAAAATAAACAAAGACTGAAAATAAGGTTTCAACTTCAAAACTTAAAAATGCAATGGAAAAGTAAAGGGCTCTTGTTCTATTTCGTCACAACAAACACCAGTTTCATTAACTTTGAAAGGGTTTTACAATGTTTGACCAAGGAAAGAGAAAGCAAGAACAACTCATAATGTAAACCTATGTGCCTTTATATAGAGGCTTACAAGAATTCTAGAACTGAAAAGAAACTTAACCCTAATGTAGACGAACTTCCCATCTTGCCCTTTGATTCTTTTTGAAGATTCGAATTTTTAATTTGGTTAAGAGCCCATGTGATGATCATTTGGATGTATGTGGGATGCCAGCAGTGTAGAAATGATCCTAGGCGTTCATTAAGACTTTGGGAACAAGAAATAAACAAGGGCCTTGGATTTCCTGGCATCTTTTTGTTTTGGAGTCAAAACGTGTAGCAGGGGACCAATGGGTAGGTTCCATGTTGAGGGTGACAGGTTTTTGGGAGTTGGGATTGGTTAAGGTGATGGTTAATTAGCAATCTGGAAAGTTATAACCATAAACCCTTTGTTTTTGGTGGGTTTGATCCTGGGCAAGTTCTAGGGTTTATGGGGTGATTAGGGTGTATTTAATCCGTTTTGGGGGTGATTAAATTTAAATGAGGTGTTTGGAGGGAAGTTTAAAACTGATTATAAAAATCAGTAAAGTTGCTAGTGGATGTGTGACGTGGGTGGATGGGATGAGGTGGTGTGATGTGGTTGGATGGTGGAGGTGATGTGGCAGGATGATTGGTGGTGGTGGGTTTGGATGTCTTGGCAGTTTTAGTCCCCATTGTTTCTTCCTTCTTTCATGTTGTAAATAAACAGCACAAACCCCATTTCCCTTTAAAATATGTTTGGGCAACTTGTCAATTCTGGCCCAAATACTTTACAAACTTGAAACAAGGACTATAAATGCATAACTTGCATTCTTCAAGGGCTTTTCTTTGGAAAATTCTTCATTAGGGCTTGGTTCATTGTGCGGCTTCGTTTCCCGTGTTCGTTTTTGCATGATTCTTGTGATCTTTTGTCATTTTCTCAATATCCGTACCTAAAATACACAAGAAACAAACACAAGCATATATTTGGCAATTTTCATGATTTTTTATGCATTTTAAGCCCGATTTGGACGACGAGACTATGTATAAAAGCAGTCTCATCACTCCCCCATACTAAACCATTGACGTGCCCTCACGCAATGATAGAATAAAGTATCATAGCACCTCCAAAATTCATTTTTATTCACTTTATTGAACGATAAACTAGCTACACTACTACTATTACTACTTCTACTTGTGTTTTAGACATAATGTATGATTTTCATCGCAAAATGGGACGTTTAGGTTCATAGAATAAGAACACGTGAATGCTTTGTTAGAAATAATTTCATCGTCCTCGATTTTCACCCTAATTCCATGCCAAGCGTGCAACGAGATCATTGTCATTATAAGTTAGTAATGCTAAAACTACTCATATGCCCTAATCACGTACTTATCCTCCCATTATTCCTAAGTTGTATCTCTTATATTTTATTTTGTCTTGAATGATCACGAGGATACATTGTTTGACTTATGCGATAATAGAGATTTAGGTCTAAAAATAGAGTCCTAACGGTGTAACCAAGACCATCAAATCAATAACCCCTCCCAATAGACAACGATGTCAAAAAATTAAGTTGACAAGAAGAATCGATAAACACGGTTTTGAACATGAGACTTATTACCAAGACTTTTATACGCCCCCTAACGGAAGGGCCTTATTATCTTTGGTTTACCTCCATCTTTTATTCAACTTCGCCATGAAGCTTTTATTATGACTTCGGTCTTGCCTTGCCTTTTATTATCCGCCTCATCGGTGGTTTTATTAGCCAAAGACGTATATCCTCACGTTAAGCCGATACCTTAATGTCTTCCCAATTTAATTACACGGAAGCTACTAGAAAAGACTAGAAACCCAACAATCCTAACTAAACCGCTAAGTCAATATTTATTAAGCAAGAAATATTTACAAGCAAAGGGAGAATAAGCAAACAACGAGAACACATGAGTTTTTGAAAGAATACGAGAACTCTACGTTTAGCATAGTAACTTATAATTAACCATATCATTTCTCGTCCTCATTTAAGAGACTTAGCCTAACGTGTAGTTAAGGAATCAAAGCTAAGTGCTCAACACGCACGGTCGAGTCAAAAATTACTCTTATTCTCGCCATCGGAAAATCTACATTCGTGTCTTCAAACACTTATAAAACATGAGAAAAATTTTAAAATTTGGCCATTTTTAGCCTTATTTTGCAACAAAATGATAAACAAAAAGATAAACTTTGGAAAGCGTGAAGGTTTGGCAAGGCAAGTATCTATTCACCCCCCCATACTAAAGTTAAACATTGTCCTCAATGTTTCGAGTCTAGGGGTGCAAACACCCCTATACTAGAGACGTAGTCGAATGCCTAATCTAGCATGGAAAGGGTGTAACCAATAAATTTAAAGCCGTTTATGAAGTGTGCTATAAACCTAAGGTTAGAACATCAAAAGGATAAATCATGGCTATTGAGAAAGTCTTCAAAGCAAACGATCGAGTGCTCCCATAAAACAAACACGAGAGGCTCCAATCGTGAAGATCATGATCATCTAAAGTTCACAATTCACAAACAACCACGGAACAAAGGTTGGAAGGGCACAAATCCCCACACGTAAGCTACATTAGAAAGCGATAATATATACATAGGATAAGCATGGGACTCCCCCACGAGGCATGATAGGTGTGTAAACACCCATCCTTTTACCACTTAATTCGGGCTAAAACGAGACCAAAACACGTATTTAATATCATTTGTTTGGAATTATGCGTGGTTTTTGTGTTTATTGTGTTTTTAGAGCCAACCGGATGAATACTGAAGAAAACATGGGATTGCACGGGTTTTAATGAAGAAAAAGACTCAAGATAAAGTCTATTGTCCAAGAAATGCAAAAGATTTGAAGTCACTGGGCCTATTCGAAGATTTATCGAAGAAAAGGACCAAAGATGGAAGATTTATATAAGTCGAAGAAACTCAAGTCTATTAAACGAAGAAATTAAAAGACGAGTTGAATTTCATCGACGTCAAATCCCGAATCAGAATCAAAAACGGGAACTTTTCTGAAAAGACGAAAAGACAAGAAGAACGGGAGAAAGCCCACTCACCAACCAAAAGACAAGGCTATAAATATCCCTCCCCTCACACATTTAGACTAGTTTTTTTAGTTTTTTTCTTCTCCCCCTTTTCTTTCTGTCTGTTCCGTTTCATCACCATCACCACTAGGGTGATTGGTGATTTTAATCTTTGTTTTCTAAATCTTGTTATTTTAATTCTTGTTTGATCTTGTTAAAATATTAATCATTCAATACAAAGTCTTGTTTAATCTTTCCATTTAATCTTGTTCATCTTCATCTTTATCTTCAAGTTCTTAAGTTTTTTATTTTTCTTGATTTGATCTTCAAAAGTTGTTGGGATTTGTGTTTTTGTTGATGGGATTAGTAGTTTATGATTAGTGGATGCTTTGTGATTGATTTATTTTAGTTTTTGGTGAAAAACTTGGTGATTTTTGGATCAAAACCGTGTTCCTTGTTCTTCGGTGCTGATACTGTATCTGGGTTTTCCAGAAGTTCCGAATGAGTGAACAGTAAGTTCCGAATGAGTCTTGTTTTCATAAGTTCCGAGTCAGTTAAAAGTTCCGAATGAGTTTAGTATTAAAAAGTTCCGAACCAAGCTAAACTTCCGAATCAAGAAGAAGTTCCGAACGAAGGTAAAAGTTCCGGATCAAGCCAAAACTTCCGAACGAAGCTAAAGTTCCGAACCAATTTTCAGACTTCCGAACCAGTAAGTTCCGAATCAAGGGGCTTCATTCGGAAGTCCAAAACTTCCGAATCAGTAAGTTCCGGATGAGTGTTCCGAATCAGTAAGTTCCGGATGAAGGATAAGTTCCGGATGAATCCAAAAGTTCCGAACGAAGCACAAAGTTCCGAATGAAGCTTAACTTCCGAATGAACAGTAACTTCCGAATCAGTTATCTTTTGGGTATTTTAAAGTTTTACTGTTTCTTTACTATTTCTTTACTATTTCCTTGATTTAATTCTAATTTTCTTTTAAGCTTAATTCTAATTTAAATTCAAGTTTAAATTCAAGTTTTATTACTCATCATTAAATTAATTATCTTTGATTTAAATTTTCATTTCCACTTTTTATTAGATTAGAAAACCAAACCCTTTTATTTAGTAACCAAGAACAATCATTCCACTTAAGACCAAGATCAATTCGAGAGGATATCGAGAGTAAAATTAGAACCTAGCAAAAGCAAAATGCGTGTATCAAATGGCGCCGCTGCCGGCTCTTCTCGTTAAGATCAAAAGTTTTTTGTGAGAACTTGGATTTTGGGATCCGTTCCCCGTGAACGTTACTTTTTCAAGAAAATTTTCAAAAACAACTAAAAATATAAAATTTTCAAAAACACAAAAAAATTAAAAAACATAAAAACCAAAAATATTTGTGCTTTGCTTTTCTTTGTTCGTTCTTTTGCAGGTGTATGCGCACTCGATCCACGTCATATCAAGAGCCCAAGCCTCTCGATCACTTAGACATGGCCGGTGTACCACCTCCAAACAATAATAACAACAACATGAATAATAACAACAACAATGAGCCCCTTCCGGATAACCGCCCAATGATTGAATTACTGCAAGCTCATGTCGATGGCAACACGGATCCAATTGTTATACCACCAATTGCCGCCAACAATTTCGAGCTTAAATCAGGCTTTATCCAGATGGTCTCCGCTCAACCGTTCTTGGGACGAACCATTGATGATCCACATGACCATATAAAGAGATTCTTGCAACTCACCAACACGGTCAAGTTCAATGGCGTTCCACAAGAGGTTATAAGGTTACAACTTTTTCCCTTTTCTTTAGAGGGACAAGCCCGACATTGGCTTGCTAAGGAACCGCCACAGAGTATTCTTTCATGGACGGATTTGGAAACAAAGTTTATCAACTACTTTTTTCCACCCTCTCGTACTACCGCTTTGCGGAATGAGATCATAAATTTTGAACAAAAGTACGATGAGTCATTCAGTGAATCTTGGGATCGCTTTAAAGATCTTTTAAGAAAATGCCCACAACATGGTTTTACCAAAGTACATCAAATTAATACTTTTTACAATGGTTTAAGCATGAGTGACCAAGATTCACTGAACAGTGCTTCGGGGGGTAATCTATTGGCTAAGACTTCCAATGCTGCTTGGGACATCATTGAGAATAAATCTCGTGTGCAAACCAAGAGTGTTAGGACCAATGTCGCTAGTGCTAGCACTAGTGACAGCGACAAGCGATTAGACAAAATCACTACGCTTCTTGAATCGCTTGTCACCCACACCGTCAGCAACAACAACAACAACAACGCCAAAAACGCTCAAGTGAACGTTGTCAGCCAACCTTGTGAGATATGCGGTGGTCCCCACTCTTACATAACTTGTACCGCCACCCAAGATTACCCTGCTGAGAATGTGAATGCGGCATATGGCACCTATCCTCAACCTGCTTATCAAGCTAGACCTCAAGGTGACCGTAATTTGCTTAGCTATCGATCCAACAACTATCTTTCACCACCTGGTTTCCCTCCTACCAACCCAAACCAACAACAAAACCTTAACCGCCCTCCTCAACAACAACAACAACCTCGACAACCATACATCCCACCTCACAAGCAGCAACAACCACCTCAACGTAACAATCAAGTCTACCAACAACCTGCTTACCAACCACCTGCATACAATGCTCCTCCCAACCAAGCGACCACTGCATTACACCAAGAGGTTGCAACCTACATGAGAACCAATGATGTGATAGTGGGAAATCTCCAAGAGGAAGTGCGCAATTTGAAAGCAGACTTGGTCAAGCAAGGAAATGATTTGAGAGCTGACATGAGAAACACGTTGGATAGCCAGACTAATGATCTGAGGAACATGATGGCTAGTTTCTTCCAAAGTAGTCAACCCTCTTCTTCGGGTACTCTTCCGAGTAACACCGTTGCGAACCCAAGAGGGGAGATGAAAGCAATCACCACTCGAAGTGGTAAAGGTACCAAGGAACCCGAGCTTCCTATACCTCCACCGGTGGTTGTGACTAAGGAGAACGAGTCGCCTGCTCCTATTCCTCCTCCTTCTCCTTCCCCAATTTCTCCACCTCTTCTTTCTACCCCTCCTCCACCCGTGGTTGTGAGTGATCCTATTCCTCTAAAGCCTTCCTCTTCTTCCAATATACCTTATCCTTCAAGGTTGAGGAAAGAGAAGCAAAAGAGCAAGGATGATATTCAGGTTTCGAATTTCCTTAAAATGTTCAAACAACTGAATTTCAATATCTCCTTCGCTGAGGCTCTCGCTCACATGCCCAAATACGCCAAAATGTTTAAAGACCTTCTGAGCGACAAGGAAAAGCTCCTCGATATTGCCAACACCCAACTTAATGAGAACTGCTCTGCAGTGCTCTTAAGGAAATTGCCAACCAAGCTTGGTGATCCGGGTCGTTTTCTTATCCCTTGCAATTTCCCGGGAGTAGAGAATTGCATGGCCCTAGCCGATCTAGGTGCCAGTATTAATCTCATGCCTCTAAGTGTTTGGAAGCAATTATCTCTCCCAGAGCTAGTCCCCACCAAAATGACTTTGGAGTTAGCTAACCGTACGGTTGCTTATCCAGTGAGGATAGCCGAAGACGTTATTGTAGGAGTCGACAAATTCACCTTCCCTGCTGATTTTGTAGTCGTCGACTACGAGATGGACCCCCGTGTACCACTTATTGTTGGTCGTCCATTCTTTAGGACCGGTCGCACTCTCATTGATGTTGAAGCCGGTGAGCTTATCATGAGAGTGGGTGACGATAAAGTAGTCTTCAACATGGGAAAGTTGTCTAAACAACCTTATTCATATGAGAGCATTAATTGTATTGACGTTCTTGATGAGGCTTGTGAAGAACACTTTAATGATGCTTGCAAAAGTATGCCTACTTCTCTTGCCAATGTTGAGACCGTGTCCTCCATTGATTCATCGTTGTCTCTATTTGGAGATAGTGATTTATTGTGGAACAATCTTGAAGATACCATGGGAGATGTGAATTTAGCTACTAATGATTCTCCCACCGAGGGGGATGAAGACATGAATTTCTTTGACAATCTTCTCACTGAAGACAAACCTTCGCCTCCATCTCCCACGATCATTGCTATCGATACTTCGACTTTGAAAACGCCTCCCGTCGAAAATCCTCCGGATTTGGAACTTAAGGAGTTGCCGCCACATCTCGAGTACGTGTTCCTTGACGACAACAAGAAGTCGCCCGTCATTATTGCAAAGGATTTGAAAGATGCAGAGAAGACCCGCCTCGTTGCCGTGCTAAAATCTCATAAGAAGGCTATTGCTTGGAAGATTTCGGATATTCGTGGAATTCATCCTCACTTCTGCACTCACAAAATTCTCATGGAGGACGACTTTAAGCCCACTATTCAAAGCCAACGAAGAGTGAATCAAAAAATCCATGAAGTCATCAAAACAGATGTTATCAAACTTCTTGATGCGGGTATGATTTACCCTATTTCGGATTCACCGTGGGTTAGTCCAATCCATTGTGTGCCCAAGAAGGGCGGAATAACCGTTATTCCCAATGAACACAACGAGTTGATTCCTACTCGTCTCGTTACTGGGTGGAGAGTTTGTATAGACTACCGCAAACTCAATGATGCCACGAGAAAGGATCATTTCCCTCTACCTTTTATGGACCAAATGCTTGAACGTTTAGCCGGTAATGAATATTACTGCTTTCTTGATGGTTTCTCGGGTTATTTTCAAATACCCATCGATTCCTAAGATCAAGAGAAGACTACATTCACATGTCCCTATGGCACTTTCGCTTACAAAAGAATGCCTTTTGGCTTATGTAATGCGCCCGGGACTTTCCAAAGGTGCATGTTAGCTATCTTCCATGACATGGTTGAACAAACCATGGAAGTCTTCATGGATGATTTCTCGGTCTTCGGGGATTCCTTCTCTGCTTGCCTTGCCAATTTAGAACGTATGCTAAAGCGGTGCGAAGACACTCGCCTTGTTCTAAATTGGGAAAAATGCGATTTTATGGTAAAAGAAGGCGTCGTGCTTGGACATAAGATCTCGAAAGCCGGTCTTGAAGTAGACCGTGCTAAAATCGATGTTATCGCTAAGTTGCCTCCACCTTCCACCGTGAAGGGTGTGAGAAGTTTTCTGGGTCATGCGGGCTTCTACCGTCGATTCATCAAAGATTTTTCTCAAATCGCTCGCCCGATGACCCACCTCTTGGAAAAAGATACTCCTTTTATCTTCTCCAAAGAGTGCCTTGAAGCCTTCAACTCGCTTAAGGATAAGCTAACTAAGGCACCCGTCTTGGTTACCCCTAATTGGGAGCTGCCTTTCGAGTTGATGTGCGATGCTAGTGATTTTGCTATTGGAGCGGTTCTTGGACAAAGAGTGAACAAACACTTCCAACCGATCCATTACGCTAGCAAGACAATGACAGGGGCACAATTGCATTATACGACAACCGAAAAAGAGCTTTTAGATGTTGTCTATGCTTTTGAAAAATTCCGCCCCTATCTTGTCCTTTCTACCACCATTGTGTATACCGATCATTCCACGCTGAAGTACTTGTTGACAAAGCAAGATTCCAAACCAAGACTTCTTCGCTGGGTTTTGCTGCTCCAGGAATTTAAAATCGAAATCCGCGATAAAAAAGGAGCAGAAAACCTAGCCGCGGACCATCTCAGCAGACTTGAGGATCCTTACCAAGGGGATCATCCGACCAAAGAAATCAATGATTCTTTTACCTTGGAGACCTTAATGTCTATAAACTCGAAACCGAATGAAACCCCGTGGTTTGCAGACTTTGCAAACTACTTGGCGGGTGGAATTCTCAAGGAAGGGTTGTCGTCCCAACAAAAGAAGAAGTTCTTCACCGACATCAAGACTTACTTTTGGGACGACCCTTACCTATTCAAACAATGTGCTGACCTGATTATTCGCCGATGTGTTGATGGACCGGCAGCGTCTGAAATCCTTAATGCTTGCCACAAAGGACCCACCGGTGGTCACTTTGGTCCCAACTACACCGCTAAAAAAGTGTTTGATTCCGGATTTTATTGGCCCTCCATATACCGTGACGCTCACGATATGGTCAAACGATGTGATGTTTGCCAAAAGCAAGGCAAAATCACACATAAAGACGAGATGCCTCAGAATTTCATTCAAGAGTGTGAAATTTTTTATGTTTGGGGTATCGACTTTATGGGGCCATTCCCTTCTTCTAAAGGAAACAAATACATCCTTGTAGCCGTTGACTACGTCTCCAAATGGGTTGAAGCCAAAGCTTTACCCACTAATGACGCAAGGGTGGTTTGTAACTTTTTGAAAGCTCTATTCGCTAGATTCGGTGTGCCTCGCGCCATTATTAGTGATCGTGGGACTCATTTCTGCAATGACCAATTTGCTAGAGTCATGGCTAAGTACGGTGTAAATCATCGTCTTTCCATAGCCTACCACCCACAAACTAATGGCCAGGCTGAAATATCTAACCGAGGACTGAAGCGAATTCTGGAAAGGACTGTGGGAGAGCATCGTGCCTCATGGGCTGATAAACCTGATGATGCTTTGTGGGCTTTCCGTACTGCTTACAAGACCCTGATCGGCTGTACGCCTTATCGTCTTGTGTACGGGAAAGCGTGCCACCTCAACATTGAGTTGGAGCACAAGGCTTATTGGGCCTTGAAGTGGGCTAATTTTGATATTAACAAAGCCGGTAACCTACGCAAGATCCAACTCAATGAGCTGAATGAACTCCGTAATGAGGCTTATGAAAATTCTTTAATCTATAAGGAAAGAACTAAGCTCATTCACGACTCCAAGATCAAAAACCGAGAGTTCCATGTTGGAGACAAAGTCTTACTTTTTAACTCTCGGTTGAAAATCTTCTCAGGAAAGCTCAAATCTCGTTGGTCCGGCCCATTCACCATTTCCCAAATTTTTCCATATGGTACTCTCGAGCTCGCTCAACCTGATGGACCAACTTTTAAGGTGAATGGCCAACGAGTGAAGTTGTACTTTGGTGAGGACACCTCTCATGAGGTGATTCCATCCCTCACCACGTTCCCCATGAACTAATTTTGGGTCGAGTCAGGCTCGTGACTCGGTTATCAAAAACAAGCGCTCCTCGGGAGGCAGCCCGAGTATCTATCCTTTTATGTTTTAACCCCCTAAGTGTAGGGGAGCCTGTATACGTGTTTGTCTTTGTATGGTGATTACAGGGATAAGTGCACTCTTGGAATCTTTGAAGAACCATGTTCCCGTGTTATCCGAAATCCGGTTCTATCTCTCAACTATCGTGATTCAATTTTCTTCATACTCACATTTGAAATTGATCACGTTAGTCGTCTCTTCCTTAGCTTGAGTTAACCAACGTGCACAATGTCATAAGTGTAGGGGAGACTTTTCACACATGCTTAAACATTGAGGACAATGTTTATCTTAAGTGTAGGGGGGACTTCTATCGAAGTTTTAAGTGGACTTTTCCATGAAAATGCCTTCAATTAACCGGAAAATCATATTTTTCAAATTTTTTATTAACTTTGGCCATTTAGTTGTAATTTTTAAATTTTTATCGTTGCTTTCATATGTATATATTCCGCTATAAAGTCGAAAATATTAATAAAGTGGTGTAGCTAGTGTAGAAGTCTTTGACATATTAGGCCCGTTGCGCTTATTTTGACTCAACCCGAATAGACTTATCCAAGTTTATTCTAGCTAGTATCCTTAACCATGTAACCTTAATTGGTTTATTAGGCTAAGTGTCCACGAGTCTCATTACTTGAGATTTTAAATTGTGGAGGACGAGAAATGATAGAGTCAATTATAAGTCGGTATTCTTGCACAAGCTCACTTGGTGTAATTATTTGCCTATTCTCCCATCACTTGCTAATAATTTATCTGCAATAAGTAAGGTCGTACGATTTGAAAAGTTACTTAGCTTCTAGCCCAAGATCGTTTATAAGTTGCTCGGTAATGATAAGAGTTCATAGCCAAGGCATAACTTATGAAGCGGGGCGCGAAGATTGGCGAGTCCGAAAAGGCCCTAACAAGGCATGAGGATTCAATTTTATTGCTGAAGATCCAAAGTGATGTGAAAAGCATTATTCCTAAAATCAATATGAAGGATCAAGACTCACGACGAAAAGCAATCAACTCCCATAAAGATCATGGAGAAGTCTATCCGAAAAGACCCTAACAAGGTATGAGGATAAATAGATCCAAGTCCGAAAAGGAGGCGGATCGTTGTATCTCAAAATCCCAATTAGAGATTGAAGAAATAATCATGAAGTCGTGGTCAACAAAGTTGGAGTACCCCTCAAAAGTCTCCAAGCGAAGAAACTCTATTATGATGAGAAGACCATTATCTCAAGAACGTCTCTCGAAGATATGAAGTATGAAGTACATGCCAAATATCGGCCCGAGAAAGGTCTCAAATCGTGAACCAAGTTATGCCAAGATATGAACTTTTTGATATCCCGAGAAGCAGTTTTAAGAGATTTTGTCCTTTAGCTAACTATTGATCAAATCGTCCTACTTTGCTTTCAGCTCTAATAAACTATCGAAATAAGTCCAAAAATGCATCTTCATGATCATTCTAAGACAAAAATAAAATATAAGAGATACACCTAGGAATAAGGGAGTTTAAGCATTTAATTAAGCCATGTGTGTAAGTGTTTGAATTGCTAACTTATAATAACAATGATCTCGTTTTTAAGCTTAGTTTGGGGAACGTGAAACTTGAGGGTGATAAATCTTCGCAGCACCAAAGCCCTAATGTAAGTCATCGATTTCTTTGCAAGTTATTTCCATGTAGCTATTTTCAAAGAGAAAATGGTTTTCTATCCCTTTGTTACCTTTGAAGTTTTATTTCTTTAATTTTTGTTTAGTAGAATTTAAATAAGGCCAAGGTTGATTAATTATGAGAAAAATGTAAAATTGCTTTATCACTAAGCATTGCATGAGGGCATGGCAATGGTTAAGTGTAGGGGATTTGATAGGTGTGTAAACACCCATCCTTTTACCACTTAATTCGGGCTAAAACGAGACCAAAACATGTATTTAATATCATTTGTTTGGAATTATGCATGGTTTTTGTGTTTATTGTGTTTTCAGAGCCAACCGGATGAATACTGAAGAAAACATGGGATTGCACGGGTTTTACTGAAGAAAAAGACTCAAGATAAAGTCTATTGTCCAAGAAATGCAAAAGATTTGAAGTCACTGGGCCTATTCGAAGATTTATCGAAGAAAAGGACCAAAGATGGAAGATTTATATAAGTCGAAGAAACTCAAGTCTATTAAACGAAGAAATTAAAAGACGAGTTGAATTTCATCGACGTCAAATCCCGAATCAGAATCAAAAACGGGAACTTTTCTGAAAAGACGAAAAGACAAGAAGAACGGGAGAAAGCCCACTCACCAACCAAAAGACAAGGCTATAAATAGCCCTCCCCTCACACATTTAGACTATTTTTTTTAGTTTTTTTCTTCTCCCCCATTTCTTTCTCTCTGTTCCGTTTCATCACCATCACCACTAGGGTGATTGGTGATTTTAATCTTTGTTTTCTAAATCTTGTTATTTTAATTCTTGTTTGATCTTGTTAAAACATTAATCATTCAATACAAAGTCTTGTTTAATATTTCCATTTAATCTTGTTCATCTTCATCTTTATCTTCAAGTTCTTAAGTTTTTTATTTTTCTTGATTTGATCTTCAAAAGTTGTTGGGATTTGTGTTTTTGTTGATGGGATTAGTAGTTTATGATTAGTGGATGCTTTGTGATTGATTTATTTTAGTTTTTGGTGAAAAACTTGGTGATTTTTGGATCAAAACCGTGTTCCTTGTTCTTCGGTGCTGATACTGTATCTGGGTTTTCCAGAAGTTCCGAATGAGTGAACAGTAAGTTTCGAATGAGTCTTGTTTTCATAAGTTCCGAGTCAGTTAAAAGTTCCGAATGAGTTTAGTATTAAAAAGTTCCGAACCAAGCTAAACTTCCGAATCAAGAAGAAGTTCCGAACGAAGGTAAAAGTTCCGGATCAAGCCAAAACTTCCGAACGAAGCTAAAGTTCCGAACCAATTTTCAGACTTCCGAACCAGTAAGTTCCGAATCAAGGGGCTTCATTCGGAAGTCCAAAACTTCCGAATCAGTAAGTTCCGGATGAGTGTTCCGAATCAGTAAGTTCCGGATGAAGGATAAGTTCCGGATGAATCCAAAAGTTCCGAACGAAGCACAAAGTTCCGAATGAAGCTTAACTTCCGAATGAACAATAACTTCCGAATCAGTTATCTTTTGGGTATTTTAAAGTTTTACTGTTTCTTTACTATTTCTTTACTGTTTCCTTGATTTAATTCTAATTTTCTTTTAAGCTTAATTCTAATTTTAATTCAAGTTTAAATTCAAGTTTTATTACTCATCATTAAATTAATTATCTTTGATTTAAATTTTCATTTCCACTTTTTATTAGATTAGAAAACCAAACCCTTTTATTTAGTAACCAAGAACAATCATTCCACTTAAGACCAAGATCAATTCGAGAGGATATCGAGAGTAAAATTGAACCTAGCAAAATCCTTGTATCAAGGCACCTCGTTTTTTATTACCGAGTCATGAGCTCGACTCGATCCCCTCAATACTAATTATCATTGGGGAAAGTGATTTGGTCGAGGTAGTTCAAGGATGGAACTTCCCCGCCAAAGTAGTGCTTCAACCTATGTCCATTCACCTTGAAGTTAGGACCATCATCTTGAGCTAGCTCGATGGTCCCATACGGAAACACTTGAGTCACGGTGAATGGACCGGACCAACGGGATTTCAACTTACCGGAAAAGATTTTTAATCTTGAATTAAAAAGCAAAACTTGATCCCCAATGTTAAAAACCCGGTTTTTAATTTTAGAATCATGCAACTTTTTAATTTTTTCTTTATAAATAAATGAATTTTCATAAGCAATATCTTTCAATTCATCTAATTCATTCAATTGCATTTTCCAGTGTTTTCTCGCGGTCTCCATATCATCATTACAATTCTTTAGGGCCCAATAAGCCTTGTGTTCTAATTCGATAGGCAAATGACAATTCTTTCCATACACAAGCTAATAGGGAGTGCACCCAATGGGTGTCTTATGAGCGGTCCTAAAGGCCCATAAAGCATCGTCTAACTTATCCGACCAAGTTTGTCGGTTTTCCCCAACGGATCTCTCCAAGATCCTCTTCAAAGCTCGGTTTGAAACCTCGACTTGCCCACTCGTTTGTGGGTGATAAGCCGTAGAAAGCCGATGTGTAACCCCATATTTCCTTAGGACCCTTTCGAATTGGTCGTTACAAAAATAGGTTCCACGATCGCTTATGATCGCACGAGGGGTTCCAAATCGAGAAAACAATTGCTTCAAAAACTTGACTACCACACGAGCATCATTGGTGGGCAAGGCTTTAGCCTCCACCCACTTAGATAGGTAGTCAACCGCAACAAGGATGTAATTATTACCACGAGATGATGGGAACGGCCCCATAAAGTCTATACCCCAAACGTCAAAGATCTCACACACTTGGATGATATTTTGTGGCATTTCATCTTTTTGTGAGGCTTTTCCTTGTCGTTGGCATGCATCACATGACTTCACAAGATCTTGTGCATCTCGGTAAATAGTAGGCCAAAAGAAGCCGGCATCAAACACCTTCTTAGCCGTGAGATTAGCACCGTGGTGACCACCCGTGGGTCCCTCGTGACAAGCTCTAAGGATGTTAGAAACTTCGATGCCAAATACACAACGTCGGATGATTTGATCCGCACAAGTTCGAAACAAGTAAGGGTCGTTCCAAAAGTAGAACTTGACGTCACGAAAGAATTTTCGTTTTTCTTGAGTCGTCATACCCTTAATGATGAAGTTACCCGCATGGTAATTTGCAAAATCCGCAAACCATGGGGTGGAAGAATCAAGCTTAGAATTCACTACAACAAGTGTCTCGAGCGGAAATGTTTCGGTGATGTCCTTCGGCTCGTAAACACTTTGGTGAGGATCTTCCAAACGAGAAAGATGATCGGCCGCTAGATTCTCGGCTCCTTTTTTGTCAACGATGGTGTGATCAAATTCTTGAAGGAGGAGAATCCAACAAAGTAATCTAGGCTTAGCATCTTGCTTTGCCATGAGATACTTAATAGCCGAATGATCCGTATACACTATGCATTTCGTCAAGACGAGATAAGGTCGAAATTTCTCAAATGCATACACCACGGCAAGGAACTCCTTCTCTGTTGTGGTGTATTTTAGTTGAGCCTCGGTCATCGTCTTGCTAGCATAGTGAATAGGCAAGAAGTGCTTATCATGACGTTGCCCCAAAACGGCCCCAATGGCGTAATCACTAGCATCACATATGAGCTCAAATGGAAGGTTCCAATTGGGAGCAACAAGAAAGGGAGCTTCGGTAAGTTTCCTCTTAAGGATTACAAAGGCTCGTACACAATCTTCGTCAAAGACAAAACGTGCCTCTTTTTCAAGAAGATGTGTAATGGGTCGAGAAATATTCGAAAAATCCTTGATGAATCGACGATAAAATCCCGCGTGTCCTAGGAAACTCCTAACTCCCTTAACGATTTTGGGATGAGGTAATTTGGCGATGACGTCTACCTTAGCTTGATCTACCTCAATCCCCGCTTTCGAGACCTTGTGCCCTAAGACGATTCCACTCTTAACCATAAAATGACACTTTTCCCAATTGAGCACAAGGTTGGTTTCCTCACAACGTTTTAACATTCTCTCAAGGTTCGACAAACACAAAGTGAACGAATTACCAAACACGGAAAAGTCATCCATGAAGACTTCCATCGTCTTCTCGATCATATCATGAAAAATAGCCATCATGCACCTTTGAAAGGTTCCTGGTGCATTGCAAAGTCTGAATGGCATTCTACGATAGGCAAACGTTCCATATGGACACGTAAACGTAGTTTTTTCTTGATCACGAGGATCGATGGGAATTTGGAAGTAACCGGAAAAACCATCTAAAAAGCAATAGAAATCGTTTCCCGCAAGACGCTCCAACATTTGGTCTGTGAAGGGCAAGGGAAAATGGTCTTTTCGAGTGGCTTCATTCAACTTACGATAGTCAATGCACACTCTCCATCCGGTCACGAGTCTAGTGGGAATTAACTCGTTGGCATCGTTTGGCACAGCGGTCATTCCTCCCTATTTAGGGACACAATGAATAGGACTCACCCAAGGGCTATCGGAAATAGGGTAAATCATTCCCGCGTCAAGGAGTTTAAGGACCTCCTTTTTGACGACGTCGTGAATTTTGGGGTTCACCCGCCTTTGACTTTAGATTGTGGGCTTCAAATCCTCCTCCATTAAGATTTTGTGGGTACAAAACTTGGGATCGATTCCCTTAATGTCGGATAACTTCCACGCAATCTCCCCTTTGTGATCCTTTAGAACATCGACAAGTGCGGTTTTTTCATCATTCGATAGTTCCTTCGCAATAATAACCGGCAACTTGTCGTCCTCCTCCAAATAGACATATTCGAGGTGAGGAGGTAAATCTTTCAACTCAAGGATAGGTGGTTCCTCAAGTGAAGATTTGGGCTCGATACTCATAACCTCCTCGGGTGGAGGAAATGGCAAATCGTTAAGAAAATCCTTGATAATCGAGAAGTCCTCATCGTTGTCGAGGTCTTCGTTACAAGTACGTGGAACATCGAATTCTTCCAACGTAAAACCACCACCTTCAAATGGAGTGAAGGTTGGTGTCGAATTATCAAGAATTGGATCTAACATAGTGGGATTGCCACTAGTTTCTTCATCACCAAACCCTAGAACTTCTTGTGAAAATTCCTCGCAAACCACGTCGATCATATCAACGAGGTTTATGGTAGCAACGGAATAAACATGAGAAAGTTGAGAATTTTGAGTTGCGTTTATCACAAGTTCCTCGTCGTTGAAACGTAAGGTGATCTTTCTAGCATGCACATCAATTAAAGCCATAGACGTATCTAAAAACGAACAACCTAAAATGAGAGGAACTTGAGGATCCGTGGGAATATCGACAACGATAAAGTCTACGGGATAGTAGAACTTTCCCACTTTCACAAAAACGTCTTCCGCCAATCCACAAGCACGAATCGTGGAATGGTCGGCCATCTCGATAGACATTAGTGAAGGAGTAAGATTAGGAAGATTGAGCGACTTGAAGATTGCAAGTAGCATCATATTAATGATAGCACCAAGATCGGCCAAGGCATAGCATTCTTCCATATCTTGAATTGCACAAGGGATCAAAAATTTACCGGGATCACCGACTTTTTGAGGTATGCGATTAAGATAAACCGACGAACAACTAGACAATTGATGCAATTTCCCCTTGTTGTTCAACATACTCTTAAAGTTAGCGGCAAATCGAGGCATCATGACCAAAGCATCAGCGTAACTCACATTAAGGTGCAACTCACGAAACATTTTCATAAAAAGCTCAAATTAATAATTATCGCGCTCTTGTCGTTTCTCCTTCCTAAGTCTCGATGGGTAAGGCAAGGGTGGTGTGGGTTGGGCATAGGCATAGACTTTGGAATCTCGGGTTCCAATGTTGGTAATGGGTCAACCGTAGGTGTGGCATGAGCGGTACTTTGTGGGCTTGAGATATGCTCCTTTTCGACCACCACCTCGGGTTCTTCCTCAATTTCCTCCACCGTTGGAGTAATTGGTTGAGGAGTGATGTTGGAGTTTTTACCACTCTTTAGGAAAAGAGCAATAAATAGGGCAAGTGAGCACGACGATTTAGGAAAACCGTGTGTGAATGACCCTATGTGAGTTCGTTCTCAAGGAGGCAAGTGCGTTGTGTGTTGAGTTGATTAATGATTTGTGATTAATTGATTGAAAAAGAAAGAAATGGGATTAGAAGATAAAGACGGTTACGAAAACGGATTAAACTACGACGAAAAAGGCGAACACGTAAAATCGTAAATAGTGCCAAAATTAAAATTTTAACCTAAAAATTCCTAAAAATTACTAAAAATCCCAAATAATATTCTAAGAGTTTACAAAAAATCCAAACTTGCTAAAACCTTTTAATGAATTAGATAATGACTTTTTAATGCTAATTAAAGCCCTAAAAATCACTTTTAATTATTAAAAAGCCTTAAACAAGATCTAATAGTTTGTAAACCTCAAAAATATCCTAATTAAGCTAAAAACTATTTTTAAAAATTTTAAAACCAAATTAAACTATTTTTAAACACTTAAAAACTATTAAAATCAATTAAATCTTAAATTAATTCTAGAAATTAAATGAAAAGTCTTAAAAATATTTGGAAAGTGACAAAACTCCTAATTAAGTGTTCTTAACCTAGGAAAAATGTAAAAACTAAAAAAAATCAAACTTCAATTTTTAATAATAAAATAATATTAAAATATTCAAAAAAATAAAAAGTTTATAAATAAATTCTAAAAAATTACCAAAAATCTAGAATAATATAACTAAAACAAAAATGCAATCCAAATTTTCTGAAACTTATTTAATAATTTTATATTAAATTTTAAAGTTGCTTAAAAACCCTAAAATCCTATAAAATAAAAAATAAGCTAAATTGAAAACTTAAAAAACTGTAAACCTCAAAAATGTGATTAAAAACCTAAAAACTATTTTTTTAGATTTTTAATATACCTTTTACTATTTTTTATCGACTTTCTAAAATAAAAACTTAAAATAATCCTAATAAATTAATTAATAAAGGGAAAAATATACTTTTTGCTCAGAAAAGTCAAAAACCCTAATATAATCCTAGGAAAAATGCTAAACAGGAAAAAGCTACAAGAAATAAGCTAGAAATAGCTTATTTATAAGCTGCTAATCAAATAAGCTACAAATCCAATATCCCTTAAATAGATAATGAAATGAAACTTAAACGTAAAAAACCATCCGGATCACTGGTAAACACGTTAGTCCTCCAAAAGAGAGGTCGCGTGTTCGAGCCCAGGCCAGGTGAGTTTTTGCAATTTAATTTTTTTTTTCTTTTTTAACTTTTCCAAAATCAAACAGTGACCTTTTTAAACACAAAAACACGAATCCAAATCCAAATCAACAAGAATTAAGCCTGATTGGAGCAAAAACGTGCTCAGACTTGGTTGTGTTTCTGATGAACAGCAAAGGATATCTTCACTGATGAAGATATGACAAGAGGTCTTGTCTTATGGATTTTGTGGGTGTTTTGATTGGATACAAGGGGCACCCTTATACTCTTTGGAGTATAAGGAGTCAAAATAACTCACAAAAACAGGCAAACTAATGCACACAAATCACACACAAGCTAATGAAGGTTGTTGTCTAAGCAAAGGAGGTCTGGTGACTTTTTGACTAAGTTACAAGCACAAAAATGAGATTCAGACCTCTAAATCTTGCATACACACTGCATACATGACATACAACCAATACTCAATCCTGCATAAACCTTATATCAAGCAACCTTATAAATCTGGTGGTTCAAATCACACAAAAAAGGACAGACAAAGCACTCAACTGATTTTTATGCTTCTTTTCAACTTTTTAGCATGCAATTGCTCTAAAACCTTACTAAACTTAATTAAACAACTAGCATACACCCTATTCCACCCTAATAAGTGTATTAAACAGGTTTTAAACAAAAAATTCTTTCAAAATTCTCACTTAAATAGTAGATCCAAACACCCCTTAAGAATTCAGATATGCAATTTTTTCAAAGCAATGCTATCTAAATCTCATCCAAACTGATTTAAAACCTGCCTAACATGCATATAACACCAACTTAACTCAAATCAAACCAAATTAACAACACTTAAACACTTTTCATGCAATAATCACTTAAACACACAATTTTTCAGAAAACTAAAAAAATAAAATGGGAAACAAGAAACTACCTTAAGGGTCCTACATCCAGGACCCTTTGTGGCTGCTTTGCCACCTCCTATAGGCTGGGGCCTATGCTGGACCTTGGACAGCAAGATTCAAACTCAAACCTGCTAAGAAAAATTGAAAAGAAACAAGCAAAATATTCAAGTAAAATCTGATTTTTCTTTCTCTTTTAAAAACCTTTTCACAAAACTTCCTTATACTTCCTTTAAAACACTTGCACAACAACTTTAAAGACCTGGAAAACCAAACCTTGAACAAGGTTTTGACCAAACCAAATCAAAATTTCAGAAACTTTCAAACAAACTGAATTTTAAAAAGAACTTAAAAATAAAACTTGGAACACAATCTAAACAACAGAAATGTAAATGAGGACCCTGGAATCTTTTCATCAACAACACTTAACCAATTTCATTCATTAATCAAATGGGATTTACAAGCTTGTGATCTAAGGAAAAAATTCAGGAACAAAAGTAAAATGCTAAGTCCTATGGCTTTATATAGCAACCTACAGATCTTTCTAGATACTTGAATAAAATATTAAACAGCTAAAACCCTAATGCTGAAATGCCAAGTATGCCCTCTTGGTTGTTGACTGAAGATTGGGTCAAAAATCGTCCATGTGATTTTTCTGCCTTCTTACATGTTTACCAGTAGTGGAAAGTGATCTTGGCCGTTTAAATGTTCTTGGGGACAAAGGAATATGTGTGAAACGTTGGATGTGTCGGGTTTAGGGTTTGGGGGAAAACGACGCAACAGGGGAGGGTCCCACAAGACACATGGGTGTGTCTTGTGGTGTTTTGGGTTGTGGGTTTTGGTGAGGTGGAGTGCAATCAAGGATCTGGAGGAGAAGGGACAAAAACCCTTTGGATTGAGGGTGATTAAGGCTGGGGAATTTAGGGTTTAAGGGAGGGATTAGGGGTAGTTTAATCTGAAAAGGGAAATAGATTAATTTAAAAATCTGTTTTGGTGGGAAGGGGTTTGACCATTTGACCTATTTAATAAAACCGGTTTTAATTAAATGGGTTGGACGGGTAGGGTAATTGGGTTAATGGGTTATTGGGTGGGTATTGATGACGTGTAAGGATATGAGTGGTGGTGAGAGTTTGGTTGTCTGGCAAAATTGGCCCCCAAGCTTTCTTCTTTCCTTCAAGTTGTAATAATTCAGCAAACTCCCATTTCCTTTGATTTCAACTTTCAGCTTTTGGCATTTTTGGCACATATTGTTTATAAACTTGAAACAAGGACTAAACATGCAATTTCTTCATTCTTCAAGGACTGTTTTTGTCATGTCTTCATACTTCAAGGCTTTGACTTGTTTGTTGATTTCTTGGAGGACCATTATTGACAATTTAGTTTTGTTGAGGGACTAAATTTGCCAATTCTTCAAAGTTAAGGGTCCTTTTTGTAATTTTGACAAATTTAGGGACCAAACTTGTAATTATGAAGATACAAGGGTATAAAGTGTCAATTCTTCAAACTTGGAGGACCAATCTTCATAATTCTTCAAATCTTCAAGGGTTTCTTTGGAAAATTCTTCATTAGGGCTTGGTTCATCGTGCGGCTTCGTTTCCCGTGTTCGTTTTTGACTGATTCTTATGATCTTTTGTCATTTTCTCAATATCCGTACCTAAAATACACAAGCAACAAACACAAGCATATATTTGGGTATTTTAATGATATTTAATGCATTTTAAGCCCAATTTGGACGATGAGACTATGTATAAAAGCAGTCTCATCACTCCCCCATACTAAACCATTGTCGTGCCCTCACGCAATGCTAGAATAAAGTATCATAGCACCTCCAAAATTCATTTTTATTCACTTTATTGAATGATAAACTAGCTATACTACTACTACTAGTACTACTTGCGTTTTAGACATAATGTATGATTTTCATCGCAAAATGGGACGTTTAGGTTCATAGAATAAGAAAACGTGAATGCTTCGTTAGAAATAATTTCACCGTCCTCGATTTTCACTCTAATTCCATGACAAGCGTGCAACGAGATCATTGTCATTATAAGTTAGTAATGCTAACACTACTCATATGCCCTAATCACGTACTTATCCTCCCATTATTCCTAAGTTGTATCTCTTATATTTTATTTTGTCTTGAATGTTTCACGAGGATACATTGTTGACTTATGCGATAATAGAGATTTAGGTCTAAAAATAGAGTCCTAATGGTGTAACTAAGACCATCAAATCAATAACCCCTCCTAATAGACAACGATGTTAAAAAATTAAGTTGACAAGAAGAATCGATAAACACGGTTTTATAACGGTTTTGAACATGAGACTTATTACCAAGACTTTTATACGCCCCCTAACGGAAGGGCCTTATTATCTTTGGTTTACCTCCATCTTTTATTCAACTTCGCCATGAAGCTTTTATTATGACTTCGGTCTTGCCTTGCCTTTTATTATCCGCCTCATCGGTGGTTTTATTAGCCAAAGACGTATATCCTCACGCTAAAGCGAATTTTAGATCTTTAAAGCTTCGAAGATTGAGGCTTGATTCACTTTCAACTTTGCATAGATTTTAGGCCTTGTGGGGCTTCAAATTGTTTGCTAGATTTAGGTGAGCACTTGAAATCTTATTATTAGGTGAAGCTTTCGATTATTTGGGTGCCAATACTTCAAAACCGTGACGCTGGCGATACCTTAATGTCTTCCCAATTTAATTACACAGAAGCTACTAGAAAAGACTAGAAACCCAACAATCCTAACTAAACCGCTAAGTCAATATTTATTAAGCAAAAAATATTTACATGCGAAGGGAGAATAAGCAAACAACGAGAACACATGAGTTTTTGAAAGAATACGAGTACTCTACGTTTAGCATAGTAACTTATAATTAACTCTATCATTTCTCGTCCTCATTTAAGAGACTTAGCCAAATGTGTAGTTAAGGAATCAAAGCTAAGTGCTCAACACGCACGGTCGAGTCAAAAATTACTCTTATTCCCGCCATCGGAAAATCTACATTCGTGTCTTCAAACACTTATAAAACATGAAAAAAAAATTAAAATTTGGCCATTTTTAGCCTTATTTTGCAACAAAAACGATAAACAAAAAGATAAACTTTGGAAAGCGTGAAGATTTGGCAAGGCAAGTATCTATTCACCCCCCATACTAAAGTTACCCATTGTCCTCAATGTTTCGAGTTTAGGGGTGCAAACACCCCCATACTAGAGACGTAGTCGAATGCTTAATCTAGCATGGAAAGGGTGTAACCGTTAAATTAATAGCCGTTTATGAAGTGTGCTATAAACCTAAGGTTAGAACATCAAAAGGATATATCATGGATATTGAGAAATGTCTCCAAAGCAAACGATCGAGTGCTCCCATAAAACGAACACGAGAGGCTCCAATCGTGAAGATCATGATCTAAAAACCACAATGCACAAACAACCACGGAACAAAGGTTGGAAGGGCACAAGTCCCCACACGTAAGCTACATTAGAAAGCGATAATATGTACATAGGATAAGCATGGGACTCCCCCACGAGGCACCTCGTTTTTGATTACCGAGTCATGAGCTCGACTCGATCCCCTCAATACTAATTATCATTGGGGAAAGTGACTTGGTCGAGGTAGTTCAAGGATGGAACTTCCCCACCAAAGTAGTGCTTCAACCTATGTCCATTCACCTTAAAGTTAGGACCATCATCTTGAGCTAGCTCGATGGTCCCATACGGAAACACTTGAGTCACGGTGAATGGACCGGACCAACGGGATTTCAACTTACCGAAAAAGATTTTCAATCTTGAATTAAAAAGCAAAACTTGATCCCCAATGTTAAAAACCCGGTTTTTAATTTTAGAATCATGCAACTTTTTAGTTTTCTCTTTATAAATCAATGAATTTTCATAAGCAATGTCCCTCAATTCATCTAATTCATTCAATTGCATTTTCCGGTGTTTTCCCGCGGTCTCCATGTCATCATTACAATGCTTTAGGGCCCAATAAGCCTTGTGTTCTAACTCGATAGGCAAATGACAATTATTTCCATACACAAGCTTATAGGGAGTGCACCTAATGGGCGTCTTATGAGCGGTCCTAAAGGCCCATAAAGCATCGTCCAACTTATCCGACCATGATTGTCGGTTTTCTCCAACGAATCTCTCCAAAATCCTTTTCAACGCTCGGTTTGAAACCTCGACTTGCCCACTCGTTTGTGGGTGATAAGACGTAGAAAGACGATGTGTAACCCCATATTTCCTTAGAACCCTTTCAAATTGGTCGTTACAAAAATGGGTTCCACGATCGCTTATGATAGCACGAGGGGTTCCAAACCGAGAAAACAATTGCTTCAAAAACTTGACTACCACACGAGCATCATTGGTGGGAAAGGCCTTGGCCTCCACCCACTTAGATAGGTAGTCAACCGCAACAAGGATGTACTTATTACCACGAGATGATGGGAACGGCCCCATAAAGTCTATACCCCAAACGTCAAAGATCTCACACACTTGGATGATGTTTTGTGGCATTTCATCTTTTTGTGAGGCTTTTCCTTGTCGTTGGCATGCATCACCCGACTTCACAAGATCTTGTGCATCTCGGTAAATAGTAGGACAAAAGAAGCCGGCATCAAACACCTTTTTAGCCGTGAGATTAGCACCGTGGTGACCACCCGTGGGTCCCTCATGGCAAGCTCTAAGGATGTTAGAAGCTTCGGTGCCAAATACACAACGTCGGATGATTTGATCCGCACAAGTTCGAAACAAGTAAGGGTCGTTCCAAAAGTAGAACTTGACGTCACGAAAGAATTTTCGTTTTTCTTGAGTCGTCATACCCTTAACGATGAAGTTACCCGCATGGTAATTTGCAAAATCCGCAAACCATCGGGTAGAAGAATCAAGCTTAGAATTCACTACACCAAGTGTCTCGAGCGGAAATGTTTCGGTGATTTCCTTGGGCTCGTAAACACTTTGGTGAGGATCTTCCAAACAAGAGAGATGATCGGCCGCTAGATTCTCGGCTCCTTTTTTGTCAACGATTTTGTGATCAAATTCTTGAAGGAGGAGAATCCAACGAAGTAATCTCGGCTTAGCATCTTGCTTTGCCATGAGATACTTAATAGCCGAATGGTCCGTATACACTATGCATTTCGTCAAGACGAGGTAAGGTCGGAATTTCTCAAATGCATACACCACGGCAAGGAACTCCTTTTCCGTTGTAGTGTATTTTAGTTGAGCCTCGGTCATCGTCTTGCTAGCATAGTGAATAGGCAAGAAGTGCTTATCATGACGTTGCCCCAAAACGGCCCCTATAGCGTAATCACTAGCATCACACATAAGCTCAAAGGGGAGGTTCCAATTGGGCGCAACAAGAATGGGAGCTTCGGTAAGTTTCCTCTTAAGGATCTCAAAGGCTCGTACACAATCTTTGTGAAAGACAAAACGTGCCTCTTTTTCAAGAAGATGTGTAATGGGTCGAGAAATCTTTGAAAAATCCTTGATGAATCGACGATAAAAGCCCGCATGGCCTAGGAAACTCCTAACTCCCTTGACGGTTTTGGGATGAGGTAATTTGGCGATGACGTCTACCTTAGCTTGATCTACCTCAATCCCCGCTTTCGAGACCTTGTGCCCTAAGACGATTCCACTCTTAACCATAAAATGACATTTTTCCCAATTGAGCACAAGGTTGGTTTCCTCACAACGTTTTAACATTCTCTCAAGGTTCGACAAACACGAAGTGAAAGAATCACCAAACACGGAAAAGTCATCCATGAAGACTTCCATCGTCTTCTCGATCATATCATGAAAAATAGCCATCATGCATCGTTGAAAAGTTCCCGGTGCATTACAAAGTCCGAATGGCATTCTACGATAGGCAAACGTTCCATATGGACACGTAAACGTAGTTTTTTCTTGATCACGAGGATCGATGGGAATTTGGAAGTAACCGGAAAAACCATCTAAAAAGCAATAAAAATCGTTTCCCGCAAGACGCTTTAACATTTGGTCCATGAAGGGCAAGGGAAAATGGTCTTTTCGAGTGGCTTCATTCAACTTACGATAGTCAATGCACACTCTCCATCCGGTCACGAGTCTAGTGGGAATCAACTCGTTGGCATCGTTTGGCACAACGGTCATCCCTCCCTTTTTAGGGACACAATGAATAGGACTCACCCAAGGGCTATCGGAAATAGGGTAAATCATTCCCGCGTCAAGGAGTTTAAGGACCTCCTTTTTTATGACATCGTGAATTTTGGAGTTCACCCTCCTTTGACTTTGGATTGTGGGCTTGAAATCCTCCTCCATTAAGATTTTTTGGGTATAAAACTTGGGATCGATTCCCTTAATGTCGGATAACTTCCACGCAATCGCCCCTTTGTGATCCTTTAGAACATCGACAAGTGCGGTTTTTTCATCATTCGAAAGATCCTTCGCAATAATAACCGGCAACTTGTCGTCCTCCTCCAAATAGACATATTTGAGGTGAGGAGGTAAATCTTTGAACTCGAGAATAGGTGGTTCCTCAAGTGAAGATTTGGGCTCGATACTCATAACCTCCTCGGGTGGAGGAAATGGGAAATCGTTGAGAAAATCCTTGATAATCGAGAAGTCCTCATCGTTGTCGAGGTCTTCGTCACAAGTACATGGAACATTGCATTCTTCCAACGTAAAAACCACCACCTTCAAATGGAGTGAAGGTTGGTGTCGAATTATCAAGAATTGGATTCAACATAGTGGGATTGCCACTAGTTTCTTCATCACCAAACCCTAAAACTTCTTGTGAAAATTCCTCGCAAACCACGTCGATCATATCAACGAGGTTTATGGTAGCAATGGAATAAACATGAGAAAGTTGAGAATTTTGAGTTGCGTTTATAACAAGTTCCTCGTCGTTGAAACGTAAGGTGATCTTTCTAGCATGAACATCAATCAAAGCCATAGACGTATCTAAAAACGAATGACCTAAAATAAGAGGAACTTGAGGATCCGTGGGGATGTCAACAACAATAAAGTCTACGGGATAGTAGAACTTCCCCACTTTCACAAAAACGTCTTCCGCCAAACCACATGCGAGAATCGTGGAATGGTCGGCCAACTCAATAGACATTCGTGAAGGAGTAAGATTAGGAAGATTGAGCAACTTGAAGATTGCAAGTGGCATCAAGTTAATGCTAGCACCAAGATCGGCCAAGGCATAGCATTCTTCCATATCTTGAATTGCACAAGGGATCAAAAATTTACCGGGATCACCGACTTTTTGAGGTATGTGATTAAGATAAACCGACGAACAACTAGACATTTGGTGCAATTTCTCCTTGTTGTTCAACATACTCTTAAAGTTAGCGGCAAATCGAGGCATCATGACCAAAGCATCGGCGAAACTCACATTAAGGTGCAACTCACGAAACATTTTCATAAAAAGCTCAAATTGGTAGTTGTCGCGCTCTTGTCGTTTCTCCTTCCTAAGTCTTGATGGGTAAGGCAAGGGTGGTGTGGGTTGGGGCATAGGCATAACCTTTGGAATCTCGGGTTCCAATGTTGGTAAAGGGTCGACCGTAGGTGTGGCATGAGCGGTACTTTGTGGGATTGAAATATGCTCCTTTTCGACCACCACCTCGGGTTCTTCCTCAATTTCCTCCACCGTTGGAGTAATTGGTTGAGGAGTCGGTTCTTTAAGTGTCTTACCACTACGTGTGGTAATCACTTTCATCTCTCCCTTCGGGTTTGAAACAGTGTTACTAGGTAGACCACTCGAAGTAGAGGCTTTGTTCCCCATGACGGCTTCTAAAATTGCATTAAGCTTAGCATCTTGACTATTAAACTTCAAATCTTGACTAGCGGCTTTTTGTACAATTCTTTGTTCAAGCCTAGCATGACTTTGTTCAATCTTATTGTTTTGACCTCTAATTTGATTAGAAAAATCATTTTTCAACTCATTTCTCATGTTAAGATTTTATTTCACAAAGTTAGCCAACTCCTTAGTGTTTTTAGCCGTGTCCCTAGCTTGACTAGCCAATTGCTCTTGTATGTTTTCCAAAATCTTATCATTTGCCGTGGAAAAATTCAAAAAGTCCATTGGAAGTTCTTTAGTGTAAACATTTTGAAGACCTTGACTTGTGTTTTGAAAATTACGGTTTTGATTTTGATTTTGCAATTGGCTACTAGTTCCTTGATTCCCATAGTTGTTATTACCCTTGAAATTGTTCCTTTGATTGCTTTGGTAACCAACTTGATTGTTTCGATAATTGTTAGCATTTTGATTTGGTGGAAAACCCGGTGGAGTCAATTGATTAGTGCGAGGAACTTGACCGTTTTGGTTATAAGTTCCCGCGGCCGCGAAGGCACTCGAAGTGGTACCACCATTGGTAATGCACTCGGAATAATCGTGAGCTCCACCACAATACATACAAGAAACCTCAACCGCTTTAATCGTCGCGGGAGCGGGTTGTTCACCAACTTTAAACTCAATTAACAATCCTTTCAACTTATCAAAAATTTTGTTCTCCAAATTAGCCTCGATTTGACAAGCATCAACGGTGTGTGACAATGAAGGCGAAGGCGAAGACGAAGCCTTACGAACACTCGACGTGCTACGAGGACTATACACCTTAGACCTATTATCAATGATTAACAATGCTACCTCGACCGTCTTACACAAAAAATTACCACCCGCGGCGGCATTAAGATAATCACGCTCATGATCGTTCAAGCCATTGTAAAATGTGTCAATTTGATGCAAGTCGGAAAAACCATGATGAGGACATTCGTGCAACATTTCCTTAAACCTATTCCAAGCCGTTGAAAAACTCTCATTATACTCTTGTGAAAACTTTGAAATCTCGTTTTTCAAGTGTGTAGTCTTAGAGGGCGGAAAAAATTGGTTCACGAATTTTGAAACGAGATCCTTCCACGTCAATATAGAATTGGGTGGCTCTTTCTCTAACCAAATTTTTGCGGGCCCCGCTAAGGAATACGGAAAAAGCATCATCTTAATCGAGTCGTTTGAGACGTCCTTAAACTTGCACGTGGCGGTGAGACGATTAAATTGGCGAATGTGGTTATGAGGGTTGTCCTTTTCGTCACCTCGAAACTTGTTGTTTTGAATCATGGACAACAAACCCGTCTTAACCTCAAAATTCTCGCAAGGATAGCGGGAATCACAATCGCTTCTCCATAACCCTCGGTGGGTGCTTGAAGTAACTCCATCATAGTTCGATTAGCCATGGGTGCTTCTTTCACTATAATGGGTTCGTTAATAGGAGACTCCTCACTAGTAGGAGTGATTGATTTGTTTCTTCGTTTACGAGCACGTCTTGCTTTAGAGCGAGTTTGCATAAACGTCACGTACAACGAGAAGGCGAGCAAAGAAGATTCTTTTTGGTGTTTTTACTTTTTCAATTTTTTTGTGGTTTTTGATTGTTTTTACTTTTTTTGGATTTTTGGAATGTATTAGTAGACACAAATCTATAAATCTCCTCCTTAATCAAATCTCTCGATTAAAGAAGCCTCAAGGAATGAAAACGAACACGTGAAGTGAACGTCTTCTATGACTTTAGAACGATGGTGGAACACCAAATCGTTCAAGAGGGTTTAATCAAATGAAACCAAGAAAATATATATGATACGTAATAATACTTTGGTCGGCAAAACCCTCGATTAGCTTTCAAAATCAAAATACGCACAAGCAAGCGAAGAAAACGAGGCGGCGCGAAGCACTTAAGAGCCTTTTTCCTTTAGGTCGTGAAATACAACCGCCTTATACCCACCTTATAGTTTGTATTTCTCAAAATCGAGCTTCACGAAAGTATTTATCTATTTTTGCCTTTTTCTTTGGTTTGTGATTCGAATACAATGATTGGGTAATGACCTCCCAAGTCAAGGTTGTGAGTTCTCACGTATTTGGAGTACTTGTAAATTTATTGTTCTACGTATACAATATATTAATAGTATTCTCAAAAAAAACGAAAAACGATAATACGTATTAGTAGAGTGCTACTAATACAATTAGCTATTTATGGTTATATAAAAACAACAATTGTTCAACCAAAACACAACACGCCTCCCCGGCAGCGGCGCCAAAATGATGTTGGAGTTTTTACCACTCTTTAGGAAAAGAGCAATAAATAGGGCAAGTGAGCACGACGATTTAGGAAAACCGTGTGTGAATGACCCTAAGTGAGTTCGTTCTCAAGGAGGCAAGTGCGTTGTGTGTTGAGTTGATTAATGATTTGTGATTAATTGATTGAAAAAGAAAGAAATGGGATTAGAAGAGAAAGACGGTTACGAAAACGGATTAAACTACGACGAAAAAGGCGAACACGTAAAATCGTAAATAGTGCCAAAATTAAAATTTTAACCTAAAAATTCCTAAAAATTACTAAAAATCCCCAATAATATTCTAAGAGTTTACAAAAAATCCAAACTTGCTAAAACCTTTTAATTAATTAGATAATGACTTTTTAATGCTAATTAAAGCCCTAAAATCACTTTTAATTATTAAAAAGCCTTAAACAAGATCTAATAGTTTGTAAACCTCACAAATATCCTAATTAAGCTAAAAACTATTTTTAAAAATTTTAAAACCAAATTAAACTATTTTTAAACACTTAAAAACTATTAAAATCAATTAAATCTTAAATTAATTCTAGAAATTAAATGAAAAGTCTTAAAAATATTTGGAAAGTGACAAAACTCCTAATTAAGTGTTCTTAACCTAGGAAAAATGTAAAAACTAAAAAAAATCAAACTTCAATTTTTAATAATAAAATAATATTAAAATATACAAAAAACAAAAAGTTAAATAAATTCTAAAAAATTATCAAAAATCTAGAATAATATAACTAAAACAAAAATGCAATCCAAATTTTCTGAAACTTATTTAATAATTTTATATTAAATTTTAAAGTTGCTTAAAAACCCTAAAATCCTATAAAATAAAAAATAAGCTAAATTGAAAACTTAAAAAGCTGTAAACCTCAAAAATGTGATTAAAAACCTAAAAACTATTTTTTCAGATTTTTAATATACCTTTTACTATTTTTTAATGACTTTCTAAAATAAAAACTTAAAATAATCCTAATAAATTAATTAATAAAGGGAAAAATATACTTTTTGCTCAGAAAAGTCAAAAACCCTAATATAATCCTAGGAAAAATGCTAAACAAGAAAAAGCTACAAGAAATAAGCTAGAAATAGCTTATTTATAAGCTGCTAAACAAATAAGCTACAAATCCAATATCCCTTAAATAGATAATGAAATGAAACTTAAACGTAAAAACCATCCGGATCACTGGTAAACACGTTAGTCCTCCAAAAGAGAGGTCGCGTGTTCGAGCCCAGGCCAGGTGAGTTTTTGCAATTTAATTTTTTTTTCTTTTTTAACTTTTCCAAACTCAAACAGTGACCTTTTTAAACACAAAAACACGAATCCAAATCCAAATCAACAAGAATTAAGCCTGATTGGTGCAAAAACGTGCTCAGACTTGGTTGTGTTTCTGATGAACAACAAAGGATATCTTCACTGATGAAGATATGACAAGAGGTCTTGTCTTACGGATTTTGTGGGTGTTTTGATTGGATACAAGGGGCACCCTTATACTCTTTGGAGTATAAGGAGTCAAAATAACTCACAAAAACAGGCAAACTAATGCACACAAATCACACACAAGCTAATGAAGGTTGCTGTCTAAGCAAAGGAGGTCTGGTGACTTTTTGACTAAGTTACAAGCACAAAAATGAGATTCAGGCCTCTAAATCTTGCATACACACTGCATACATGACATACAACCAATACTCAATCCTTCATAAACCTTATATCAAGCAACCTTATAAATCTGGTGGTTCAAATCACACAAAAAAAGGACAGACAAAGCACTCAACTGATTTTTATGCTTCTTTTCAACTTTTTAGCATGCAATTGCTCTAAAACCTTACTAAACTTAATTAAACAACTAGCATACACCCTATTCCACCCTAATAAGTGTATTAAACAGGTTTTAAACACAAAATTCTTTCAAAATTCTCACTTAAATAGTAGATCCAAACACCCCTTAAGAATTCAGATATGCAATTTTTTCAAAGCAATGCTATCTAAATCTCATCCAAACTGATTTAAAACCTGCCTAACATGCATATAACACCAACTTAACTCAAATCAAACCAAATTAACAACACTTAAACACTTTTCATGCAATAATCACTTAAACACACAATTTTTCAGAAAACTAAAAAAATGAAATGGGAAACAAGAAACTACCTTAAGGGTCCTACATCCAGGACCCTTAGTGGCTGCTTTGCCACCTCCTATAGGCTGGGGCCTATGCTGGACCTTGGACAGCAAGATTCAAACTCAAACCTGCTAAGAAAAATTGAAAAGAAACAAGCAAAATATTCAAGTAAAATCTAATTTTTCTTTCTCTTTTAAAAACCTTTTCACAAAACTTCCTTATACTTCCTTTAAAACACTTGCACAACAACTTTAAAGACCTGGAAAACCAAACCTTGAACAAGGTTTTGACCAAACCAAATCAAAATTTCAGAAACTTTCAAACAAACTGAATTTTAAAAAGAACTTAAAAATAAAACTTGGAACACAATCTAAACAACAGAAATGTAAATGAGGATCCTGGAATCTTTTCATCAACAACACTTAACCAATTTCATTCATTAATCAAATGGGATTTACAAGCTTGTGATCTAAGGAAAAAATTCAGGAACAAAAGTAAAATGCTAAGTCCTATGGCTTTATATAGCAGCCTACAGATCTTTCTAGATACTTGAATAAAATATTAAACAGCTAAAACCCTAATGCTGAAATGCCAAGTATGCCCTCTTGGTTGTTGACTGAATATTGGGTCAAAAATCGTCCATGTGATTTTTCTGCCTTCTTCACATGTTTGCCAGTAGTGGAAAGTGATCTTGGCCGTTTAAATGTTCTTGGGGACAAAGGAATATGTGTGAAATGTTGGATGTGTTGGGTTTAGGGTTTGGGGGAAAACGACGCAGCAGGGGAGGGTCCCACAAGACACATGGGTGTGTCGTGTGGTGTTTTGGGTTGTGGGTTTTGGTGAGGTGGAGTGCAATCAAGGATCTGGAGGAGAAGGGACAAAAACCCTTTGGATTGAGGGTGATTAAGGCTGGGGAATTTAGGGTTTAAGGGAGGGATTAGGGGTAGTTTAATCTGAAAAGGGAAATAGATTAATTTAAAAATCTGTTTTGGTGGGAAGGGGTTTGACCATTTGACCTATTTAATAAAACCGGTTTTAATTAAATGGGTTGGACGGGTAGGGTAATTGGGTTAATGGGTTATTGGGTGGGTATTGATGACGTGTAAGGATATGAGTGGTGGTGAGAGTTTGGCTGTCTGGCAAAATTGGCCCCCAAGCTTTCTTCTTTCCTTCAAGTTGTAATAAATCAGCAAACTCCCATTTCCTTTGATTTCAACTTTCAGCTTTTGGCATTTTTGGCACATATTGTTTATAAACTTGAAACAAGGACTAAACATGCAATTTCTTCATTCTTCAAGGACTGTTTTTGACATGTCTTCATACTTCAAGGCTTTGACTTGTTTGTTGACTTCTTGGAGGACCATTATTGACAATTTAGTTTTGTTGAGGGACTAAATTTGCCAATTCTTCAAAGTTAAGGGTCCTTTTTGTAATTTTGACCAACTTTAGGGACCAAACTTGTAATTATGAAGATACAAGGGTATAAAGTGTCAATTCTTCAAACTTGGAGGACCAATCTTCATAATTCTTCAAATCTTTAAGGGTTTTCTTTGGAAAAATCTTCATTAGGGCTTGGTTCATCGTGCGGCTTCGTTTCCCGTGTTCGTTTTTTACTGATTCTTGTGATCTTTTGTCATTTTCTCAATATCCGTACCTAAAATACACAAGCAACAAACACAAGCATATATTTGGGTATTTTAATGATATTTAATGCATTTTAAGCCCAATTTGGACGATGAGACTATGTATAAAAGCAGTCTCATCAAGGAGTCGGTTCTTTAAGTGTCTTACCACTTCGTGTGGTAATCACTTTCATCTCTCCCTTCGGGTTTGATACGGTGTTACTAGACAAACTACCCGAAGTAGAGGCTTTGTTCCCCATGACGGCTTCTAAAATAGCATTAAGCTTAACATCTTGACTAGCGGCTTTTTGGTCAATTCTTTGTTCAAGCCTAGCATGGCTTTGTTCAATTTTATTGTTTTGACCTCTAATTTGATTAGCATAATCATTTTTCAACTCATTTCTCATGTTAAGATTTTCCTTCACAAAATTAGCTAACTCCTTGGTGTTTTTAGCCGTGTCCCTAGCTTGACTAGCCAATTGCTCTTGAATGTTTTCCAAAATCTTATCATTTGCCGTAGCGTAATTCAAAAAGTCCATTGGAAGTTCTTTAGTGTAAACATTTTGAAGACCTTGACTTGTGTTTTGAAAATTACGATTTTAATTTTGATTTTGCAATTGGCTACTACTTCCTTGATTCCCATAGTTGTTATTACCCTTGTAATTGTTTCTTTGATTGTTTTGGTAACCAACTTGATTGTTTCGATAATTGTTAACATTTTGATTTGGTGGAAAACCCGGTGGAGTCAATTGATTAGTGCGGGGAACTTGACCGTTTTGGTTATAAGTTCTCGCGGCTGCGAAGGCACTCGAAGTGTTACCACCGTTGGTAATGCACTCGGAGTAATCGTGAGCTCCACCACAATACATACAAGAAACCTCAACCGCTTTAGCCGTAGCGGGAGTGGGTTGTTCACCAAATTTAAACTCAATTAACAATCCTTTAAGCTTATCAAAAATCTTGTTCTCCAAATTAGCCTCGATTTGGCAAGCATCAACGGTATATGACAATGAAGGCGAAGGTGAAGACGAAGTCTTACGAACACTCGACGTGCCACGAGGACTATAGACCTTAGACCTATTCTCAATGATTAACAATGCTTCCTCGACAGTTTTACACAAAAATAACCACCCGCGGCGGCATTAAGATAATCACGCTCATGATCGTTCAAGCCATTGTAAAACGTGTCAATTTGATGCAAGTCGGAAAAACCATGATGAGGACATTCGTGCAACATTTCCTTAAACCTATTCCAAGCCGTTGAAACACTCTCATTATACTCTTGTGAAAACTTTGAAATCTCGTTTTTCAAATACGTAGTCTTAGAGGGCGGAAAAAATTGGTTCACGAATTTTGAAACGAGATCCTTCCACGTCAATATAGAATTGGGTGGCTCTTTCTCTAACCAAATTTTTGTGGGCCCCGCTAAGGAATACGGAAAAAGCATCATCTTAATCGAGTCGTTAGAGACGTCTTTAAACTTGCAAGTGGCGGTGAGACGATTAAATTGGCGAATGTGGTTATGAGGGTTGTTCTTTTCGTCACCTCGAAACTTGTTGTTTTGAATCATGGACAACAAACCCGTCTTAACCTCAAAATTCTCCGCAAGGATAGCGGGAATCACAATCGCTTCTCCATAACCCTCGGTGGGTGCTTGAAGCAACTCCATCATAGTTCGATTAGCCATGGGTGCTTCTTTCACTATGATGGGTTCGTCAATAGGAGACTCCTCACTAGAAGGAGTGGTTGATTTGTTTCTTCGTTTACGAGCACGTCTTGCTTTGGAGCGAGTTTGCATAAACGTTACGTACAACGAGAGGGTGAGCAAAGAAGATTCTTTTTGGTGTTTTTTCTTATTCAATTTTTTTGTGGTTTTTGATTTTTTTTACTTTTTTTGGATTTTGTGGAATGTATTAAGTAGACCAAAATCTACAAATCTCCTCCTTAATCAAATCTCTCGATTAAAGAAGCCTCAAGGAATGAAAACGATCACGTGAAGTGAACGCCTTCGATGACTTTAGAACGTTGGTGGAACACCAAAACGTTCAAGAGGGTTTAATCAAATGAAACCAAGAAAATATATATGATACTTAAGTAATACTTTGGGCGGCAAAACCCTCGATTAGCTCTCAAAATCAAATACGCACAAGCAAGCGGAGGAAACGAGGCGGCGCGAAGCACTTAAGAGCCTTTTTCCTTTAGGTCGTGAAATACAACCGCCTTATACCCACCTTATAGTTTGTATTTTTCAAAATCGAGCTTCACGAAAGTATTTATCTATTTTTGCCTTTTTTTCTTTGGTTTGAGATTCAAATACAATGATTGGGTAATGACCTCCCAAGTCAGGGTTGTGATTTCTCACGTATTTGGAGTACTTGTAAATTTATTGTTCTACGTATACAATATAGTAATAGTATTCACAAAAAACGAAAAACCGATAATACGTATTAGTAGAGTGCTACTAATACAAATAGCTATTATGGCTATATATAAAAACAACAATGTTCAAATCAAAACACAACACGCCTCCCCGGCAGCGGCGCCAAAATGATTGTAGAGTTTTTACCCCTTTAGGAAAAGGAAGGCAAAATAGTGGCAAGCGTTAAGTGTCGGTTTAGGAAAACCGAGCACTAATGACCAAATAAGTTCAAGTTCGTTTTCCAAGGAGGCAAGTGCGTTGTGTTAAGAGATGATTTTTGATTTGTGATTATATTGTTGAACAAGGAAGAAAGAAATGAGATTCGAAGAGAATGACGGTTACGATGACGTATTACAATAGGACGAAAAAGGCGTACACGTAAAACCGTAAAAGCTACCAAAATTAAAATTTTAACCTAAAAATTCCTAAAAATTATTAAAAATCCACAATAATATTCTAAGAGTTTAGAAAAAATCCAAACTTGTTAAAACCTTTTAATTAAATAGATAATGACTTTTTAATGCTAATTAAAGCCCTAAAAATCAAAATTAATTATTAAAAAACCCTAAACAAGATTATAGAGTTTTTAAACCTCAAAAATACTCTAATTAAGCTAAAAAGTATTTTTTAAAATTTTAAAACCAAATAAAACTATTTTTAAACACTTAAAAACTATTAAAATCAATTAAAACTTAAATTAATTCTAGAAAATAATTGAAAAGCCCTAAAAATATTTGGAAAGTTACAAAATTCCTAATTAAGTGTCTACAATCTAGGAAAAATGTAAAAACTTAGAAAATCAGACTTTTAATTTTTAATAATAAAATAATATTAAAATATTCAAAAAAATTCAAAGTTTATAAAAAAATTCTAAAAAATTACCAAAACTCTAGAATAATGTAACTAAGACAGAAATGCAATCAAAAGTTTCCAAAACCTTTTTAATAATTTAATATTAATTTCTAAAGTTGGTTAAAATCCCTAAAATCATATAAAATCAAAATTTAGCTAAAATGAAAACTTAAATAGCTGTAAACCTCAAAAATATAGTTAAAAACCTAAAAATTATTTTTCCAGATTTTTAAAATACCTTTTCCTATTTTTAATATACTTTTCAAAATTTAAACTTAAAATAATCCTAGAAAATTAAATAAACACGTGAAAAATAAACTTTTTGATCCAAAAAGTCCTAAACCTTAATAAGAACAAAGGAAAAATGCTAAGTTGCAAAAACCTAAAAGAAATAAGCTGAAATCAGCTTATAAATAAGCTGTTAAGTTAAATAAGCTAAAAACAAATACTCCTTAAGTAATTAAAGTTCCAAGTGATAACCAGTCAAAGACCCTAGGGCAACTGGTTATCACGTTGGAGTGTGAGAGGAGTGGCGCAGGTTCGAGTCCTGGCCACGTCCTTTTTGTAAAAAAAAATTTTAAAAAAAAAAACTTTAAAACTCGATTACAGTAATCCTAATTCACTCCAAAACAATCTTTTTATCAAAGAAAACAAGCTAGAATTAAGTAACTAGGATCAAAACAAAGCCCAGTTAACAAAAGAACTGATGAACACAAAGTGTATATCTTCACTTGTGAAGATATAACAAGAGGAGCTTGTTTAATGAAATTTGTTGCTGTTTGATGGACAATATGGGCACTCCCACAACCAGTTGGGTTGTGGGAAGTCAATAAACAAGAAAAAAAACAAGTACTACATAAAAATCACTCACAAAATCAGCAAAAAGCTTACTGATGAAGCTTAAGGTTACTGATGAAGGGTAACCTGATCTATTAGGCACAAATGTGAATTTCAGACCTTCAAAACTTGCAAATAAGTTCACCAAATACCATATAACCAACAGCAAACCCTCTATGGACCTAGAATCTAACAGATTGCAAAATTTGAGGCACAAATTCCAACAAAAACAGTCACTAGAGCTCTCAACTGAATTTTGACCACTCTTTTCAATTTTAACATGCAAATTTGTTTCAAACCTTACCAAACTGAAAACCACACACTAATACTACCTAATAACAACCTATTGAGTGTGTTTGAGCTTATTGCTAGCCAAACTCTACCCCCTATTTGAACTAGCATGCAGATCCAAACACCCCTTAATTTTTCTGAAAATGATTTTAACAAAGCAAATCTTAATAAAACTCTACCAAACTGATTTCAAACACTCCTAATATGCATAACAAACAATTTAAGTCCTAATCAAGTAGATAAAATAAACAAACAAGCAAATTCACAAAAATTCACCAAATCACATGAATCTTAATTTTTGAAAACTAAAACAAGGGAACAAAGGATTATACCTTGTGGGACCCACATCCAGGCCCCACTAAGGCTGCTATGCCTTCTCCTACAAGCTGGGGCTTGTGAAGTTGGCTTATAGGAACAAGTATGCAAGTAGAGATGCTAGTGGTGGTCACAAAGACACACTCACCCAATATTTCTTCAAAATGGATGAGATATTTTTGAACCTGCTAAGAAAGGAAGTAAACAAGAAAGTGAGTTGTTCACAAGTCCAATAAGCAAATAAGCCAGCTTATCAGTTAAGCTTCCTATGGCTTATTTGACAAAAAAATGAAAAACTGATTTTTTTTTGGTTTTCTGAAAATTTCAACAATAACTAAATCAACAAACTCTTTAAGTTTCACTTGAGCTTGATATTCAACAAGAATATCAGGCTCATATGATCAAATTAAAAAGCTTGGACAGAGAACTTATAAACTTAACAACTTGAGTTTCCAAAAATAAACAAAGACTGAAAATAAGGTTTCAACTTCAAAACTTAAAAATGCAATGGAAAAGTAAAGGGCTCTTGTTCTATTTCGTCACAACAAACACCAGTTTCATTAACTTTGAAAGGGCTTTACAATGTTTGACCAAGGAAAGAGAAAGCAAGAACAACTCATAATGTAAACCTATGTGCCTTTATATAGAGGCTTACAAGAAATCTAGAACTGAAAAGAAACTTAACCCTAATGTAGACGAACTTCCCATCTTGCCCTTTGATTCTTTTTGAAGATTCGAATTTTGAATTTGGTTAAGAGCCCATGCGATGATCATTTGGATGTATGTGGGATGCCAGCAGTGTAGAAATGATCCTAGGCGTTCATTAAGCCTTTGGGAACAAGAAATAAACAAGGGCCTTGGATTTCCTGTCATCTTTTTGTTTTGGAGTCAAAACGTGTAGCAGGGGACCAATGGGTGGGTTCCATGTTGAGGGTGACAGGTTTTTGGGAGTTGGGATTGGTTAAGGTGATGGTTAGGTAGCAATCTGGAAAGTTATAACCATAAACCCTTTGTTTTTGGTGAGTTTGATCATGGACAAGTTCTAGGGTTTATGGGGTGATTAGGGTGTATTTAATCCGTTTTGGGGGTGATTAAATTTAAATGAGGTGTTTGGAGGGAAGTTTAAAACTGATTATAAAAATTAGTAAAGTTGCTAGTGGATGTGTGACGTGGGTGGATGGGATGAGGTGGTGTGATGTGGTTGGATGGTGGAGGTGATGTGGCAGGATGATTGGTGGTGGTGGGTTTGGATGTCTTGGCAGTTTTAGTCCCCATTGTTTCTTCCTTCTTTCATGTTGTAAATAAACAGCACAAACCCCATTTCCCTTTATAATATGTTTGGGCAACTTGTCAATTCTGGCCCAAATACTTTACAAACTTGAAACAAGGACTTTAAATGCATAACTTGCATTCTTCAAGGGCTTTTCTTTGAAAAATTCTTCATTAGGGCTTGGTTCATTGTGCGGCTTCGTTTCCCGTGTTTGCTTTTGCATGATTCTTGTGATCTTTTGTCATTTTCTCAATATCCGTACCTAAAATACACAAGCAACAAACACAAGCATATATTTGGCATTTTTCATGATTATTTATGCATTTTAAGCCCGATTTGGACGATGAGACTATGTATAAAAGCAGTCTCATCAATAGTCTTGGGTGGCGGTACAAGTGGTGTAAGAGTGAGGACCCCCGCATATCTCACATGGTTGGCTAACAGCATTGACTTGAGCGTCGTGAGCGTTTTTAGCGTTGATGCTGTTGGTATTGCTAGCGGTTTGGGCGGTAAGCGATTCAAGAAGCGTAGTAATTTTGTCAAATCGCTTATCGTTGTCACTAGTACTAGCACTAGCGGCATTGGTCCGCACACTTTTGGTTTGCACACGAGACTTATTTTCAATAATATCCCAAGCGGCATTGGAAGTCTTAACCAAAATATTACCCCCCCGAGGCACTGTTTAGTGAATCTTGGTCATTCGTGCTTAAACCATTATAAAAAGTGTTAATTTGGTGCACTTTGGTAAAACCATGTTGTGGGCATTTTCTTAAAAGATCTTTGAAACGATCCCAAGATTCACTAAAAGACTCATCGAACTTTTTTTCAAAATTAATGATTTCATTCCGCAAAGCGGTAGTACGAGAGTGTGTGAAAAAATAGTTGATAAATTTGGTCTCCAAATCCGTCCACGTAAGAATACTTTGTGGCGGTTCCTTAGCAAGCCAATGTCGGGCTTGTCCCTCTAAAGAAAAGGGAAAAAGTTCAAACGGATTACCTCTTGTGGAACACCATTGAATTTGACCGTATTCGTGAGTTGCAAGAATCTCTTGATGTGGTCATGAGGATCATCAATGGTATGCCCCAAGAATGGTTGAGCAGAGACCATCTGGATAAAACCGGATTTGAGCTCAAAGTTGTTGGCTGCAATCGCGGGTATGACAATTGGATCATTGTTGCCATCTACATGTGCTTGCAGAAGTTCAATCATCGGGCGATTGTCTGGTAGAGGCTCATTGTTGTTGTTATTATTGTTGTTGAGAGGTGGATTGTTATTGTTGTTGTTTTGTACACCGGCCATGTCTAAGTCTTCGAGAGGCTCGGGCTCTTGATAAGACGTTGATCGTGTACGCATGCACCTGCAAAAGAACTAACAAGGCAAACAAGAAATATTTTTGGTTTTTATGTTTTTTTTATTTTTTTGTATTTTTGAAAATTTTATATTTTTTAGGATTTTTGAAATTTTTATGAAAAAGTAACGTTCACGGTGAACGGATCCCAAAATCCAAGTTCTCACAAAAAAACTGGTAATCTTAACGAGTAGAACCGGCAGCGGCGCCATTTGATACAATGATTTTCATTAGGTTCAGATTAGTTCTCGGAATCTTCTCGAATTGATCACGGTTCAAAGTGGAATAGTATGTTCTTGGTTACTAAAAAGGTGTTGGTTTGTTTAACTATTTTAAACTAATAGCAAATAAATGTAAATGGCGTTGAGTAAAGTAAAGGCTTTAAAGATTAACTAAAAATAACGAATTAAAAAATAGATGATTGAAAACTTAAAGACAAGATTTAGAAAAATGCTAGAACACTTAATAAAACTAACACTTGGAAACTTTGTAAAAACGAAAAACTCAATCCATCGGAAAGTTGCCAAATCGGATTCTGATCTGAATACCAAAAATACCCTAGTCGGAATATTAAATAATCAAGCCAATCGGAATATCACTCAAACCAACACAATCGGAATGTTGTAATTGGTGCAATCGGAATATGGGAAACAAGTGCCAATCGGAATGTTGCCAAACTAGTCAAATCGGAATGTTACAAAACTTGTCGTCAGAATATCACAAAACCACCCTAATCGGAATCTTCAAAACCCTATTCCGATCAAAGGATCGGAATATTGAAGTGCAATCGGAATGGGTTAAAATAGCTCTAATCGGAAAATGCACACAAGACACCCAATCGGAATACTACCAAATCAAGCTAATCGGAATATTTGAAAAGAATGCAATCGGAATATGAAAACACCAAGTCCAATCGGAATGTTATGAAACGAATCCAATCGGAAAGTTTATAAACCCTAATCCGATCATGAAGATCAGAATAAAGGGGTGCTTGGTCGGAATGATGCGATCGGAAAGGGGTGAAGACCCTTTCCGATTTATATAGGATTCGAAATAAGGCTAGTAATAAGCTATAATAAAAAGCTCAAACTAAAACTAAAACGAATCAATGATAAAAAAAGGACAAAATAAGCACTAATAAAAACTTATCTAAACTTAAAATAAGCAATCTTATAAATCAAACAATAAAAAGATGAACTTTTTATGAAAACTTTAAAAAGTAAATAAGCTAAACTTACAAATAAGCCAATAAGCACAAAGATCTTAAAGCTTATTCGTATAGAAACTTAAGGAAACATAAAAAGATTAACTTTTTAAGCACGAAATCATTAAGAACAACACGGATCAAATGAAATTCGTACCAAAATCAATCTAAAAATCAAAGAAAGGTAGAAAGAGATTAAAGATTAAAAGCTTGAATCTAAACTTGATTAATGAAAGAAACAATACAAAGGTTTAATCTTGAAAGATTAAAAGAAAGAGAGATGAAAACTTAGTGAGAGAAAGTTAAGAACTTTCTCTCTCTAAGACTAGAGAAAATGAAAAACTAAAAACTAACTCCTTAAAATTGTGAAGTGAAGTCCTATTTATAGGCGTATTCTTGTGTCTTGTGAATGGGCTTTGTTTTTGGGCTTCTTTTCTTCTTTCTTCTTTAGTCTTTACGTTTCTTTAAATAAACGTTTCCGACTTTGGATTTTGAGAAGTGCGGGTGAATAATTTCAACTCGTCTTATAATCTTTTGTTTAATAGACTCGAGTTCTTCGACATATAAGAATCTTCCATCTTTGGCCTTTTTCTTAGATAAATCTTCAAATAGGGCAATGACTTCAAATCTTTTGCATCTCTTGGACAACAGACTTCGTCTTGAGTCTTTTTCTTCGATAAAACCTATGCAATCCCATGTTTTCTTCAATATTCACCCGGTTGACTCTGAAAACACAATAAACACAAAAACCACGCATAATTCCAAACAAATGATATTAAATACGTGTTTTGGTCTCGTTTTAGCCAGAAATAAGTGGTAAAAGGATGGGTGTTTTTACACCTATCAACGTATCCAAAAAAGAACGACCTAAAATAAGAGGAACTTGAGGATCCGTGGGAATATCGAGAACGATAAAGTCTACCGGATAATAGAACTTTCCCACTTTCACAAAAACGTCTTCCGCCAATCCACATGCGGGAATAGTGGAATGATCGGCCAATTTGATAGACATTAGTGAAGGTGTAAGATTAGGAAGATTGAGCGACTTGAAGATTGCAAGAGGCATCAAGTTAAAACTATCACCAAGATCGGCCAAGGCATAGCATTCTTCCATATCTTGAATTGCACATGGAATCAAGAATTTACCGGGATCACCGACGTTTTGAGGTATGCGGTTAAGATAAACCGATGAACAACTCGGCAATTGTTGCAATTTCTCCTTGTTGTTTAACATACTCTTAAAGTTAGCGGCAAATTGAGGCATCATGACCAAAGCATCGGCAAAACTTATATTGAAATGCAAATCATGAAACATTTTCATAAAAAGCTCAAATTGGTAGTTCTCTCGTTCTTGTCGTTTCTCCTTACGAAGTCTCGATGGGTAGGGCAAGGGTGGTGTGGGTTGAGGCACAGGCATAGCCTTTGGAATATCGGGTTCCAATGTTGGTAAATGGTCTACCGTAGGTGTGGCATGAGCGGTACTTCGTGGGATTTGGATATGCTCCTTTTCGACCACCACATCGGATTCTTCCTCAATTTCCTCCACCGTTGGAGTAATTGGTTGAGGAGTCGGTTCCTTAAGTGTCTTACCACTTCGTGTGGTAATCACTTTCATCTCTCCCTTAGGGTTCGATATGGTGCTGCTAGGAAGACTACTCGAAGATGGTTTACACATTATAGCCTCAAAAATGGATGAAATTTTATCCTCAAACATAGAGTGCCTCTTATCAGCCTTAAGCATCTCTTGTTTTATCTCATGTTTCCCTTGTTCCATCTTTTGTTGGTTTTGTTGTACCCTAGTTACATTACCCTCCATTTTGTTGGTGTGGATCTTAAGCTCATTTGCTAACTCGTTTTTCAACTCCTTTTTCAAGTCATTCTTAAACACGGATCTTAGGCTAATGATCTACCTTTGTATATTATCAAACCTAGCATCATTACCATTTGCGTATTCAACAAATTCATTTGGAAGATCTTTCAAGTTTTGCAAACTCTTGTTGTTGTTTTGAAAATCATTGTTTTGATTATTGTTTGAAACTTGATTGTTATTAGCCCCTTGATTCCCATAGTTGTTACCCCTGTAATTGTTTTTGTAACCAACTTGATTGTTTCGATAGTTGTTAGCATTTTGATTGGGAGCAAAACCCGGTGGAGTCATTTGATTAGAGCGGGTAACTTGACCGTTTTGGTTATAAGTTCTCGTGGCCGCGTAGGCACTCGAAGTGTTACCACCGTTGGTAATGCACTCAGAGAAATCATGACCTCCACCACAATACATGCAAGAAACCTCAACCGCTTTAGCCGTAGCGGGAGCACTTTGTTCACCAACTTTAAATTCAATCAAAAGACCTTTCAGCTTATCAAAGATTTTAAAATAATCTAAAAGTTTTAAAATTCCTAACTTGATGTAATTAAACTAGGAAAAATGAAAAACTTGCAAAAATCCTGAATTTAATTTTTAATAATAAAATAATATTAAAAATACAAAATTTATAAAAAATTCCAAAAAGTTGCAAACTAGTTTATTGAACTTGAAATACCAAAAATACCCTTATTGGGCCTCCAAATAGGCCAAAATGAAAAACAGTCCACCTAATTGGGCTTTTTGGCCCAATAAGCAAAAAGTTGTCCAAATAAGCCCAAAATATCCTATCTAACTCAAAATTCAATTTTAAACACAAAACTTCAAAGGCCCAAAAGCTGAAAGTGACCTTATCACAGCTTATTTCAAAGCATCTTATTCTAAATGGGCTTTTTGGCCCATTAAGCTATAAGCTGATGCCATAAGCTGAAATTTGACACACAACCTTCTCTTGACCTAATTAAGATGTTTGTAAAAAGAAATTTGGAATAAGCCCAAGAAATAAGCCTGAAATAAGCAAAAGCTCTCTACAGAAAATGACAAAATAGTCGTTCTTGAGTTCTAGGCCACCTCAAGTGCTGATTCAACTTGCAAAAGATTTTAAATGACAAAACTAAGCTTAATAATCAAAAAGATTTCCAAAAAGTACAAAGAATAAGCTGGAATAAGCAATAAGCACTTATGATAAAAGTCAACTCAGTTGGTTTTATAGTCAAACCTAAAAGTCAAACCCTAATATGCTCCAGATTAGTCAAATGGGTCAAATGATGAAGATTGATCACAAAATTAAAGTTGTTGCAAGTCTGAATAAGCTAGAATAGCTTATGAATAAGCTTTTTTAAAATTAACACTAGCAGTGGCTAGTTTTGGGTGTCTAGCAGTGGTAAAAGTTTCCACTTCTTGACTTGTTTGACTTTTTGTCTTTTGTGGATCTTTGTTGGATTCAAGGCACACAAAGTCACCCTTATAACCAGTGGGTTATAAGGAGTCAATCATAATCAAACAAACATAAATCCTAATAGCCAGTTGATACAGTTAATTCAATCTTTGCCCAGATATCACCCAAACATGAACATAAGCAGTTTTATGAAGATAAGTAGATGTAGAAAGAATAAGCCAACCAAATTGAACCAAATGCACACAACAGCTTAGATAAATTCAAATGAACATAAATCAAATAGTTTCATACACTGATTCAAGGTTTAGACAAATATTCAAGCCAATAGAGTTAACTAATGAACAATGAACAAGCAGAATATGAACTTTGCTAATATACTTGACCACAAGTCCAATTTCAAACACTCAAATCTCCTAAACAGGTTACACAAACTTTGATTTAACCCTTGTTAGCCCTAAACATGCATACACTCTAGGTGTTTCCAAAATCTTAGGTCAAAATATGCAAAATCAAGTGAGTTATAGCACAATATAGGATTTGATGTTTAAAAGCTAAAAACTTGCATATAATAGCACACAACCAAGTAATAAGCAGATACAAACTCAAACCAACACTTAGTACCTACTTAAACTAACATTGAAAGCATAAACAAGTAAACCCAAACACCCCTTAAACTTTTTAAATCAAAATTTAACAAAGCAAATGTGTATTTCAGGTCAAGCCAAGCTTAGATATGCATCATAACAACATTCTCATGCATAATCAACAAGATTCAAGCACCAAGAACACCACATACAATAGCAGAATACCAAATTACAAAAATCAAGTATTTTTAACAGATTTTGGGTAAGAAGGCTCAAACCTCATGAATGTACATCCACACTCACGAATTTTTGAGCTTATGTCCCTAGCTTAACAAGGCACAAGCTTCCACAAAGCTGCTAAGAGTAACAAGGTTAGAACAAGCAATATATAAAACTGAAAATTGAAAAACAAAGTTGATTAACGCAACCTTTGTACCCACTCCTTGATTATCCCCAAACCATAAGCTCACAACACCTTGATAATCTTCTTATCAGGGTGCTATGATCACTTGTAATCCAAAAATTCCAAGGATGTACCAAAGAACTTAGCAAAATATCAGATTTTGGAAAATTATGCATTTTCTTGCACAATGTTTGAAAATAGGTTTTGAGATTCAACAAACATAAACATGAAACAATAACAAGCATAAATTAAGACTGGCACTTGGATTTCTTCAAAAATTCAAACACGTTTTCATTAACTTTGAAAAGGGCTTTACAGAAAGTTGAACAAGGAAAAACCAACAGCAAATGTAAATGAAGGACCCTATAGCCTTTATATAGAGGGTGTACATGGTCTGCATAAGCTAAAAACTAGAAACCCTAAGTTGTAGAAGTCCCAAAATACCCTTGCTGAATTTTCAATTTTTCTAAGCATGTGAAGGATTGTTTGCATTTTGTGGAGTTGCAAAGCTGGTGGAATTTGATCAAGGGCTCATAACAAACTTAGAATGTAAGAAGGTTTCTAGATGGTTGATTCTCTGCATGGTTTTGGACTTTTCCAAAAAAACGTTACATGGGGTTCATCATGTGACTTCTTGGTTGGTGATGTGGCAAGTTTAAGGTTTGGGATATGATTAGTACCACCCTAATCATAATTCTGGAAAGAATTAGGGTTTAATTGTGAGTGATTAACAAAACCCCAAATTTGTTCATATGGTGAATAGTGGAGTGTTTAATCCATTTTAGTGTTTGAAAAAGGTGTTAACGTGTTTTTAATAAACTAATTAAGTTAGTTAAAAACGGGTGTAAGTGGGAAGGTGACTTGGCAAAATGGTGGCTGGTGATTGGTGGAATGGGGTTAGTGGGACACATGGCACAATCTCACTGGTCTATGTATCTATTTTGTCTTGGCAGGATACGTGACTTATCTTCCATACTTCTTTCATTCTATGTTTAATAAGCCAAAACTGATTTCCCTTTGTAAATAAACTTTCAGTTTTTAGACTTTTGCCCCAAAAAGTTTTGTAAAGGTATTTCAAGGGTATTTCTTGTAATTTGATGATTCTTCAAGGTTTGTTTTGGACATATCTTCATTCTTCATGGTCTTGACTTGTATGATTGACTTCTTGGAGGACTAAAAATGACAAGTCTTCATAAATGAGGGACCATTCTTGCCAATTCTTCAAAGTGGAGGGTCCTTTTTGTAATTTGACAAACTTTAAGGACCAAAATCGTAATTATGAATAAACAAGAGTTTAAAGTGTCAATTATTCAATATTGGAGGACCCTTCTTGTACAATCTTAAATTCTTCAAGGGTTATTCTTGGAAAATCAACTCTAGGGCTTGGTTCATTGTGCGGCTTCGTTTCCCGTGTTCGTTTTTGCTTGTTTCTTGTGATCTTTTGCCATTTTCTCAATATCCGTAACTAAAATACACATTTAACAAACACAAGAATTTATTTGGCATTTTTCATGATATTTAATGCATTTTAAGCCCATATTGAAAGCTGAGACTATGTATAAAAGCAGTCTCATCAAGCTTAAAAAAACTGAAGTAAACTCGAAGCTTCAGTGGGGCTTACATGTACAATTGTTTAGTTTTTACTAAACATACTGAAGCTCACTAGTGACTTGTACCAAAGGCTATCGGTAGAAACCATATACTTGAGCCCATCAACAATGCTGAAGCCCAAATACTGTTGACCGTCCAGCCGACTTGAACCCCCTTCAGGTTCTGAACCCACTGCTGGAACCAAAAAAATGAACCACCAGCAGTCCTGAACCTTTGAGGCTGAACCCCTTCAGCAGACTGAACCTGAACCTTCAGCAGTCTGAACCTAAATCCCCTTCAGTAGTCCTGATGAACTGTCAGTATATTCTGAACCCCCTCAGCAGACTGACGCCAACAGATTTTTGGACCCTCCAGCAGAAATGGATACCTCTTTCAGCACTGAACCTGAACCACCAGCAATGACTGAACCTTCAGCAAGATCTGAAGCTCAAATAGAAGTTTGAAACTGAAGGTGAACCTCCAACATACTGGACAAACCTTCAGCATGTCCTGACTGAACCTCAGCAGGTAAGAACTTCGTTCACACATCCTGATGCTACATTTTATTAGTGTAATTGTTCAAAAATTGCTAAGGTTTACAATTTTTTAGGGAGAGAAATACACTAATATTGACAGGAAGCATTGAAAATGCTTATCACGCATCAGGGGTGTAAGAACCATGTTATCATTCAAACAAATATTACAAGAACAAACCATAAACCAAAACCAATCTTTACAACAAAACACTTTCCAAACCTTAAAAAAACAACCTGAAGATGGAGCGGGTGTGTTTGTAAAATGCTAATGGTATTGGGTGTGTCGAGGAAGTGATGTATTGGATGCGGCGTATGGTATCGTTTTTGTCAAAAGAATGAAGTTGGTTGATAAAGGTTAGTGTTTGGTCAGCCTTGATGAAAAAGGCGAAAATGGTTTGAAAAATGATTATGTTTGATCAGGTTGTGGAATTGCTCAAAGTAGGTTGTTTAGTGTATATTCAGTGATTGATCATCACTGCTATCCTCTGAAACAACATCGATAGAAATCTTCCAGGTACCTAAATGTTGAACCACTGAACTATCAAACCTTAACTAACCCAAGTTGCTGTACTTATGGAAACTCTAAACCTTACACCAGAATGTGACTTCAATAATAAGTCACTGATGTTATTGTTTCATGTTTTAGAGATTACTCTCTTGCAACTACAACAACAAAGAATATGTACACATTTGTTTATCATTTTATTCTTTATAACATCAGAAGGTGAGAAAAAGTTGTATTTGCTCACTCACATCTGATGATTTCACTTAGGCTATTCTTATGTCCAAATAAGGGGAGATTGTTGGGCTAGGATTTGAACAACAAATAGACTAAGTGTATGTACTAAGTGAAAAACACTCAGTTTATCATCTTCAAGATCTCAAGCTTTAGTGACCAAAGATGGTTAGCGGATAAAGAAGACTTGAACAAAGAAGACGACAACTCGGGCTATTTTTATATCCAAATAGGGAGAGATTGTTGGGTCAAGATTTGACCCAATTGTTCCTCACAAGAATTTGAATATAAAGTAGTTGCTGAAGACTTGAAGAATTGCTGAAGACACTTCAGCACCAGGTCCAGCACCAGTCCAAGCTGAAGACAGTTCAGCACCAGCACTGCCAGATTCCTTTGAAGACAAAGTCTTCACCTTCAGTAGTTGATGTGGATCAGCATCTGAAGAACAGGCATGAATGAAGTTGCCTTTCAATTCAGCTTGGAGTGCCAAACCAAGTTGAACGATGTTCATCTATCTCTCAAATACTACCTGAAGATATTGGCGGGAACTTCCTAAAAGCAAAGGAAGACAAGAGTACAAGAGTGGTTACTTGTACAGCCAATAAGAAAGTCAAAAGTAATATTTACTTTTGTACTATGATGGGAAAGAAAGCATGGGGAGCACATGGGCTTCACTTTATTGAAAGCTTCCTTTGGAAGCTTTGATTTTCTTTTCCTATATATAGATAGGTAGTAAGTAGAGATAGATAAGTTTTCCATTTCACATAAAACACAAAGTGTAGTGTTAGGAATTCTTCCTCTCTTGTTCATCAAGAGAGAACCCTTGTCATTCAACCACTTTGTTTCCGCAAACAAAGTGGGTTATAGATTCTTTATTTGATTCTAATAAAAGTCTATACGTTGAAAAGTACAAGTTGTGTTTATTAGTAGTTAATTGGTCGATCGTGCAAAGAGTATACGATTTTAGGACCCAACACTCTTTGCTATCCAAATAATGATGGTGACAATATGGGAAAACTTCAACCAAAGGTTTATATTGGTATTTTCATTGGTTATGTACCCGCAAAGAAAGCATACTGAATCTACAATCGTAATTCTAGCAAGATCCTCGAAACTATGAATGTTGATTTTGATGAGCTGACAGCAATGGCTTCTGAGCAAAGCAGCTCTGAACCCGCACTTCATGAAATGGGACCCAGTAACATTAGCTCTAGTCTTGTCCCAAACAACCCTACTTTATCATCATTTACACCACCTTCTAGGAATGAATGGGATACGTTGTTTCAACCATTCTTTGATGAATTCTTTACTCCTCCAAGTATTGTTGCTCCAGAACCTGAGGTAATAGCTTCGGTTATCGAAGTTGTCGCTCCAGCAACCGAAGCACAATCAGATACGTCTACACCTACAATTGGTCAAGATACACCTTCAACGAGAAATTCTCAACCAACACCCGAATCAACTACCCATGTTATGCCTATTGATGATGAAGAGGATGATGATGATCACGATTTGGAATTCACTCAAATGCGTGAACTTCCATTCTTTGGTGTACCAATTCCCGACCATCATCAAGTCGGGTGGTCCACCTCAGAGGAAGCTCCTACTACGGTCTACTCCAATCCGCGGATTCGTGAACACGACAGCAAGTGGACAAAGGATCATCCTATAGATTATATTATTGGTGACCCTAATCGTCCGGTATCCACACGAAGTTAGTTACAAGAAAGTGAAATTTTTGTCATTATGATGCTTTTCTCATTGAAATTGAACCTAAGACGTGGCAACAAGCATTTACCTAATCCTGTTGGATAGAAGCTATGCAAGATGAACTTAATGAATTTATACGTCTTGATGTAAGGGAACTTATCTCGTGCCCGAATCAAGTGAAGTTACTCACTTTGAAATGGGTTTACAAGGTGAAACTCGACGAGTTAGGCGGAATATTGAAGAACAAGGCTCGACTAGTAGCTCGTGGATACAAGCAATTATTGGGCATCGTCTTTATGGAATCCTTTGCGCCTGTTGCCCGTTTGGAAGCTATTAGACTATTCATCACATATGCAGCCCACATGAATATGACCGTCTATCAAATGGATGTGAAGACGGTATTTCTAAATGGTGAACTCAAGGAAGAGGTCTATGTTCGACAGCCGGATGGTTTTGTGAATTCTAAATATCCTAATCACGTGTACAAGCTTAAGAAGGCTCTTTATAGGTTGAAGCAAGCTCCACGCGCGTGGTATGATCTTTTGTCACAAGTCCTCATTACGCAAGGCTTCGCTAAAGGCAAGGTGGATCCCACGCTGTTCATTCAAAAATGAGGTAAAGATATGATTATTGTACAAATATACGTTGATGATATTATATTTGCAGCCTTGACCCAAACCTTATCGGATGAGTTTGGGACACTCATGTCTTCCAATTTTAAGATGTCAATGATGGGCAAGGTATCATTTTTCTTAGGACTTCAGATATATCAGAGTCCCAGATGCATCTTTATCAATCAATCCAAGTATTCCCTCGAATCGCATAAGAAATATAAGATGGAATCTTGCGACCCCGTGGATACTCCAATGGTGGAACGAACTAAGCTAGATGCAGATCCACATGGGATTTTCGTTGATCCGACACTTTATCGTGGAATGATCGGTACCCTTCTGTATATCACAGCTAGTCGACCTGATCTTCAGTTTGCTATATGTATGTATGCTCGGTATCAAACTCGGCCTACTAAGTTACACTTAGCTACTGTTAAAAGGATCTTTTGGTATATTAAAGGAACCATTAATAGGGGACTTTGGTATTCGAAGGAATCTTAGATTGCACTAACGGCATATGCAGATGCGGATCACGCGGGTTGTCAAGATACAAGACGTAGCACGAGTGGAACTTTACATCTACTATGAGATCGACTAATCAGTTGGGCAGCTAAAAGGCAGAAAAGCGCTGCAATTTCAAGTATGGAAACAGAATACATAGCTATGTCCGGTTGCTGTGCTCAAATTCTTTGGATGAGATCGCAACTAACCGACTATGGTCTAGGTATCAACAAAATTTTGATGTATTGTGAGCATATTGACATTCGCTACCACTTTATCAAGGAGCAAGTGGAAAACAGAGTGACTGAGCTTTACTTTGTTCGGTCTGAGTATCAATTGGCGGATATTTTCACGAAGGATTTAGATCGCGCTCGAATGGAATTTTTGGCCGACAAGCTAGGTTTGAGAACATTCTCGCCCGAGACACTAAAGGAATTGGCAGATGAAGCGAAAGAATAGTGGTGGTAAACTATTCTCCGTATCCTTGGTGATCATCTGTATATATTGTTTATATTTTTATCAACAAAAGAAAAATACAAAAATATAAAACCATATAAAAACCATAAAAATTGATAAATTCAGAAAATTCCAAAAACATTTTAATTTATTTTTAAAAGGCATGTCTTTTGGGACAATAATATTTACGGCCTTAGAAATGTTGATTAATATAGACACGGCGCCATAAATAGAGTTCGTACAAAAGTTGTAAATATTTCATAAAACATGCCTAAATGACTTGTAGTTATATCTGACTGCAACCTGTTTTTCTTATTGAAGTCAAGTATATCTTATGAAAACTTTGACTCCACAACGGGAATTAATTTTCTCGGGCATGTTTTACTTTATAACCATGTAAGGGATTTGTTAGCCGCAAAATAATGAGTCAAACAATAATGTTCGGTCATAGGTTTATATTGTAACATTTATTAGAACGTTGTAATAGTTAGTTAAAATAATCGTGACATTACGGGCTTGATGGCTAGCTTAAAAGGCCTCTTTTAAGGTACTAAGCATTTTATTCAAGCCCGACCCATTAAACAAATATAGTCCATTAAGGCTACATGTAAGCCCTACTATATATACCTCTCCTAGCATGTTAGGAGAGGTTGGTGATTCAATTTTCTTAATCTAATATTCACATAGTTAATCATCTCTCTCTTTCTACTTTCTCTCTCTACTTTCTCTCTCTAGAAATTCATCTCTTTTCATCTATTTTCTATCTTTAATCATCTAATAACATGGGACAACAATTGGTATCAATCTCTACGGGGTAGATTAGTGACTGGTTGTTGCTTTTAGTGATTGATTCGTGTGATTTATCTTTAAATCATCTCGACTTCAATTTTTATATTGTTTTTCGGGCTCTAAATCTTGATATAAATCTCCTACATAGTTGTGGTAGGTATTTAGTTAAATTTTTGTGCTTAAAATCGCAAGTTTTTGGAGTGTTTGGATTGTTTTGGGGGTTCGGTTCGAAGAACCGCGGATTTGTCGGCCAACAAAGAACTTTTTCGGAAAAGAGTTTTACATTCCGAAGATCATTTCCTCTTCACTTTATCTGAAGGTGTTTCTCTGGTTTATTCCGAAAAGGTGATTTATTCCGAAATGGTGAGGTTATCCGAAGATTTTATCCGAAGGTAAGTGTTTTTGTTTGATTATTCCGAAAAGTGCTCTTTTATCCGAAAACTTTTATCCGAAAAGTTTTATCCGAAAAGTTTTATCCGAAAAGTTTTATCCGAAAACTTTTATCCGGAAAACCTCACTTATCCGAAAACATCAATTTTTCCGAAAACATCATTTATCAGAAAACATCATTTATCCGAAAACTTCAATTTATCCGAAAACATAATTTATCCGAAAACAGTTCAATTTATCTGAAACTCTTTAATTTATCCGAAAACATAATTTATCCGAAAACATTTCACATTATTCCGAAATCACCATTTTATCCGAAACCTACAATTTTATCCGAAAACCATCATTTATCCGAAATCTACACTTTATCCGAAAACCCAACAATATTTCGAAAATTCACAATTTATCCGAAAATCCACCAGTTATCCGAAAACCACCATTATTCCGAAAGTGGGATTTTTTTTACTAATTTTTGGTTTCTTGAGAAGACAATTTTTAGGGGATTTTAACATTTTTCTTCGACAACAACCTACTTAACAACATCTACTTAAGATCCTATTTACTTCATTTTTGAGATGGATTCTACTACTGAATATCGTGTTACTAATAACAACATCATGGTGGCGAGTAACAAAGAGAGACCACCAATGCTTGTGTCCGGTCGATATGCACAATGGCAATCACGATTTCTTCGATATCTTGACACAAAACCTAATGGTGATGTTCTTCGCCGTTGCATCACAGACGGACCCTATACTCCCACTACAATCACCATTCTTGCAACTCCAGCAACTGACTCGACGCCAGGTGCCGCTGAGCAGACTATTAAGGAAACATATGAGAATACTTTGAAAGAGAACCGTGCTTGGATTGATGTAGAGAAGGAAGCAATCTATCTGATCCTAAGTGGGATTCGGGATGATATTTACTCAACGGCATGCTCTACTGCTAAAGAGATGTGGTTTGCAATTGAACGTCTACAACAAAGAGAATCATTAAACAAACAAGATATCAAAACAAACTTGTTTTGGAACTTTGGTAAGTTTACTTCATTGGATGGGGAATCAATTTATTCATATACTCAAGATTCTACAAGATGATGAATGACATGACAAGAAACAACTTGGAAGTCTCCACCATGCAAGTCAATGTGCAATTTCTACAACAACTTCAACTAGAGTGGACACGATTTGTAACTTTGGTGAAACAACAAAATAAGTTGGATGAGGTCAACTATCGCACGCTCTTTGACATTTTGAAACAATTTCAGAATAGGCAAATGAACTTCAAGCTGAACGGGTAGCAAACACTGCGAATCCACTTGCTTTGGTGTCTACCACTCAACATGTCCAAGATCATCGCTCTCGTGCTCCAAAATCATACTCCACTACACCCTTCTCACCAAGATACTCCACTACATCCTCCTCACCAAGATACTCCACTTCATCTAAGTCTTCAGTTCCTACAAGATCACGAGACAAAGAACCAAGAGCACCATCACCATCATCTCAGCCATCATCTGAAGAGGACAGTGATGAAGAACAAGCTTAGAAGGATAGGGAGATGAACCAACAAATTGCTTTCATTATGAAGACCTACAAGAAAATCTTCAAAACCATCAACAATAATATTCGAACATCATCTAACACAAGGAACCAATATTTTGAGAGTCCTCGAAGGTATGACACACGTCAACGTGATGAAAGTCCTCCTACGTATGATCCACGTAATCCAACTCATGTTGAGGGTTCTGTAAGGTATGATCGACAAACTGCTAAGTATGATACTCAGAGGATTGCTACTGTTGCTGGGAATAGGGAAACTGTTGGCACTCAAGTGGTTCAGCAAAGTGGGATTCAGTACTTTAATTGTCAAGGTTATGGGCATATGGCAAAGGAATGCCAAAAGCCGAAACAGGTTAGGGACTCTGGTTATCATAAGGAAAAGATGCTGCTATGCAAGAAAATGGAAGCTGGGGTTAAACTGTCGGCTGGGGAAGGAGCAATGCTTGATAACAGTGATGATGAAGCCTCTGACCAAGAACTTTAAGCACATTACTCGTACATGGCAAAGGTTGAAGAAGTTCTAAATGTTACTGAAGATGACAACGGTCCTATCTTTGATACTAAGCCAATCGATAAGGTACACACTGGAGAGGAATATAATGTGTTTGGTAATATTCATGAGCAATGTGAGCTACCCAAAGCCATTACTGACACATGTATGATGGAAACGGTTGATAGCAATACCACACCTGATTCATCAGACATGTGCAATAATGAGTCTGAGGATGATCAACATGCAAATGAGTATGATGATGACGAGAAGCGTATTGCGCTTGCTAATTTAATTGCTTCTTTACAAAAAGATGTCAAAGAAACTAGAAAAAGTCAAAAGCAATTAAAGAAGGCAAACGCTACGCTCACTCAAAATTTTGAGGAAAGCAAAGCTGCAGTCATAAAATCTAGTGAGCTTCTTGTAATCTGCAGAGTTGAGCTTATTCAAAAAGACAAAGAGCTTGCAAGGTACAAAGGGGGTGTTGTTACTACTATAAAGGATGTTTTTGAAACTAAATACAACAAAACTCTTAAGCTTTTAGAACAAGATAAACGTCATTATAACACCTCTTTAAGTATGGAATGACACAAAACGTATCTTGCTACTACCAAAGTGAATGAGTTAAGTCAAAAGATTTATATTCTTCAAGAGGATAAAACTAAACCAGTCACTGCGAAAACGAAAGAGGTTTCAAACTTGAAAAAAGATTTTAAAATTAAACAAGATAAAGACATTGACAAAGTCGTGGAACTTGAAGTGCAAATTGATTTTTATAAGAAAATTGTTTATAAAACAAATCAATCTATTCAAACCATGCGAGTTGGCAAATCATTCGTTTTTCAAGGGTAACGCTAGTTTTGCTAGTCCTAAGTACCTCGAGCAAGCTCAATTTGAGAACTCGCGCCTATATCTTGAGGAGTCCCAATGGACCGACGTTGATTGTCTAATTGCTAGGCCAGATAGTGATGAGTCACTAATTTTTGATGAGGATAGTAGATCAACCGTAAATAAAGACTTTGTGAAACCATATAATTATGCTTATGAAAATAGTCTTTATGAAATTTTCAAACCACAAAAACAGAAGTCTCGTGAGATAATTTTTTTCAAATGTGAACAAATAAGAATTAAATGGAGATAAGTTTTTGCCACTAAGAAAACTAATGTTTCAAAATTTATTGAGTACTTGCCATATAAAGCTTCTGTAAACAAGAGTAAGCAAGCACTTAGTTTTCTTAAACAAAACATTGAAAATTTCAAAAAGGTTGTAGATGACGACTCGAAAGAACGTGAACGTTTGAAAGGCAACAAAGAAATTCTTCATGATATAACTGTGCTTGTGAAAAGTATTTTGATTCCGTTTGCGGAAAGAACGCAAAAACATATTTTAGAATTTGAAACATTAAGCAAGACATGTTTGATGATATGAAATATGTGGAATCTCTTGAACAGGAAGTGAGCGACCATCAACCTAAAAGAGAAGAATTTTCTATAGCATATGATCAACTCTTGTAAGAATGCCTCTCAAAAGATATTATGTGTGTTTATGTTACATCTTGTGCTGATATTGATGAATATTCTGATGTTGCATGCAAATATATTGATCAAGTCAAAGAGTGTGAACGTCTTGAAACTGAGCTTTCGAATAAAGTTGACCAAAAAGAGTTTTCGTTACTTCAACATAGATATGATTATCTTCAAAAACATTGTCATTCACTTGAACTTCCTTTGCAAAACAAAGTTGGCAGCTTTTAAAATGATACACTGATATGAGCTTAAACTCATATCCTTTTATCAACAAATAACCCTAAAACATGAAGCAAAATACCCTTTTATATTGTAAAAAGCAGAGTTATGTGGTATGTTTGTGTTTGTGTGCTATTATGTAGGTAAAAGGATACAATTTCAAGCAAACAAGGAAAAACCAAGCTCAAATGGATGAAAAAGACAAAAGAGGATCAAAAGTGACAAGACTTTGAAGTCAAAGGACCTATCTTGACAATTTGTGAAAGTTGAGGGACTTAAAGTGCAAATTATGGAAAGTCAAGATTAAAGTCAAATTTGGTCAACTACAAAGTCAACTCAAGTCAAAGGGCTATTTTGTTGAAGAATGAAAGTTGAAGGGTCAAAAATGTCAAAGGAATGAAGATATTAGCCTTTAATAGCAATCTGCCAAGTCAAGGGACCTAATCTGCCAAGTTTGGAAAGTTTTGTAATGTTTAATCCAAGTGAAAGGCTCTTAACCAATGAGAAGAGAGTAAAGGGGTCACACGGATTAGATATTAAATGTCCACTACCGCCGTTATAATTAATGCAAGATCATAACAGTTTCAATCCGTGTGACACTTTTTCATCCAATCAAATTCTTCCACGTGTCCTTCTCTTTCAACAATATATTTTCCAGGAACGGGTTTGAGATAGAGGGCATTTCAAGTGAAGATCAAAACATCAAAGTTGCTCGTTTTGAAGAGACGAATCCAATGGTGTTAACCAATTAACATATAATCCATTGAATCAAAAACCCCCAAAAGATGTTCATCACCTTCAAAGCAGATTTGCAGAATTCCTCCACGTGTCAAGACATGATTGGCCTGAACACGTCACAACTCCAACTGAATCTTCTTATCTTGCCTATAAATACACAACTTGTACCTCATTTTTCTGAGTAGCTTAATTTTGTAAACACCTAGTTCTCTCAATTTCACTTTTCTCTTTTTCCCTCCTTTTCACCTAACAACTCAAGAGTCTGACAAACTCTTGAGTTAGTTAGTTAGTTAGAACCTTGTAACTACCTTTTGTAACTGATTTCATCAATAAAATTTCAAATCCAAGTTTTCCCGCCAAATCCTGTTCTTCAATTCCTGCTCCTTTACTGCTATTGTGTGATTACATTGTTGCTGTTAGAAGTTTGTTATGATCATACATTGATCATAACTGACTTGGTTGAAGACTTGTTGCTGTTTGATCAGAAATCTAGCATTTTCATTGTTCTTGAAAGTTTCATAGCAGAATGATGATTTGTGGCTGAATTGATTGTTGATTTGAGTTGATAGCTAGTGATAGGTGGTGGTATCACTAGGGCAAGAGAGCTCAGCGCTCCTCTTCTACCCAAAGGATCTCTACAATAGGTTTCATGGCTTCTGTTTTTAAGTTCCTCTAAACAAGTACTTGCATGCTCAATTTCCTAGATAAATTTGATGGCTGCCTGTTTTCCTTGATATAAAGTTGTTGATTGATTGATTTGAGTTCATTTGTAGCTTAATCTTGCTTTATTGTTCATTGTTTTAAGCTCCTTTTATAGTTTCTGCTCATTTTCAGTCTTATTTTAGTATAACAGTTACTTGCAGTTCTAGTCCTGGTTATTACTTGTTCTTAGCTGGAATACATCTCATTTGGATCACCTAAACTAGTTTGCTATAGCTCTTTACTCAGTCTTAATCATTACTCAAAAATCCTTTGTAAAAGTTTGATAATAATCAGATAAAGGTGTGTTTGGGACTAGTTGTAAACCAGTTTTCAAGTGTTGTTAATTGGTGTTTAAGTGTTCATTTCTACTTAATAGGAGTTAACAAGTAGTTTTGAGCCTTTTGTAAGTCAGTATAATAGTCAAAAAGGCAATTGGTTGATAAAAAGTTTGGGTCATACTTGAATTCAGTTTTCATTACAAAACTTGCCAAATTCACTTGATCATTTCTCCTTCATTACTAGATCAAATTTGCTCAAACCAGTTTCTAGTTATAGCTTATAACATAATCTTTCAGACTTTAAGAGGAAATTCTACAGTATCAAGAAATAAGCAAGAAAACAGCTTATTAGTTAAGGCCTGAGCATTCTTCATTCTCTGATATAAGTAGCTTACTGTTTCACTAGATCTCTTAATTCACTTCATAAAACTAGCTGTTTTCTTTCACAATCCTGATTAGTAAGTGTTGGATATGAAGTTTTGAGATTTTGAGCTTTTTCAAAAATCTGGTCAACGTTTGGTCAACATAAGCTCATTTGAGCTTATTTTCAGATATCTGGCTTATTTCTGGATGAAAATTGTTCTAATTTGATTTCCCCTTCCTCAAATCAAGTGCTTAATCAGTTTTGATAAAAAAATCAAGTTGTGGATGTTTGGAATAAGCTGTAGCTTATTTTGAGCTTATTGATAAGCACTCTTTTGCTTATCTTGAACTTTTAGCTTATTTCCTTGAACACACGTAGTTGTAATTGGATTTTAGAAGTTTTGCAAGTGATTTCAGCTTATTTGGTTGAGAAATAAGCTCAAACGAGCTTATTCTTTCTTAGTACCCGTTTTTACTTAAAAAGTTTAGTTAATTGCATTTTAGTCCCTAGAGTTCTATTCAGGTTCTAAACCTAGCTAATCTTTCTAATTTTGTGGAATTTGCAAAAGTTAGTCCCTGGAATTTGTTAGTTGTTAAATTTCAGTTTTAAAGTTTGTTAGTTTGTTAGTATTTGGTTAGTTTGTTAAAGCTTTTACAAGTTTAGTCCTTATAGTTAACTGCTTTACATTTTTAGTCCTTATAACTTTTAGGATTTACATTTTAAGCATTTTCATTTTATAGAAATTACATTTTCAGTCCTTATAGTTTTACATTTTGCATTTTAATATTTTACTTGAATAAAAATTTGGAATTTGCAACTTGTTTTACGTATAAGTAGGTCTATATTTTTCATTTTTAGATAGCTTTGTTTGAATTAGCAATAGATTACCAAGCAAGCTTGAACAACCAAAAACAATTATAAATTTGATATTGATTGGACTTTCTATTAGTTAAGAACTGAGAAAACGAACTTGCATTATACACATATTAAATGGCGCCGCTGCCGGTTCTTTGACTACACGAGAGACTATCGATTGACGGTTTTCATTGGCTTTTGGGATCCGTTCACTTTGTGAACGTTATTTTTACGTATCATAAATCAAAAACAAATAAAAAATCAAAAATATAAAAATATATAAAAACTAAAAAATTAACAAAACAATTCTTTTCCTAAAGAATTGACCAAAAAAAAATTAAAAAATCCAAAAAGCAATCTTTTTCCTAAGAGATTGCACCCAAAAATATATATTATTGGATCCTCTCGGTTTTTATGTACATATAGTATTTTCCTTTAAAAAACTCATAAATACAAAAATATTTTCCATATATTATTATAAGTAAATACGTATACGTATAAGAACAATCAATCTACATATCTTCCATAAGTATTGCCGAGGCAATACACCGTGTTGAGGGGCGCTCCGGTCCTTGACACGCGTATCGATCAAACAAAATAAAGCAAGAATAGATAAATACTCTCAATAAGCAATAATTCGAAGAATACGAACATTTAAGTGAATAGAAAGGCGATGTGCTATAAAATGCCATCTAAGGGTCAATAGGTACTTAAGTGCTTCGCGCCACCTAACCCCCCGTTCACTTGGGAGTATTCTAAGAAGGAAAGCTTCATTGAGGGTCTTGCACCCAAAGTAGTATTACATATATTGTTACTTTCTTGTGGATATTTAATATTGAAACTCGAAGAGGATAATCTTATTCTTTTCAAAGTCACACGAGAGCTTCTCTCTCATTCCTCGTATTGAGTTGCATGCTCACTCGCGGGCGTGCACAAATACCGATTGGTGTACAACCTCTTCCTCCGAAAAGGAAGAAGAAGAGAAAGAGTAAGACCACCACCGTCCACCAAGCCGATCACGAGAATCGTGCTTTGTCACCACCACAAGGAGCCATGGCTGTTGATAACCGTACTTTGTTTGAACGTATGCAAACCAACATTCATGGATTTGTTAGTGCCATTAAGATTCCCGACTATCCCGCTAACACATTTGAGCTACATACATCTATGATCAATATGGTTGCTGCATCACCTTTCTATGGAAAACAAAATGAGGATCCCCATGCTCATCTTAAGAGATTCCTTTCACTTTGCAATACCATTAAGCATAATGGGGTTCCACCGGATGTCATTAGATTGTTGTTAGTGTCATTTTCACTAGATGGGAGTGCTAAGCATTGGTTAGACACCCAACCACCCGATAGTATCACCACATGGGAAGAGTTTACCACTAAGTTTTTGAACAAATTCTTTCCTCCACAAAAGACTATGGCTTTGAGGAATTTGATTATGGGCTTTACACAAAAACCTAGTCAATCCTTTGGTGATGCTTGGGAAGAGTATAGTGAGTTGTTGAGGCGATGCCCTAATCATGGAATGGATGATCTAAGCCAAATCAATACTTTCTATAATGGCCTTAAACCTCACCACCAAGATTCACTAAATGCTTCCGCGGGAGGGAGTATTCATTTCAAGACATACCAAGAGGCTTTGACCATTATTGAGACTAAGGCAATGGTTCAAACAAATGATCCATTTGAAGAAAGAGTTCATGTTATCCAAAACACTTCTCAAACACCTTGTGATAACCAATTCCTTAAATACCACCAAGAGATCCTTCAACAAGTCAAACAAGGACAACAAGAAATGACTCAAGAGTTAGTTCAAGCCTTGAAGAGCTTGACATTGAACAATTCCTCAAACAATGTGAATGCCATCACCATTTCTTGTGTTACTTGTGGAGGTCCTCACTCTTATGAACAATGTGACAAGGTACAAGGTTATCAAGGGGAATGCTATGCTTACCAAGAGGAACACCGTGAACACTTCAAGCCTAACATCAATCCAAATAACCTTTCTTACAAATCCCAAAATTACCTTACTCCACCCGGCTTTCCACCCCAACCACCCACCCAAATTCAACAAAATCCTCCTCAAATTTTAGCAAGGAATCAAGGGCAAAGACAACCATACCAAGGAAATAACTACAAGGCACCAAATCACTTTCAACCTCAAGCAAGTACCTTTTATCCACCAAATCAAGGATTTAACTCCCAACCTTTACCTTTCCAACCTCAAGGTTTTCAAGGTTATGTGCCACAAGAGTTAAACACAATGGATCTTTTGCAAAAGATGAATCAAGAGAATGAAAAGAAATTCCAAGCTATGGACAAGAAAATGAATGACCAATTCAATAAGCTTTTCATGGCATTAAATCAAAGACCACAAGGAGCTTTACCTTCCAACACACAAACAAATCCTAGGGCCAATGTCAATGCCATTACAACAAGGAGTGGTACAACAACAAAGGATCCTTCACCTCCTAAACCTACTATTGTTCAACCCACTTGTGCTCCTACTTGTGATAAGCCTTCTACTTCTACTCCACCCCCTCAAAGTGCTCCTATTCACTCAAACACACCTTCTCAACCACCTCATACTTCTCCTTCACCTTCCACACTTCCCAATGAAGAGGCTAACAAAGACAAATCTTCCACTACAACACCTATTCCACCTACACCCAAACCTACTCTTCCATACCCTTCAAGGTTGAAAAAGGACAAATTAAAGAACAAAGATGACATACAAGTCTCCAATTTCTTAAGGATGTTCAAGCAACTCAATATCAACATATCCTTTGCGGAAGCTCTTGCTTATATGCCAAAGTTTGCTAAGATGTTCAAGGATTTGCTCTCAAACAAAGAAAAATTGGTTGATTTGCCCAACACATCACTTAATGAAAATTGTTCCGCGGTGTTACTTAAAACCTTACCAACAAAACTTGGAGATCCGGGGCGCTTCTTGATACCTTGTAATTTTCCCGGTGTTGAAAATTGCATGGCTTTGGCGGATTTAGGGGCAAGCATAAATCTCATGCCTTTATCGGTTTGGAAACAACTCTCTCTTCCCGAGCTCACCCCCACTAGGATGACTCTTGAACTAGCCAACCGAACCATAGCTCACCCCGTAGGTATAGCGGAAGATGTGTTTGTAGGTGTGGATAACTTTACCTTCCCGGCCGACTTTGTAGTGGTCGATTATGACATGGATCCTAGAGTGCCTTTGATTGTTGGTAGACCGTTTTTGAGAACGGGTCGTACCTTGATAGATGTGGCGGAAGGAGAATTAATTATGAGAGTAGAGGATGAGAAAGTGGTGTTTAAGTTAGGGAAAGTTTGTGATAGAAAAGAGGTTAAGGAGTCTAGACCTTGTGAGACGATTAACATTGTGGATGTGCTAGATGAAGTGTGTAATGAACACTTTCATGATGCTTGTAAGAATGCTCGTGATGAGATTCCACATGTTGAAACCGTGGCCTCAATTGCTCCCTCTTTAACACCTTTTGGAGAGAGTGATTTCCTCTTGGAGGAATTTGAGTCTAACTTTCTTGGTGATGATGATTCTCCCATTAATTGGGAAGAAGATATTCTTACAATCCAAAAGTTGCTCAATGAGGACCCTATTCCTTCTCCTATTCCACAAGAGATTACCATTGAGGAACCTTCCATAGTGAAACCTTCCATAGAGAGTCCACCTCCATTGAACTTAAGGAACTTCCATCCCACTTAGAATATGCTTTCTTAGAAGGAAAAGACCAATTACCGGTGATTATTGCTAAGGAATTGAAAGAGGATGAGAAGGAGCAACTTATTGAAGTCCTTAAGAAACATAAGAAAGCTTTAGCATGGAAAATATCCGACATAAGGGGAATTGATCCACATTTTTGTACTCACAAAATCCTTATGGAGGATGATTATAAACCCGCCATTCAAAACCAAAGGAGAGTTAACCCAAAAATTCATGAGGTTATTAAGAAAGAAGTGATTAAACTCTTAGATGCGGGTATGATTTACCCCATTTCCGACTCTCCATGGGTTAGCCCGGTTCATTGTGTTCCAAAGAAGGGTGGAATCACCGTGGTGCCTAATGAGAACAATGAGCTTATTCCCACGAGACTTGTAACCGGTTGGAGAGTTTGCATTGATTATAGAAAACTCAATGAGGCAACTAGGAAAGACCATTTCCCGCTTCCCTTTATGGATCAAATGCTTGAACGCTTAGCGGGAAATGAGTATTATTGTTTTCTTGATGGCTTTTCGGGTTATTTCCAAATCCCAATTGACCCTAAGGATCAAGAAAAGACCACATTCACTTGTCCATACGGTACATTTGCTTACAAGAGGATGCCTTTTGGCCTATGTAATGCACCGGGGACGTTTCAAAGGTGCATGATGGCAATTTTCCATGATATGATAGAGCAAACCATGGAGGTTTTTATGGATGACTTTTCCGTATTTGGGAACTCCTTTAGCTCGTGTCTCACCAATCTTGAGAGAATGCTTAAGCGTTGTGAGGAAACACGTTTGGTGCTTAATTGGGAGAAATGTCATTTCATGGTGAAAGAGGGAATTGTTTTAGGACACAAGATATCCAATAAGGGATTAGAAGTTGATCGTGCCAAAATTGATGTGATTGCTAAGCTTCCCCCACCCACCTCGGTTAAAGGTGTGAGGAGTTTCTTAGGTCATGCGGGTTTTTATAGGCGCTTTATACAAGATTTTTCTAAGATAGCTAGACCGATGACTCATCTCTTGGAGAAAGAGGCTCCTTTCATTTTTGACCAAGCTTGTTTAGAATCTTTTGAGACACTTAAGGAAAAATTGACAAAGGCTCCCGTTTTGGTTTCTCCAAATTGGGAATTACCTTTTGAGCTTATGTGTGACGCTAGTGATTATGCGGTGGGGGCCGTCTTAGGACAAAGAGTTAATAAGCATTTCCAACCTATACACTATGCGAGTAAAACCATGACCGGTGCCCAACTTCATTACACTACCACGGAAAAAGAGTTGCTTACTATCGTATATGCTTTTGAGAAGTTTAGACCATATCTTGTGCTTTCCAAGACCATAGTGTATACGGATCATTCCGCTCTCAAGTATCTTATGACAAAACAAGATGCTAAGCCTAGGCTTTTGAGATGGGTTTTGTTGCTTCAAGAGTTTAAGATAGAGATTCGTGATAAAAAAGGGGCCGAGAATTTAGCGGCGGATCATTTGAGTAGACTTGAGCATCCTTTTCAAGGAGATTTCCCACATCAAGAAATCAATGAATCCTTTCCATTAGAGGAGCTCATGTCTATCTCTTCCCAAGAGGATGCCACACCTTGGTTTGCGGATATTGCAAACTATCTTGTGGGCAATGTGCTTATTGAGGGTCTTACTTACCAACAAAAGAAAAAGTTTCTTAAGGAAGTTAAGTATTACTTTTGGGATGATCCATATCTTTTTAGGCAATGTGCGGACCAAATCATTAGACGGTGTGTAGATGGGCCCGAAGCATTTAAAATCTTAGAGGCATGTCATAAAGGACCTACGGGTGGACATTTTGGGCCTAACTACACCGCCAAGAAAGTCTTTGATTCGGGTTACTATTGGCCTTCCATTTACAAGGATGCTCAAGAGATGGTGAAATTTTGTGATGTTTATCAAAGACAAGGAAAAATTACACAACGTGATGAGATGCCACAAAATTTTATCCAAGAGTGTGAGATATTTGATGTATGGGGAATCGATTTCATGGGACCTTTTCCATCCTCTAAGGGAAACAAGTATATACTTGTGGCGGTGGATTACGTGTCCAAGTGGGTGGAGGCTAAAGCCTTACCTACTAATGATGCTAGAGTGGTTGTAAAGTTTTTGAAACAATTGTTTGCTAGATTTGGTGTACCTCGGGCCATCATAAGTGATCGTGGTACGCACTTTTGTAATGATCAATTCACGAGAGTTATGAAGAAATATGGAGTGAATCATAGACTTTCTACCGCGTATCACCCTCAAACAAATGGTCAAACCGAGGTCACAAATCGTGGTTTAAAGAGAATTTTAGAGAGAACGGTGGGAGAGCATAGAACTTCTTGGTCGGATAAGCTTGATGATGCTTTGTGGGCGTTTAGGACGGCTTTTAAGACACCAATTGGTTGTACTCCTTATAGGCTTGTCTATGGCAAAGCGTGCCACCTCCCATTTGAGTTAGAACATAAGGCATCTTGGGCTCTCAAGTGGGCTAACTTTGATTTAAACCAAGCCGGTTCACATAGGAAAGATCAAATCAATGAGATGGATGAGTTGAGAGCCAATGCCTATGAGAATTCTTTGCTATACAAGGAAAAGACTAAGAAATTGCATGATGCTAAGATTAAGAATCGTGAGTTCAAAGTTGGAGAGCCGGTTCTCCTCTTTAACTCAAGATTGAAGCTTTTTGCGGGCAAGCTTAAGTCGAGATGGTCCGGTCCATTCACTATTGCTCAAGTGTTTCCATATGGAACTCTTGAGTTGTCACAACCCGATGGTCCAAATTTTAAAGTGAATGGTCACCGTGTTAAGCACTACTTTGGGGAGGACATTTCCGTTGAAATGGTCCAAGAGGTCCCCATTTTCCCCATGAATTAATTCATTGAGGGACGAGTCGAGCTAGAGACTCATTAACTCAAGCATCGTATAACTAGGTTAGAGTGTTGTAGGTTAGAAATAAAGGCATAGATTTGGAGATAAGTGTAGGGGAGATCTTCTTTTGTCTTCATGTTTGTTTGTAGGGTTGCTCACTCATCTCATGCTTTGGAGCTTATGGAGGAGGCCCTTGTATCCGGTTCACTTCGTTACTTTAGTGATTTTTCATTGACACCTTGTGCTTAAACTTGATTTCACTAATAGTAGTCCTTTCCTTAACTTGGGTTAAGCAAAGTCTATTCATTGTCATAAGTGTAGGGGAAGTTTTTATACTTCCATGCTCTTAAACATTGAGGACAATGTTTAGCTTAAGTGTAGGGGGGTCTTCTATCGAAGTGACCTTACCTAGAACTTGTCATTGTCTTGCATGATAACATGGAAAATTGGATTTTCAACATTTTTCAAATTTTTGATCTACTTTGGCCAACAAAAATATGCATTCATAATTTTTGCATCAATCATTTTTCATTTGCATAACACATTTGCATTGTATATATCTTTTCTTTTGTTTTTCATCAAAAATATATAAAAAGAAAAAAAATATAATAAAACATGGTTTTAACAAGTTTAGACTTCTTTGACATATTAGGCCCACCATGGATATTTTGACTCAACCCGAGTTTGCTTATTTTAGCACTCTCTAGCTAGTATCCTTAACCATGTAGTCCTTCATTGGTCTATTAGGCTAAGCTTCCACCAATTTCATTCTTTGAAATTTTAAATTTGTGGAGAATGGGAAATGATAGAGTTGAAGCAAGTGTAAAAGGGCTAGATAGACTTCATGGCAATTACTTGTGGCTAAACCCTTCTCTTCTCTACCTCTATTTTCTTCGCTTGTATATAATTGTTAATAAATAATCAAGTACGGTTTTAATTGGTTCGTAATCTCTTATGCATTTTTGGCTAATCATTCATGGTTAATATGAGTACGTCTTAAGATTCTAAGTTAGCACGTTTTATGTGTACTAGACTTGTGTCATTCTCCATATTTAGCGGGTGTTTTTCCTTTTCTTCTTTTCAAATTTCTTTGTGAGGAATAAAGAAAAATAAGAGCGGCTTATAAAAAAATGAGTGGCTAGAAAAAAAAAAAGAAAAAGAAAAAAATAATGCAAGACTCCCAAGAGGGGCAGTGTGGTGTTAATTATAGTGACTATTGAGTTCCAATATTACCTTGACGGGTTGCGGGGATTCAATAGATTGCTCCAATCCAATATTACCTTGACGGGTTGCGGGGTTGAAGATCCAAAATCTCAAAAAGATGCGGATGTAAATTATTGCGTGAGTTTTATTTTTCTTTCCTTAGCGAGTGTGTAGTTACTTATGAAAGCATGACATGAGGATTTTACACATAAGGCGAATGACTTATTACTCTTAATACGGACTTATATTAATTGTGAGCGGTTTTTCAAGTAATGGATGAGAAGATTACTTAGGATTAAAACCGTGCTTCCTTATTTTGGATTTTACACTTCTTATATTTCACGCTTGAATAATGACAAATTTGCCCACAAGCAATTTGCTCAAATAATAACCGGTTCCACATTTAATTGTCATGAATAAGTTGATGCACTTTTTACTTGTGAATGCAATGATCCCATTTACTAGCTTGGTTTGGGGAAAGTGAAACTTGAGGGTGATAAATGTTCATGGTATCCAAGCCCTAATCCAAGTCATTGAATTCTTTATGAGTTATTTCCATCAAAACCATTTCAAGAAAAATCAAAAAGATATAGATAGAATTGTATTTTGATTCATTGCATTATTAAAAGTCAAAATTATGCATCATCTAGTTTAGAGTAGTGTAGATGCATCTCATATGGCCAAGGTGGATTAATTATGAGGGAAATGTAAATTTTTAAACTTTGAAAGATAATATTGCATGAGGACATGGCAATGCTCAAGTGTAGGGGAATTTGATATGAGCTTAAACTCATATCCTTTTATCAACAAATAACCCTAAAACATGAAGCAAAATACCCTTTTATATTGTAAAAAGCAGAGTTATGTGGTATGTTTGTGTTTGTGTGCTATTATGTAGGTAAAAGGATACAATTTCAAGCAAACAAGGAAAAACCAAGCTCAAATGGATGAAAAAGACAAAAGAGGATCAAAAGTGACAAGACTTTGAAGTCAAAGGACCTATCTTGACAATTTGTGAAAGTTGAGGGACTTAAAGTGCAAATTATGGAAAGTCAAGATTAAAGTCAAATTTGGTCAACTACAAAGTCAACTCAAGTCAAAGGGCTATTTTGTTGAAGAATGAAAGTTGAAGGGTCAAAAATGTCAAAGGAATGAAGATATTAGCCTTTAATAGCAATCTGCCAAGTCAAGGGACCTAATCTGCCAAGTTTGGAAAGTTTTGTAATGTTTAATCCAAGTGAAAGGCTCTTAACCAATGAGAAGAGAGTAAAGGGGTCACACGGATTAGATATTAAATGTCCACTACCGCCGTTATAATTAATGCAAGATCATAACAGTTTCAATCCGTGTGACACTTTTTCATCCAATCAAATTCTTCCACGTGTCCTTCTCTTTCAACAATATATTTTCCAGGAACGGGTTTGAGATAGAGGGCATTTCAAGTGAAGATCAAAACATCAAAGTTGCTCGTTTTGAAGAGACGAATCCAATGGTGTTAACCAATTAACATATAATCCATTGAATCAAAAACCCCCAAAAGATGTTCATCACCTTCAAAGCGGATTTGCAGAATTCCTCCACGTGTCAAGACATGATTGGCCTGAACACGTCACAACTCCAACTGAATCTTCTTATCTTGCCTATAAATACACAACTTGTACCTCATTTTTCTGAGTAGCTTAATTTTGTAAACACCTAGTTCTCTCAATTTCACTTTTCTCTTTTTCCCTCCTTTTCACCTAACAACTCAAGAGTCTGACAAACTCTTGAGTTAGTTAGTTAGTTAGAACCTTGTAACTACCTTTTGTAACTGATTTCATCAATAAAATTTCAAATCCAAGTTTTCCCGCCAAATCCTGTTCTTCAATTCCTGCTCCTTTACTGCTATTGTGTGATTACATTGTTGCTGTTAGAAGTTTGTTATGATCATACATTGATCATAACTGACTTGGTTGAAGACTTGTTGCTGTTTGATCAGAAATCTAGCATTTTCATTGTTCTTGAAAGTTTCATAGCAGAATGATGATTTGTGGCTGAATTGATTGTTGATTTGAGTTGATAGCTAGTGATAGGTGGTGGTATCACTAGGGCAAGAGAGCTCAGCGCTCCTCTTCTACCCAAAGGATCTCTACAATAGGTTTCATGGCTTCTGTTTTTAAGTTCCTCTAAACAAGTACTTGCATGCTCAATTTCCTAGATAAATTTGATGGCTGCCTGTTTTCCTTGATATAAAGTTGTTGATTGATTGATTTGAGTTCATTTGTAGCTTAATCTTGCTTTATTGTTCATTGTTTTAAGCTCCTTTTATAGTTTCTGCTCATTTTCAGTCTTATTTTAGTATAACAGTTACTTGCAGTTCTAGTCCTGGTTATTACTTGTTCTTAGCTGGAATACATCTCATTTGGATCACCTAAACTAGTTTGCTATAGCTCTTTACTCAGTCTTAATCATTACTCAAAAATCCTTTGTAAAAGTTTGATAATAATCAGATAAAGGTGTGTTTGGGACTAGTTGTAAACCAGTTTTCAAGTGTTGTTAATTGGTGTTTAAGTGTTCATTTCTACTTAATAGGAGTTAACAAGTAGTTTTGAGCCTTTTGTAAGTCAGTATAATAGTCAAAAAGGCAATTGGTTGATAAAAAGTTTGGGTCATACTTGAATTCAGTTTTCATTACAAAACTTGCCAAATTCACTTGATCATTTCTCCTTCATTACTAGATCAAATTTGCTCAAACCAGTTTCTAGTTATAGCTTATAACATAATCTTTCAGACTTTAAGAGGAAATTCTACAGTATCAAGAAATAAGCAAGAAAACAGCTTATTAGTTAAGGCCTGAGCATTCTTCATTCTCTGATATAAGTAGCTTACTGTTTCACTAGATCTCTTAATTCACTTCATAAAACTAGCTGTTTTCTTTCACAATCCTGATTAGTAAGTGTTGGATATGAAGTTTTGAGATTTTGAGCTTTTTCAAAAATCTGGTCAACGTTTGGTCAACATAAGCTCATTTGAGCTTATTTTCAGATATCTGGCTTATTTCTGGATGAAAATTGTTCTAATTTGATTTCCCCTTCCTCAAATCAAGTGCTTAATCAGTTTTGATAAAAAAAAATCAAGTTGTGGATGTTTGGAATAAGCTGTAGCTTATTTTGAGCTTATTGATAAGCACTCTTTTGCTTATCTTGAACTTTTAGCTTATTTCCTTGAACACACGTAGTTGTAATTGGATTTTAGAAGTTTTGCAAGTGATTTCAGCTTATTTGGTTGAGAAATAAGCTCAAACGAGCTTATTCTTTCTTAGTACCCGTTTTTACTTAAAAAGTTTAGTTAATTGCATTTTAGTCCCTAGAGTTCTATTCAGGTTCTAAACCTAGCTAATCTTTCTAATTTTGTGGAATTTGCAAAAGTTAGTCCCTGGAATTTGTTAGTTGTTAAATTTCAGTTTTAAAGTTTGTTAGTTTGTTAGTATTTGGTTAGTTTGTTAAAGCTTTTACAAGTTTAGTCCTTATAGTTAACTGCTTTACATTTTTAGTCCTTATAACTTTTAGGATTTACATTTTAAGCATTTTCATTTTATAGAAATTACATTTTCAGTCCTTATAGTTTTACATTTTGCATTTTAATATTTTACTTGAATAAAAATTTGGAATTTGCAACTTGTTTTACGTATAAGTAGGTCTATATTTTTCATTTTTAGATAGCTTTGTTTGAATTAGCAATAGATTACCAAGCAAGCTTGAACAACCAAAAACAATTATAAATTTGATATTGATTGGACTTTCTATTAGTTAAGAACTGAGAAAACGAACTTGCATTATACACATATTATACACCTTTGGAAGTAAAATTATCTGAGTCGTGTCGATTACTAAACAAAAAAGTCTTGATATTTCGGATTTGAAAGCTCAGTTACAAAAAAAACATATAGCAGAGTTGAAGAAACTCGTTGCTAAGATGGGTGGGAAAGTTGTGGAACCTAGCGTTAAAAAACCTGTTGTTAGACAACCTAATGCCTATAACGTGAATAGATCCTCTATCTTGGGAAAACCATCCGCTTTCTCAAATTCCTCGTTTGCAAAACCTGTGTTTTCCCCCAAGATGGATGGAAAAGAAAGGTTACCACATAATCAACCCATAAGGAATACTCTAGCACCAAGCGTTAAGTACAATAATGTGATTAAACTAGGGATGTATAGAATGACCACTAAACCCACAAACAAAGTTAGTCAATTGCCTCAGACTTCTAGAAACACTAATACTCGTGTGTCTTCTGCTACAGGAGTAGTCTCCACTGCTAGTGTTAGTCGGCCTCAGCTTAAGCGCACTCAAGTGAATTATAAGGTTTGGAAACACAAGAGTCAAAGGAAGATGAAGGAAGTAGAAGAACACCCTAGGAATTTGAATGTTTCTAAGAATAAAACGTCTATAATCTCATGTAATGACGATTTGAATTATTTGAATGCTTTGAATGTTAAATTTGTTTGTGTGAAATATGGAAAATGTGTTGTTAATGCTAATCATTCTATGTGTGCTATGAATAATGTCAAAGGCGTAGATACTAGAACTAAGAAGCAAGTTGTGATGCCTATTAGTGCTAGTAAACCCACACACAAAGTGAACCATTCTGGTGCAACCCCCACTAAGAAAAGTATTGCATCAGACTCCACCTCTAAGAACCCTAGAAGCAGAATTAGGGAATTATATGAGTCTACTAGCAAGTCGTGGAAATGGTGGTTTGCTAATCAATGTCCTCCAGGATATAAATGGATGCCTAAAGTTAGGACAAAAAATGTGACAACGAGTGTTAGTATGCCTTTAAATGTTGCTAAGGACACTAATGATTCTGAAATCACAACTAACGTGGTATCCAATTTAGCAAATTCTCCATCGTGTTCTAATTCTTCTGCAGGTGATACAAATAATTCTCTTCATACTGGACTATGGATGCACGAAGCACGTGACGGGGAATCTCAAGCTTCTAATTAACTTCGTGGAGAAGTTCCTGTGTACGGTTCGATTCAGAAATGATCAATTTGCACCGATCCTAGGATATGGAGATTTGGTTCAGGGGAATATCACGATCAAGAGGGTATACTACGTCGAAGGGATCAATCACAATGTTTTCTCGGTTGGTCAATTCTGTGATGCGGATTTGGAGGTTGCTTTTAGAAAGAATACATGTTTTGTTCGTGATTATGATGGGAATGATTTACTCACCGGTTCACGGGGTACCGATCTTTACACAATTTCACTTCAAGACACAACTTCCTCAACTCCAATTTGCTACATGGCTAAAGCTTCAAAGACTCAAGCATGGTTATGGCATCAACATTTATCTCATCTCGATTTTGATACCATCAACTTGCTTTCCAAGAAAGATATTGTGAGAGGCCTTCCAAACTTGAAATTCATCAAAGATCATCTTTGTTCTTCTTGTGAGCTTTGTAAAGCTAAACGAAGTAGCTTCAAGGCAAAGAATACACCAATCTCTAAAGGACGGTTAGATCTTCTTCAAATCTATTTGTGTGGTCCCATGCGTGTTCAAAGTATCAATGGGAAGAAATACATTATGGTAATTGTCTATGATTACTCAAGGTACACATGGACTCACTTCTTGAGGACCAAGGATGAAACACCCGAAGTTCTCATCAACTTCCTTAAACTGATACAACGTGGTCTTCTAGCTCAAGTAAAAGTGGTACATACTGACAAAGGAACATAATTTTTGAATTCAACTCTGAGGAACTATTTTGAAGCCGAAGGAATTGAACATGAAACATCTATTGCTCGAACACCCGAACAAAACGGCGTTGTTGAAAGACGACACCGTACTTCAGTTGAGGTTGCTCGAACATTATTATCCGCTTCAAAACTTCCACTATTCTTTTGGTCCGAAGCCGTGTCAACCGCATGCTACACACAAAACCAATCCTTAATTATTCCAAGACACGAAAAGACACCATATCACATAATTCATGATCGAAAACCTTCACTCAAACACCTTCACATTTTTGGATGTACTTGCTACATTAAGTGAGATGGTGAAAATTTGGATAAATGAAAGAGAAAGTTGATGCATGTATTCTAGTAGGATATGCAACTCAGTCTAAGGGATATAGAGTTTACAACAAGAGAAAAAAATTGATAGTCGAGACTATTCATATCAGATTTGATGAATTTCAAGATATGGCACTTGAACAAAACAGTTTAAGTCCCGATCCACAACGACACACGACTTCTGCTCACAACCACACGGAACTCGAAACTCAAGACCACAGCAATGAACCGTCAAGTTCAAAGCTGGTTCAAGGAAATGTTCCAAGAGCAGATATGACAGTCAACACGACAATCAAAGAGTTGGAAATGTTATATGGACCAATGTATGATGAATATTTCACGGGGGAGAAACATGTTGTATCGAAGTCTTCCGCTGTCACTCATGATAAGAATGATGATACCGATCATCGTCATCATAAGGATACAACTTCATCTACTTCAACACGGGTTGCTGCAGATTTACCTCATCAGAATATCACATCAACAACCGCTCCTACAACATCCAAAACTATTGTCATTGCTTCAGAAAACACAAATCAAGCAGACTATGCGTTAAATGACGAAGATGAATTTATCAAACCATTCGGTATACCGATACACGAAATTGGAGAGTCTTCTACTCGCCATGTTGATCCGTCAAATATTCATACGTTCTATCAAAGACATCCCTCAACACATCATTGGACCCAAGATCATCCTTTGATTCATGTAATTGGAAACCCTTCACAGCCCGTTCGTACAAGACGAAAGCTTGAAACCGATGGTGATGTTTGTATGTTCGCACTCGCCGTGAGTACAGCTGAACCAAAAAATATCAAAGAAGCCTTGGCAGATCACGCTTGGATTGAATCGATGACGGATGAACATCAACAATTTGAAAAACTTAAAGTCTGGGAACTTGTTGACAGACCATACGATGTAACACCATTAAATCTTTGATGGATCTGGAAAAACAAGATGGATGAAGAAAACACGATCATCAAGAATAAATCTAGGCTAGTGGCTAAAGGGTATGGACAAAAAGAGGGTATTGATTTTGAAGAATCATTTGCACCAGTATCTCGTATGGAAACGGTCAGGATTTTCCTTGCTAATGCTGCACATAAGGGATTCATCGTTTATCAAATGGACGTAAAGACGGCGTTTCTTAACGGTCCTTTGAAGGAAGAAGTCTATGTCACACAACTGGAAGGATTCGTCAATCCTTGTTACCCTGACAAGGTGTATCGTCTCCACAAAGCACTTTATGGACTCAAGCAAGCTCCAAGGGCGTGGTACGACGAGGTGTCGAAATTTCTGGTATCCAAAGGTTTCTCAAAAGGTTCCATTGATCTAACTTTTTTCACTTATAAATATGGGGATGACATTTTGCTTGTGCAAATTTATGTTGATGACATTATTTTTGGGTCTACAAACCCAAAACTTTCAAAATGGTTTGAAAAAGTAATGCACAACAAATTTGAAATGTCAATGATGGGCGAACTAAAATTATTTTTAGGAATTCAAGTTCACCAATCCCCAAGTGGTATCTTTATTAACCAAGCTAATTATTATCAAGAGATAATCAAAAAGCATGGTATGACCTCATGTGACCCCGTTGGAACACCATTATCAACTACATCCCTAGATGTTGATTTAGAGGGAGATGTCATAGATCAAACGAGATATCATTCCATGATAGGCTCCCTTATGTACTTAACAGCAAGCCGACCAGATATATCACATGCTACGTGTTATTGTGCACGATATCAAGCACGACCCAGTGAAAAGCACCTCAAGGAGGTTAAACGGATCTTTGGGTACCTTAAGAATACCATTCACATGGGACTCTAGTATCCGAGGGAAACCGGTTTCTTTCTAACGACCTATTTAGATTCCGATCGTGCATGGTGTCTTGATACACGAAAAAGTATTTCTGGTGGTGCACAATTTCTAGGTCAAGATAAGCTCGTGGGATTGTCTTCCAAGAAGCAGGATTGCACGTCACTGTCATCAACCAAAGCGGAGTATGTGTTTCTATATGCGTGTTGTGCTCAAGTTCTATGGATGAGAACACAACTCACGGATTATGGCTTCCACTTTGATAAAGTACCTATGTACTGTGACTCAATGTCCACCATAGCCATCTCCTGCAATCCGGTACAACATTCCCACACGAAGCACATTGATGTCAGATATCATTTCATTAAGGAACAAGTTGAAAGGGGTATCGTTGAACTATACTTTGTTGGAACTGATTACCAATTAGCTGACTTGTTTACAAAAGCTCTTTCGAAAGAGAGGTTTGCGTATCTAGTTAGGCAAATGGGTATGAAATGTTTGACTCTAGCAGAACTGGAGATTCTGGCAAAGAAGCTTGCTTGATTCATCTATCAAACATCTACGTGTAAATATTAATGAAAAAGCAAAATACAAAAATAAAAATCTTTGAAAATCCAAAAATATTCTTCTCGACATGTCTTTCAGTATCGTTAATATGGACGTGCCTAGAAATGTCGCTCAATAATGACACGGGTGTGTACATAAAGCTCGAATGAAAGTTGTAAATATTTTTCAAAACATGTCATTTCTACTTTTAATAAAGAAAAAAAGTCTATTTTGGATAATTTTTCCTACAATGGGTAGAGAAATCTATCTTGGGTTGAGCTTGTCACAAAATATTCAACGTTTTGAGCTCAACACAATGGCTTGATCACTTTCAGATTGCAACCCGGAGCTAAATTCACGGGGGAGTGTACGCTTTAGTGCCCTTACCCTCAGCAAAAGAAGAGTAATCTTCTTACACTTGAGTGGATTCGTCAAGATATTCAAAGTCTATGAACTCAAGTTTATGCTTTTAAAAATCCATTCTTTTCAAAAAATTTGAAATTTTGAGATTTTTCAAAAAGCGTTGAACAAAATTTTTTCAAGAATTTTGAAATGATATTCAAAATCTTTCAAAAATTGTGTGTTCACAACTCCTATCCTTAAAAGTTTAATGTGAATCATATCCTCGTAATGACAATTCGATTGGATCAATTTTTTAGTGGGAGCGTTCCAAATTCATGCTAAGTTTGACACATTTTTCTCCCAAAAGTTCTCAAGACTATTTTCACAATATATTTTAATCAAATTTGGTATCTCTAATATCAAACGATTTTATATATTAGAGATAGGGGAGAAAATGTGATCTAAAGACTCAAGCATTTATGGTTACGATCAAATACCCACAACATCTTTAATCCATAACGTTATTGGTGTCAAAAGGGTGGTTAGGTTTAAGTCCTATGATCCAACCAGAACCGGAGGGATCTTCCCAGGGACAATCCAATAGATTATTAGAAGTCCTTAGGAAAGATGAAGTAGAATATGAACGAAGCTTAATGCTGACTAAGTACTGATGCTAGCACTAGAACAATCACAACAAGGTGCTAGTAATGATGTCTTGGTAAGCATTGAAGGGGTTGAAGAATGAAAAAGAAATGTAAGGATAAAGGGTGTAAAAAAATTAGCCCTCCATACAACTTAGGCAGAAACCGGGTCAACACATCATGAAGACAACGCATCATGGACCCGGTGATATAATGCACAGCCCCTCCCCACCTAACTCAAGCTTCTCTCAAAAGAAGTTTGTTTTATTGTCACGGAGATCAACATGACTTCTATTGACTTTCTCACTCCAAGATAGTTGATATTGAATAGGTGGCATCTGCTCCAGCCTCCGACCACTAAAAGTGCACAAATCGAGTCTAGAGCCAAGAGATCAATCAAATCTTGTTAGGACACACTGATGACGATCAAGAGAGTCCTACGCTATATCCTTGCAATATTGCTAGAACACTCAGAGTGATACTACCTAGTAGTCACAATGATGAGTGGATATCCTTCCATGTTAACATCAAACAGCACTGCGGTAGTTCATGTGTAAGATTCCTTATAAATTGAACATATGTAAAACTGAAAGCAACAGTGGTTTGTTTCTTTATCGATTCAAACTCGTTTCAGGTTTCTACGCAATATCTTTATGGTCTTGCTAGAAAATTCAGTGTGATATTTATTAATATTCACAGTGACGAATGGAAATCCTTCTAGCGTCAACATTAAACAGCGCTACGGTAGGTAACTTGCGAGATTCTTATGAATCAAGCTTGTGTCAACTAGAAAGAAACAATGGTAAGATTCTTAATGAATCAAACATGTTCCAGGAATTTGAATTGACGACTTTAATCAAGCGGATATTTATCCAATTGATTCACTCTTTATGTTCGTAGTCTTGCTTTGAGACGGTTGAGTAAAGAGAACGGCTAGTACAGTCGCGAAACCCTTTCAAGGAGGTTATTAATTGAATCTACCTAATCAAAGGTACGATATTTAATATCATGTAACGGTCTTCACCCACCGGAGGTAAAACGCTACCGATTTAGGACGAATATCAAAGCCATTTAGTCTATGTCTAAGTTTTGTCTCGAGAAGGTGGCGTTACGGTGTACTCAGCAAAGTCAAAGATTCAAAACCACATACTTATGCCAAAAGACATATTCAACAATCAAGAAAGCTAAAGACTTCCGCAACTCTGATGATCAAAATCTTCCTTATCAATTAATGTAGAGGAATGACCTCTCTTCAAAGGAGATTGTTAGCAAGCTTTCAAGATAGTGCAAAGTATGAGCATGTGGATAAAGACACAAGATCGCAAGATGGCAAAGACAAGTCAAGAGTCTTGAAGATATCAAGTTTAAAGGCAAAGTCAAAAGACAATGAAAAAGGCTCAAAGATCACAGCATGAAGTAACAAGACTACTATTACACGTTCAAGAATCATTTATGACGAGATTCGTAATCTCCATTGAAATCCAAATATCAAAGAGGAATGACCTCACATTGGGGGAGATTGTTAGCCTCAAAATATTGAGTCAAACAAGAATGTTCGGTCATAGGTTTATATTGTAACATTTATTAGAACGTTGTAATAGTTAGTTAAAATAGTCGTGACATTACGGGCTTGATGGCTAGCTTAAAAGGCCTCTTTTAAGGTACTAAGCATTTTATTCAAGCCCGGCCCATTAAGCAAATATAGTCCATTAACGCTACATGTAAGCCCGACTATATATACCTCTCCTAGCATGTTAGGAGAGGTTGGTGATTTCATTTTATTAATCTAATATTCACATAGTTAATCATCTCTCTCTCTAGTTTCTCTCTCTACTTTATCTCTCTAGAAATTCATCTCTTTTCATCTATTTTCTATCTTTAATCATCTAATAACATGGGACAACGTGATTGTGTTTACGTTATAACACAATCTAACACGGATTTATGTACGCATCAGTGCATTTATTTGTTAAAACAAGAGAAATCTTGTTTTTATGAAGTTATCATCTCTACATCCTAGAAATCTACAATTGGTATCTATATACTCGATGATGCGACTACTCAAACAACGACTACAACTCTTTCGATAGAACACGGGTCAAAAATTGAGGGGGAGCCATTGTCAAGCATTCAGAATCTTTGATACGGAGAGTGCCAAGTTCACTAATTGGTGTCAAGACAACAATACCAATCGTACATGTGGTGTCAAGAGATGACTTCAGACGTGACGAGGCGACCAACATTTACCGACAAGAACCATTTGATCTTATCATATGATGTTCTCATCAATCAGGTCCAACCTTGTTAATTTACTCTAATATGGTGAATCTGTGATCATTTTACTCATCGGTATCATATCTCAACATTTGGTATCATGAAATATAACAGACTTGCATTTTTCTTCCCAAAAACTTTGTTAAAACTTCATTAGATCAATTGATATCAAAAATATCGGTTGGGTTAATATTTTTAATATGGGGGAGAAAATGTGATTTAATATGAGAAATGATTAATCAAAAACGGTTTGACTTAACGTGATGGCTCATCCCGACATGTGCGAAATGTTTTCGAATATCATGGCATATGTTATGGGGGAGCAAAACGGATTTGCACATCAAAATGGATTTTCATGGTGACATACACTTACCCTCGACCCATTTATTTCACGATGATGAAGATTGTGGTGACATAAGGATAGTAGGATAGGTTAAGTCCAATGATTCTTCTAGGACCGGAGGAATCTTCCCAAGGACATTCCATAGCTAGAAATAGTAGTCCGTAGGAAAGATGGAGAAAGATTTTGAACGTAGCTGAATGCCGACCAAGTACTTAAGTTAGAACTAGAACAATCACAACAAGGTGCTAGTTATGACGTATTGCTAAGCTTGAAATGGTTGAAGAATGAAAAAGAATTGTAAAGATAAAGGGTGTAAAGAAAGTAGCCCTCCTTACAACTTAGGCAGAAACCAGGTCAACACATATGCTATTGAGATCATTTTTAATGATGCCCGATATTGAAGATAGACATCATGGACCCAGTGATGCAATGCACAACCCGTCCCAGCTAACTCAGATATCTCTTAAAAGGTATTTGTTTTAATCAAACGGAGACAACGTATTATCTATCGATTTATTCACTCTGAATATATTGCTATTGAAAAGGTGGCACTCCTCTCCAGCCTCCGATCACTAAAAAAATCCAAAATGCACGATCGAGTCTAGAGCCATTTGAGATCATCAAATATCTCATTTGGACACACTTCCATATTTACTTGCTTCTTCACACACTGTGAAAAGTAAGAAAGATATTAGGAGTCCTATGCAAAATCTTCATGATCTTGCATGAACATCTGAGTAATACGCAAGTATTTACAATGAAGATGGAAATCCTTCTTGAGTGAACATTAAAAAGCTCATGGTAGGTGACTTGTGTGATTCTTTATGAATCAAACTTATGATAACTGGAAAGCAACAGTTGTTTAATTCTTAATTGAATTTAAACACGTTCCAGGCCTCTACGCAATATCTCAGTGATCTTGCCAGAGCACTCAGAGTGACACCTTAGTGTTCACAGTGATGAGTGGAAATCCTTCGAGTGTTAACCTCAAATAGCACTTGGTAGGTAACTTGCAAGATTTAATATGAATCAAGCTCGTGACAACTGGAAAGCAACGATGGTGCGATTCTATAATGAATCAAACTTGTTCCAGGAATAAGAATTGACGACTTCAATCATGCGGATAATTTTATCCAAATGATTCACTCTTTACGTTCGCAGTCAGCTTTGGACGGTCGAGTAAAGAGAATGGGTTTACCCGCGAAATCTTGTCAAGGATATTTTTAATTAAATCTACCCGCCACAAGTACGATATTTAATATCGTCCAACGGTCTTCACCGACCGGAGGTAAAATGCTACCGAATTAGAATGAAATGTTCAAAGCCATTTTGTTCGTGTCTACTTATGTTACTACATTTGAAGATGGCGGCGTTGCGGAATCCGAGAAGAAGTCATCCCCGCATGCTTATACTTTATGCACTTAATACTTCATCTAATTCAAGAAAGCCTAAAAGTCAAGTCTTCCACTGTATCGAACTCTGAAGCTTTCAAGAATTACAAAGGTATGAGTACGTGGGACATGAAGTCACGAAGAGGCGAAGATCACAAGTGATGATGCACAAGATCAAGGCAAGAGATAAATGTTCAAGATTGATATCAAAGATCACATCAGCATGTTCACCTGAAAAGAAAAAGAAAGAAAGACGAAGACTACGAGCTCAAGACAAGCATAGTATTCTAGGTTTATTTTTTTATTGTAACTCTGGTAACGCCCTTGTTTGGAGTGACCTCCCTTAGGGGGAGATTGTTGGAAATATGTTTTACGTATTAGAAATGATCGGTCACTCCAACAATAGATTAAGTAGTAGCTCGTAGTCAAGTTAACTTAATATTAAACAAAGAAGGCCAAACCAAGCCTACAACATGTGTAGGTCGGCGACCCATTGTAAGCCCAAGTCCATCTCATGGGCTTGGGTATATAAACCCTCTCCTTAGTTGGAGTGGGTGTGGTTCACTTTCATTTTACACATAGTAAAGTGTATTTATCATACTTTCTCTCTCTAAGTGTATGTGTGTGTATGTGTTCTCACCATCTTTCTATCTCTTTCTCTCTCTAGAATATAAGCAACATTTATAATATTTTACAACTACAATTTAAAATCTAGATGAAACTTATTAGATCTAAGATGCAACAAAACTATACTATAATTAAAAAAATTAATCATTCTAAATGCAAATTTAAACTAAATGCAAGCACGTAATAACAAGTAAAATGACAAAAATTAAATCAAAAAGATAAACTTAAGATTAAAGCGTAAAGCTTTAACCTTTATAGCTTATTAATCTTTTTAGAGTATAAAGCTTGAAGCTTTATATACTAATAAGCTTAATAATCACAAAAAGGTGTAAACTTTATACTCAAAATAAGCTTATATAAAAGAAATCTAATTTTTAAATCTATTTTTAAAACAACAATAATTTTTAAAACTAATGAAAACGATTTTTATAAAAGAGATATTTTATTGAAAACAATTTAAACTATATTAATCTAAGTAATTAAACTAAAACGATTTAGAGGAAAATAAACTTTAAGCTAAATATAGAAAAAGGAAAGAACTTTAGTACCCGTGGTTCGAAAAAAAACGCTCTAAAACAATCAACATAACCAACAAAAAATGACCCGTAAAGTACACGGCCTCTCAAATCAAATTAATTAAAAGCAAAACCCGAATATGGCCCGTAAAGTACACAACCTCTCAAATCAAACTCACACCGCACAATTGAAACCGAACTTCACGACTGTTGAGTCTTAGGATCTAGACTCATCTGGGATATATAACAATGATTGTAATGCACAGCGAAACATAATAACAAACACAATAAAAGTTATGAACAAGGCTTTCTTATTCATAAACTGCTTACTAATAAGATACTAACTACTACTTCTGGTGTTGACACCAGGAGGAACGCACACACACCTTTAGTTTACATTGTATATGAATCAGTGAATAACCATGTGTGCCTAACCCTCTTTATATAATAGAGGTATTACATCACAACCCTAGCTTACTATCAAAGCTACCTATTTATTATTAAGTCCTTCATCTTCTTTTGTCATATCAACTCAAGATATATAAGTCCTAACAATCTTCCCCTAGTTGATTTGACAAAACCAGTAAGCACAAGCTTCCCCTGAAGCTAATATAGATGAAGGCTAAGCTTCCCCTCGATCCATGCATTCTTCCCCTTTTTGTCACATCAACTCAAAAGGGATCGTCTTCCCCTTAAGAAGTGCATGTCGAATCCAGTAGGCTTCCTTGGAGTGATCACTGATGAAGAAAATCAAGTATAACGAATTTTATGAAGAAGTGAAATATCCCAAACTTGTGTCTTATATCATCTCAGTTTTTATTACATAGGACTGATAACCCCCACAACTATAAGCCTGTTGTTAGCTATATAATATATATTTAATCCAACGATAAGGTGTATTGCTCACCAATAGTTTTTGGTACATGGGAACTAGTAACCTTCACAACTATGAGCCAGTTGTAAGCTGTAACAATATATTTAGTCCAAAGACAAGGTGTATTGCTCACCTAATTGAGATATAAGAAGATAACAAGTTTGTGAAAATCAACTCCAACATCAAATAAGCAATTATTAATTGTCTTCGTCAAGGAACCATAACTCACCAGTAGGAACCATAGGCTAACCATCTCTTAAATCTTGAACTCAGTAGTATAGATCATCCACTCCTTCAGTGTGAAAAAGACATGCTTATTACAATAACATGTAATAAAATGTCTTTGTATAATTCTTGTAATCAATATATGCATGGCGATCACATGCAATGGCCGATAGTCTTAGTGAGCTCTAACGGATCAACCAGAAACCACTCGATGCTTATGATCATGCTAATTTTGTGATGATCATATCATGAACTGTATGGTATCATATGCCCCCCAAATATTTGTAAAAGAGCGTGTAACTGTTCCAATTAAGAATTATAGCATAAACTGAACTTTGGAAATAAACCATATACCTCTTCACTGTTCAAGATCACCAGTAGGAACGACCAGAAGGAAACGACCAGGAGGAACCGACTAGGAGGAACGGACCAGTAGAAACCGACCAAGAGGAACCGACCAGTAGTAAGAAATAACCAACCAGGAGCATCGCAAAAACCCCCCTTTTTTTAATAAGCTGTCAACATTCTGTCGCTCACACTGTTGCTAACATCACCTCCAATATAATTAGTGACGCACCGACTGTCACTAATATGTTGCTGAGCTGCCACAAAAACCTGACAAAATACTATATTGGACGGGTGCTTTAAGCTTATTGTACACTTGTCACGTTATACTAAGTGTGTATTATGGAAGTAAATCACCATTAATCATGCCCAATAACTCATTCCATATATCACGTAGGATATGATATATATCCTATTTAGCATCACGTGTTTGACCCTATTAAATAGGATATGAATTAAAATTCAATCCCTAGAAACCAGGGAGTCTCATATGTCTACATGTAATGCCAACGAAACTGTATCCCATCTAAAAATAATTGCATGCAAATCCCATAAAATCATAATCATATCTTTCATACCATATATTATCTCATAGCCTTTAACTGCTTGCACATAAAACTTGTGAAGCTGGTCACACGCTCCATCCCTAAAGTTTAGCAATAATATTCACACGTCTTGGACTTTATCAATCACCCATATCACATCCAAATATACTCCACAAAAATAGGAATTAAAAGCCGAAAGTTATGCAGACTTTTGATTTTTTATTTTTTTTTAGAGCACCAGTAATGAAGTTCACCAATACCAAAAAGAAACAATAGTACCTTGTTATAACCTGACGAGATACAACTGATATGAAGAGGGATCACCGTACATATGTAGCCAATGTGAACAGAAAAGTACAAAACAAACCCTTATGATAGCATCAGCTTTGTATATCACGTGAATGAAGCATCAACATCCTTCCAAACTACATACATCTCGTGAAGCCTTTGAATAATTACTGCCATTGGTTGTTTTTCAAAAGTGCAAACAACAAAAAGAAGTACCTTTATCCTGCAGTTTGTACACGAATTGCTGCTCCTGTCACATCAGAAACTATACATCATGGACCACAACATTCTTTGTCCATCTGTAACGAAAACTTGGAAATGTTGGAAACCGTATGTAATCATAGCATACGTCCCTTTCCATGTCTTCCTTCATATCATATGCTTTCTGATCTTTGTTAACATCAGCAACAACAAAACAGTCTAGGGTTTTATAGAGATATAAACCCTAATACGAATAATGTGTGAATATCACAGCAGCCATAAACACCTATGATTATACTAGGGTTCATCATTGATTCAAGAATCAACTCACCGAAGCTAGTATAACTACCATCATGACAAGAACCTACTGCCTCTAGAAAAACAAATCTAGGGTTTTATTACAAACCCTAAGCATTAAGAACAACAGACACTTCATCTTCTCCATCAATAACATCATGCACGACGAATCATCTAGGGTTTGTTGGGAAAAACCCTAGATCAACAACTTTATTTAAAAAAACAGAAAATGCTAATGAAAACCTTGTAGATCAACCAGATCGAGAGCCAACAAGCTCTGATACCACTTGTTGAGTCTTAGGATCTAGACTCATCTGGGATATATAACAATGATTGTAATGCACAGCAGAACATAATAACAAATACAATCAAAGTTATGAACAAGGCTTTCTTATTCATAAACTGATTACTAATAAGATACTAACTACTACTCCTGGTGTTGACACTAGGAGGAACGCATACACACCTTTAGTTTACATTGTATATGAATCAGTGAATAACCATGTGTGCCTAACCCTCTTTATATAATAGAGGTACTAGGGTTACATCACAACCCTAGCTTACTATCAAAGCTACCTATTTATTATTAAGTCCTTCATCTTCTTTTGTCATATCAACTCAAGATATATAAGTCCCAACAACGACTTCTGCCAACCAAACACTCTAAGTAATTCCACGTATCAACTAAATCTATTGAACTCGTAAGCTCCTCGCCAAAAGTGATGAATCGATACGCCGAGATCAAAAGAACACAAGAGTGGTTATGATGATAAGAAACAATTAATATTTGATTAAGCTATTAAAACTAATAGATCTAGACTATTTTTTGTAGGTTTTATAAAATATTTTAATTTTTAAGCTAAAAACGAATAGATCTACTCTAATTTATCGAAAAACTAATAGATCTACACTATTTTTTAAGTTTTATAAAAATATTTTAATTTTTAAGCTAAAAACTAATAGATCTACACTAATATATAAAAATACTAATATATATACTAAAAGTAACTAATTAAATGGCTAGCTTATTAATAAGTTGTAAGCCTAAGCTTAAAACTTATGTGATTCAAAAAGATTAAAAAGCTAATTGAACAAATTCACCCACAATAAGCTAGATCTCCAAATATAAGCCCACAATAAGCTTGAAATAAGATAACTTATTTCAAAATTTACATAAATCTAACTTATTTGGAAAAAGTTATAAAAACTAATCCAAATATAAGTTAGATTATTGAAAAAATAAGAAAGGTAGAATGAGAATAAGCTAAAATAGATTCATAATAAGGTAAAACTTGAACTTTCATTGATAATAAAGAGTGCTTAAAAATAAGCTAATACAAAAGCTTGAAGAAAAATACATTAAAAAAACAAGAAATAAAATTGACATTATTTAGCTACCTAAAATCTACATACAAAATGAAGAAAAATGAGGTGTTATTTATTATTGAAGTCAATGTGCTCTGGGTAGATTAGTCTTTTTAGGTTCTTAACCACCTTTTCTTCTTTAACTTGAGGGCATCTTATACATTTGGTAGGTGATGATGTGTTTCCATAAATTGGATGAAAGATGCTTTTTAGATAGACCAATGGGAGCACTTCACATGGATCACATATCTTCACCTTTGATTGTTTTTTCATCAAATGTCTCTTGATTAATCTTTCTTTAATTAACTCCACCAACTTTATTTCTTTCGAATGATGCACCTAATTACTCACAAAAGAAACACACATGCTATTTTTTTTCTTTTTAATATTTTTGTGTTAGTTTAAAAATAAATAAATAAAACTAAAAATATTTAAAAATCAAAATTAATTATTGCAATACTAAACTAAAAATTATAAAATAAAAACTTTTATTTATTTAATTCTTACTAAGATTAATAAAATGTTAAAATTAGAAATAAAATAGTAGAATATGCGAAATGCAAACCGAGACGAGTTACGCGGCAAGGCCAGAACCGTTAGCTTAGTAAATCCATGCTCTATATTTTAATTTGTGATTTGTTAGTGGATAACTTTGCAGTATGGCAGAAATAGTCCTTGTTGTTTTCATTTTTCGATTTTAAGCTTGAAACTTCATTAAATCTTCATCTTTAGCCCTCTAAACTTCATTCTTTTGGCACTTTTGGTCCTTTGACTTTATCTTTTATAAATGTCCGTGAAATCCCGTGTTTTCATATTTTTTGTCCTTTTGTGCCTATTTTACAACAAAACAAAAAATCACGCGTAATTTCGACTTTTAAGATATTAAATACATGTTTTGGTTTGCTTTTTCCTAAATTTAAGATGTCGATGATGGGAAAAATATTATTATTCTTAGGACTTCAGATTTCTCAAATTCCCAGAAGCATCTTTATTAACCAATCCCAATATTCCCTTGAATCGCTTATCATCACAAAGAGTCACATACACATTGTCATTATGAAGATGTTGGAGCATGAAGCTTTTTCGTGTAGTTGTGGACGTGGAGATGTAGTTTTACGAGAATCGTGGCAACCTGAAAATCTTGGCAAACCATACTATGCATTTCCACATTCACGGGTGAAACCTTCAGTTTCATATGGATGCAATTTTTTATGGAAAGACGAACGAGTCAGACTACTAGTCACTTTTCTTGGAGCTTCAATGAGCTTTTCTTCGAGAACTTCGATGACTTCAATTTCTTCTCCAAGCTATTTTCGAGACCTTCAACGACTCCAATTTCTTCTCCAAGCTCTTCCACGTGTGCAAACTGTGTGCACTTGAATGAAAAGATAAAGGTACTTCATAAAACAATAGAACTTTATAGCCATCCCGAGAGGTACACAGTCGATTCAGCTACACTACTTCATGACCTTTATGATGACATGGGGAACATTAGTTTGAACTAGTTTGTGATGTGTTTGTTTTCATGTTTATGAGTCTATTATCGTTGTAATATCCATGTTTAATTAAGCGCATGTTTAAGTGTCCGTGTCGAATAAAACTATGTTGAGGCGTGTCTGTTTATAAGTCTCCCATGTGTGTTCACAAAGGGTATGTGTAATATTTTGAATAAATAATATTTTTTGTACGAAAGTCTCATTTTGTAGTATATAAAGGTCGCGATAATAAAATGACACGATAGTTATATATTTACATTTTATTTTAAAAATAATAATTATATAGTTTTTTCTTAAATAATAATTATATTATAAATAAGAAAAAATTAACAACTGGTCGATATTTTATAATAAATAAAGAATAAATAATAAATTTTGACAATAGTTATCCTCGGCGACATGTCGTCGGGGAAACTTTGGCGGGTAGAATCCTGCCAATGTTTTCGCTAAATAATTTTAGTTTTTGTCGTTTTGCGTATTTATCCCTGGCGACATGTCGCTAGGGAAGAGTTAGTCAAGTTATTAGCCAACAATATTAACGTTAATCACATGAAATTGTTCTGGACTACTTATCCCAGCCACATGTCGCCAGGGATACTCTGGCGGGAAAATTCCCCGCTAGTTCTTTTGGTGGACTATTTTGGTCAAAACTAGCGAAGTTTCCCTGGCGACATGTCGCTGGGATACTCTGATCCAACTTTGACCAAAAAGTATTCCTGACTTTGTGTCACGTCAGAGTGTCACCCGGGATTACGTAGTTTCCCAAGCGACATTCTATCGTCGGAAAAAACCACGCCACCTGATCCTCCGATTCTTATAGTGTTTTGAAACTTCTAATGTCTTGCTTGTCTATAGCCCCTCGTCGTTCTTGATATAAAACATAATGTCCTTGTGACATATAAAAAATCACATGATTTTCCAAATTTAGTCATTGAAGTTAGTGTCAGCTTCACGTCCAAGGTACTTGTTACGGTGTAACTTTATTGAATCTCTTACATCGTAAGTCTTTATAAGCTTATATTCTTCCTCTAAATAGTTCTCGGTTACGACCAAAATTTTGCGGGTTAATTACGTTTTAAGTAACTTTGATAAACACTTATGTATATGTTTTAAATAACTACGACGTAAACAAAACGAGCTTATTACGTTGTAATTGTCTTGATACTAGATGCTAAAATGGGCATCATGGCCGTTTCGAAAGAAGTGCAAGAGGTGCGATCGCACATGACCACCGCTTGACAAAGATCACTAAATTTCATGTCCTTCTATTATATATATTGGTAATATGATGTTCGATCTTAATAGTTCTTGTTTTATTCATAGATGTGTATTTTGTGTTTGTCTTGGCGGTGATGGCACAGAGCCATCAAAACTCATGAGACAACCATACTGACCATTGTAATATATTATGGCGTCGATGTAACACCCCACTTTGACAAGTGGATCTTTACTTAATAATTATGGTGTGTCATCAAAGCATGCAAGGTAAATGTCTAAAAACATTAATGACCATAAAGGAAACTGGAAACAAACATCGTTTTCAAACATAACACAATGCATAAGTAAAGAATGTGAATAAGGACTACACAATGTCCAGCAAAGCAGAAGTATATAAACGTATCAAAAGAAATGAAGTCAAGGGAGCCTCCATCCAAATGCACGTACTCTTGATTTGCCTAGCTTTGCGCTTTAGTGCATGCCCTATGGGGACATGGAAAGAAAATATGGCTGAGTAATACGCTCAGTGCACGAATATATGACAATGATATGAATAGCAGTAAACATAAGTAAAGTATGGAAATGATAGTGCAGTGGAATAATGTAAGTCTTGGAAAATCTGGAGTATGTTTTATAAACTGGTTTATATTTTTGAAAAGACTTATGTTTATTTCATAAAAATTGTATTTTAAATGCCCAAGAGCCCATATATGTCACGAAGGTATCAATGTGCATGAATACATAGAGGGGTGACCTCGTCATGCAATTAGAGGGGTTGCCTCTAATTATAATAGTCTGGGTGGAGGGGTCAATTCCATGTAACGGATGTAGAGCACACAACACATTTACCTTGTAATCTACTAAATCTATACTAGGATGCACCTATTCGTCCCACATGATAATAATAATAAAAGGCCAATAACTGAAAGGGACGTCGCGAGCAATCACTCTCACCGCAAAAGATTTATAACACTGGTGCCTCGAGTGTTATGGTTATGGTACCTCCATAACTAGGTGGAACTGGCATGCATGTGTATAGCTCAGGCAGTTTAAAATGCTAATCATATTAATTACTGATAAGTTTAATGTAAACTACTGGGGAAAACAGATGGCTGCAAACGGGGAATCCTAAATATAGGAAGAGAATGTCCTTACTGAAGGACGGAATATTCGTACCTTATGTCCAGTAATGAGGATGAAAACGAAAGCGGAAGAACTACTCCGACTTCACGATTGCTACATAATAAAAGGGACATGAATGAGTTGTCTGTTTAACATATGCTTACTGATTATTAGTTTACTTGACGTGTTCTTAACTTTTTTTACTTGTTCTTGTCTTGTTTTACTTGTTCTTGTCTTGTTTTACATGTTTCATGTTTAATCAGGTGTTTCTTAGTATTTCATGTTTTCTTGATTAGTGTATTTCATGTTTTATGTGTTATTGTACTTGTTGTTTCATAATGAGTAACTTTCTAAAAATAACAGGTTTCTATATATAGTAACTTTCTAAAAATAGCAGGTTTCTACATATAGTAACTTTCCAAAAATAGCAGGTTTCCATATATAGTAACTTTCCAAAAAATAGAAAGTTTACATAAATAGTAAGTTTCCAGAAATAGAAAGTCTCTAGAATTAGTAAGTTTCCAAAAATAGGAAGTTTCCATATTTAGTATGTTTCCATAAATAACATGTTTCCACATTTAGTATCTTTCTATAAATAGCATGTTTCTATAATTAGTATGTTTCTATATTTAACATGTTTCCAGATTTAGTAATAAGCTTATTTAATAAGTATATGATATAAGCTATAATTTAATAAGCATATATTATAAGTCATGATTATTAAATATAATAATATAGTAAAGTTTATTAATAATAATACTTTAGTCTTACTATATGATTATTAATTAATAATATAATACATGATATTATAAGTAATTATTAATTTATAATATTACATGATTATATTAATTAAAGTTTAGCTTAACTGATTATTGTATAATTAAATTAAAGTATGTTATTCATTTAATTAAACCTTGGGTAAAATGAAATTAATTAATTAAGCTAAGTTCTTAATTAATTAAGTATAACATGAACTTATGCCATGAATAATTATATTAATAATTATTTTAACTTATAGTTATTTAGATAAATGACCATATTTTATATCATGATAATTATATAAAATAGTTATATCATAAGTCTTGTTTTAATTAATTAAATTAAACCATGTATTAATTAATAAAATTAATTAATAAATAAAACATAAAGTATTTTAGCAAAATTAACCAAACACCCCTTGGTGTGTTTCGGTTCTACCCGAGCCCCACACAACGACACACCCCCCGAGACCTTGGAGGTCTCGGCTTTGCTCGAACACCACACAACACCACAGCTGCAAGGGCTGTGGCTTGCTACTACGCAACCAATGCAGCCCTTGGCTGCTTGTTGGTTCCCCTTGCTCGCAACAAATCCCCACCACGAGCATAAAAGCTCTCAGTTTTCCACTGGTTTCAAACAACAGCCCCCGTTGGGGTGTTGGTGCTTGCGGCTGACAGCACAAAGAAGGCGCAGACCCCTTATGAGGTTCGGCTGCTTGAGTAAAAACCTACCGAGACCTTAATGGTCTCGGTTCCCGTGATAAACCAAAACAAAAACCCTTGGTTTACATGTTTATTTAATTTACCATGATCTTATTATTAATCTTAATTAACTACATGAATTAATAAAAGAATAATAGTGATAGGTGTGAAAACACCCATCTTTTTACCACTTAATTACAATAATAACCGAGCCAAAACGTGTATTTTATGTCGTAAATGTCAGAATTATGCGTGGTTTGTGTTTTTGTTGTGATTTAGGACGAAAAGGTGAAAAGTGGAGAAAACACGGAATTTCACGGGCTTTTATCGAAGAAAAAGACGAAAGACGAAGTCAAGAAGTCAAGAGTGCAAAAAGAACGGAAGTCCAAGACCAATTCTAAGGATTTATCGAGGAAAAAGTCAAAAGACGGAAGTTTACTAAAAGCCGAAGAACTCAAGTCTTATTTATGAAGAAATGTCGAGACGAGTTCAAAGAAATCCCGAGACAAAGTCATTAAGTCCAAGATTAACAAAAGATGAAGAAGGGAAGGACTTAACTTGGCAATTAAGGAAAAGAAGAAAGAGGGGAGGAAGCTTCCTAAGCTCCTCCCTAATCTCCACTATAAATAGGCCATTAGTTATTTCATTTCTTGTTGTTGGTGGCTGGACAACCCACTCTTCCACCATTTTCATTTCTTGTTAATTATTTTCTTGCATTTTAATTTCTTGTTATGCACTTTTAATTTCTTCAATTCAAGTAAGTCTTTTAATTTTGGAATCTTTTCTTTTAATCAAGTTCTTATTTTTAATCATCTTCTTCTACCTTTCTTATTTTGCTTATCTTTGATTCATGTTCATCCTTGATTTTATTTCATCTTAATGCTTATTTGATTTAAAGTTTTCTTAAAAGTATTCATCTTTTTATAGTTTGATTTAAAAGTGTGCTTATTTTAAGTTGATAAGTTGTTATTTGAGCTTATTTAGTCTTTTTCACTTTTGATTCGTTCTAGTTTTAGTGTGAGCTTATCATTATAGCTTATTACTAGCTTAATTCTCGAATCCCATATAAATCGGAAAGGGTAAACCCCTTTCCGATCAAGCATTACGACTACCCTTCATTCCGATCACATAGATCGGAAAAGGGTTTCCAATTATTCCAATTTGCTTCCCCATATTCCGATCACCTAGATCGAAATAGGGTTTTAAGGATTCCGATTGTGAGCTTTGTTAGTATTCCGATTGGATGTTTTTCTAAGACATTCTGATTGGTTCTATTTTACAACATTCCGATTGTGGTGGTTTTCAAGCATTCCGATCTGAATTTCTTTAGTGTATTCCAATTGTACCATTTTTCTATATTCCGATCATGTCCCTTTTTAATCATTCCGATTACAACATTGACGATGGGGATACATTCCGATCGGATCCCTATGGATTCCGATCAAGTGTATTCCGACGGGGTGTTTTGTTTTGTTTTAATATTAAGCTTGTTTTTCCGCCATTTTACTTTAGTGTTATTTTGATAATTTTTCTCGCTTTGTTTTTAGTATATTTTAATTTCGTTTTGCATTTTCATTTGATCGTTAATTTACTTTTCGCTAAGTTTTAATTTTACGTCATTTAAATTCTCGTCATTTATTTTCAAAGTTTTAAATATTGCACTGTTTACGTTTCAACTAGTTTTAGTTCTAATTAATCGTCATTTATTTTAAAGTCTTGCACATTTATTTTACCAAAACCAAAAATATTTGTTTCACCAAAAACAACTGAGTCGCACACTTAGCCGGAAATCAATTCGAGAAGATACCGAGAAAACGAACTTCTTTCAACTAGTAAAATCCGTACATTAAAATGGCACCGCTGCCGGCTCTTTTCGTGAGGATTAACGGTTTTTTGTGAGAGACGCGTTGGCTTTTGGGATCCGTTCACTCGTGAACGTTATTTTTCGTGTCCAAAATTTTCAAAAATCCTAAAAACATTTAAAAAAATCAATAAAAGCATTTCTTTTTCAAATCTTTGCACCAAAAATATTCTTCTTGCTCATCTATTTTTCTTTATGGATTCTTATGTCCATTGCGTCGGATGTGGGAGACGATTGTACGGGAACGACTCTTGTCAATGGTGTACATGTGAGCGGTGCGGAAACGATATCGACAACACACAATTCGGATTTTGTCCTCTGTGCAACTCGACTAATTCGTCCTTTTTGAACCTACCTCATGTTCCCTCATGCATCTATTGTGGAAGCGATTCTCATTGGCATGTTTCGTTCCCGGTTCAATACCCGTATGGTCACGGGCAAGAACCAGGGTACAATTATGACTATGATAATAGCTATCCACAAGACGCACCCAGTCTTTTTCCTCAACCGTTTTGCAACAACTGTGGGGGTCCTCACGATACTTCTTATTGTCAACCAATGAATTATTATGAGCAAAATCCGTGTCCTCAGTTTTCTTCACCAATGGATTATTATGAACCAAACCCGGTTTCTAATTCTTCTCAACCGATGAACTAGTATGAGCCACAACCATGCTATAATTCAGGTTTTCAACACTTTGAGCCCCCACATCACACCCTCAATCATCAATCCTCTCAGCAAATTAGTCTTGACTAACAACTCACTTCTTTGAACCATATTCTAGAAGGTCTAGCTCAACTCCGAGCTGACTTGCATCAGGAAAGGCAACTGTTGCTTGATGTGGACGAAACCTTGAAAACCACTGACACCTTTTTGAGCCAATTTAGTCGTTTTCCCTTCTTTTCTACACCAAAATGTTTAATTATAGCGTGGGATAGAATTGGTGAAATTGAACATACTCGGGGAGACGAACAACAAAAGTTGTTGCATGAGCTTCTTAAAGATGTGGAGGTTATCAAGGAAGAGTTAGCCGACTACGTCACTCCTAACTGGACTCGTCCCATCTATTATGATGATGACGACGACGATGATGTCTACACGTTCAACCAATCTTCAGAAGTTGATGCTCCTACTCTCGATGTTCCTACTGCATCTAAGGATCCAGATTCGTTGAATGAGCTTAGTGATGTTGGTCTCGACAAGGTATTGGATGATGAGGTTTGTGACTTACCTGCTATGGAGCCTGAGGACGACGTTACTCTTACGGAAGAGGTCGATCCTAGTGATGACGATTCTTCTCTCTGCTATGAGAATTTCACTTTTGAAGTTTCTCAATCTCCACCGGGAGATGCGGGTGATGACGATTTATTCTCTCCGGCTTACGAGAAGTTCACCGATGAACTTGATCTTGTGGATGAGGTTGGAGACGTGCTTCTTCGCGATAGATTACGGAAAGTGCACCTTCTTATTGCTCAAATCGAAGAGTTAACTTCTTCTTCTCTTTCTGAGTCTTTACCTCCATCTATTCCTCCCGTTGAAGATAATGACCCATTGCTGGAAGAAATCGATATCCACTCCATCCCTCCAGGTATTGATGATTATGACACGGAAGGGGACATTATTTTTGATAATTTGCTGAAGGAAAGTATTGACCCAAGTCCCCCTCCCGAGCACCTTTCATCCTCCCCTTTAGCCACTATCACGGAGGATGAATCCTTTGACCCGGGAGGTGACATTGATTATGCTATGATTGATAACAATACGGCTTTGCCGCTTGCTCAGCATCTATTGTCTTTGGGGGAGGACAATGTGCTTACTTTACCCACCCCACCTCCCGTGGATCTTGAATTCACATACTTCTCGTATGTTGAAAGTACTTTTCTCCCATTCAAGACTTATCCCCCCGCCTCTCCTTTGTTGATGTCAACCGGAAACGAGGACAAGGTCTTTGATCCCGGTATTGCATTCGAGGCTTCCCCATGGACCATTTAATTCGGGGACGAGTCAGGCTCGTGACTCGGTTAATATAAAATAAGCGCTTTTTGGGAGGCAACCCAATTATCTATCTATTTTCACCATAAGTGTAGGGGGGACCCCCGTGGTGTTTCTTGCTTTCTTTCTTATCATGTGCAGGGATTAGAGCTTCAAAGACACACTCTTGATGACTTTTGACGAACCGTGATTCCGTGTTCCCTTCTTCCCGGTTCTATCCTAAACTCTTTTGATTCACTATTTTATATTTTCCAATATTAAAATAGGAATCTCTTTAGTTGTCCTTTCCTTAGCAAGATTTAAACAAAGTGCACAATGTCCCAAGTGTAGGGGAGTTTACTCCCACATGCTTAAACATTGAGGACAATGTTTATGTTAAGTGTAGGGGGGACTTCTATCGAAGTTAAGTGGCCTTTTCCTTGTATTTGTCCTCATTTTAACCGAAAAATCAATTTTTCGACATTTTTCAAAATATTTGATCTATTCTGGCCTATTAGTTTTTCCCTTTGTATAGTTATTTTCTTTCCTTATTAGAATAAATTTTGAATAAAGTGGTTTTATTTTTCAAACGTTGTGAATCTTTTGACTCAACCCGAGTTTACTTATCTTAGTTTACTCTAGCTAGTACCCTTAACGTGTTTAAGTCAAGTTTTGCTAGGCTTTTATATAGGGAGCTATAAAACGCGAAAGTCTTAACTCTCACGGGTTAAGAACAAGAACTTTTCGCAAGTTCCTATAATTGATCCTAGAGAGTCGTTTATCAAGGGAACTTTAAAACGCGATTTCTAAACTTGAAAGAGTCTAAGAATTTGCAAGATCCTATAGGCTACTCGAAAACCCAAAACTTTGATTTAATAGGCTAAGCATCCACGAGTCTCATTCTTTGAGATTTTAAATTGTGGAGAACGAGAGATGATAGAGTCAATTATAAGTTTGGTATTCTTTCGTGAATTTATGTGAGTTAATTATAAGCCTATTCTCCCATCGCTTGCTAATAAATTTATCTGCAATAAATAAGGTTGTACGATTTGAAAAGTTACTTAGCTTCTAGCCCAAGATCGTTTAAAAGTTGCTCGGTATGGATTAGAGTTCATAGCCAAGGCATAACTAATTGAAGCGGTATGCGAAGATTGGCGAGTCCGAAAAGGCCCTAACAAGGCATGAGGGCTACATTTTGTTGCTAAAGATCCAAAAGTGATGTGAAGAATCATTTATCGAAAATCAATATGAAGGATCGAGACACACGACGAAAAGCAAAAACTCCCCAAAAGTCATGGAGAAGTGTATCCGAAAAGACCCTAGCAAGGTATGAGGATAAATAGATCCAAGTCATAAAGGAGGTGGATCGTTGTATATCAAAGTCCAAAATAAAGATTGGAGAAAAATGAAGAAGTCGTGGTCCAAGTATGAATCTCTCAAAACTTCAAGTAAAGAAATTCCTATATGAAGAGAAGACCAATATTTCATGAACGTCTCTCAAGGTTTGAATTATGAAGTCGCTGCCAAATATCGGTCCGAGAAAGGTCTCAAATCGCGAAGCGAGTTATGCCAAGATATGAACTTTATGAGGTCCCGAGAAGCAGTTTTAAAAGATTTTGTCCTTTAGCTAACTATTGATTAAATCGTTCACTTTATTTTCAGCCTAATAAACTATCGAAATAAGTTAAAAATGCATCCTCGTGATCATTCAAGACAACAATAAAATATAAGAGATACACCTAGGAATAAGGGAGTCTAAATGAATAATTGGCCCACATGAGTTCGTGTTAGTTTGCTAACTTATAATTACAATGATCTCGTTTTTAAGCTTGGTTTGGAGAAAGTGAAAACTTGAGGATGACGATTATTCATGACATTTCCAAAACCCAAAGGTATGATTTTGATTTCTTTACTTTGTATGTTTATAATTTTCTATCTCTTTAATAAAGGCCAACGTGGATTGAGTGTGATGAAAAATGTAAACGTGCTTTGTAACTAATGTATTGCATGAGGACATTGCAATGGTTAAGTGTAGAGGATTTGATAGGTGTGAAAACACCCATCTTTTTACCACTTAATTACAATAATAACCGAGCCAAAACGTGTATTTTATGTCGTAAATGTCAGAATTATGCGTGGTTTGTGTTTTTGTTGTGATTTAGGACGAAAAGGTGAAAAATGGAGAAAACACGGAATTTCACGGGCTTTTATCGAAGAAAAAGACGAAAGACGAAGTCAAGAAGTCAAGAGTGCAAAAAGAACGGAAGTCCAAGACCAATTCTGAAGATTTATCGAGGAAAAATTCAAAAGACGGAAGTTTACTAAAAGCCGAAGAACTCAAATCTTATTTATGAAGAAATGTCGAGACGAGTTCAAAGAAATCCCGAGACAAAGTCATTAAGTCCAAGATTAACAAAAGATGAAGAAGGGAATGGCTTAACTTGGCAATTAAGGAAAAGAAGAAAGAGGGGAGGAAGCTTCCTAAGCTCCTCCCTAATCTCCACTATAAATAGGCCATTAGTTATTTCATTTCTTGTTGTTGGTGGCTTGACAACCCACTCTTTCACCATTTTCATTTCTTGTTAATTATTTTCTTGCATTTTAATTTCTTGTTATGCACTTTTAATTTCTTTAATTCAAGTAAGTCTTTTAATTTTGGAATCTTTTCTTTTAATCAAGTTCTTATTTTTAATCATCTTCTTCTACCTTTCTTATTTTGCTTATCTTTGATTCATGTTCATCCTTGATTTTATTTCATCTTAATGCTTATTTGATTTAAAGTTTTCTTAAAAGTATTCATCTTTTTATAGTTTGATTTAAAAGTGTGCTTATTTTAAGTTGATAAGTTGTTATTTGAGCTTATTTAGTCTTTTTCACTTTTGATTCGTTCTAGTTTTAGTGTGAGCTTATCATTATAGCTTATTACTAGCTTAATTCTCGAATCCCATATAAATCGGAAAGGGTAAACCCCTTTCCGATCAAGCATTGCGACCACCCCTTCATTCCGATCACATAGATTGTAAAAGGGTTTCCAATTATTCCGATTTGCTTCCCCATATTCCGATCACCTAGATCGGAATAGGGTTTTAAGGATTCCGATTGTGAGCTTTGTTAGTATTCCGATTGGATGTTTTTCTAAGACATTCCGATTGGTGCTATTTTACAACATTCCGATTGTGGTGGTTTTCAAACATTCCGATCTGAATTTCTTTAGTGTATTCCGATTGTACCATTTTTCTATATTCCGATCATGTCCCTTTTTAATCATTCCGATTACAACATTCCGATGGGGATACATTCCGGTCGGATCCCTATGGATTCCGATCAAGTGTATTCCGACGGGGTGTTTTGTTTTGTTTTAATATTAAGCTTGTTTTTCCGCCATTTTACTTTAGTGTTATTTTGATAATTTTTCTCGCTTTGCTTTTAGTATATTTTAATTTCGTTTTGCATTTTCATTTGATCGTTAATTTACTTTTCGCTAAGTTTTAATTTTACGTCATTTAAATTCTCGTCATTTATTTTCAAAGTTTTAAATATTGTACTGTTTACGTTTCAACTAGTTTTAGTTCTAATTACTCGTCATTTATTTTAAAGTCTTGCACATTTATTTTACCAAAACCAAAAATATTTGCTTCACCAAAAACAACTGAGTCGCACACTTAGCCGGAAATCAATTCGAGAAGATACCGAGAAAACGAACTTCTTTCAACTAGTAAAATCTGTACATTAAATAGAGAAGAATGAAGGTTTTTAATGATACCGTATGTGTAATGTTTTGGAATAATGAACATGAACACAAATCCGTACTTTATTCAAGATCAAACAAGCAAAAATCTTTCACTTGTGTGTTGTGGGTGTCGCGGCCAAAAGAAGAAGAAAAGGAGGCTAGGGGTTTATTTTTTGTAAAGTGAACTATGAAATCCGTGGGATTGTTTTGTTTATTAGTTAACATAAGTTAATGGGTTGGGCCAAAGCCCTCTTTTCTTTCTTGTTGGACGCCGGCCAAACACCCCTTATATATATTCGTTTTGTTTTTCGTGTCTAAATAATTTATCATGTGTTCGCGTTTTAATGTCGTATTTTTATTCTGGTCATATTTTTAAGTATTACACGTAAATACTTATCGTGTAATAATAATAATAATATTATACGTGATACTTGTGGTAATTAATTCATATACGTAATAAATTAAATTAAATGCTCATGATACGTGTCATATATTAATTAATCTTAAAGTTTTAATTTGTCCGTATTTTCATCCATTTAATGTTCTAAGGTATTTTAAAGCGGTTTTACAGTCGACATCTCATCCTACGCTATTAATTTTGTGTTATATGTATTCATAGATATATTAAGTTGTGATATAGCACGGTACATAACTGGGCAACGAGGTGTGTCGATTTATGAATTTTGTGTTGTATGTGATGATACCTGTAACTAAGTAATTAAATGCTTTGTATCAAGACTGGTGAGGTTTACTAACTTAAATGTTTTATATAAGTATACATATACGTGTTTAAAAAGAGAGAAGTGATCTGATTTGGGTGGGTGTTTCAGGATTCTTAAGTAATAAATAGAGAACTAAGGGGTCGTCTGGTTTATTTGGCGGAATCACAATGGGTATCGGTTTGATAAAAAGGTGAAATGATAATGGATATGATTGTTCTAAAATATTGTTTGGTATATCAAATTGGGTTTCAATATTTTCAATTAAAAAAATAAATAAAACTTAAAATCGTAAATAAAAAAATTCAAGAAATTGAGCGTAGTAGTAAAATTTGATTTCGGTATTCATTTATCTACTTTTCATTCGAGTTTGATGAACATTAAAATATTGAAGTTCTACTATTTTTAACTTAATAATGAAAAAATGACGCTCAATATTTTCTACTACAAATTTGTGACAAATTATTTTTTATTAGTTTAAAGAATTATTAATGATCACATGAGATGATAATAATTTAAAAAAGAAATACTTGAAAATATTACGTTAGATAAGGAATGACTTTCAAAAGATACAAAATTGAGTTCTATGAAAGAAACTAAAATCCTGGAATGAAAATCTACTGTTCACATGCATCTATAAAAACCAAACAAGCGCTTTCATTGACATTTCATTCTTTCATTCCGAACTTACGTAACCAAACACGCCCTAAGATGATAAAAAATACAGTAATCAAAGATACAGGTAGATACAAATAAAATATAAGCATTTACACATGCAGATCCTAATGACAAACACCAAATACATAAAAGAACAAAGGACAAGAAAAAACAAACACCGTGCTACATCTCTGTGTTTCCTATTTGATTCTCCACAAGACCAGCACCACAACTACACATACACTACCTTTATACACTTTGGAAACAGATCCAAACTCACATGTATCTTGAAAAAAATACACAATACCAATCTCAGCATGCATGCAACACTTCCATTCCATTTTGTTTTCTTCTTTGTCCTCTCATCATTCACATCCCCCTTTTGGTCATTCAGGGATGTCACATTTATTGTATTTAGATACATATGTTCCTAGATATTTCGTAAACAAGCTTTGAAATAGGCTTGACAAACTTTTGACAACCCTATGCTGATTCAAGGATCGGAAGATGATGCCCGCCCACTAGGAGAGAAACTGAAGTAGTATGAGACTCTAGGAAGAGGTTAACTTGGTCATATCTCTAGTGGATCTGTTGTATTTCATGTGGCTCTTAACAAGCTGACCAGCTGATATTGCTGACATGAGAGATAACTCACCAGCAAGGACTGAGCCCGCTACTATTGTGGCCAACACCCTTGAATTTGACCCTGGCTCATCTTTGCTCGCACCTTTGACACCTAATAGGTTTAAACATGCTGACTGTGATGCAAGTTGTGTACCCCCACCAATTGTTCCAACCTGAACAAGAATTAATATAAAATAAGTTTTCTTGTTCAATAAAAAACAGATATGCTTGATACACAGACAAAAACAGGCTTGCAACTATGCAATACATGTGACTTGATTAACTAGGCCATATGGCCATATGTGTGTATTCATTTTGGCACTACCATTATCATTTAAAGAACAACAGGTTTAGAGGGGTCTTTTGTTTCTTGAATTACTATTTCTGAATTAACACTCCATCTGCCTTCATGCTACTAAATACATATTGTTAGCGTTCTATCAATGCAAAACCAAATAATTTTACAAACTACTGTAGAATTAGAATATATACATACATACATACATACATACATATATATATATATATATATATATATATATATATATATATATATATATATATATATATATATATATATATATATATATATATATATATATATATATATATATATATATATATATATATATATATATATATATATATATATATATACATATAGTGTAAGGTTATTTTCAGAACCAAATAAATGTACAGAACTGCGAGAACTACCTTTATACTATTAACAATGCATATATATTTTCATTATTATGTTTAAATTAACATTTAATAATTATTTTATTACTTATAGATCCGAGTATGATCAGCGATATGAACAGTGCACATGTATTTTCATATTATCCTACGAAAAGATAGTTATAATACATGCAAAACAAATACATGTGCATGGTCCTAGGATACATGTTCCTAGTGACCTACGATAATGAAAATTCATATATTTTTGTCTAATGAACTAATCCGATGAATATACATGTGCATTTTAAGAGTAAAAAGGTGGTTCTCGCAGTTCTGTACATTTATTTGGTTCTGAAAATAACCTCACCCCATACATATATATATATATATATATATATATATATATATATATATATATATATATATATATATATATATATATATATATATATATATATATATATATATATATATATATATATATATATATATATATATATATATATATATATATATATATATATATATATATATATATATATATATATATATATATATATATATATATATATATATATATATATATATATATATATATATATATATATATATATATATATATATATATATATATATATATATATATATATATATATATATATATATATATATATATATACATATATATATATGCATATCAGCATTATTCATTTATGTGTTCATATAACTTGTATAAATGGCACCAAGTTGAAAGAAACGACTCTCAAACAAATAAGCTAACATGGTCGCGTAATCGATAATCAAATTCTTTTTTAAAAAATACAGTAATAATTAGTGTCAAAACTTTGCACAAGTTCAAGAGCATTTGTAATTAGTCAAGATAATATCGCTTTCTTGATTACATAGGGTACCTAAACTATAGCCACGATACAATCTGGTTTTACCGTTCTTTAATCTTTTCTTAAGCTAGTTAATTAGGATTTCTATATTGTACGTAGACTATAAATGTGTTCCAAGTTTGAAAGGAAACTAAAAATTGATGTAACTAATATCAAAACATACTTTCCTTAAAATATTTGATGAAATGAAAATAATCAATTAGAAGCAGCTAACAATCATATAAAAAAAATTCTCGTCGTCTTCGATTTTAGGTGAAACTATTAATGTTCCCAAGTGGAACACATGAAAAAAAAAAAAAAAAACCAACAGATACTAAATAAACAGATCATGCGTAAATGAATTTTTATAGGATAATTAATAGTGATGCCAAAAAATTAACAAATGGTATATTTGAATTATATTTTAGGAAAGTGTAAAATAAAATGTGAATATGTACCTCGATTGAAGGCATGGTGACTGATATGTGCAAGTCTTTGCCATCGTTCACAGCTTCCATCATGGTAATACAGTGAGAGCTCTCAACATTTTGGGCAGGGTCTTGGCCGGTGGCTAAATACACTGCTGAAACTATGTTGCTGGCGTGTGCATTAAAGCCCCCAAGTGCACCAGCCATGGCAGAGCCTGTGAGATTCTTGAGCATATTTAGCTCTACCAAAGCCGGGATGGTGGTTTTCAATACCTTACTTACCACCGCTTCTTTGATCACCGCCTCACAAACCACAGACTTCCCACGTCCTTCTATCCAGTTTACCGCAGCAGGTTTCTTGTCCGAGCAATAGTTTCCTGTCACATGTTGAGATGAAAAATTAATAAATATATCAACATTGCATATGAATGTGTACAAAGCTTATGAATAAATTTGGCTATGATTGTTGTTTCTTACATTTTATCTAATGAAATTGTTAATTGTTTAAAATATTTAGGCAAGTCAGACATGCATGGTAATTTTGACCATAGTATTTCTTTCTATCAATCAAGCTATAGAATATGCAATACTTTTCATTGTATGAACATTTACATTATATATACAATAATGTTGATGTTTAGTTAGGTACCGAAACGAAGGAAAACAAAATACCAGAGATGCCCATGACTTCCATATCGGGGAAATCGGAATGGAGGAAATCAAGTACGTTTTGGACACCTTTCGAAACCATGTTCATTCCCATGGCGTCCCCAGTACTGCAACAAAATCTAAGGTATAGATTCTTGCCAGCGATTGCACATCGAATGCTTTGCAACCGTCCAAATCTGCTTGATCTACAGGTAGAAAGCACATGTTAGTCTCTTGGTCCACCTCAACGTGTTAAACGACTGAAAGAGAATATAGTTTTACGTATGTCTCAGATATTATTTGTTCTATGTTGCATTCCATTGGCATGGCTTATTTTTTCAGTGATAAAAAGAAATAATATGATAGGTATATGAAGTTAATAAAGAAAAGGCAACGAAAGCTACATAACACTAATAGCAATTACCCATCTACATATCTAAACATAAACCATCAACTTCTGACCAATATGTCAAAGTTTTCATAAAGAGAGAAATTTTGAAATGTCATCTTCAAAGAAACAAATTGATTAAATTTCAAACCTTCCAAAAAATCTTTCATTTTGTTACAAAAATATAAACAAATAGCTTGTACATATTTTAAAACACTTAAGCTAGAAACAATTAACCTACTGCTTTAGAGAGCAGGACACTTCTTTCTACAGCTTAAAAAGAGGGTTTGGTCTAAAGTTCAAGTTTTAGAAAAGACAAAAATTTATAATTTGTTTTTTAATACGAAACAGTGAGTTTTAAGAGTATCTCTTTGCGAGTCTCTCCTAACAGTTTTGCTCGTTATAGATGATAACTCGAAATCCAATTTCAGCCGAGATTAAAATGTCTTTCTAAAAGAACATAGAAACAATTGTCAATAAACTTGATGCCTGCTTTTAAATTGTTAAATATATTGAGAAATTTGAATTTAATTACTTGTCACAAGGTAATCAACAATTTCATGTGTCGACAACAAAATCAGCAATAAAGTAACAATTTCATGTATCACATTCTAATGCCAACTGCCAAGTCAAAATTCGCATCGGGTCATGTGCATACCTACTCACCTTTCTTATTTATACGTCTTTTTAACCTTATTTTGAATACCATGTCTATCCGATACAAATAGATAATATTAAAATAGATAATATTAAAAGTATTTAATTATGTTAAATATTTTTGTAATTTAAATATCTTTTAAACTGTTAAATAAAAAAAATATACTATCATGAGCATTCAATAAGCTTTCTACAAATATGCATTATAATATATTTTAGAAGAAAAACCTTTTTGTCATTTTTTTCGTTTTTTAAAATATACGTAAAATATCATATATGATAATAATGTTTCTATCATATATGATACATATATGATATTATTGAATCATATACAGTATGATATTTGTTTATATCATATATGATACTAGTGTTACAATCATATATCATACTAGTGTTACCATCACGGGCGGAGCCAGTGGGGTAGCTAACGGGTGCTCAGCCACCCCCAACTGGCCAAACACATCCAACATGAAATTTAAGTTTCCGTTCATGATTTGTTTAGTATTTATTTCGGACCCTTCTAATGGTCGTGAATTTTCAGCAACTCTGCTGTGAAATAATATTGTCACGATTATGCTCATCAAAAAATCGAAGTGTGTGTTGCAGTGCCACAGTAGATCTAAGATGTAGTCATGTAGGAGAAGGAGTTGACTGGTCAAAAAGTCTATATTTATAATTTTGTATCTCGAAATACCAATAAAAAAAGCCCAACTAGATGTAAATTTATTTTGAGCCCATTTACCGTTGGATACTTTGATATTGGAAGCCTTATTAATTTTTTTATGCAGTAACTTTCAGGGGGTGAAAGCCTTATTAATACTTTGATACTAGTAACTAGGTGGTTATAGTTTTACTTTTATAAAGATTTTTCAAATGTAAAAAGAATAACCTGCATTTTTAACCTTTATATTATTATTTCGATTTTTCAATTTTGACTCGGTTTACAAAACCGATGATTACTTTGACTCGTGTTAATACAAACCAAGTTACTCATGGTTAAAGCAATCATGATTTTGTCTTGTGTCGCTAAAAATCATCATCGGTTTAAAACATGACACACCGTTGTTGGTTTTTACTGGGTTATATATCGCCACCGGCATAAATAATTTCGCCCCCCTCAACCTTAAATCTTGGCTCCGCCCCTGGTTACCATCATATATGATATTTAATATCATAAATATGATAATTTTCGACTACGAAAAAAAAATGAAAAAAACGAATGAATTTTTTTTTGTCGAAAGTATATCATATAGTATATTTGTAAAATGATAATTAAATGTCCGTCATAATAGTATATTTTTTCACATAACGATTAACGGTTTAGAAAATATTAATGTTTGAAAAAAATAAGGAAAATAGGATTTTGGTTTATAGTAGAGATTAGTCCATGCAAATAAACTTTTGTTATGCAAATGAATTTAAATCTTTCTATTACTGTATTAAAAAAAATCCATAAAAGTTTTGATTTATATGGTAAATTTAAACATAGAGGGAAAGATTAGAAAAGAATTTCTTAACAGTAAAGCTGTTTGGCCTTCTAAACTACTCTTTCTGTTTACGGTCCATAAATGAATGACTTGTTTCAATCTGTTTCACTTTCTTAAACGTAAGATTATCAAACATTCAATGAAGTTTCTTATTTTTGTTTAACGAACTTTCTTATTTTTCCTAGGCTTTGACCTAATTATCGTTTTCAAGTAATTAATCGTAATAGATTCAAACAAGAAAGAATGCTAACTTGTTAAAGACAACCGCGAGCGTGTCGAAATTCAACGGATCCTCCAAGAAAATCTTTAATTCTGCAGCTCTTTTGGCGCTTCCAAATCTGACGACGGGTGCTCTTGTCATGCCGTCTTTCAACAATATACAAGTGGCACCACCAGATACATAGATAGCCTTGCACCCTCTATTGGTACTCGCAACTAGGCACCCTTCAGTGGTCGCCATTGGCACACTAAACTCGGCACCATTTAATAACAACGGTCCCGCAATCCCAACGGGTATTTGAACATACCCTACTGGCATCTCACAACACTGTCCTAATATCGACTCGTAATCAAACCCTTCTAATGGCAATCCTGATAGAGATTTCCCCGTGATCCGTTCAAGGGCCGCACGTCTTATCCCTGCAGCACGTTTACAGTCTTCTAGCTTCGACTCGAGTGCGTACGAGGGTATCAAACCATCCACCACTTTTTTCACCATCTCTTCATCTTCTTCGGACGTGTGTTCGACAGTTGGAGTTGGTTTCTTCTTTTCTAACACGATGTCATCAGTTGAAGGGATAATGTGTGGAATTAAGGCTTGCCCACATGGTTTAATGGGCTTGTCTTCATTAATCATGACTTGTTCTGCTTGATCATCTTCTATATCCCATGAATCTGGTGAAGGACGGATGATAGATTGGACAAAATCTATACCGAAGAAACCTAGGAGATAGATAACTGATGCAACTAGGGACACCAAGGCTGCAAGTTCGGACAAGGTGACAACATGGAGTGGGACACCGTTACGGATCTTGTCACGCCATCGGTGAAGTAAAAAGTACATAACCGAGAAGAACATAGTGAAAAAAAGGCCATTTGTTAGGTAAAGTGGTAGTGGGAGTGCATCTGAGGCTTTTGCTTGGTTTTCTGGTTTTAGAAGTTCGCCGGCGTAAGGGGGTTTCAAGGATCGGGTAATCGGCTGAAGCTTATTAACCGGACGCCGGCGAACGTCCATTTTGATGGAAGATTAGATCTAAAAAGTTAGGAGATTTTCAATGGAAGGTGTGGGGGAGGAATAAGAGTTTCGGGAGTAATTTATAGAAATGGCGAGACAGAAAACATGAACCCCATGTACCACGTGTGTCTCAAGAAAAGTTTAGCCTCTTAATTAGTACTATTTCATTACTAAGGTTCATCTACTATCAAGAAAAGTTCCATTTGTAAAACTTGTAACGAGTTTCTGTATAAAAGTTTAATTTAGAACGACAATTTAACACAAAACGTTTGTATTTCTTGTGTATAAATTCAAGGGCCAAAAGTTTCTTATAGTCTGTTTATTTTTTACTAAAGGCTGGATGAAATAAATCCAATTTATTTATATCTAATAGTCTAAATTAGAACAAAAAATAAATCACTCGATTTTCGTTCTTTTTCATAACCAACCACAACACACACATATACCCACAGACAGTCCTAACCGTCATAGTTTCTGATCATTGTAACCGCTGTTGATTACGATAATGGTAAGCGCCATTAATTCCGATCAAAACCTTCGATTATTGTAACCCTAACCCTAATTATCGAACCTTATTGAACCCTATTTATCGAACCTTTGGTAAGAAATCGGGTTATCAGGTTCAAGTGTTTATCGGGTCGGATTAAATCAGGTCGGATTAAATCGAGTCGGATGATTCGAGTTGTCAGGTTATAAGATAAATTCACCTTTACTAAGATCCATGGGTCATGAAAACAAAGATTACAAATTATTAACAGTCTAGTATACAATCACACAATATCAACTGTTTGGTCATACTTTCTTGATTTACAAACATGTCACAATAGAATTCTAAAAGCCAAAATATATATTAGTACTCTGAACTTGACAAAGTGGATGATCTTGTACCCTGAACTTTTAAAGGTACATAGTGGTATACTGAACTTGACGAAATGGAATCTCTACTACCCTATACTAGTTAACTCAATAATTAATAATATTTTTTTAATTATTTTAGTAAATATTTTATAATAATTAATTTATAGTAAAACTTAGGCTAAGTAAATATATATCTTTCATATATTTAATTACTTTTTATTTTTAAAAATTAATATAGCATTTTAATTTAGTATATATAATAAAAAAAATTTTGTAGCAATTCGTTTTTAAAATATTTCTATCGCACTACTTTTAATATATTTTATATTATATTATTAAGTGTTTGTTTCAAATAATTATTAGAACAAGTTATAACAAAATAGATAGAAGTTTTGTTATTTTCTATTTAAATATGCATCTGAAGAAATTAATATTTGTAACGATAACAATTTAAAATTTAATTTCTTCATATGCATATTTAAATAGAAAATAACAAAACTTTTATATATTTTGTTATAACTTGTTCTAATAATTATTTGAAACAAACACTTAATAATATATAAAAAATATATTAAAAGTAGTGCAATAGAAATATTTTAAAAAGCCACAAATATTTTTTTATTATAGATAATAGATTAAAATAATATATTAATTTTTAATAATAAAAAATAATTAAATATTATAAAAATTATATATTTACTTAGCTCACGTTTTACTATAAATTAATTATTACAAGATATTTTATTAAAATGTTTGTAAAAAATAATTAATTATTGAGTTAACTAGTATAGGGTAGTAGAAAATTCCATTTGTCAAGTTTAGGGTATCACTCTGCACTTTTAAAAGTTCAGGGTATTAGATGATCCACTTTGCCAAATTCAAAGTACTAATATGTGTTTTGGCTAATTCTAAGTGCATATATAATGTTAAAGGAATGTATTTTGATGAGATAGTGGAATTGAACAATTACGAGCCATGTAAAACACTACTAGAAAAACATCATTTACCCACAGCAAGTTCCGTGGGAAATCCAGTGGGAAAGGGCCCTTACCCACGGATTTCCCACGGAATTATTCCGTTTGTAAAAACATCGTGGGTAAATATTTTCCCACGGAATTTCCCACTGAGCGTTGACTATTTTCCCACGGATTTCCCACGGTTTTTATCACCCATTTTTAACATTCAAAGGGTGGTTTTTTTTCCCACGGATTTCCCACGAACTTTTTTCCCACAGATTACCCACGACCATTTTCCCACGGATTTCCCACGAGTTTTAAAAGCCATTTTGTCATATGTTTCCCACAAATTTCCCACGGTTATTTCCCACACATTTCCCACGGACATATTCCCACGGATTTCCCACAACATTTTTTCATATGTTTCCCACAGATTTCCCACGGTTATTTCCCACAGATTTTTCACGGACTTATTCCTACATATTTCTCGCAACCTTTAGCGACCATTAATCCGTGGGAAACACGTAACTAAATTCCGTAGCATCTATATTATAATTTGACATTCCGGTTTCAAATGAATCTATAAATATGAAATACTGACATTAGAAACAATAATACTCCGTAACCATTAATAAATAACTAAAATATACAAATCCAGTGTCATAGATACATAAATGTGTCGCGCATTGGACACAAATCCGTATTCCTAAAGTGTCATCTACATACTACAACCCAATATTTCTAACTTCTAAAACAAAACCTAAAGCCTAAAGTGTTCACCTAGCTCTTTTGCAGTACACGCTGCTTGTACATGTCCACCTTTGCCCTCAAGTTACCCGACCTGAAAAATAAAAACATCTAGCTATCACCAATTTCAAGTATATAGAATTACCAAGAAAATAAAAGATTACTTGTGGCACGATTAACGTAAAGACATAGCAGGCAAGTATGGCAGAAAAGATCATCATTGCAAGTACAATAGACAAATAAGTGGAGTACTTATAAGCACCTTGGTTTACTTGCTACTTCTATGAAAAGAAGACCGGTAAGGTCTAAGGCAACTTTAGTACTTTTTTGGGGCAGTAATCGTGAAGGTTTAAAGAAATTGATTGAAGAAGGTGATTACGAGATGCTAAGAGACCTGAAGTGATACTATCTACGTTATTTCTTAAACGCGTTGAAGTTATTGCTTGGGATCTTACCCTTGAGAGTTACAGTTAGCCGCTGAAAATTACATATTTGCTACGTACCTAATGTCCTAGGAAGATCTTATGTTGCCTATTAATTATAAGCAGTTCCAAATTTTCATTATATAACATCTTATTTGCTTATTTATTACGAATGGGTAGAGTTCTTTTATTATTTCCTAGTTAACACGTCACAGGTGCATGAAGCGAAAGAAAAATATAAAATAAGCAGATCAACAAACTAATTTCATAGCAATGCAGCATGAAGGGCATGTTGTATTCTAGCCTTAAGTTCAGGGGCGCATACCTTATAACGTTCGTTAAGAAGAGAAGTGACGACCCCCGCATGCACATTCCTGTAAGGTCTTGCATTTGTTCCAAACGGTACACAACCCTGTAACAGGAAAACCTTAATTATAAGCAAGTTGTCCGCACTGAACCCATACAGAAGCAAGTGACAATTTGATGGGCATATACCACTCTAGACCTGCGTGGTTCGCTGTTCGAAACAATTAAAAGGCGTTTCAGTTATTTTATCTAATGTTTACGTTTAAATAGAACACAAATAAAAAAAAAGCTAAACGCTTTCTATCAAATTTAGAGCCACCGATAGTACATACCTGTTGGTGGTATTCTTTCTGTTAAGCAAGAATATCGCTAAATACTCATTTTGAGCATCCCTATTCATATGCCCATCGATCAGTTTCATATGCTAATAGCAAAAAATGAATAACCCATGTACGCATACCGCGTCATGATAAGTCCCAAACAAAAAAAACTGCTAATACCTCTAAAACATATTTTGAATCTTCAACTCGTTCACCGGTCCCTTCGTCTTTTCACTACTACACAAAAGGCCATTGATTTGATCCTAACTGATTTGCATTGAATTAGATGTGACACTACATATGCTGTGTGGTTTCGAGTTGCAGAAATACTTCTACAGAGGAATATGAAGCTGACACTCGGTGAGATTATAGCTTTGTTTGCATTCTACGACAATTTCGTAATACCTGGGGTACAACATGATTACTGCTATTTCCATGGTATTCAAAATGGGATTTGCCTTTTTGTTTATCCATTGGATTCTTACTTGATAAATTGCAAGTATCATCCCTTATAAAATATAATGTTCATGGATATATCTATGTGTTTTAAGGAAAAGTTTGACAGACTACCATCTAATACTAAGATATTTAAAACTTAATAAGAAAATGATAATTACAACGCGAAGCTTCTAACAATACTCTTTTGTTGAAGAATGTGTCATTGCACAAAAACCATTACTAAAAGTAGTTCTCATATTCATGCGTAGCATTGCACAAAATAGAAAAACAAAAACTTAGAACCCTTATATGTTCCAAATAGTTAATCATATTGCTATGCTAAGGCTACATGGCTACGATAGCTAGTTTAGGACCAAAATACCTTATAGTGTCCTTTACATTTTAATGCTGAAATGTTTTGGTTTAGGAGGTTGGTTAGTATTTTAATATCTAATTGGGTCCATGTCATTGCAAAGCTTTTTTAAGAAAGTTTCGTACATGATTTTAGTTCATACATTTTTCTATGGGAAAACTCCATCAAAAGAGTGCATTGTTATACTCTTTGTCAAGTGGATCCGGCATGAGAATTTCAGTAATCATAATTTCATATAGTACAAGGTATAGAAGAGAAGGGGGCAAAGAGATATTAAATTAGAACTTTACCTCAAAACCTGTAGTAGCCCCGCAGTAAAGAGCTTCCAGATGGCGATATTTCTGGCCCCAACCTCTTTTATCCCATCCAAGCCGACTATATCACCTACTTCAAATATCTAGAGTTCCAATGTGAATTAGGTAACGACATCTAAGCTTAATGATAAGCAAAGACAAATCTTTCATATCTATTTTCATTGCCCAAAGTTACACTTATAATTAGAGGTGACATGATGCATTGTTCGGGCAAGTTGAATAACATGTGAAACAGACACATATATGGCCTAAAAACTACTAAACTAGGTAGCCTCAATATATTTATAGTTATCACTTTTTCTTCCTAGTCTAAATCAGACACATATATCGCCTAAAAACTCCAGCTTCCTTAATATATGTATTTCGCGTACAATATTCTCAAACACAAAAAAGCGAAATCACATAAACTAAATCAAAAATTCAATTCATCAGTACTTAAAAAGTAAAAAAAAATGTCTATATAAATATTGATATTAATAATTAAAAAATATGAAAAAAGATGAATAGATCGTACTGATTAGGAGAAATAAGATTAGATCTGACTGAAAAAGTGGGGTTAACGAGAGGCATCAATCGCCTTGATTCCCTTCTTGCTACTGCCATTGCCATTGGAATCAAATTTTTTGCTTTGTGATTGGATTTGATCTAAAAATAACAAAACTGATTTTGATTTTCTTTAATTAATACAAAACTGATTTCGATTATTATATTGAAGAAAGAATGAAAAATAAATTGATTTGTGGATCAGCAATGATCGAGGATATACATAGCGAATGATTATTATAGTGGGATAGTTTGAGATCTAAGATATGGTAAGGATAAGTTTTTTTTAGATGTGGGATAAGTTTGAGATGTGGGATAAGTTTGACATCTGAGATATATTAAGGATATGTTTTTTTAGAGATAGAGGAGGGACGATTTGATTTTTGGTGAAAAATATAAGCGGGACATATGAAAATGCTAAAATGTTATATGTGTGGGAAAATCTGTGGCAAAATTATACCTTACATTCCCACGGATATTTTTTGTAGGAAATATGTGGGTAATTACCCACGGATTTCTCACAGATTTATAATATTTGTGGGAAATCTGTGGGAAATTACCCACGAATTTCCCACGGACATGATCGTTTTCTTTTATTTTTCTCGATATAAATACATTTTTACGCATATACACGTCCGTATACCTACATAAAAGATATCAATAGACAAAATGATTTTCATAAATGTGATGTTCGACAGTCAAGAGTGAATCCTTGTACACGAGATGTTCGACGGAGTCGTCAGTAGGGTATCGTCGTACACAAGATGTTGAACGGATGAGTTAAGAGTGTAATGTTATACACAAGATGTTAAACGGATGGTTTGAAAAGTATTGTTATACATGAGATGTCAAACGGATAATTCAATATAATATCGTTGCACACGGCATGTTCAATAGACATATTAAATGTTAACGGAGTAGTCGATAGGGTATCGTTGTACACGAGATGTTCAAATAAGTAGTCGATAGGGTATCGTTGTACACGATATGTTCAAATAAGTAGTCGATAGGGCATCGTTGTATACGATATGTTCAAAGGGTATCGTTGTATACGATATGCTCAAATGAGTAGTCGACATGGTATCGTTGTATACGAGATGTTCAAATGAGTAGCCGATAGGGTATCGTTGTACACGAGATGTTCAAGTGAGTAGTCGATATGGTATCGTTGTATACGAGATGTTCAAATGAGTAGCCGATAGGGTATCGTTGTACACGAGATGTTCAAATGAGTAGTCGATATGGTATCGTTGTATACGAGATGTTCAAATGAGTAGCCGATAGGGTATCGTTGTACACGAGATGTTCAAATGAGTAGTCGATAGGGTATCGTTGTATACGAGATGTTCAAAGGAGTAGTCGATATGGTATCGTTGTATATGAGATGTTCAAATGAGTAGTCGATAGGGTATCGTTGTATACGATATGTTCAAATGAGTAGTCGATAGGTAGGGTATCGTTGTATACGACATGTTCAAATGAGTAGTCGATAGGGTATCGTTGTATACGAGATGTTCTAAGGAGTAGTTGATAGGGTATCGTTGTATAATAGATTTTAAAGGAGTAATCGATAGGGTATCGTTGTATAATAGATGTTCAAAGGAGTAGTTGATAGGGTATCAATGTATAAGAGATGTTCAAATGAGTAGCCGATAGGGTATCGTTGTATACGAGATGTTCAAATGAGTAGCCGATAGGGCATCGTTGTATACGAGATGTTCAAATGAGTAGTCGATAGGGTATCGTTGTATACGAGATGTTCAAATGAGTAGCCGATAGGGCATCGTTGTATACGAGATGTTCAAATGAGTAGCCGACAGGGCATCGTTGTATACGAGATGTTCAAATGAGTAGTCGATAGGGAATCGTTGTATACGAGATGTTCAAATGAGTAGCCGATAGGGTATCGTTGTATACGAGATGTTCAAATGAGTAGCCGATAGGGTATCGTTGTATACGAGATGTTCAAATGAGTAGCCGATAGGGCATCGTTGTATACGAGATGTTCAAATGAGTAGCCGATAGGGCATCGTTGTATACGATATGTTCAAATGAGTAGCCGATAGGGCATCGTTGTATACGAGATGTTCAAAATAGTAGCCGATAGGGTATCGTTGTATACGAGATGTTCAAATGAGTAGCCGATAGGGTATCGTTGTATACGAGATGTTCAAAATAGTAGCCGATAGGGTATCGTTGTATACGAGATGTTCAAATGAGTAGTCGATAGGGAATCGTTGTATATGAGATGTTCAAATGAGTAGCCGATAGGGTATCGTTGTATACGAGATGTTCAAATGAGTACTCGTTAGGGTATCGTTGTATACGAGATGTTCAAATGAGTAGCCGATAGGGTATCGTTGTATACGAGATGTTCAAAATAGTAGCCGATAGGGTATCGTTGTATACGAGATGTTCAAATGAGTAGCCGATAGGGCATCGTTGTATACGAGATGTTCAAAATAGTAGCCGATAGGGTATCGTTGTATACGAGATGTTCAAATGAGTAGCCGATAGGGTATCGTTGTATACGAGATGTTCAAATGAGTAGCCGATAGGGTATCGTTGTATAGGAGATGTTCAAATAAGTAGTCGATAGGGTATCGTTTCATACGAGATGTTCAAATGAGTAGCCGATAGGGCATCGTTGTATAGGAGATGTTCAAATAAGTAGTCGATAGGGTATCGTTGTATACGAGATGTTCAAATGAGTAGCCGATAGGGCATCGTTGTATACGAGATGTTCAAATGAGTAGTCGATAGGGCATCGTTGTATACGAGATGTTCAAATGAGTAGTCGATAGGGTATCGTTGTATACGAGATGTTCAAATAAGTAGCCGATAGGGTATCGTTGTATACGAGATGTTCAAAATAGTAGCCGATAGGGTATCGTTGTATACGATATGTTCAAATGAGTAGCCGATAGGGCATCGTTGTATACGAGATGTTCAAAATAGTAGCCGATAGGGTATCGTTGTATACGAGATGTTCAAATGAGTAGCCGATAGGGTATCGTTGTATACGAGATGTTCAAAATAGTAGCCGATAGGGTATCGTTGTATACGAGATGTTCAAATGAGTAGTCGATAGGGAATCGTTGTATACGAGATGTTCAAATGAGTAGCCGATAGGGTATCGTTGTATACGAGATGTTCAAATGAGTACTCGTTAGGGTATCGTTGTATACGAGATGTTCAAATGAGTAGCCGATAGGGTATCGTTGTATACGAGATGTTCAAAATAGTAGCCGATAGGGTATCGTTGTATACGAGATGTTCAAATGAGTAGCCCATAGGGTATCGTTGTATACGAGATGTTCAAAATAGTAGCCGATAGGGTATCGTTGTATACGAGATGTTCAAATGAGTAGCCGATAGGGCATCGTTGTATACGAGATGTTCAAAATAGTAGCCGATAGGGTATCGTTGTATACGAGATGTTCAAATGAGTAGCCGACAGGGCATCGTTCTCGCCAAAACTTCCCCCCCAAAACTTCCCGCCAAAACTTCCCGCCAAAACTTCCCACCATAAGTTCCCGCCAAAACTTCCCACCAAAAGTTCCCCCCAAGATTTCCCCCCAAGATTTCCCCCCAAAAGCACCTTTTTTGTTACCATAAAAGCATCTTCATAACCAAGAACTAAACAGATCACACACACTCTTGCCATCTCAACGACCAACACACACATTGTAATTATGAAGATGGTGGCATATGAAGCTTTTACGTGTACTTGTGGAGCCGGAGATGTAGTTCTAAGGGAATCAAATAGACACCATACCCGTGGTAAACTATACTATGCTTGTCCACTATCGAAGGTGATCAATCACATGTGTTTTTATTTGTGTAGTTTACAAATAATATGATTAGGTATGTTTAATGAATAAATTTTTCTTACTCTTTAATTAACAGCCTCGGGAAGGTACTTTTGGATGTGAATTTTTTCTATGGAAAGAGGATCGAGTTCGTCTACTACTTGGTTCTCCTGGAGCTTCAACGACTTCAACTTATTCACCAATACCTTCAATGACTCCAGTTTCCTCTCCAAGCTCTTCAACACCTCCAATCTATTCTTCGGGACCTTCGAGGTATGCAGAGTGTGCAAACTGCAAGCTCTTGACTACAAAGCTAAATATACTCGAGGCAACAATGGAAACACAAATGCATCCCGAGCACCACACAACGAATTCAAATGCACTACTACATGAGCTTTACAATAGCGTGGGAAACATTAGTTTGCAGTAGTTTGTCATTTAGCATCTCGACTTCGTAATGTAATTCGTATGTTTTACCTACTGCGTAATGTAATTCATATGTTTTATCGACTTTGTAATGTAATTCGTATGTTTTATCATCTTTTTAGTGTAATTCGTATGTTTTTTAGACTTTGTAATATGATTCGTATGTTTTATTGAATAAACTTTTATCAACTTTCTCACGGATGTATAAATCACAAAATATTGGTAGTCCGTGGGAAATATGTGGGTAATATGTGGGAAATCCGTGGGAAAACCGTGGGAAATCTGTAATACGTGGGAAATCCGTGGGTAAATTACCCACAGATTTCCCACGGATGGATAAATAATAAAATAATATGTTTTCCCGTGGGAAATCTGTGGGAAAGTTCGTGGGAAATCCGTGGGTAAATTACCCACGGATTTCCCACGGATGGATAGATAATAAAATAATATGTTGTCCGTGGGAAATCCGTGGGTAAATTACCCACGGATTTCCCACGGATGGATAAATAATAAAATAATATGTTATCCATGGGAAATCCGTGGGAAATCCGTGGGTAATTTACCCACGGATTTCCCACCGATGGATAAATAATAAAATAATATGTTGTCCGTGGGAAATCCGTGGGTAAATTACCCACGGATTTCCCACGGATGGATAAATAATAAAATAATATGTTATCCGTGGGAAATACGTGGGTAAATTACCCACGGATTTCCCACGGATTAATAAATAATAAAATAATACGTTGTCCGTGGGAAATCCGTGGGTAAATTACCCACGGATTTCCCACAGATAGATAAATAATAATAATAATATGTATACCGTGGGAAATCCGTGGGTAATTTGCCACCGCTTTCCCACGGATGTGTAAAATAACTAAAATAGTTTTGTAATCCGTGGGAAATCCGTGGGTAATTTGCAATCCGTGGGAAGTCCGTGGGTAATTTGTCACGACTTTCCCACGACTTTCCCATGGAAAACCTTGGTCAATGCCTCTGTGGGAAATCCGTGGGTAATTTCCCACGGATTTCCCACGGAATTTTTTTTTGTCATTTCTGTGGGAAATCCGTGGGAATACCGTGTCAAATTTCCCACGGTTTTTGTTCCGTGGGAAAAATTTCGTGGGTAAAACCAGTTTGTGTAGTAGTGAAATAACGAGCATGCCCATTATATGAACAGGAACCATGCAAAGAAGAACTATTTTCGTTTAGATGACCAAATTTAAGAACAGAACTGAATAACTAATAAATACCGAGTACATTACATCCTTGATTCCTTTCTAGTATGAATATTATTTTTAGTTTATAAACCTGTTTAACCACCTATCTATTGGATCAGAACTAATTACATACAAGCTCTTACTGAAAAAAAATATGCAGTCGTATTTTTCGGGTTGACCCGATAATTCGATAAAAAAATTAATCCAACCCTAACCTAACCCGATAACACTATCGGGTTATCGGGTTTCGGTCAAAACAATCCGATAAGATTTTTAAACCCGATTTAACCCGACCCAATAAGCTTTATCGGGTTCGGGTTCGGGTTCAGGTTCGAGTATGGGTCGGGTGAACCCGACCCTAATACCCCTACTTGCTGCTGTGAATGCGATTGGTATTGAACCCTCACCCTAATTTTTTGATTACTTTGCTTATTTTTTTATACTTATTATGATTTTACGTTGATTTTTATTCTTATTTTGATTTTATATTTATGTTTATTTGATTATGAATCATATATGAGCCCTTTTAAATTGTTTAATTATTATTAATCAGTTTGTTAATGCAATGATGCCTAAAAATGTTACTTGCATTTTTCGTTCTCACTTTGTTTTGATTATGACAATATATAAAAACAAGCATTTTTTAAAACAACGAAGAACGAATTCTTGAGTTAAAGTATTTTTCATTTCGATCATTATCACTTAAGGTATGAACAAAATGTTTTCAACCTAACTAAGTGATCAATTATTTAATTTTTCTTAAAACTCACCTTTTATTAAATGTGACAAAAGTTTTTATTAAACTTTATTTTTAAGAAAATGTTTTATTAGATTATAATTTGAAAATTTGAAAATGGCATATTCCATATGGTTTAGGAATATCCTTTGGGGATAAATATGTCACTAGATGTGACTGAACCACTAAAAGACAAAAGGGAGCAGAGTCTACTCCGACGGTTCCTCAAATAAGGGTGCGACTCCTTATTGATAAGGAACCGCGAGCACCATTAAGGAACCACGCCCAGAGAGAGCCGTCGGAGCTTTGTCTTATAAATAGTAGACCTTTCTCAGATTTTCTCTTCACCTCTTTTGCATATAAATTTTCATATTGAATCCATCTTCTAAGATCATTCAAATCCTTGGTTATTTGGTTGATTACTACTTGTTTAGAAGTGAATCTTTCTCATCTCATCTCTTTCTCTCAAGAGAAAAGAGAAGAACACTTTCATCCTTGAAGTGTTGTGTCTACCTCAAAGATTTATTGAAGATCAAACATTTATTTTTCATTCTTATGTTGTTGTTGTGAAGATCCAAGTAGTTGTATCTATTTGGAAGTTGTGTATGTTGTGTGGTTAATACTTAGTCCTTAAAGTATATTAGTGTAGATTGGTCCTAGCTAAGATTAGGGCTCGACTTTTAGCTTAGAGTCAAAAATTGGTTAAGTGATGTGTACGGTTTCTCCACCTAAGGAGCTTGTTGATTAATGAACTCTCGTGTAAGGGGTACTCAAGGAGTGGAGTAGGAACGAGGAGTGAGCTTCGTTGCCGAACCACTATAAATCCTTGATGTTTGGTTTGATCTTTCTTTTCCTTATTTCTTACATTCATTTTTCTTTACTTGCATATACTTGTGATTATTAGTTAGTTGCACTATCCCTTCTCCATATTGTTTATAAGAATTGATAGGTGTGTAAACACCCATCCTTTTTACCACTTAATTACAAGAATAACCGAGCCAAAACGTGTATTTTATGTCATTTATGTCGGAATTATGCGTGGTTTGTGTTTTTGTTGTAATTTAGGACGAAAAGGTGAAAAGTGGAGAAAACACGACATTCACGGGCTTTTATCGAAGAAAAAGACGAAAGATGAAGTCGAAAGATCAAGAGTGGAGAAAGAACGGAAGTCCAAGACCAATTCTGAAGATTTATCGAAGAAAAAGTCAAAAGACGGAAGTTTACTAAAAGCCGAAAAACTCGAGTCTTATTTATGAAGAAAATCCAAGACGAGTTTGAAGAAATCCCAAGACAAAGTCCAAGTATTAAGAAGACTAACAAAAGATTAAAGAGATCAAGGACCCAAGGGTGCAATTAAGAGAAAGATGAAAGAGGGAGGAAGCTTCCTAAGCTCCTCCCTAATCTCCCTATAAATACCAACCAACCTCATTTGTTGAGAGTTGTTGGTGGCTTGACAACCCATCCTTCCACCATTTTCATTTTGATGTTCTTTAATTTTATGCACTTTATCTTCATGTAATGCACCTTTAATTTTCTTTTAATTCCAAGTAAGTTTCCATTTAATTGATGTTAATCTTTACTTTATTGTTAATCTCCTTCTTCCTTTCTTGCTTGATTTGTTCTTAATCTTTGTGTTCATGTTCTTGAGTTTTCTTATTTTCAATCAAGTGGGTTTTGATTGATTTGGCTGTGTTTGTTAGTTTTGATGATTTGTTTCGATTGATTATTGTTAGTTGATGTTTATTGATTGTTTTGGGTTTAATCTTTTGGTTCGATTTGGATAGATTTAATCAAATTCGTACTTTGTTCTTCATTTTCTGAGTCTCGTCTCTGTTACTGTATCTTTCCCAGACTTTCCGAATAGCTGCTAAATTTCGTCCCTTATTCGGAATATCGGTTATTCCGAATGGTTTGATTTCTTGTTTCCCTATTCGGAATATTTTAATATTCCGCATAGGAAACCCTATTCGGAATATCTTAATATTCCGCATAGGGAACCCTATTCGGAATGTTCAGGTTATTCCGCATAGGAAACCTCCATTCGGAATGTTCCGATTATTCCGCATAAGGGTTTTGTTCAAATTATTCCGCATAAAGGTTCCTTTTAAACATTCCGCATAGGACATTTTCTACTTTTTCCGCATAGTCATTTTTCAGATATTCCGAATAGAGTCTTTTTCCGCATAGCTTTAATTTTCCGCATAGTGTTACTTTTTCCGAATAGCCTTCTTTTTATTTTATTCCGCATAGCATTCATTTTCCGCATAGGTCGTTTTTCCATCTTTATTCCGCATAGTAAACATTCCGAATAGCTTTTTATTGAATTCTTAGTTTTCAGTTTTTTTTAAACTTTATTTTCCCGCCATTTTCTTTACTTGCACTTTTACTTGCTTTCCTTTCTATTTAAAATTGAGTCGTTTATTTTTATTTGCCTTTTAAATTTCTCGTCATTTATTTCCCGTCAAGTTTTTATCTTTCATTGTTTCTTTTTACCGTCTTTACTTTACCTTTATTTGTTTCAAAACTTTATTTTTCTTTAGTTTTAGACAACGACACCCTTTTACTTGATTCACCAAGAACAACTGAGTCGCACAATTAACCAGAGATCAATTCGAAGAGACACCGAGAAAACGAACTTTTAATTGATACAAAATCTCAGTTATTAAAATGGCGCCGCTGCCGGCTCTTTTCGTAAGGATCAACGGTTTTTTGTGAGAAAAATTGGATTTTGGGATCCGTTCACTCGTGAACGTTATTTTTCGTGTCAACTATTTTCAAAAATCCAAAAACATTTGAAAAATCTATAAAAAGCATTTCTTTTTCAAAGTTTTGCACCAAAAATATTCTTCTTGCTTATCTATCTTTCTCCATGGATTTTTATGTCCATTGTGTCGGGTGCGGGAGACAATTGTATGGGAATGACTCTTGTCAATGGTGTACATGTGAGCGGTGCGGAAACGATATCGACAACACACAATTCGGATTTTGTCCTTTGTGCAACTCGACTAATTCGTCCTTTTTGAACCCACCTCCTATTCCCACGTGCACCTATTGTGGAAGCGATTCTCATTGGCATATTTCGTGCCCGGTTCCATACCCGTATGATCACGGGCAAGAACCGGGGTACGATTATGACTATGATAATAGCTATCCACAAGACGCACCCAGTCTTTCTCCTCAACCGTTCTGCAACAACTGTGGGGGTCCTCACGATACTTCCTATTGTCAACCAATGAATTATTATGAGCAAAATCCGTGTCCTCAGTTTTCTTCACCTATGGATTATTATGAACCAAACCCGGTTTCTAATTCTTCCCAACCGATGAACTACTATGAGCCACAACCATGCTATAATTCAGGTTTTCAACATTTTGAACCCCCACATCACACCCTCACTCATCAATCTTCTCAGCAAACTAGTCTTGATCAACAACTCACTTCTTTGAATGACATTCTAGAAAGTATGGCTCAACTTCGAGCTGACTTACATCAGGAAAGGCAACCGTTGCTTGATGTGGACGAAACCTTGAAAACCACCGACACCTTTTTGAGCCAATTTCGTCGTTTTCCCTTCTTTTCTACACCTAAATGTTTACTTACAGCGTGGGATAGAATTGGTGAAATTGAACATACTCGGGGCGATGAACAACAAAAGTTGCTGCATGAGCTTCTTAAAGATGTGGAGGTTATCAAGGAAGAGTTAGCCGACTACGTCACTCCTAACTGGACTCGTCCCATCTATTATGATGATGACGACGACGATGATGTCTACACTTTCAACCAATCTTCTAAAGTTGCTGCTCCTACTGTCGATGTTCCTACTGTATCTAAGAATCTAGATTCGTTGAATGAGCTGAGTGATGTTGTTCTCGACAAAGTATTGGATGATGAGGTTTGTGACTTACCTGCTATGGAGCCTGAGGACGACATTGCTCTTACAGAAGAGGTCGATCCTAGTGATGACGATTCTTCTCTCTGCTATGAGAATTTCACTTTTGAAATTTCTCAATCTCCACCGGGAGATGCGGGTGATGACGATTTATTCTCTCCGGTTTACGAGAAGTTCACTGATGAACATGATCTTGTGGATGAGGTGGAAGACGTACTTCTTCGCGATAGATTACGGAAAGTGCACCTTCTTATTGCTCAAATCAAAGAGTTGACTTCTCTTGATATTTCCAAGCCTTTACCTACATCTCCTCCTACCGTTGAAGATAATGACCCATTGCAGGAAGAAATCGATATCCACTCCATCCCTCCAGGTATTGATGACTATGACACGGAGGGGGACATTATATTTTTTCATAATTTGTTGCAGGAAGATATTGTCCCAAGTCCCCCTCTCGAGCACCTTTCATCCTCCCCTTTAGAGACTATCTCGGAGGATGAGTGCTTTGACCCGGGAGGTGACATTGATTATGCTATAATTGATAACAATACGGCTTTGCCGCTTGCTCAGCATCTATTGTCTTTGGGGGAGGACAATGTGCTTACTATACCCAACCCACCTCCCGTGGATCTTGATTTCACATACTTTTCGTATGTCGAAAGGGTTTTTCTCCTATTCAAGACTTATCCCCCCGCCTCTCCCTTGTTGATGTCAACCGGGAACGAGGACAAGGTCTTTGATCCCGGTATCACATTTGAGGCTTCCCCATGGACCATTTAATTCGGGGACGAGTCAGGCTCGTGACTCGGTTAATATAAACAAGCGCTTTTTGGGAGGCAACCCAATTATCTATCTATTTTCACCATAAGTGTAGGGGGGAGCCCCGTGGTGTTTCTTGCTTTCTTATCATGTGCAGGGATTAGAGCTTCAATGATCCACTCTTGATGATTCTTGACGACCCGTGATTCTGTGTTCTACTTCTTCCCGGTTCTATCCTAAACTCTTTTCGATTCTCTATTTTATATTTTCTCAATATTAAAATAGGAATCTCTTTAGTTGTCTTTTCCTTAGCGAGATTTAAACAACGTGCACAATGTCCTAAGTGTAGGGGAGCTTACTCCCACATGCTTAAACATTGAGGGCAATGTTTATCTTAAGTGTAGGGGGGACTTCTATCGAAGTTAAGTGGTCTTTTCCTTGTATTGGTCCTCATTTTAACCGGAAAATCAATTTTTCGACATTTTTCAAAATTTTTGATCTATTTTGGCCTATTAGTTTTTTCCTTTTGTATAGTTATTTTTTTTTCTTTGCTAGAATAAATGTTTAATAAGTGGTTTTAATTTTCAAACGTTGTGAATCTTTTGACTCAATCCGAGTTTACTCTAGCTAGTATCCTTAACGTGTTTAAGTCAAGTTTTGCTAGGCTTTTATATAGGGAGCTATAAAACGCGAAAGTCTTAACTCTCACGGGTTAAGAACAAGAACTTTTCGCAAGTTTCTATAATTGATCCTAGAGAGTCGTTTATCAAGGGAACTTTAAGATGCGATTTCTAAATTTGAAAGAGTCTAAGAATTTGCAAGATCCTATAGGCGACTCGAAAACCCAAAACTTTGATTTAATAGGCTAAGTATCCACGAGTCTCATTACTTGAGATTTTAAACTGTGGAGAACGAGAGATGATAGAGCCAATAATAAGTCGGTATTCTTTCGTGAATTTATGTGAGTTAATTATAAGCCTATTCTCCCATCGCTTGCTAATAAATTTATCTGCTAATAAATAAGGTTGTACGATTTGAAAAGTTACTTAGCTTCTAGCCCCAGATCGTTTAAAAGTTGCTCGGTAATGACGAGAGTTCATAGCCAAGGCATAACTTATGAAGCGGGGCGTGAAGATTGGCGAGTCCGAAAAGGCCCTAACAAGGCATGAGGGCTATGTTTTGTTGCTAAAGATCCAAAAGTGATGTGAAGAATCATTTATCGAAAATCAATATAAAGGATCGAGACACACGACGAAAAGCAAAAACTCCCAAAAAGTCATGGAGAAGTGTATCCGAAAAGACCCTAACAAGGTATGAGGATAAATAGATCCAAGTCAATAAAGGAGGCGGATCGTTGTATATCAAAATCCAAAATAAAGATTGGAGAAAAATGAAGAAGTCGTGGTCCATATATGAAGAATCTCTCAACAATTCCAAGAGAAGAAATCCCAATTATGAAGAGAAGACCATTATTTCATGGACGTCTCTCAAGATTTGAAGTATGAAGTCGCTGCCAAATATCGGCCCGAGAAAGGTCTCAAATCGCGAACCAAGTTATGCCAAGATATGAACTTTTTGATATCCCGAGAAGCAGTTTTAAAAGATTTGGTCCTTTAGCTAACTATTGATTAAATCGTGCACTTCATTTTCAGACTTAATAATTATCGAAATAAGTCAAACAATGCATCTTCGTGATCATTCAAGACAAATAATAAAATATAAGAGATACCCATAGGAATAAGGGAGTCTAAGTGAATAATTGGCCCACATGAGTTCGCGTTAGTTTACTAACTTATAATAACAATGATCTCGTTTTTAAGCTTGGTATGGAGAAAGTGAAAAGTTGAGGATGATGATTATTCATGACATTTTCAAAACCCAAGGTATGCTTTTAATTTCTTTGCTTTGCATTTTTATAATTTTCTATCTCTTTAATAAAGGCCAACGTGGATTGATTATGATGAAAAATGTAAACATGCTTTGTAACTAATGCATTGCATGAGGACATTGCAATGGTCAAGTGTAGGGGATTTGATAGGTGTGTAAACACCCATCCTTTTTACCACTTAATTACAAGAATAACCGAGCCAAAACGTGTATTTTATGTCATTTATGTCGGAATTATGCGTGGTTTGTGTTTTTGTTGTAATTTAGGACGAAAAGGTGAAAAGTGGAGAAAACACGACATTCACGGGCTTTTATCGAAGAAAAAGACGAAAGATGAAGTCGAAAGATCAAGAGTGGAGAAAGAACGGAAGTCCAAGACCAATTCTGAAGATTTATCGAAGAAAAAGTCAAAAGACGGAAGTTTACTAAAAGCCGAAAAACTCGAGTCTTATTTATGAAGAAAATCCAAGACGAGTTTGAAGAAATCCCAAGACAAAGTCCAAGTATTAAGAAGACTAACAAAAGATTAAAGAGATCAAGGACCCAAGGGTGCAATTAAGAGAAAGATGAAAGAGGGAGGAAGCTTCCTAAGCTCCTCCCTAATCTCCCTATAAATACCAACCAACCTCATTTGTTGAGAGTTGTTGGTGGCTTGACAACCCATCCTTCCACCATTTTCATTTTGATGTTCTTTAATTTTATGCACTTTATCTTCATGTAATGCACCTTTAAATTTCTTTTAATTCCAAGTAAGTTTCCATTTAATTGATGTTAATCTTTACTTTATTGTTAATCTCCTTCTTCCTTTCTTGCTTGATTTGTTCTTAATCTTTGTGTTCATGTTCTTGAGTTTTCTTATTTTCAATCAAGTGGGTTTTGATTGATTTGGCTGTGTTTGTTAGTTTTGATGATTTGTTTTGATTGATTATTGTTAGTTGATGTTTATTGATTGTTTTGGGTTTAATCTTTTGGTTCGATTTGGATAGATTTAATCAAATTCGTACTTTGTTCTTCATTTTCTGAGTCTCGTCTCTGTTACTGTATCTTTCCCAGACTTTCCGAATAGCTGCTAAATTTCGTCCCTTATTCGGAATATCGGTTATTCCGAATGGTTTGATTTCTTGTTTCCCTATTCGGAATATTTTAATATTCCGCATAGGAAACCCTATTCGGAATATCTTAATATTCCGCATAGGGAACCCTATTCGGAATGTTCAGGTTATTCCGCATAGGAAACCTCCATTCGGAATGTTCCGATTATTCCGCATAAGGGTTTTGTTCAAATTATTCCGCATAAAGGTTCCTTTTAAACATTCCGCATAGGACATTTTCTACTTTTTCCGCATAGTCATTTTTCAGATATTCCGAATAGAGTCTTTTTCCGCATAGCTTTAATTTTCCGCATAGTGTTACTTTTTCCGAATAGCCTTCTTTTTATTTTATTCCGCATAGCATTCATTTTCCGCATAGGTCGTTTTTCCATCTTTATTCCGCATAGTAAACATTCCGAATAGCTTTTTATTGAATTCTTAGTTTTCAGTTTTTTTTAAACTTTATTTTCCCGCCATTTTCTTTACTTGCACTTTTACTTGCTTTCCTTTCTATTTAAAATTGAGTCGTTTATTTTTATTTGCCTTTTAAATTTCTCGTCATTTATTTCCTGTCAAGTTTTTATCTTTTATTGTTTCTTTTTACCGTCTTTACTTTACCTTTATTTGTTTCAAAACTTTATTTTTCTTTAGTTTTAGACAACGACACCCTTTTACTTGATTCACCAAGAACAACTGAGTCGCACAATTAACCAGAGATCAATTCGAAGAGACACCGAGAAAACGAACTTTTAATTGATACAAAATCTCAGTTATTAAGAATATTTCACATATTTGCTCAAGTCTAAGTTTTTGAAAAGGATTTTTGAAAACCCTCATTTAACAAGTAACTTTAAGAAACTATTCAACCCCCCCTCCTTCTATTTTCTATAATTCGTATCAAACCGTGGTTGCTCAAGAGTTTTTAAAATATATCGTATTTAAAACTTGAATCGATCTATGGATTCCAACAAGTACCTAGAAGGGCAATCTATGCAAAGACCATCTCTTTTGTGTTGGGTTAAAAAGTTGATGTTGCAGAAACTCAAAACAAAGAAAACATGAAGGCATTTGTTCAAGTGTTGACACATTGTGTCTAAGCGTTGACAAGTGTAAATTAGGCGTTTTCAGAAGTCAACAGAAGTCAAACGCTGTTGGAAAATCTATTTAGGATAAGTATTCGGAATATTATTTATTAATATTCTGTATTAGTTATTTAAATAGAAGATTTACATGTTTATTCATAGTTATCTCTTGTAAACCTTAATCCTTAGTATATAAAAGGAACAAGGGTCTTATGTTTTATTCATATCTTTCATTCATAATGTAAACCTAAAGCGTGTGTTGCACTAGACGTAGGATTAATGTATACACGTCTAGTGGTTGTTGATTATTAATATAATTAGCAACCCAATTTTTAATTCTTGTGTTATTGTGCCCAAACACCTTGTTAATGGTTATTGATCTAATTTCGCTTTGAATATGTTAATCATATGAACAATGGTCATTCCTAGTAGCTAAAAGATCGAGGAAACTTAGGTTTCCACAGTTGGTATCAGAGCCTCGTGGCTCGTGATGCAAGGACCAACAAGGTGTTCGTGTTATGTGATGGATGTGCGCAACAGTATTCAGGGAGGCATAACTTTTTATTGGACCGTTGGATCGTCACGAAATTTCTTGAGAGTAATCTATACACATATATATAGACATCCACCAGAGGGATTGTCAAGTTTTACCTTCATAAAGAGTTATTGGCCGTCGAAGTTCACAGTAGAATAAGATATTCGTTTTTAGGGTTTGGTCTTAAAACCCTAGATTCATTGTTTATTGCTGTTACATGTTGTTAGCTTTGAGGAATCAGTTAGTTAGGGACTGATGATGAACCCTAACAACAGGTTTAAAGAAGATTGAGTACTAGGAAGCATGATCAAGGCTGTGTAAAAATTTAGGGTTTATTACAAAACCCTAGATCTGTTATTAAACCACAATGAAACGCAGCAGCCTTGGTTCCTATTTGGCTTCAAGTAATGAAGACATGATATTAAAAACTCCAAGCAGATCATAAGCATACGATTAAGGTACAATCTTCATGTTTGTACATTGATGGCTGCTACCTGTATATTAAGACAACATGTGGTCCTTAAAAATATTTACTGTTATGGTTAGCATGTGTGATTATCACATGTGTAATAATTATCAAGGGAATAAGGAAGTGCATCGTGATCAGAAGTGTGAATATCATGAGTTACGTGGCTATGTGATTTGTGACACAGAATGTGTTAACAGTATTTGAAGAAGGTCACGTAAGACTTATTCTTTTTCCTGATTTTTAGGGCACAAAATATTTGGTGCAATATTTATGGAGTAAAAAGGGAATGTGATATGTTGACTAAAAGAAGAGTGGTTATTATTCTTAAAGATTTTCTTCAAGACGTGAGGTACTCCTATTTTCTAAGTTATGTTGTTGCTTTGAACGTGGGGATGAATATAAAAGTAAAAAGGCGTGATCTTTAAGCTCTTGTATTAATAGAAAGTGATTTATCACTTTTGGTACCCACGGTTGATAAACTTTTGCTGTTATCAAGAGAGTTGTTGTCACAGACGTTGTCAGTGGTTGATAGAGACGCTGATAAGAATAAATTAGGCGCTGACAGAAAGCGCTGCTACGTGTTGTCCGAGAAATGATTGTTCAAGTGCTGTTAGGTATTGTCCGATATTGGGCAATGCATATGATTAAGATATTGGACAATGAATGTTCTTGGACAACAAAGGAATAGCTGCTGTTGAGAAAATTGGTAGATTTTGGCACACAAAAATAAAGTATTTACACGCAAAGGTACATGAAATCTCCGTTTTATTCAGAATATCAAGTTGATATTTATGGCTCAGATATTTTTCACAAAGAAGTATATGATTAAGGGGAAGAATTCTTATAGTAAGTTTGATGTTGAAGTTAATTTTCACAAATTAGTTTTTCTTATTTAGGTGAGCAATACACCTTGTCTTTGGACTAAATATATTGTTACAACTTACAACTGGCTAATAGTTATGAAGGTTATTAGTTCCCATGTACCAAAAACTGTAGGTGAGCAATACACCTTGTCATTTTGACTAAATATATTGCTATAGCTAACAGCTGGCTCATAGTTGTGGAGGTTACCAGTATCTATGTACCAAAAACTGTTAGGTGAGCAATACACCTTTTCATTGGATTAAATATATTGTTATAGCTAACAACTGGCTTATAGTTGTACGGGTTTTGTTGGTTTAAGTTCCCATTCGTACCAATAAACTGAGCCCCCTTTTGCAATGAAAGAGTTGCATTTTTCTCTAGTTGTTTCGCAACTAGGGGAAGAGTTTATCAACTAGTGAGCAATTGGGTGAAAGAAATACAAAGTTTGGGTTATTCTGCTTCTACATCAAAATTATTATACTTATTTTTCTTCAAGGTCATTACACAGAGCCTACATTTGGAGAATCTTCTATTGCATACTTTTTTTTCTTCCCTATTGATGTGACAAAAAGGGGAAGACATGCATGCTAGACTTGAGGGGAAGCAATTTGAAGATGATGTACCACTTACAAGAGATACACAAAGAGTTTTGCCGACATCAACTAGGGGAAGATTGTTGGGTCAAAAAGTTGATGTGGCAGAAACTCAAAACGAAGAAAACATGAAGGCATTTGTTCAAGAGTTGACACATTGTGTCTAAGCGTTGACAAGTGTAAATTAGGCGTTGTTAGAAGTCAATTGAAGTCAAACGCTGTTGGAAAATCTATTTAGGATAAGTATTCAGAATATTATTTATTAATATTCTGTATTAGTTATTTAAATAGAAGATTTACATGTTTATTCATAGTTATCTCTTGTAAACCTTAATCCTTAGTCTATAAAAGGAACAAGGGTCTTAGGTTTTATTCGAATCTTTCATTCATAATGTAAACCTAAAGCGTGTGTTGCACTAGACATGTGATTAATGTATACACGTCTAGTGGTTGTTGACTATTAATATAATTATCAACCCAGTTGTTTAATTCTTGTGTTATTGTGCCCAAACACCTTGTTAATGGTTATTGTTCTAACTCCGCTTTGATTATGTTAATCATATGAACAATGGTCATTCCTAGTAGCTAAAAGATCGAGGAAACTTAGGTTTCCACATTTTGAAACCGATAGTTTTATTTATTGGAAAAATAGATTTGAGACTTATGTGAAATCAAAAGATTTAGATCTTTGGCATGTTATTACCAATAGTGACTTTTTGCCATATCAATATAATGAAATTTCTAAAAAGAAAAAATTAGTTACTTTTGACAATTCTAATGACGACACTAAGAAGAAACGTGCTAAAAATAATGAGGCTAAAATGGTGATTTATAATATTTTACGTAAGAAAGAGTATGAAAGGAGTTTTATGTGTAAAACCGCTAAAGATATTTGGAACACTCTTTTAGTAACCCACCAAGGTAATAACCAAGTCAAAGAAAGTAAAATCTACCTTCTTGTTCAACAATATGAACAATTTGTTATCTTAGAATATGAAACTATTAATAGTGCATTTGCTAGGTAATACTATTATTACTAATCTAAAAGCACTTGATGAAGGTTTTTCTAGCAAGAACAATGTTAGGAAATTTCTTAGGGTGTTGCATCCAAAGTGGAGAGCTAAAGTCACGTCGATTGAAGAATCTAAGGACCTCACTACATTATCACTTGATGAATTTTTGGTAATTTAAAAGTTCATGAAATGATAATTTTGAAGGAATCAGAAATGGTGAAAACCAAGAGTGAAAGAAAGTCTCTAGCACTAAAGGCCAAGAAAGTGCAAAGTGACCATGATAGCTCCTCTTCGGAGAGTGATGATGGGAGGAATATGCTATGGCGGTTAGAGATTTCAAGAAATTCTTCAAAAGGCGAGGTCAACACGTGAGACAACCAAGAAACGACAAGAAATCCTTCTCTAAAAACCGATTTGTCAAGAATGACAATGGTGATAGGAAGTGCTTTAGATGTGGTGACCCAAATCATTTCATCGGTGAATGTCCTAAGCCATCTCTCGACAAGAATCACACGGCTTTTGTTAGAGGTTCATGGAGCGATAGTGGTGAAGAATGTGATGACGATGGTAAAGACGAGAAGTGTCTTATGGCTCATTTTTTCAAAGAGGCACATTTCGAAACCGGATACTATAGCAATGATAGTTCCTCTCTAGATGATTTTGTAGAAACTAGAAGGGGGGGGGGGTTGAATAGTTTCTTAAATTTACTTGTTAAAAGATGGTGTTTAAAAATCCTTTTCAAAAACTTAGGCTTGAGTATTTATGTGAAACCTTCTTATACACAATATGAACAAGCTATAGTGCAACTAAAATAATAAGCACAAGTATAAAGAATAATGAATGTAAAGAGATAAGGGAATGAAAGATCAAACCAAACACCAAGGATTTATAGTGGTTCGGTAACGAGTACTCCTCGAGCACTCCTCGTTCCTACTCCACTCCTCGAGTACTCCTTACTCGAGAGTTCACTAATCAACAAGCTCCTTAAGGTGGAGAAACCGTACACAACGTCGCTTATCCGGTTTTCGGCTCTAAGCTAAAAGTCGAGCCCTAATCTTAGCTAGGACAAATCTACACCAATAAATTTTAAGGACCAAGTATTAAACTTAATACATACACAACTTCCAAATAGACACAACTACTTGGATCTTCACAACAATGACACAACAATGAATAAATAAGTTTGGATCTTCAATGGATCTTTGAGGTAGACACAACACTTCAAGGATGAAAGTGTTCTTCTCTTTGCACTTTGAGAGGAAGAGATGGGAGGAGAAAGATTCACTTCTAAACAAGTAGTAATCAACCAAATGACCAAGGATTTGAGTTATTTAAGAAGTATGAAAGAATCTGAAAATGTATGTGCAAAAGAGGTGAAGAGAAAATCTAAGAGTGGTCCACTATTTATAAGACAAACTTCCAACGGCTATATCTGCCCGTGGTTCCTTATCGATAAGGAACCGCCATAGCCACTAAGGAACCGCCGGAGTAGACTCTGCTCCTTTTTGTCTTTTAGTGGTATGGTTTGAATCTAGAGATTAAAATATCCTGAAAGGATATTCCAAACCTAGATAGAATATGCCATTTTCAAATTTTCAAATTTTCAAATAATTAATTTAATAAAATGTTTCTTGAAAAGAAAGTTTAATAAAATCTTGTCACACTTAATAAAAAGTGAGTTTTAAGAAAATATTAAATCTTTGATCACTTAATTAGGATGAGTACTTGTTTGTACATACCTTAAGTGATAATGGTTGAAATGAAAAATACTTGAACTCAAGAATTTATTTTTCGTTGTTTTCGTAAATGCTTGTTTTTACATATTATCGTAATCAAAACAAAGCAAGACCGAAAAATGCAAGTGACGTCTTTAGGCATCATTGCATTAACAATCTCCCCCTTTTTGATTCTTACAATACGTAAGCTCAATAACCAAATAAAAAAAGATTTTCAAAGACGAGTTTATTTCATTTCTCCCCCTTTGTCGAAGCAAAAAGGTTGCAAAAGTCTTTGAAGTAGAAAAGAACCAGACTTTGCAAATGCTCCCTCTGGTGCTTACTCCCATTTGCTTGGGGCACCAAGGAATCTAGATATGGTGACAAGCTACATAGAAAGGTTAGTAGTAGAGAAGAGACACCCAACAAGATATAGCAAAGGTCACACAAATAAATATAAGAGAAGAGACAAAGATCCAAGATAAGTTATGTTAAAAGGATACATGATAAAAGATACAAGGAAACAAAGCGTACAAGATGTATGAGAAACAAAAACAAGCCAAAAGAGAAGCATAAATCTAATCCTAGTTAAACTAGAACTCTAAGATTTGCTTGAACTAGATGTCTTGAAGATAAGCAATCAATGCTTAGATAAAAGACAAGGTAGTGGCGGAAGGACGTGGTGGTGTCTTGGTAGAGATCTCATAGTCATAGTGAAGAGGAGGTTTGACTAAGAAACTGTTAATGTAATTCAACTCTTCATAGATACGAGCCATAGCAAGATGTTGATATTGACAATAATGACAATATGTTCCATGATGCATGACATTATCATGTGAAGGAAGAAGAACACTAAAGGCTAGTGGTGGAAGATAAGAAGTTACACAATCAACATTCTTAGAAGAAGAAGAGATGTGATTTTGAATGTTCTTGTGTGAACTGGGATTGAAAGCAATTGGAGAAAATGGAGGAGAATCAAGGCTTTCATTTGGAGAATAAGACATTTTGATTTGGAGAAAGAATGCAAAATGCTTAGGGTTAAATAGAGAAAGCCCAAGATATTTTGGGGGTGGTAAAAGGGTTAAAATAAAGGTTCCCAAAAGTGTTGGAACAAATTTAGAGTTTTAGAAATACCCGAAAAGGAAGGCTCTGGGCGCGGTTCCTTTTCTCCACCGACGGTTCCTTATCGATAAGGAGCCGCGGTCTCAATGGAGAACCGCCCACAGTGGGTTGAATATGGTGATGAGTGAGGATTTTCCAATTCAGCAAATCCTATTTTTCTAGTCTAACTAATCATGAAGACATGCTAAGAAGCAAAGATAGACAAAGAAAACACACAAGAACTCACCAAACAAGGTTTTGACCAAAATACATGGATTTTGAAGAAAATCGATGTTGGAGGTGTGTAGAACTAGACAAAAAGTCATGACACAATGATCCTTCATAGCTCACTTTTGTTCTTGATATATTTGAGAGACACATACATATGAATTATGTAAGCTCATTATGAATAGCAAGAAACTTTTAGATTGAATTAACAATGCAAAAACATTTCTCGACCATTTTCGAAAGAACTTTGAGAATTTTGAAAAAGAGAGAAGAAGTTTTCCAAAAAGAGTTTGCGATACTCAATAACTCAAACAAAGAAAAGACTCAAAAGAGAAAAAGACTCGATTAATAAAAAGCACTATTAAGAAATATGTTCAATTAAACCTAGACCTAGACACAAGTAATTAAAAGGTTCCCTCTTAAATGGCTTAGTGAAGATGTCGGCTAAGTTTTCTACCGAGGGCACCTTCTCAATCGAAATGTTCCGCTTTTGAACATTATCCCTAAGGAAATGGTGGCGAATCACTATGTGCTTAGTTCGCGAATGTTGCACGGGATTCTTGCTGATTTCTATTGCACCCTTATTGTCGCACATGATGGGAACATCATCAAGAGAAATCCCGTATTCAACAAGTTCTTGCTTCATCCATAGAGCTTGTTGACAAGCTTTACCGGCACTCACATACTCGGCTTCCGTGGTGGATATTGCAAGAGCGGTTTGTTTCTTGGAGAACCAAGAAGTTAAACAACAACCCATGAAGGTACAAACTCCACTAGTGCTTTTCCAGTCCACATAGTCTCCAGCATGATCCGAGTCCGCGTAGACAATAGTTTCTACGCCGGTCCCTTTAGGATACCATAATCCTAAATGTATAGTGCCCTTAATGTATCAGAAGATACGCTTAACCGCTTTAAGGTGAGAGGTTTTGGGAGCCTCTTGGAAGCGAGCACATAGGCAAACACTAAATATGAGATTCGGTCGACTTGCCGTTAGGTACAACAAACTACCAATCATACCTCTATATTTGGTGTTGTCTACCGACTCACAATCATCATCTACAGTGAGTTTAGTATCCGAGGCCATAGGGGTCTTCATCGGTCTAGAGTCTTCTAATCCAAATTTCTTTAGCATTTCTTTAACATACTTGGATTGATTAAAGAAAATACCATTGTTGGGTCAGTGTTTACTGAACCTGAAGCAACTCTAGGATTTGAATATAAAATCCCCCTAAGTGTTTCATGCTCAGCAGTAAGGCCAGTCTGCTGAAGGATGGCCAGAGGAACAAATTTCCTACTGAAGACTTCATAGCTAAAGAAAGTTCAGCAATCGCGTTCCAGTTAACTTAGAAGACAAAGGAGTCTTCGCTTCAAATACTAGGCGGTCTAGTTGCTAAAGAACAAGGACTGAAAAAAGGCTTTCAGTTCAGTTTGGTTTGACAATACCAAACTGTATGATGTCGATCTCCTCTAGGATACATAAGACTCTTTAGTATTTTGATGGTTTGCATTAGGCGGAAAAAGATAACTTTAAGTCAAAGTAGGTTGCTTGTATACTTAGATATAAGTACAACCTTTATCTTTTCTAGAATAGTTTAATATGTACTTTGTACTGTTTATCTAGCATGGGCATCAACCACCCACTAGATAAACCCATGCATTGAAACATGCAAATGCAAACCCCTAGTTTACACTGCCTATAAAAGGAGTGTACATTGGGAGATAAAGGGTTAACCAATACAAGATTAAGAACTCTGGAAAATCTTTCTCTCTCGATACCAACTAAACCATATAGCCAAGATGCATATGAACTTTTATATTGGAGCTTAGACTTTAACTTTGGTTATACGTTTATGTAGAGGAGATCACAACCCATTGTCATTCAACCGCTTTGTTATTTCACAAACAAAGTGGGTTATAGATTCTTTATTTGATTCTAATAAAAGTCTATACGTTGAAAAGTTATTGGTATTGTTGTTTTAATTGTTCATAGTTCTTATCTATTGTTAAAACAACACACTTGAGTCGTAGTAAAGAGTTATTACTTAAGGTTGATAAGTAATAACGAATTACAAAGGAACAACAAGTGGTATCAGAGCAGTTTGATTAGCTAAACTCTTATTTTATTAAACTACTCATTTAAAAGTTTTCAAATCAAGATCCAAAAATGGCTCAAGTTATACCGCAAACCCTAGAATATAGGGGTGGCCAACTCAATGCAGCTCCTGTACTAGAGGTAGCAAATTTTACAAATTGGAAGAAAAAGTTTCTTGTCCACATGGTTGGGATTGAACCTCAATTCCTTAGAATCATTGAAAATGGTACTTTTGTTCCCATGGTTGGGGACAATAGAAAACCTGAATCACAATGGACTGCTGATGAGAGAAAAGCTGCTAACCTAGATCAGCATCTCAAAAGTCTCATCATGTATATTCTTCCAGATGATCAAATGAATTCTGTTGTAAATTGCAAAACAGCCAAAGCTACATGGGAGGACCTTATTCTTTACCATGAGGGACCCTCTGATGTGAAGGAAACAAGAATCATGGATTTAAAGCTTCAATACAACACCTTCAAGCACAAAGAAGGGGAAACCCTCACACAGATATTCACCAGATACAAAGCACTGATGAATGAACTTGTGAATGATGGTGCTGAGCTTTCAAAACTTAAAATCAACACAGTTTTTGTTTATGCATTGCCAAAAAAGTGGCTTAGTTTCTGTCAAAGCTTGAGAAAATGCTAATCACATTAAAGATTGTGATCTAGCCTCTCTTTTTGGGAAACTTAAATATGAAGAAAACCTAGTTGATAGGATTTATGAAGGCTCAAGCAAGAGTAAAGAATTAACCATTACTACACCCTTGTCCACAACCTTCTTCAGTGAGGCAGTCATTCAAGACTACCAAGATAGACCTGGTGATAAGGAAGACACTAGAACTAGTGAGGAATATCTGAATGACCTCAAAGAGGAATTTCATGAAAGAGCACTTCTGGCCAAGTCTAGAAGGTTCTTTAAGAAATGAGGCAAGTTCTCCAGCTCCACAAAAGCTTCAGTTGACACTGACTGCTACAAATGTGGGAAGAATGGTCACTATGCTAGGGATTGTTATTCAAAAACATCTCTCCCTTCCTATTCCTTACCAGCTCAATCAAGGCCATCTGGTTAACAAGACGAAAACGTGTATTTTATGTCGTAAAAGTCGAAATTATGTGTGGTTTGTGTTTTTTATTGTGTTTCAGGATAAAAATATGAAAAAAGAAGAACACATGGGCTATCACGGGCTTTTATCGAAGAAAAAGACAAAAGACGAAGTCAAAAGATCAAGAGTGCAAAAAGAACGGAAGTCCAAGGCCTATTCTGAATATTTATCGAAGAAAAAGTCTAAAGACGGAAGTTTAATGAATTCAAAGAACTCAAGTCTAATTATAGAAGAAAATTATAAGACGAGTTCAATTTATATCGACAAATCCCGAGACGACGTCGAGAAAGACAAAGAATTTAAATCGAGTCGAGACGTGAAGAAAGAAAGAAGGAAGCATCAACACTTAACCTCCCCACCTCCTATATATACCCTCCTAATATGTCATTAGGATGGTGTTAGTTAGTTAATTAGTCAATTTTTAGTTTTTATTTTTTAAGTGTGTTTTTAATTTTCTTCTCTCTAGTTTTTCAAGCTTATCAAACATTAATCTTATAATCTTTTGATCTTAATCTTCAATTTAATCAAGTTATTTCTTATTTCTCATTCTACCTTTCTTAATCATCTATTGTTTTTGCTTAATTAATCATGTAGTTGGTTTAGTTTTGTTGATGATATGATTGTTTAGCTTATTTGATTGTGCTTATTGAGTTGGTGGTCTTAAAGTTTTTAGATTAAGGTGCTTATTTTTTTAATTTTTATGATTAATAGTTTTTAAAATAAGTTGATTTTGATAAGTTTAATATCTTTATTAAAAGTTGACTTTTAATATTTAGATTATTTAGTGTTTTTATAGTTTTTAAATTGTGGCTTATTAGTTTTTCTTAAAAATCTTTTTGGTTAAAGTTTTGGTAAGTGCTTATTTTGGATTTGCTTATTTGCTTAATATTTGTGTTATCCGGGTTTCTTTAAAACCCCTTTATTCCGTATATTGCTTACTTTGATATTCCGAATAGCATCCTCCTTAATGTTCCGGATAAGTGTCTTCATCAGCAATTCCGGATAAGCCACATTTCCTAAATTCCGGATAAGATTTCTCAATCGATTCCGAATAGCAACAAGTTTTGATCATTCCGGATAAGCCTGCAAATTTAGTTTTACGGATAAGCTTCATTACAACATATTCCGGATAGTGGCATTTTCACTAATTCCAGATAAGGGAATTAAGACAGATTCCGGATATCTTCCAAAAGACAGATTCCGGATAAGCCTGCAAATTTTGCATTCTGGATAACAAACCCTTACAGATTCCGGATAGTAGTATTAAACCAATTCCGGATAACATATAGATTAAGTATTCCGGATAAGAACTTATGCTTCGATTCCGGATTAGGACACTTCATCAACATTCCGGATAGTCATCAGAAGAAGGATTCCGGATAAGGTTTTGTTATTTCTAGTTTTTAATTTAAACTTTATTTTTCCCGCCTTTTTACTTAGCATTATTCTAACTTGTCTTGTTTTAGTTTAATTTTTAAAGTCTACATTTTTATAAGTTTTCATTATTTACCTTTTAAAAATTCTTTATTTTTAGTTTAAATATTTTAAAGCTTTCATTTTTGTTTTAGTTACTCAACGATATTTACATTTTCACTTTTAGTTTAAAATAGATAATCAACCCATTTTTATTTTCCACCAAGAACGACTGAGTCGCACTTTCAACTTGTAATCAATTCGAAAAGACTGGAAAAAACGAACTTTCATACGATGAAAACCCTTGTATTAAATGGCGCCGCTGCCGACTCTTTTCGTTAATATTAACGGTTTTTAGTGAGAGACGCGTTGGATTTTGGGATTCGTTCACTTTTGAACATTATTTTTCTTGCTTAAATTTTCAAAAATCCATAAAAATTAAAAATTTTCAAAAATTCAAAAAATAGAAAAACATAAAAAACCAAAAATGTTTCTTGTCTATCGTTCTTTTCTTTTTGTAGGTGTGTATGCGTACCCGTGCTCGTAAGAAGAAAGCAATTCAAGCCGAAGTCGAAACTCCACCTATTGTCACCATGGACAATCGACCAATGATCGAGATTTTGCAATCGCAAGTAGAGGGCAACACCGATGCTATTGTCATACCCGAGATTGGAGCCAACAACTTTGAGCTCAAATCCGGTTTCATTCAAATTGTCTCTGCTCAACCATTCTTGGGGCGTACACTTGATAATCCTCATGACCATATCAAAAGGTTCCTTCAACTCACTAATACGGTCAACTATAATGGGGTTTCACAAGAGGTAATTCGCTTGCAACTTTTTCCTTTCTCCTTAGAGGGACAAGCCCGACATTGGCTTGATAAGGAACCGCCACAAAGTATTCTTACGTGGTCGAATTCAGAGACTAAATTCATCAACTACTTTTTACCACCCTCACGTACTACCGCTTTGCGGAATGAAATCATTAACTTTGAACAAAAGTACGGTGAGACATTTAGTGAATCTTGGGATCGTTTTAAGGAACTTTTAAGAATGTGTCCACAACATGGTTTCACAAAAGTACATCAAATTAATACTTTTTACAATGGTTTAAGCATGAATGACCAAGATTCACTAAATAGTGCCTCGGGGGGCGGGGGGGGGGGGGGGGGGGGGGGGGGTAATATTTTGGTTAAATCTTCTAATGCCGCATGGGATATTATTGAGAATAAGTCTAGAGTGCAAACTAAGAGTGTTCGGACTAATGTAGCTATTGCTAGTACTAGTGACGCCGACAAGAGAATTGATAAGCTCACTTCGCTTGTTGAAATACTTTCTCTACAAACCGCTAACAATACCAAAAGCATCAATGCGCAAGTTAATGCTATGAGTCAGTCATGTGAAATATGCGGGGGTTCTCATTCATACACCGATTGTCCTTCGACTCATGACAATCCGGAAAATGTGTATGCCGCCAATGGTAACTTTTCTACGGGAGGCTATCAAGCACATCCTCAAGGTGACCGCAATTTTCTCAGTTATCGTTCAAACAATTTCCTTTCACCACCCGGTTTTCCACCTCAAAACCAAAACAACCTCAATCGCAACAATGAAAACCAACCTCGAGCTCCAAATCAATATCAAACCCAAAGAAACCCATATCCACCTCAAGGAAACAATCAAGTTCACCAACCACCCGCTTATCAACCACCTGCCTACCATGCTCTTCCTCCCACCCAACCCACCGCTTTTAATCAAAAGGTTGACACTTACATGAGGACCAATGATGCGATAGTGCAGAATCTTCAGCGGCAAATCATCAACTTGAAAGGAGATATGGCGAAACAAGGGAATGATCTTCGAGCCGATATACAAAACTCTTTGAGCAGTCAAACGAATGACTTAAGGGATATGATGGCTAGTTTTTTCCAAAGTAATCAAGCCTCTGGTTTGGGTTCTCTTCCGAGTAACACCGTTGCTAATCCAAGAGGGGAGATGAAAGAAATCACCACTCGAAGTGGAAAAGGTTTAAAGGAACCCGAGCTTCCTACACCTACACCGGTGATTGTGACAAAGGAAAACGAGTCCCCTTCTCCAATTCCTCAACCTTCTACTTCCACCCCTCCACCACCCAAGGATGTGAGTGAGAATTCCATACCAAAGCCTTCATCTCAACCCAATATACCTTATCCCTCAAGGTTGAGGAAAGAGAAGTTGAAGAACAAGGATGATATTCAGGTTTCTAACTTTCTTAAAATGTTTTAAACAACTGAATTTCAACATCTCCTTTGCTGAGGCTCTCGCTCACATGCCGAAATATGCTAAAATGTTTAAAGATCTTCTCTGTGATAAGGAAAAGCTTCTCGATATCGCTCAGACCCAACTTAATGAGAATTGCTCCGAAGTGCTCTTAAGGAAATTACCCACCAAACTTGGTGATCCGGGTCGTTTTCTCATTCCTTGCAACTTCCCCGGGGTATAGAATTGTATGGCCCTAGCCGATTCAGGTTCTAGTTTAAACTTAATGCCGTTAAGTGTTTGGAAACAATTATCTCTACCCGAGCTGGTCCCCGCACGAATGACATTGGAATTAGCTAACCGTACGGCTGCTTATCCGGTGGGGATAGCCGAAGATGTCTTCGTCGGTGTCGACAAATTCACCTTTCCAGCAGATTTTGTTGTCGTTGACTACGAGATGGATCCTCGTGTTCCATTAATTGTTGGACGTCCATTCTTGAGGACCGGTCGCACTCTCATTGATGTAGCCGCGGGCAAATTAATCATGAGAGTTGGTGACGATGAAATCGTCTTCAACATGGGTAAACTTTCTAAGCAGCCTTCTGAAAACGAGAGCATTAATTTCATTGACATTCTTGATGAGGCTTGTGAAGAACATTTCAAAGACACTTGTAAAAGTGGTTCTTCTTCTCTTCCTATTGTTGAGACCATTGCCTCTATTTCTCCATCACTAACTCCACTTGGAGAAAGTGATTTCCTTTTGAAAGAATTTGAAGCAACTTTGGGGGATGTCGACTTACAATATGGCGATTCTCCCTCCAATTGGGATGAAGACATTCGTACCATTGAGAAACTTCTCAATGAGGACCATATTTCTCCACCATCTCCTAAGGAAATCTCTATCGATGATTCAAATTTGACTATGCCTTAGATTGAAAATCCTCCGGATTTAGAGCTTAAGGACCTACCGTCCCATCTCGAGTACGTTTTCCTTGAAGACAATAGGAAGTTACCCGTCATCATCGCAAAGGACTTGAAAGAAGAAGAAAAATTTCGACTTATCGATGTGCTGAAGAATCATAAGAAGGCAATTGCTTGGAAAATTTCCGATATCTGCGGAATTGATCCGAACTTTTGTACTCATAAAACTCTCATGGAGGATGACTTTAAACCTGCAATCCAAAGCCAAAGAAGGGTTAATCCTAGAATACATGACGTCATCAAGAAAGAGGTTATCAAACCTCTATATGCCGGAATGATTTACTCTATTTCGGATTCGCCATGGGTTAGTCCCGTCCATTGTGTGCCTAAGAAAGGCGGAATAACCATTGTTCCTTGATTGTGGTAAAATTACGTCCTTTAGGAAAAGGAGCGTAAAAGCGGTAAGTATTAAGTGATGATTTAGGAAAATCAAGCACTAATGACCCTTATGATATGAAAGTTCGTTTCCCAAGGAGGTATATGTGTGTGAGTAATTCGTAATTGATTTGAGATTAATATTGGTTTAGAAGGAGATGAGAAAAGAGGATGACGAGGACGTGAAATTAATACTACGACGACAAAACGTAAAACCATAAAAACCTCAAAAATAAAAATTAATTCTAAAAATTACCAAAATTTCATCCAAAATCAAATTAAATAAACTAAGAGTTTACCAATGATCAAAACTTTTCCAAACCTTTTAAATAATTAAATATTCAATTCTTAAATGCTAATTAAAGCCCTAAAAATCAAATAAATTATCAAAAAGCCCAAATAAAGATTTTTCA